>OX123205.2:11544391-12177048 GCA_944739405.2 Euclidia mi | reverse complement strand
ATTGTATGTTCTGTCAACGAAATAACACAGTATTTGTTAAGGCTCTGAATGTGCAGACAATAATTCTTGATGTGAACAAAGAATAAAATTTTTGTATGGAAAATAATGATGTGATATAAAAAGCAATCTGAATGTTCAGTAATTCGTATTGCGGGAGATGTGATTTATTTTTTCGAATATTCTTGTTGATTTTATAAAACTGCAGTATCATTTCACGTACGTCATAATGTTAGACGCTCTGTGGCCAAATTTACCGATGACTTGAAGCGGGTTGCTGGTAGTGGCTGTATGGCGAAGACATGAGATTGGGTCTTGTGGTGTACCATGGGGAGGTCAGCAACCAGCAGTGGACTGCAATACGCTGATGAGATGCTGGTTCTCAGGGATTTTTGTCAGTATTATATGTATCCTAGTGCCTCTATACGTATAAAATTAACCATGATATTACTTAAGAAGAACTCTTATTGCTTCGACTTATCCGTGTGTCTGTACACACGGATACGTCGAACCAGTAAGAGTTCTTCAGTTTATTACTTATACTTAATAGGTATTTTATTACCCAAAGCACTCTTCTTATTTAAATACAGATTGTATGTTTTGTCAACGAAATAACACAGTATTTGTTAAAGCTCTGAATGCAGACAATTCATGACGTGAACAAAGAGTACAATTTCTTAATGGAAAATAGTGATGAGATATGAAGAAAAATCGGAATGTTCGGTAATTCATATTGCGGAGGAAGTGCTTTATTTTCGAATTTCCTTATTGATTTTGTATAGCTGCAATATCATATCACCGTCAATATTTCAGAGACAAGATGGAGAATTGTATATTGCTTTGATAATAATTAGGTATTAGCATTAGGTGAAATTGTGATTCGCAATGGTTGATCTATGTTTGATGGTTTTTTGTGTTATATTGATGTTAATAAAGTTCTTCGTGGCATAGAATGTTGTCCTAAACTCCTGGTTTGTAAAAAAGAAAGAATTTCATTAGACGTTTGTAGTTGGTATTTTTGTGCTGGTATCACTTGAAATATAATCATGTAGTAAGCGAATTATCGCGAGAGTATTGATACTGTTCATATTCAACCTAAAATGAAAATTTTCAAGATCATTGGAAAGCAATCCATTGCGTATATTCTCCTTATCAATTAAATCAAACCTTAGCGCCAATAAGCAACTATCCTATAACAACATTTGGTAACACGATAACTATTGGATATTATTCTAAGGAGAATAGATTATAAGGCTACGCATCCACCAGTGTGAACAAGGAAGCTGAGCAAAGCGAGGACAACATCCACAAAAAGTATTACATTATATTCCTTTCTTTATGAGAAGATTACTCAAAGACTGGTATTTGTCTAGCCTACCTTTGGGATCGGTACAGAGGTATAGCGCACTTCTACTAGCTAAACCACCACCCTGTTGAACTATTTGCCTATGGCCGGGAACGCGAGGTAAACGAGAATTCAGTGCTATTGCGTCAATATATTTGTTGGAATATATTTACTTTAAATGGGTCCCTATGTACCTACTGTACGGCCTAAATAATTCCTTTCCTTATCAACAAGCGAGCGCCAAAAATGCACCCCCTATCTTAGAGCTGATACTGATCTGGCAACTGACTTCCCTAAACCTCGGCGGTCATGATTTTTATCATTGGAAGGAAGAGTGCTTAGAACTAAACAAGTAACTTTATTTGTCTAGCCTCGCTTAACGCAAGTGATCTTACAAGTGATGTTTGTTAAGCTGCCTCTAGTAGGTACGTACCTTAATACTGTATCAATTACATACGAGGTGTTTCAACCAATATAACGATATTGTGTATGGCTTATTTATTACGATATCGTTGTGGCCGTCAGGTGTTAAGTGGTTATCGGAAATTGAGCGATTAAGAGTTAACTGACGGTAGGCGAAACATTTTTAACTGTTGTTGCTATTTTGGTATAAAGCAAGTATAAAGTATTGTGTTTTCGAAATATTATGGTATGCTAGATTACAGGAGGGATTATGGAACGGCCGTAATTGCCCGATTCCATATAGGTATGCATTTTCATAGTTGATCATCATAGATTTTGGGTTTCATTGTTAAGTTAAGCTCATAAGTGATTTTGGTAACCATGACAATTTTTAATTCGTTATTGGTCTAATTGCATAATCTTCTACTGAAATACTAATATCTCAACTAATTTACAATTTGAAAACATTCTCTTTACAGGGAAAGTTATATTTCAATTTCTCTATGAGAATAATAGTCATCCATAATTATACCATACCGTTCAAGAACGTTTTATGATTACAGCGGATTATAAATTGTAATGAAAATTCACGATATAGAACCAGCCTGTACAATGTGTACATACAGCAGAGAACACACATGGTCACTTTAGCGTAGGAAACAAAAATGTAATACATCAGACCATCTTTCTTCGACTACAAAAGCGTAAATATCAACAAAAAAGGAATACATTTCCTAATAACAAAGAAACTGGGTAGACAGATTGAGTAAACGCCATGCAGACATACGCAAACCCCTGTCAAATGTTGTAGCTTAAAGGGAAGTTAGTAGGGCGCGAAATTGCGCCTTTCTTACCGTGTCCCTTAAGCATTTGGATCACAATGTATTAGGGGTAAACAGAAATATACATAAATTGTTTTATTCTTTTTAAAAATGCCCGTATTAGGTATAGTATTAGGTATTCATATCACTTTACGAATAAAGGGATCGCTGAAAATATCCATGTGGTGACGGATTATGAGTGCAAAGTGTTATTATTCCATTTTATTTGCATGGTGATACACGAAAAATACAAAAAAATACTCGAAGAAAATAGTGTCTTAGCGAAGAGACGAAAAACGCGATATCAAACCGTACATGCTGTTGTGATATGGGAGGCCAAAATCCTCCTAGGTGTTGACTCACGATGCTTTTGTGATGAAAATTATGAGAGACCTATGTCAAGCAATGGACTGCAACGGCTGTATGGTGATGGATAATATACCTTTATTTATACTTGTGTAATTATTATCTTAGTGAATAAAAATTAAAGGGGCTAGGCAGACAGATTGAGTAAGTGGCATGTACCGGTCACGGACAGAAGTCCGTGAGACTAAGGTCAAGTGATACAGCTTAAATCTCAGTTAGTAAGGCGATAAATTGTCTCTAAATTACAACGCCGCTTCACTTTGTTATGTTGTAAAGGTTGGTTCAGGTAAATTTGAAGACCGATTCTCGCATTTTAATTGACACTGATATTGTATTTTGAACGAACTGAGATTTGATTTTGACTCGACTAACAGTACTGATGCAACATAAAGTAATCGATTTAAAAAAATTAATTGATCATGTCTGATTTTAGCATAGCACACTCTTCTTATAAGCTAAGACGACCCTAAGATGCCCCGTTTCACTTTTGGGTGCAGGGTTACAAGAAAAACTAAACCTAACCTAATATCGAACTTCAGTGTGTCGCACAAGCGTGCATTTGAACTATGTTGAGTCGCAGTACCATTATGTCGCAAACGCGTTAATCGCACTTCAATTTGTCAAACTCACGTACGCTTATAATATTGTGACTTTAGATGTATTGGAAATTCTCTAGGTCTGACTGTAATCTAAGTTATTTGCTTTATAGACTGGCAGTCCCACATGTATGTGGTTTTAATTTACTAATGCACTACTAACGCACACTATCACTAATTACAACCGAGACTTGTAAATCTTTCATTTGTTGTCTAACGTGACTTATAGATCTACAGTAATTAGACTGATGTTATTCAAAATAAATTAGCGGGTCTTAATCGCGTACAATTAATTTATTTAAGGTATAAATACATATAAATACAGCCGTGTGGTTGACGGCATAGAATACAAGTGTCACCACCCCCTATCTTCCCGTGGGTGTCGTAAGAGGCGACTAAGGGATAACACGATGCAAATACCATCTTTGCGTAGAGACGGAAAACTCGACATCAAACCCTATACGACTGCCTCGTTGGTCTCGCGGCATAAACGTGCGCGTGGGATCGGGATGTCCCGGGTTCGATTCCTGGGTCGGGCAGTGTTATTGGGTTTTTCTGTCACGAAATTCTCAGTAGCAGCACGGAGTCTGGAAATGTGCCCGGTACGTCAATAGGCTCGCCCCTTATTACGTGGGACTAAAGTATATCTGGCGAAAAGTGGGTGTAGAAATACACCTCTGCCTACCCCTTCAGGGATAAAAGGCGTGACGATATGTATGTATGTATGTATGTAAATACATATTTGTTTCCGACGTTTCGCTCGTCTAGCATGGGTAGCTCGGTCTAATTTATTTTGTATGATGTTTACAAATCGATTATAGACTGATGTTGATCTCACCATAGCACGCTAAACCACCTTGGCACGTAGGTGTGAATAGGATAAGAAGGAAAAATATATGTTTTTCTAGTTGCTAGAGTTTATACAGTATATTTTGATGTTTTATCACTATTCCTATTATTTTAGCTTACGATCTAAGGAATTGGTTTGGAATATAGAGTTTGCTTTTCCACTCTAAACAGATTTGGTAAAATGTTAACATTCTGCAGAGCAACATTTTGTGGCAATTCAAATAGGAATCTACTCATCAGGATATTACTATAGCCCTGTAATATGGACTATAAATGCTAGAAAGGCAAACTTAAATGTATAGTTTCTCATAGCTGAAATTATAATTCATATAACTTATATTTTTTTATAGATTCACGCCTGTATCCCCGAAGTGGTAGGCAGAGGTGTAATATTACACCCACATTTCGCCATGAATTATTAGGTCCCACGTTATAGGGGGCGAGCCTATTGCCGTTATCGAGCACATCACCAGACACCGTGCTGCTACTGAGAATTTGGAAAAACCCAGTAACACTTTTGCCCGACCCGGGAATCGAACCCGAGACCTCCGATCAGCAGTCGCATACGCTATCCACTGGACCACGGAGGCAGTCATATAACTTATAATTAAGAATTATTCAACTTACTAATGCCGAGATGAAGTTGCGCACACTTACCTGAAAAAAATAAAACATGTCTATTAGTTCCAAATAATATAGAAAAAAACAATGCAAGTAAATTTTTGTTGTACTGTTATATATTTCTTTGCCAAATGTGAGTAAAAATATTGTAGATATAACTAGAATATAAGTTAAAAATCTTTGCGATAGGAATTATCGCGCCAGTATAAGGCAAGTGCCAGCGTATTCTAAAACACACAATTGGATATTTTTTAATTGTTACAAAGATTTATGACTTTAAGTAGAGCTAACAAGTTTAGCTCTTACGCAATTGTATGTGTAGTTTCTGTCACAAATAAAATTATACTAAAACACTTATACAAATCTTAAAATCTCCCGGTTTTCGTTACTAGAGAAGCTGATCTTACAAACCAACTAATTTCACGATAGAAATATTTCCTTGTTGACACACCAAATACGAACCCGAGAACATTGAACAGTCGAACCAGCATTCCGGATGTAAACAGTCGGTTGGTAAGACTGAATTTACTTTAGTTATGTGCAAAGATGAGCAGCTAGGATAACGTCTAACAATAACGTCGCTAGCTTTTACCCGCGACTTCGTTCACTTGGCAACCTTAATTGTATTACTGTGGATAAGTGATAAGTTGAGAACGCAAAGAGTTTTTATCAAGTTTGAACCAAATACGAACGATTAGAATCCTCTGCAACTTACTCGCGGTCGGTGTAGATAGACCACACATACACATTTTTAGGGGATTTATCACCAACGACAAATCCGTCGAATTGCTACCTACACGTGTCAATTGAAGCTTTAAACGTCAACCTGTGTCTAAAAATCTAGGTCGTCTTCCAAGAAAATAAATTTACCTGACCCAAAAAAAACAAAGTTAATCCAATTTACTTCCATCCAAACTTTCAGAAAGGAAGAGTTTAATTTAGTTTTACCCTTGTCAGACACCGCAGTTGCTATCTAATACTTAATCTTTTAATATTCTTCTACTAATATTATTAAAAAAACCTCGAGCCTCACCCCATCTGGTTCGCATCCCCTTTTTCATAATTCATCCATTTAGAGTTCAGGGCTATAGCTTGCATCTGTTAAGAGGAGCCTCTGGACCGAACGGCAAAGATCCTTTTTATGAAATAGGGAGGCTTTTCAGGTAAATAGCGATTTCGTATGTCGATATTTGAGGGGTGAATTTTAATTTTTTTGTAATCCGGACTTATGGAGTCACTTGACGCTGCTTACGAAACGTAATTTACTTACATTTTATTATGACAAATTCGAATGACGCTTTGTATTTTTTTGTTTTATTTCCAAGTGCTGATGAATTGACGGGGACGCAACAGTATTTCACTAACATATATACACAGAATCTGTTATAAAATCTTGCAAGATAAATTTGAACCACTTTTTGGTTTCCTATTGATATGAAATGTTGTATATCGCCTGACAATGCAATAAAATGATGTCATGCACCTGATATGATGGAGTTTGATGATGGCCATAGGAATGTCGCAATAAAACCACCCAACCCCATCGAGGTTGAATTTGCTGGATCCGGTTTGACGGGCTATTTGATCCGTCTGAACCAGTTTTCGAAACTCTTTTCCAGTCCGCCGCAGACACCTCGTTTACAGCCTGCTCGAACGTATCCCTTTGAGCTGATTTTTTATTTTTGGGAATAAGAAGAAGTCACACGGTGCTAGATCAGGGCTGAAAGGAGGGTGACACAGGACTTTGATCGGTGTGCTGTTTAGGAAGTCCCTCGTTTTGATTGCAGAGTGGGCGGGCGCATTATCGTGGTGGAGCAGTAGTCCGCGGAGCCCTGTGTTTGGTCGCTTGTTGCTCACAACAGAGAAAACTTCTGCCAAGCATTTGGTAGTATACCATACGGCGTTAATGCTTCTTCGGTTTCGTAAAGGAATTGACACCAAGTAGCCAGTCAAATCGAAAAAGCTCGCGATCAAAATTTTCCCCCCGCTTCTAGGTCGCTTTACTTTGGTAGGCGTTGATTCGTTTTGAAACACCGTTGCTTCGTATTGATAAATCCAGGATTCATCACCTGTAACGATGTCCTAAACACGCCGAGACGAGCCTGTTTCAAATTTGTCTATCATATCATGGCACCATTCAACCCTTTCCTGCTTCTGAACATCGGTGAGGTTGTGCGGCACTCAGCGTGAAACTATCCTCCGCACCCGTAGATGCACGTGTAGAATCTCGTGAAGGCTTCCTGATCCAATCTGCAGTATGTGCTGAATCTCTTGGTATGTAACTTTTCTATTGTCTTAGATAAAAAAATTCACTGCGAGCACGTATTCTGCCGCAACAGCCGTCTTCTTTCTTTATCCCGTAGTCGACCGCGCTTAAATTCATTATACCAAAGATACACGTTTGCCTTAGAAGGGCCTTCATCCATGAATGCCATTTGAAGTCTATCGTACGATTCGTCCGGTTTCAGGCGACACATAAAATCGTAAAAAATCATAGCGCGAAAATGTTCTCGACGCAAATGCATTTTTCAATGAGACACGGTAATTTTAATTAGCTCGCAAAAAATGTGGAGGGTAGTTTTGAATTTAGAACGTACCTATTTTTATTTATAAGTAATCATATTTTTAAATAAATGATAACTGGCCAATCTCACATACATAAAAACATTTTCTAGCAATACTTTCTGAGTGACCTGGTATATAGAGGGACGAAAGGGAAGAGAATGGCCAAAGATAAGATAGGAAGGATAGGAGGAAATGGATGGACGGACTGTGAGAGGATGGTTATCTAAGAGAAAGGTGTAGGTGACGGGCAACGGGGAAGTATGGAACAGCACGGATTTACTGCACTTACCTTAAATAAATTAGGAGATGATACAGGGCAAGATGACGTGTTTATAAAGTACAAGTCTATAGAGTTTTATTTTTTAGTCCATGAACCATTTGTTTTAGAGGTTTTTTTTTATTTATAGACTCACGCCTGTATCCCTGAAGGGGTAGGCAGAGGTGTAAGATTACACCCACATTTCGCCAGGAATTTATATGTTTTAGAGATTTAAAACGAAATAAAGTATTTAATAACGGTTCCAGTGACTCACAAAAGATTTTACTTATTTTCATTATGCGACTTGACAATAAAACCTTAATAATGAAGAAAGAAAAAAAATAATAAATTATGGTCGAATTTAGACCACAGGGCGACCTCTAGCTGTTATAATTTGTTAGACCCCAGACTGCAAAGCGTAAGACTTGGATGCATCCAGGACAACGCTAGGGCGATGATTAGTAAGTACACAATTCAAATTTATAAAGAAACAGCACGTTTTAGTTTTTCTTAAAGTATTGTTTTTTTTTGACGGCTAGCAAATTATTGCAGGAAGTTAATAATTTGAGACACAAGTAATAATTTAATTAAAGTTTACTAAAAGCTTAGAAAATTGTCCTGAAACAGTATTTAACATAGGTTAACGGAAAATCGAAAACAATCAAAAAAAGTGATATAGGATTTATAATTATTTTTTATTTTTTATTTATTGTCTCACGCCTGTATCCCCGAAGAGGTAGGCAGAGGTGAAACCGCCCACCCACATTTCGCCACGACTTTTTAGGTCCCACGTAATAGGGGGCGAGCCTATTGGCGTTACCGGGCACATCACCAGACCCCGGGCTGCTACTGAGTATTCGAAAAAACCCAGTAACACTTTTGCCCGACCCGGGAATCGAACCCGGGACCTCCGATCAGCAGTCGTATACGCTATCCACTGGACCACGGAGGCAGTATTATTTATTACAGAATTTAAAATAGGTATTGAACGGTAAGACGACCGGCTCCGAACAGAATTTAAAAAAGGTATTGAACGGTAAAACTCCTACATTATCAATAAACTCATCAGTTATAACCTTCTAAGCATTGTCATATCACTGTAGAAGATAGAAACACAAACAGTGTGTATTAAAAGTGTTTTCTTACCATTAACCTACATACGGTGTTATGTGTGCATAACACTGTAATTATAACTCCAATTAGGTACACGCTTCTTTGAAAATAGAGTGTCTCCACTCTTTGTTAGTTGAGCGTATACGCCTCAAGGTTTTGTTAGGAAACTCTCAGGTCATTATTTTGAAAATTTATCCTATAATGATAAATAAAACTATAGTGCATTTCTTCTATGTACTATGATCACGTTTTTATCCGATTCAGATCAATTTATTGCATTCCTTTATGTTCATTTACAGATGCTAGATATAGAATAAGATAAAAGGTTAAGTTATGGAAGCTGCCGGCGCGCGGCGCAGCACTTTAAGGAGTTTTCTGGTTGATTTACAAGCACCTTGCTCACAAATCTATGGTTTATTTTTATGTATCCTTTTTCTAACAACATTGTAACCTAATTATATAACATTCATATAACCCACTTTATCAAAGTTATTATAATTGCGCAATAGCCCTAATCGCGTTAGAGGTGATTTAGCTATAATCTATAAACTACATTGTTGCCATAAATTAAAGTGGACATATTATTATCGCCATAATTATAAAAACAACATAGTAAAATATTCACCTAATGCATTATAATTATTGTCTTAAATTGCAAAAATGTAAGATAGTATTTACCTGAATATCTAAGCGCCTTGGTGACAATCTGTAACAAAAAATAATCTTCATTACTCTACGTTAAACATTTTTTTTAATATCAAATCCAGGCTATGAAAGCAACTAAATCTTCTAACAAAACAGCTGCTAAGAACATCTGCAATATATTTATTAAAAATATATTCCGATGTTCTTCCTTCCTTCTTGTAAAAACCTAGTAATAAAAACCAAATAAAATAATTATATTTTGTTTTCTAACTTCGCGAGTTCGCTTACTAAGAAGCCTGGGAAATTCGTTTGATTAAAGGAACTGTCCTTTAATCAAAGGAATTTCCCAGGCAAAATAAAAACAAGCAGTAATTGGAAGTCGGAGTAAAATTTCTTTCTTTGCAACGAAGCGGCGGCTGATTAATCTTGCAATGATAAAAGAATACCGTGGCGCGTGTAAAGAAAATGGAAGAATATAAAGTATATCTTTTTGTATATTTAAAATTCTTGGGTTTCTGGCTGACAGGCAATGCACAGCCAAAACAGTTAGATGCAGGAAGTTAAAATTTACCATGGCCCTCCATGAGGAGTGTAGAGGTGCATTTAGAAGGGATTCTGTTCGAGAGTCATACACAATCTCTCGGCCTGACCTAGAGGCGGCGGATGAAAGCACGTGATTTTGGTTACCTTCTTTTTCCAAGCTTTTATTTGCTTACCCCGGTGTCTGTAATAAAATTTTGCAAGTTGACTCAATTTACGGATTGCTCCTGCCCTAAAATCTTGCATATGCATGCATGCAAGATTTTAGGGCAGGAGCAGGCGCAATATTATGATGTTCCAAACCTGATCTGATGATGCAACTGGGAGATAACCAAAGGAACATCGCAATAAAACGACAAAACCTCGTCGAGTTTGGGCTCGAATGATTCATATTGACGAGTACTTTGATCCTATGTATTTAGCGCGTATTATGATACATACACATACATACATAGACTCACGCCTGTTTCCCCGAAGGGGTAGGCAGAGGCATATTAAACGCCCACTTTTCACCAGTGTTTTGATCCCACGTAATAGGTGGCGAGCCTATTGCCGCTTATTGGGACATTTTGTTTGCCAGAGCCTCGTCCGTTGATCGGCAGGTGCACCACTTGCAGGTGAGGTTGGCTTGGGACCCTAAGTTCTTGGTGGGAACCCTATGCACCCCATGCGTATTATGATATAAAAAATATAACATATTTTTAATTTATTCATTGTGAACATGAAGTTAAATAGAACGTATACTGCTAAAGAGTCATAAGCCAGAGAGAAAAATAGCAAAAGTACTTTTATGAGCTTTTTTTTTGAAAAAGTTATCCCATAACTATTGCCGAGTTTAGTTAAGTGTTCACTCTACTCATCTCCATTTTTACATAATCTCCTCGTAGTAAAGAAGTTAGCAAAGTTGCGATCAATTTATGATCAAATCATGTACAGCGGCATTCAATGTTATTTGGTTTCCGTAAAGGTGCTGATACATTCGAGCATTCATTTGTAATGAGCATTCTTAAGAATGTTACATCAAAGAAATATAAAGGAGAGCGATTTAACGAGCTGTCTTCCAAGCGTTCTTGCAAATATTCTAGCGAAATGACAGAAAAAATGCTTCAAGTTTTTTGCTGACTAGAGCGTTCGCTAGAAAGATGGTGAAAATGTTCGTAGTGATGTTCGTCTCTGTTCGTTGTACAGTTCGACAAATTTAAAAACGGCGAATGTTCAATGTTCTGTTACAATTGAATAGTCATGTCTATCAGCACCCTAACGCAAGCAGAACGGGCAAATACTCTGCGATAATTTCGTTATATGAAATTGATGGTCCGGGGCAAACTCTGTTTTTGCTTATATACCGCGAATATATATGATTATTGAGATTTTTTTTAAGTGTCACTACCCCTTTTCATTCCGTGGGTATGTCCACTAATTCATTGACATGACTAGGTATATGAACATTGAAACCCGCAACTATAACCTTTACCTATGTAGTATCTTTGGTTTAAACCACGAATGAACGGACTTGTAGATGATTTATCGACCGCTAGTATCACGCGGAAACTATAAAGGCTTGGTCCTTTCTATCAAACTGAGTCCTGGCGTTAGCAGTACGTAACGCCAGCAGTTTGTTTGACAGTATAGTACCGTCATTGTACAACACAGGTCGTCGCTATAGCACGGAGTCAGATTAGAGCGGTTTCAGACTAGCGTTTTTGAAAGCGCATGTAGGCGCGCCTTTTGGCACACGCGCCACTCATACGAGCGTTGACGCGCTTCTAAGCTAGTATAAGCGTGAATGCGCAGGATCCATATTGAAACTGACACCATATCACTACCGTTATGCCCGTTTATGCGAGCCCTGTTTTTTGGCGCGTATGCTGAAACGACCGTATAGGTACGCGCAGAAAAAAACGCTCATCTGAAACCGCCCTTAGCGCTTAGACGCGCGCTAAGTACGTATTCTGTTTGACAAAGTCTTAAAGGTTTGTACTTTACTACGGTGGCCTAAAATCTTTAATACGAGATACCTTCTGAACAGAAGAGCATGCATGAGGAATCTGATGGGAGTGAATGAAGCAAGAGAGATATATCTGGATCGTTGCAAATGGCGTTACGTAGTCTCTGCCTACCCCTCCGGGAAACAGGCGAGAGTGTATGTATGTATGTATGTACCTTGCGTTGCAAGTTCTAAGTAAACACAAGATCGTAAACCTAAAAGTTTTAGTCTTAAAGTCGGATGAAACGACTTAATATAGTTAAGGCCAAACGTGCTCTCAACGAGACCAGCTCGCCTCGAGGGGAGCACAAGAAGCCCCGCCTCGACTCCTCCAGGATACAAGGTAAGTCCTACGCACAGGCCTCCAAGGCGTCCCTAGGTGTTGCAGTAACATGCAAACGCACAGGGAACTTGCCGAAGGAGTTGGTGGACCAGGTACTCCGGGAGCTCCAAAAGAAGATCCTGAGTGATGCCTGGTCGACCAAAACCCCCAAACGCCCCGCTCCAGCGTTCACCGGGAAATCCGTGCACGCGGACGGGGTCCTCAAACTTTGGTGCGCCGACGAGGCAACGCGTACCTGGCTGACGGAGGCAGTCTCTCTCCTGGTCCCACCACCGGGCTTCGAACTGGAGGTCAGGGGCCAGGAAGAGACCCGGAAGAGAGTGCGGTGCGGCATTGTCGTACCCGACGAACAGGGGGTCTTGGACGACGTGCGCGACGTGGGTCGCGCTCTGGAGTTTCAACACCCCTGGTTGGAGGTTGACAAATGGTCGATGCTGCACTCTGAAAGGCAGTCAGGTGGGTGGTTCCTAGTAGTGGGCGTCCCAGTAGAACAGATCCCGATCCTGATGAAGAACGAGCGCCGCCTCGCGTTGGGGGTAGGTGCCGTCTACGTCAGGTTCCGGGACCCCTCAGGTAAGTTTGTCGACCATCCTCCGGACGACAACTCCACACGAGTCAAGCAGGACTCAAACACCAAGCCAGGGTGCGACGCAGAACCCGGCCCGTCAGAGCCGGCCGCGTCTGGCTCGGGGGCTGGCCCGTCAGCCGAGGGTAACTCGGAAGATGAGAGCCTGCTCCTGAGCCCGGTGCGGCGGGACGACGGGGTGGAGGCTGGCCACATCCTGGCCGGCCTAACGCAGCTGACGGTCGGGGAGGTGGGGACATCATCCAAAGATGAACCCTCTGCCTAGTGACGTCAGTTGCCTCCAAATCAACCTCCATCACAGCCAAACGGCCACTGCGCAACTGCGCAAATGGATGGAGGTCCAACAATCAGCCATCGTGCTCATCCAGGAACCTTGGATAAGGGGTGGCCTCATCAGAGGCCTCTCCAGCCTGGGAGGTAAGATTTATTCTTCAACTGACCACACAGATCCAAGAACCTGCATACTGACAACTAAAAACATCAGAGCCCAAGTTCTAACGGAGTTCTGTTCCAGAGACATCACAGCGATACAAATTGAAATAACACAGCAGCCAAGGAGTATAGCGGTTGTTTTCGCATCGGTCTACATGCCCGAGGCCGAAGACCCGCCACCGTTCGACCTCACGCGTCTGGTTAACCAGTGCGAGAGAACCAAAACGGAGGTCGTAATAGGAACGGACTCCAATGCCCACCACCAAATGTGGGGCATGAACTGCAATAACAACAGAGGTAAATCACTGGTTGAATACCTATTCACCACTAATCTTACCCTATTAAACACAGGTACGGAGCCCACCTTCGTCACAAGACCTAGTCAGACAATTATCGACTTAGCTCTTGCAACAGAAGGAGCGGCTGAACGCATCAAGAAATGGCACGTCTCGAAAGAGGCATCGTGCTCAGACCACAGATGGATCAGCTTCTCTATGGAAGTCGTTATACAACCTACACAGCCACGCAGGAAACCACACAACACTGACAAAGCAAAGTATGTCCAATTACTTAAAGAGAAACTTACCCTTACTGCTACGCCGACGGTACTGGGTGACAATGAACAGATCGACGAGCAGGTATGTACACTGACGCAGTCGATGCTAGACAGCTACCACGCAGCATGCCCAGAAACCACTCTACCCTCAACCCCAGGTAAACAACCCTGGTGGGGCGCTGAGCTTGAACGCAAGCGCAAGAAGGTAAGAAGGGCCCTTAACAGGGCAATGAACACAAGCGCGGACGCAGATTGGGACGCTTATAAAGCGGCCAAATCAAGCTACAAGAAATGCCTCAGATTCAGACGCACCATGGGATGGCGAAAATTCTGTGGGAGCATTGAATCTTGCCAACAAGCAAACCGGGTAAGGAAACTACTGGCTCAGCAACCGATGGTTGCACCAGGTACTCTCCGTAAACCGGATAACACATACACCACATCGGAGGAGGAGACAAGACGCGTCCTACTAGAAACACACTTCCCAGGCTGCGTCCTCACCCCGGTAATAACGTGGCACGATACACCAACAGTGGCGACCGAACACGAGTGGAGACACGCAAACACCGTGGTCACAGAAGAAAAACTCCGATGGGCCATCGATAGCTTCCATCCCTTCAAAGCAGCCGGACTGGACGGCATCTTCCATGGGTTATTACAATGGGGGGGTGAACCGGTCCGCAAAAGACTTCTGGCAATCATGAGGGCTAGCCTGGCCCTTAGATATGTACCGAAGAATTGGAGGGAAGTCAAACTAATTTTCATACCAAAACCAGGCAAAACAGACTACACAAATGCAAAGTCCTTCAGACCAATAAGCCTGACCTCCTTCATGCTTAAAGCCTTGGAAAGGCTATGCGAGAGGGAATTAAGAAGTGGGGCACTTAAACACCTACCCCTACATGCCAATCAACATGCATACAGCTCAGGGAAATCGACGGAATCGGCCTTACATCAGGTCGTGAACCAGATAGAAGCTGCTATACAACAAAAAAGCATCTGTCTGGGCACCTTCATTGACATAGAAGGAGCCTTTGACAAGACAAACTTCTCCTCCAGTATAAGCAACGCCCTAGCCAGACATGGTGTGGATCAGATGCTCATACAGTGGATCCAAAACATGCTCAGCAAAAGAGTAGTGCGCCTGCACGGCGACTCCCAGACAGCCTTGATAACTAAAGGTTGCCCGCAGGGCGGTGTACTCTCCCCGCTATTGTGGAACTTAGTCATCAATGAACTCATAGACAAACTCAACGCGAGATATTTTAACACAATAGGATATGCAGATGATCTGACCATTCTCACCTCAGGTAAGGTAACTAGTACAGTGTACGACCTTACTCAACAGGCTCTACGCATAGTAGAGTGGTGGTGTAATGAGTACGAATTATCAGTAAACCCGAACAAGACCGAACTAGTTATGTTCACACACAAACGCGCGCTGGGTACTTACCGACTGCCCAGGCTATTCAACACAGAGCTCAAGCTGTCCACCGAGGTAAAGTACCTGGGAGTCACTCTTGACAACAAATTGACATGGAACAGCCACATGGAAAATAAGCTCAATAAAGCCAGCATCGTCTTCTGGCAGTGCAAGAAGATGATAGGTAAACGATGGGGCCTATCCCCCAAAATTGTCTAATGGCTCTATAAGACAATAATACGTCCGATGATAAGCTACGGCGCAGTAGTGTGGTGGCCTCGGACCAACCTAACAACGGCCGCCAACAAGCTTCAAAAGCTTCAAAGACTTGCATGCCTAGCGGCCACGGGCTGCATGAAAACTACACCTACAGCGGCACTCGAAGTGTTGCTGGACTTGCCTCCATTGCACCTGTTCATACAACAGGAAGCAACGATGTCGGCGATCCGGCTAAGAGCTCTGAAGCTCTGGAAAGACACTAACACACCGCACACTAGCAACTTAAACACACTCTTTAAAGAAGTTCCTCTCACACAAGCCATTGGCGACCGAATACCGAAACAATTTGTTTTCGATAAGAAATACAAAATCCAACTGTACGAGGATCTACACGAGGGAGCGGTTGGCCACAACGAGCTCACGATCTTCACAGATGGGTCTAAGACGGATACAGGTACGGGTTCAGGAGTATTCTCCGAGGACCTTAACATCAACATCGCAGCACCGCTGGGAGCCTACAACACGGTCTACCAGGCCGAATGTTTTGGCATAATCCTAGCTGCCACAGAAATCATGGCACGTGAGGTAAGGGAACGATCCATTAGGATCCTCTCAGATAGTAAGGCTGTCCTCTCAGCCCTCAAAAGCCATACTATCACCTCGGCACTCACGCTTGAATGCCACCAGAAACTAACAGAGGTAGGTAAACAAAACAAATTAACACTGCAATGGATCAAGGGCCACAGTGGCTCAAGAGGGAATGACGCAGCCGACGTACTCGCCAGAAGAGGGGCCACTTTAGAGGTGGTGGGACCCGAGCCCATTATTCCCCTCCCTTCTGGTTTTTATCGCAACCTGGTAAGGAATAGGACCAGGACCCAACACAACCAGTCCTGGATTGGTATTGAAACATGTAGGCAGGCCAAGGAGGCTCTTCCCGCAGTAGACGGTAAGATAGCCAAACAAATCCTCCGGCTGTCCAAACAACAACTGCGGACAGTCACGGCCGCCTACACAGGACACGGATTCTTTAATAAACACCTATTTACTATAGGTATCACCGACAGCCCGCTGTGCAGGGCCTGTATGGCAGCAGACGAGACGGCAGCCCACCTGCTCCTCGACTGCCCTGAGGTCGCACAGTACAGGCAGCAGTACCTGACGAGATACAGCACCCTGAGGGAGGCAGTGGGCCACATCAAGAGTCTGCCGGCCTTCCTCGAAGAGCTGGGGTGGCTCGAATGAAGACACCATTCCCACCTGCACGCAAAATACACGCCAAGGCGTGGAGTTGCGGAAACAGCCCGTGCCATCAATCAATCAATCAATCAATATAGTTAAGTAGGTTTACATTCATCTCTTAGGTTAACATAATATCCATTAACGGATTGGAAAGGTATATTTATAACAAAGGTTTTATTTAACAAAATACGCACAGAAGCACAGAAGTATGTATATTATTTATTATTAATGCTCTAAAAGTCGGTTATCGCAGTAAAAAAATGGCTAAAGAAGTCTGCCGTGACCAAGAGTTCAGTAAAGAAATCGAAAAAAAAATAGTTTCTGGATCATTCGGTTTCAATGTTTAGTGTGATCAATCCAAGCTGGAAAAAAAGCTGATATTCCGTTAAATCTGGTTAGACTAGTAAGCGGACTTCAAGGCGAGAAGTCTTGGATACAACTGGGATAACGCTCAGACGATGATGAACTTAGTGTAACCAATATATCGCGATAAAATCCGTAAACTGTAGTTTAATATCAATGTGTAACAGTCGCGTAAACCCAAGATATTATGATGGTGATATTTATTAGTGCCATCTTCGGCACCCATTCATTCACAGTTCCTAAGTTTGGGACTAGATGGTGTTGTGTATTTAAGTGTACCAAATCTTTATTAAAAAATATATATCGAAAATCTTGTTTTTGTTACAAATATTTTAGCTCCCGTATAAGGAATATATCCTTTATCGGGCCAATTTATAAACATTCAAAGATCATTTTTGGACCAACTAAGTGCTTGGCCCGAATGGGGATCGAAACGAAAAGGCTCGATTGAGTGTTAATCGGCATAAAGTCGCTGGCACTTCGCTATCACCGCATTTTTGCACTTTTAAGAAATATATTTTAATTATTTATGTGACTAAAATTAACTTCGATATATTGGATATAATATGATTTCTCTGGAATAACTTTAAAATTTGTATAAGTAGGTACCTCACAGCATTTCAGAATCAACACAAAAAAATGTCACCCAAATTATTCTCATCGTAACGGTGTAGCCAATTAACCTCACCGTATCCCGCGTACAAATTCACAAATATTCATAAACCCAAATATTAAAATGAATTGACATTCAAAAGGTTTACGACATTTTATTTTTTGGATATTTCAAGCGAGTTATGATTAAAATTGGCAGACAGTTATTAAAGTAATCACTTATTGGGTTTGCCTCGGCGTGTAGGCTATGCGATTAAAAAGTTATAATTGTGTTAGCAGAAGCGGTGCACAGTTTCCATTATTCTCGAACTTAAATGGATGGTGATCATTTAAGTCACGAGTCATTCAAAGGTCGGTCAGCTCGAAAGTGAATATATATTTTTTGAGACAGATGGCCAGTGGTGTACGTAACGGACTGTCGAGACGATGGTCTTGAGTTCAATCCCCAGCTACCCCGGGCACACACCTCTGACTTTTCGAAGTTATGTGTATAATTAAAAATGTTAATTATCACTCACTTAATAATGTACCCGATAGATGGCAATGGGCTCGCCCCCTATTTCGTCGGGACTAAAACAAAACTGGTGAAGTGTGGGGGTGTAATACACCTGCCTATTCCTTCAGGGATAAAATGCGTGAAGTTATGTTTTGGGACAGATGGGATGCTTTTTGTTTGGTCCGCTATTATAGGTATTATAAAGATAAGTTGTTGGTTTCCATTTTAAATTGGTGCATACAGCAACTAACATACCTAAATCGTAGCGTTTGGAAGATAAAAATTACATTTCTTTACAAACCTTTTAATACATTCTAAAATTGTAAAAAGTTTTTATTCTTCAACCCTTTAAACAAATACAAATGCCTCTCTAGGGATAAATTACTTATTTGTGGCAGCTCTACAACCATCAGCTCTGAATTATCGTTCGCAAACCACATTCAAACTACTTCGTGATCACACGAAGTTGTGCTCCCGAAGGAAATAGATGGCGCTGCATTGTAATTATTAATGGTTCAAAGTTTTACGACGGAGGGACCGCAATCTCGAACACGAATCGCCATTTGTGTGACACGTATTAAATTGCGTTGATTGTGAAAAGAAACGATGGCATTATAATTCTACTAGATAGCTTCAATAGAGATAGAACCTTTTCTTTTTTTACGAAATGAGTGTAACGCTATCTAGTGATGTTTGGATCATCGAAATATGTATTATAATATTTATTTGCTGACATACTTTAATTATAAAATATTCCATAATAAAATTTAATCAAAGATGGCACAGAAAGGCTAGCACGATTTAAGAAAACAAGTAAATAGCCATAAGTTATTTAGTTGTTTGATGGCTAGTTTAATCGCTGTCTGATAAGTCCTTGTCAAATTAGGCATCAGATTTTATCACCTTGCTATATTAAGTACTAAAATCCACTCAACTGTTTATCTATGAATACGTAATTTACAAACAAAATTAAATAGTATGCGTTATCGTAGCATTACAATATCGATTCAACACAATATTAACTTTAGTGTGAAATAAAGAATCTGAAAAACAGATTAATTGTTAAAGTATAATAGGTTCGGATTTCTACTGAGGTTCTGATTACAATAGTGGGTATTTATGTCTTGGATATAGATGATTGTAACTGAGACTAGAATCTATCATATACCATCTATATGTAAAAATGCCGCAGAGCCTTAACTTCTGAAATTAGAAATATTAGAAAATGGGTTCTTTTATTACGCAGGCGTCCACTGAAATCTAAAGTTTTCTTTTTTTTTTCAATGCTGACTGCCTTATGAGCACGCTATCAGTCGACAGCGTTGCGTAGGAATTTTTTTGACGCGTCGTAGTTGGGAATTTATTTTATTTACTTTTATTTTTCATTCTTATTTTTTCTATAGTTTACGATAGAAGTAGTTTTATTTTGTTGTAGATAATTATGTTATTCCAATATGTTAATTTAAATTAATAAATCTTTCGTGTAATGCTATTTTTTTCAATTCCATCTATAAGGGAAGCCGAAAAGTTTGGGAAACCGCAGATTTCGAACTTACCATAACATATATTCCTTAAGCCAACAACCTTACCCCACAACAGAGGTTGAACTGAGCATGAATTTAATCTGAATCTTCGGAGATAGCGCCGAGATTATAGTTCAGCAAACGAACAAACTGGGCCAAACTTATAGTTGTATTAAATCATATTTTATTAAATTCCATGTAATAATTATTATTACTAGTCTCGGAAGGGTAAAGCACAGTGTTCTAGCCCGAATAAAAAGGAATATGTTGTGAACTCGTAAAGGGATAGGGGAAGTTTATAAGACTGGCTTGGAAGGTTTGTGGTTGGTACTTCCTCTTGCCTAAGCTGGGGAAAATATATTTGCTAAATTCTCATAGTTGCCTCAAATTCACACAAAATAAAGATGCCTTAAATGAAACCCTGGATAAGGACGCCATGTCGTACCCGTGATGTACCGACGAAATCTTTATAAAACAGCCTCGAATGACGTTCTTCTTAGGGCTATTTACCCTAAATTTGCATGTCAATTCTACCCACCCTTAAACTGGGATTCGAGGGATGAACGCGTACATAAAGCCCCTGAAGTTTACGACGCCAAGCTTTGATTTAATTATCACATACCAAAGTACATAAAGCTAGTCTAATAAAACGTAACAGGTGCCTTAAGAAACTTACCTAAAGCAAACACATGCCATCTCAATTTTATTACAACCACAGACCAGTTTAAAAGCCCCACTCAAAACCCAGTCATCGAATAAAGCACTAAAGAAATGAGGTCTCTCGGAGCTCAGCTTTACTTGGTTATACAGTGAGTCTGCAAAATTAACGTGAGTACGGACGTTACGTAATCAGTAGATTTTTATTGGAGCAAACTACAAAAAATAACTTTCTGTTTGCACAATCGTGATCCTAGTTCCTTTGCATTTCGAAAATTAAGCTTGAAGGGATCGGAAAAAAGGGAGAGAAAATTAAATTAGTAACTTGTTTGAGTGACTTTGCAGTTTTCCTTTTGCTTGGTGTGTTTTATCAGCAATAGTTTCTATCGAAAAGTTTGTATTGCCTTAGTAAGTTTTGTAGCTTATATTTTTTGGAGGGACGCTAAACTATGTTGACGTCTCGTCTTGCAGATATGCGGAGTGTCTCAGTACAAATAAATAATAAATATGTTTATTTTTCTTAAACGGCAGAGCTGTCTGGTAAATAAAATAATCCCTTCGGACTACCTAATATTATTATGATATCGAAGAAGATCCAGTGAGACTGAATTAGATTTGGGTGAAGCTAAGGCATAAAATATAAGTGAAAATAACAAGCGTTCCCTGGGGTATATCCTATTGTTTTTGTTGAAATATATCGAGAGCCAAAATTGTAATAAATTTTGGTTATCTCGATACATTTGTCTTATTGCTTCTATAAACGTGTTAGTTTGGGAGGGTGCATGTATATTACATGCACCCTCCCTTATACTCTTTTGCGCAAAAACTACTGAGCGGGTTTTGATTGAACTTTGCAGTATAAATAAGAATAGCACATGCCCTTTTGTCCCTACAACTGATTTATTACAGACACACATTTCCTACATGCTCGTTGATTATTGTAAATATTTAACACAATAATTATCTATATTTATATTGTATTCATCAGAACGGAACATTACATAATGGATGCCAACATCAATACAGGTTCACCGCATTTACAGCAACTAGATAAAGTGGTATCGAAAATGAGCCCATAAAATTAAACTATATTTACTAAAACAATTCACTGAACTGAGGATATGATTCAGTCATTTCACGCTTTTGATAGATAATGGAAACGCCATAGTTTTTAAATAAAGTAGGCAAACTAACCAGGAAAACGGACTCTTGGCTCCAATATCGAAGGTTTCTTAGACCGTAACTGAGACAGCGCTAGGATGGTGATGATTTGAGTAGATGAGCCAAGCTAGAAGCATTCCCGCTGATATAGTGAGACGGAAAATTAATTTCGAAATCGATAAAAAAATCAGTTTCCTTGAAAAGTGACATTGGTCTACATAGATTTTTTTTCTTTTTTTTTTCTTTTCTAAAAAAGACAACTCCCGCACTAGGAAGAAATTCCTGTGTCGCGGGGGACTTTACAAACATACAACCAACGGACACAATGAACACCCAAACTCGAGACAACAATTTGTAGATCACACAAAGTGTTGTCTCGTGTGGGAATCGAACCCACGACACGCGGCGCAGTACCAAGCGGCGAGGCGACCGCTTAAACCACTACGCCAACCGTGCAGTCAATTATTGAATAACATTATCACTTAAGGATACGGAGGTCGGACGGTCGATATTCTGTCAAATCTTGTAGATGGACTTAAGACAATGAAAACAGATTTACATAGAAGCGCAGTTCTTAAGGATTTCGTGTGCCGATTCCAAGTGGGGACTGTCTTCAGTTTAGTTTCATAGTTGGCGCCGTTAGCGGCGCTGGCGTCGTTCTTCGTCTCTTTTGCTCTGGTAGTTAAGATACACAGGAAGAACGTTCGTCTCTCTTGTTCTCGTAGAGACAGCTGTCACAGCGCGACTGACACGCCGCCTAGCGGCAATTTGGGTCACAGAAAGTTTGTCTTCGCCTCTATGTAAATATCTGAGCTCTTTGCTTAAGGCTTGCCGTAAGTCCTTGGGTGCAACTGGGATAACGCTAGGATTATAATAATGGTGATGAAACAAAATCATTTAAAACTTTTGTCGTAAAAGAAGCTCGTGGCTTTCTATTACTAGTCAGTTTTATAAAAGTACTTCTTACCACAACCACTTTATCATAATGCAATCAAACAAACACTGCACTTTTGATGGATTACCCTACAACGGACAAGCTACTACTGCCTAATATTTTACATAGCTAATTATAGTTTAGTAAAATATGATTGTAGGGCCATACATGCCTGATTCTGTAAGCTTTAATTCCACAATAATCCAACTACTTACAACGAAGTACAAATTACAATTAGGATTCTAATAACAATACGCCCGCCGAGTCCCTAAATAACGACTGCACGCGTACCAATTTCGCTTCCGTGACCAAGGTAATAATGGTTATATGAGAAGCGATAGCCTAGGGCACTAGGCACACCATCAGCGATAAGCGAACAGAGTAAATCAAAAACTATATTTTTTTATTGGAGACAGGTCACTTTTAAGTCATGAGGTGGCAAATAATATTTCACGGAGGTGACATAGAATGTTGACCTAGTTTTAAAAATTAATATATTAAGTTTTGATACAGTATTCCAAATTCCAAAATATATTAATAATATATAAGTTAATATTATTTAATTGGCATAGGAACTAAATAAAAATATTGAAACCATAAATTACAATTGTAGAAACTACCAACTTCGCCTTAAATATGTTTGTCTACTAAAAATAGCCTCTAGTAAGCTTATTGACCCCAAAAATGTACGCAAGGTAAGACTCAAAATTTGCCCACTTGGTAAAGGTCAGTAACGAAATGTTCTAAATTTATCAAGAGCTCTTTAAATATCCGTTCAGGCGAGGTATCAAATAAATAACAAACCATGCATTATAGAAACCAAATGATTTTATCATTATCAACATTAATAATCATTATTAATGATGATAATGATGTCCTCTATATCTCATCTGTAGGTGCAGCCACGCACCGGACGCCGTAGCACTGGTAGGCTTCCCGCAAGGTGGACCGACGATCTTGTTGGGGTCGCGGGCAGCGGAGGGAGATGCGGGTGGCTCAAGATCGACCTATGTGGTGAGCCATGGGGGAAACTATGTCCAGCAGTGAACGTCTATCGACTGAAACACCCAGCGGCCGCAGAGGATAGGGAGGACGGCAACGCAACACCGCATCACCTCCTCCTCTGCGGCCCCACCGCGACGCAACAATGGTTCGCCTCCATTTGGTCGCGGGAGATAGGGCGCGCGGCAACGCAACACCGACAGGCCTCTCCTCCCGCGACCGCGTCCGACTGCGAGGGACAGACCGAACTGTCCCCCGCACCTGCACCTTTGGACGCATCCTGCGCAGGCCCCTCCAAGCCCACGCGGAGCGTCCACTCCCGGGATCTCTCTTAGCTTCACCACGGGTGTCCAAACCACGGTTACTGAGCCCTGCCACCACGACAAAGTGGAGATCCCACGGGGGGTGATGATCTCCCCTGCTGTCCTTAATCCGACAGAATCTATTATATCGTAATCACAACTAATACTCATCAGGCACTGGTCGGTGTAGCAACATATTAATATATTTTAAATGCATATTTTAGATAATTAACACACCATTTTTTTTAAAAAGGCAACTCCCGCATTAGGACTAAATCCTGTGACGCGGGGGACTTTACAAACATACCACTAACGGACACAATGAACACTCAGACTCGAAACAACAATTTGTGAATTACACAAAGTGTTGCCTCGTGTGGGAATCGAACCCACAACACTCGGCGCAGTGTCAAGCGGCGAGGCGGCCACTTAAACAACTACGCCAACCGTGCAGTCAACTGTCATTTCTGTTTAGATCGTATTTTGTACCTATCAGTTCTTTGATTCAAGGTATTATAGGATAATCTATAAACAAACATACATTGAGCATTAATTGACATGAGAAGTGGGTCGCACCTTGACTCGACTTTGCCCATAAAGGGATCTCGTAAAATGCACTTCATATGTGTGTATGACGTCAGAACTAGGGTAGCCAAACATTTACTTTATATGAACTTGACAGGGCTAAATCATTCGACAGACAAACTCACCACTAGCTCGACAACTGTGATAATACTGGCTTGTTATGGTTTTACCGGTACCAATCTAAGGAAAAACTGTACATATGGCGTAGTGTAAGCGGTCACTTCACTGTATAATACTTCACCAAGTGTTGCAGATGCGATGCCCACACGAGACAATACTTAGTATTTTTTTTTTATTTTTGTTTATAGACTCACGCCTGTATCCCCGAAGGGGTAGGCAGAAGTGCAATATAACACCCACATTTCGCCATGAATGTTTAGGTCCCGCGTAATAGGGGCCGAGCCTATTGCCGTTACCGAGCACATCACCAGACGCCGCGCCGTGCTGCTACTGAGAATTCGGAAAAACCCAGTAAAACTTTTGCCCGACCTAGGAATCGCACCCGGGACCTCCGATCAGCAGTCGCATACGCTATTCACTGGACCACGGAGGCAGTAATTTGTGTGATCCACAAATTGTTGTTTCAGGTTTGGATTTTGCTTACGTTAATTGAATGTTTGCAAAGTTACCGTGACACAGATTTTTTTTCCTAGTGAGGGACTGGTCTCTAGAGAGCCCTGGCCCTCTTGAGTACTTACTACAAAATCAATGTCAAGAAAATACAAGTGGCGTACTGAAGAGTGAATTACATTAATAAAATTATTTATGTATTTGTTAGGCTAACACAATGATTAGTCGGGGTGGACTCACTTAAAGACATACTATACTCTCACACCTTATAATAATACTAGAGGACGCCAGCAGCTACGCCTGCATTTTTTTAAATATACCCGTTTTAGCCGATCCCGTGGGAATTTCGGGCAATCCCTTCTTAGTGCACCCTACGGTCCCCAAGGAACATACATGCCAAATTTCAGCTTCCTGCGACCAATAGTTTCGGCTGTAGCGTGTCTGTCAGTCAGTCAGTAACGCAAGGATTTTATATATTAAGATTATTGTTCCAACTTAACAAGCAATGACGTGTACTTAATTTTTTTTTTGATGGAGCATGAGTGGTTTTATCCAACGACAACATGTTCAAAACATGTCCTAATATTTCAGCTATGCTATATGGTAGCCCCATAGTGATTGGTGACTAGGTATAATAGTGATGGCTTTGAAGTGGCAGTTGTGCTTAGCCAATACAAAATAGGGGATACAAAAATAGGTTAAAGGGCTACTTGGTGGTACTTGCAACGTAAAAGGGAATAAGTTTAGAGTAGTTTGTCCTATTTTATTTGTTTCATGAATTATCTACGTTATGTGGATAATGGATGCAAGTAAAACATTTCCAAGACTATGCAGAGATGCAAAAAGTGCCTAACGCTAAATCCCACTCGCTATTTAGCTATAATCACCCAAGAAAAGCTTTACAGAAAAATGTATATTATTATGATGACAAAATTCATGATGAAATCTTCCATGACCACGGTTTCTGTAATATAGCTGAAACGTCGGATTGAATATCATGTAGTTTCCAGATCATTCGGTTCAAAACATTATATTGCGATAAAATCCTAGTAGTTTAATTTCAATGTGTAACATTCGCGTTAACCCAAGAGAATATTTTTAAGTGATGATTAAAGGAACAGAAAATTACATTCGCCTTCTCGGGGTCGTTATCGGGACAAAAGGTAGCCCAGGGACTATTCTGACGTATAAGCTATATAACTGCAATATTTCATCAACATCCGTTCATCGGTTTTCACGTGACAGACTCACATACACACATCTATCCTCACACACTTTCACGTTTATACCAGTAGTAAAGTACTTACATTTCGAAGTCAAGTCAAAGTATTAAACTCAAAGCTTTTACCTGACTTTATTCAACAAACATCTGTTATTCATAATGCTATTTCAAGGAGTATTGCAGTGCCTTTGTAATTTTAAACTTGATTATGAAACGTTTCGGCCCCAAGCACGCCCTCGGGAGGCATACAGTGATGCTATTTCCGACTGAAACTGCTTTTGAAAGAGACAATCACATTTCTATAGGTATGAATCGTATGGGGTTTTCTATACCGGTATTTCTTATAAGATACATATACAGGTATGAATGATGATTTATTAAATTGTCAAAGATTTGTCAATTTTCTAAGGCCAATATTTAGGCCAATTATTTCACACAGCGAGACTTAGCTTATCGTTCGTAACAGATCGGCAAAGTTAAGCAACGCTTGTACAGGTCGCCACTTGGATGGGTGACCAAGTGTTGCATTTACATCTGAGCGCTACTGTGCTTCGGAGGACATGTAAAGCTGTCGGTCCCGGTTCTTGTCTTAGGATAAGAGTCGTTAGGCCACGTCGGAGGCCTTTGGTCTGCAAAAATCCGACACTAGAGTTGGCCAAGAAAAAAAAACAAAAAAATAACAAAACATTTGCCAGGTGTCGCCATTTTTTGACCTGGGTCTATAATAATTATCAGCTGTACGTTGGTTAAGTGGTCACCTCACCGCTTTACACTGCGCCGAGTGTTTTGGGTTTTCTCCCCACACGAAGCAACACTTTGTCTGATCAATAATTTTTTGTATCGAGTCTGGAGCAGAAAACAAAAATATTAGACGATATCGGAGGCTTTTTGATTTCCCATACCAAAACTACCCACTTCAAACAAATGATTAAACAAGATTATAATATGAACTTATAAAGATGCTTGGTTACTACTATTAGACTAGCTAGAATAACGCAAGGTAAGACAGATAATGTTGTAAGGAACTTTACCGAAATATTTGTAGATAAAATAAAGCTATACAAAGATATGAGAGTGTCCGTGTGGTGACGGATTAAGAATACGTAATGTCACCACCTCATATCATCCCATGAGTGTCGTAAGAGCCGACAGAGGGAGCATATTATGCAGAGAACAGCACTGTAAGAGAAGGAAAACTTGATACAAACCCTATGCCAACCCGTTTGGCCAGCGTGGTATAGTAGGCCAATTCCACTCTGCCTAATGTCAGAAACCTTGGTCCTTACATAGTTTAAAATGACGATGTACTCGAAACAACTGAATCCACATTATTTCTAGGATTAACACTTGATTCGAAGTTACAATGGGGTGCGCATGTTACATATATCTCAGGGAAACTTAGCTCAGCTGCTTATGCCGTTAAGAAGGTTGACCGCTGTCGATACGGCTAGATTGGTTTATTTTAGTTATTTTCATAGTGTTATGTCATATGGCATATTGTTATGGGGTAGAGCTGCTGATATCCAAAATATTTTTATATTGCAGAAACGGGCAGTTAGGGCCATTTACCAGTTAAAGACAAGAGTCTCACTCAAAGAAAAATTTAAAACTATTGGTATTCTTACTGTAGCGTCACAATATATTAATGCCAGTGTTATGCATGTAAGACTAAACATAAATTCTTATAAAATGAATAGTGACATACACAATATCAATACTAGAAATAGACATAAATTATGTGTTCCGTATTTTCGTTTGCACAAAACGCATAGCTCTTTTATTGGGCTCAGTATTCGCATATACAATAAATTACCAACTTATATTTTAGACTTGCCATTAAGTTCGTTTCAGGCAGAAGTTAAAAAGAATCTTATAAATAAGGCATATTACAGTTTGAAGGATTATTTTGATGACAGGAGCGCTTGGAAGTAGTTGTTTGCTTTTGACTAGGTCAATAATTAGTAGTTTTATTTTATAGTGTAGTTAATTACGATATTCTCATTTCATACTATATTTTGCATTCATGTTCCACACTTTCATTATAACTTTGCGGATTTGTTAAATGTGGGTAACTCGTGGTCATGGGCTAACTAATAGGTTGTCGATTGCTTTGGTTTTATAATACCGTTACTTTCTGCTTCATTCACTTCTACCACAGTTCTGACCATGTTCGCGAGTTGCCTACATTAAAAAGACGTAAGTGGATGCTCCTGTTTCAACATATTTACTTTGGGAGGCTTACCATATAAACATCATTTACTGCTTGAGTATGATATCAATAGCTACTAAAAATTTTACTAGTAGATGTCTACAATGTGAAACAGTTGCAGCTCCTTACAAAAATAAAATGTACCACCATTATATTTGTTTGAAAAGAGTGGCCATGAGTTTTATTGCCCGTTCTTTCTCGTGGTTCTACCTATTGCATTGCGAACGTGGCAGTAAATGTAAATGTAGAATCATTAAGTAATTAAGTTAAATTTTGACGTTCATAAGCGTCACTTTGTGGCCTAGATGAATAAATGATTTTGATTTTGATTTTTGAAAGTTTCTTTGACACTACAGCATAGGTATATATGTATAAAAACTGACAGACAAATGCAATTGCAAACTATTCATAGATCTATGTTATAACAATCAGGTCACATGAAAATGAGACTCGTATGAACGTCAGAACTTTTATCGTTCTTAAGTGTCACGTTGTTATATCGTTTATAGACTTACGCCTGTATCCCCGAAGGTGTAAGCAGAGGTGAATTATTACACCCACATTTCGCCATGAATTTTTAGGTCCCACGTAATAGGGGGCGAGCCTATTGCCGTTACCGGGCACATCATCAGACTCAATGCTGTTACTGAGAATTCGGAAAAACCAGTAACACTTTTTCCCCGACCCGGGAATCGAACCCGGGACCTCCGATCAGCAGTCGCATACGCTATCCACTGAACCACGGAGGCAGTATGTCGTAATCAACATATTAAAATTACCAAAGCACCAAAAAAATTAAGCTCTCGACTAAGTAAGTTAATCTAGGTAAGTGTTTATTTTATTTCAGTAATTAATTAAGTAGTTTATTACCTTCCATTACACTAGTCTAGAATTATTTTAGGTGCTCTGTGTTAAGATTAGGTAAAAGTAAAATGCTGTACTGACATTTGTCAAAGACAATGAACAATACATTTAAGTCTTAGTTAACATGTCGTTGTAATTTGTAACATCGTTTTTATAAAATTTAGACAAAAGTACCGTCTAAAGGACATTAAAGAGATTGTTGACGAAATATTTATTAATTAATACTAACTTGTACCCGCGGCTTCGCCCGCTTTACGTTCTGTTATCGGGACAAAAGGTAACCTGTGTGCTATTCTTAAATATATGCTATATTATTACAAAGATTATCAAAATCCGTTCGTTAGTTTTTGCATAAAATATTAACTAGCGCTCAAAATGCTCACGCTTGTAATAGTGTATTGTAGTACAGGTATAATTTATTATTATGATCTTGTATCATGAAGTACTTTGCAAAATAAATATTCAAACGACGGACACAAACAACACACAGACAATAAATTATCCTACAAAGATTTTACTGGGGCGGATTGTCCTTCTTGTAATCCAAAAAATAAACTTAGCTATCTAGTACTATGTCGAGTACGACATAGTGCTAGATAGCTTAGTTCCTGCTTGAAGCTCTATGCCATCATATAATTAATCTAATCTCTTTGAATGAACAACTCTTGTAGGTATATCTATATCGATAAATCGATCTAGCTTGGATTAATTTTTAGAAAACGCAAGTTTACAAATAAAAAAGAGAATAGAGAAAAGCTTACTTTACAATTAAACTAATACACAATTTGGACAAAGATTATTCCTGTATTCCTGATAATAGTCAATAATGGGACAGTGATCGATTGAAACATTACGTAAGCCTTCTAATAATTCCAGAACAAAACAATAAATAGGTATTCTCCCCAATAAATCAATCTACCTAAGCAAATTTTAAATACAAATGACAGCGATGCTTAAAACTCATCATGTAACATATTAATCGTTCCGGAAATCATAAAACATTGAATCAGAAGTAGCCAATATTTTTGTTCAGCTCATCCATCATCGAGATCTGCGTAAATCCCAATGGTTGGCCACCTCACAATGTTGCTATCGGTAATAAATTTTGGAGCAATAAAATACAGATAAAATATAGGATGTAGACATTTATGACGGTTAATATGCCTTCATTGGATCGACGTGATTTTTATTGAAGCTTGGTAAGAACCGAAATGTATTGTTAAAATATGTAAATTCAATGGATGGTCTCGCTACGTAATACAACAGTTATATTTTGGTTAACTAATAGTGTACCAAGCGATTTGGATGACCATACCGCTTGTACCAAGCCATATTCAGCGCCGCATTGTAGCCCTACAAAGACAAAAATAAAAAAATTCGGGCAAGTGCGAGTCTGACTCGTGCACCGAGGGTTCCGTACGCATTTTACCTTATTTGAGGTTGAATTACGCTAGTCCTCTAAATCTGTATGAGCGCCCATACAACTTAGAGGACTATCTTAAATGGAGTCTATCAGTCACTATGTATGTATGGGGACACCCTTAAATTTTCCACTTTTTTATTTTGTGTAATTTTTCCTTTATTTGTGCTGTAAGACCCTGCTTTTGGCCAAATTTCGTGATTCTAGTTCAACGGGAACTAGCATATAGGTTTTCCACCCAAAACCTATAGGGTACTTACGGTTGACCTAGAATTGTCAATTTTGGTCAAAACCAAGGTCTTACAGCACAAGTAAAGGAAAAATGCCGAAAATTAAAAAAAGTTAAAAATTAAGGTTAATTTTGGTACTTACAAGTTTTCGCAAAAATCTAATTTTGACCATATCTTTTTATTGGGCCAGGACCCTGATTTTCATACACCTAATAGCAACCATAGACCTCAGTATCTGGTATAAATTTCAATTTGCTAGGTCCACCCGTTCCTGAGAAAATCGGTGGTGACACACGGACAGACAGACAGACAGACAGACGGACAAGAAAGTGATCTTATAAGGGTTCCTTTTTTTACCTTGAGGTACGGAACCCTAAAAAGAGATGTGCAATTAACTATGGCACTTAAATTTATTATACAATGGAATTTATTAAAACCGATGCCATGAACGCCTGGAAAATGGCTTGTCCAAGCTCTGCTTTGCCTACCAACCCTTTCTCCCAAAGGCAGTGGGACGTGCCGCTTTGCAACACTGTGAGAGAAAATCTTATTTTATCATCTACAAGTGTTGCTGAGCGTGCTCGCTTGCTGGCTGTGGGAGAGTGGGAGTCTGGTCTTTGGCTTCAAGCGCTCCCGTCGTCCAATGTGAGTACAATGTTGGACGACACGACATTTCGCCTTACCACTAGCCTCCGTTTAGGTGCTCCGTGTGTTTCTCCGCATCGTTGTCATTGTGGAGAAGCCGTCGATAGCCTCGGACACCATGGACTATCTTGCGGCAGAAGCGCGGGCCGAATGCCTCGTCACGCCTATCTTAATGATATCATCCGTCGCACTCTTGTCACCGCCGGAGTACCAGCCGTACTTGAACCCAATGGTTTGGTACGCGACGATGGGAAGAGGCCCGACGGTATGTCATTGTTGCCTTGGAAGTTGGGTAGGCCTTTGGTATGGGACGCAACGTGCGTAGATACCCTAGCGCCATCACATCTTCCAAGTACAGCCAGCTGTGCCGGCGCTGCTGCTGCAAGCGCAGAATCCCTCAAGCGGCGAAAATACGGTAATACAATAGGTAATTACGTATTTGAGCCGTTTGGGGTGGAGACGCTTGGTCCATGGGGTCCGAGCGCTCGTACGTTGTACAGAGAAATCGCCAAACGACTAATCGACGCTTCACGTGACCAGAAGGCTTGGCTGTATTTCGGCCAGCGTATCAGCATTGCCATCCAGCGTGGCAATGCTGCCAGCCTTCTGGGCACGTTACCAATAGACAGCGATGCGGAGGAATTCTACGACGCCTAAACCTGTCTTGTAAATATGTACTTTGTATTTTACCCTCCCCTTTTTTGTACATATTTATTTTTTATGTATGTAAACTATGGCACTTGATATAAACGATTTTATTGAAATCACAGACAATCACTCCAATTTTATTTGTTGTAACGATGTTCTCGTAAAATCCTATACAACTTATACACAAGGTAAGCATTTTAAAATAAATAACACTTAATAATTTGATCCTTCTTAAACGGTTGAAAATAAATTAAACAAACACGCGCCAATATTTGAGTTGTATTAGTGTTTAAGTCTTTGATCAATAAGAAAGTAACATTTGTAAAATTAAAAACAGTTATTTATACATACGTTGTCCTTTCTAATAACTAAAATAAACAAGCTCTGTGAAATATTTTTCTTAAGGGGACTACAAGAGCTAAACGCGAGTTTTATAATGCTTTAAGGTATATGAATCAATGCAGTTATCACAGTCAGAAAAATATATGATATTCTTCAGGATATCATTTACTTAAGTAGTGTGTGGAAAACATAAAACAACTAACTTTAATCGATACTAAAAAATCACAAACATACCTCTAAAAATATTTTAACGAATAAAAACCATATTAAAAAGATACAATCATTCTGATTTTTTGACAAATTATTCAACACGCAACATACTAACGAAATACTGTTTTATTTTTTTAATCCAATCAATACAGTTTCTGTAAATCACAAATTTTAAGCCAAGTCTCGCTACGAGCGCTACAATTAATTGTAGCGCTCGTAGCGAGACTTGGCTTGCCGTTCGTAACAGATCGGCAAAGTTAAGCAACGCTTGCACAGGTTACCACTTGGATGGGTGACCGTGTGTGGCATTTACATCTGAGCGCTACCGTGCTTCGGAGGGCACGTAAAGCTGTCGGTCCCGGTTCTTGTCCAAGGATAAGGATCGTTAGGCCATGTCGGAGGCCTTCGGGCGGTCTGAAAACTCCGACACCAGAGTTGGCCACACGCTCACACGAAAAACAAAACAAACAAATTTTATGGTTTGTAAAAAGTTCGGTACTTCCCGTCGTCGTCGCGCTTCTCTTTCTTATGTATACAATCCGACAGTGACAGCAGCAGCTCAACTCAATAGCGGTTGTTAGCGCCTTAAGGTAAGTAAATTGAATTTAGTCTAGTTAAAATAGGGGCAGGTCCTCCCACCATTCTCATTCGAGAACATAAATAGTACTCTGTCCGTGTACAACACAGACGTAAACGAAGCAAATGAAATCACGTTTAGCAGTTGTCTAGTTTTCTTTGTCGTCTAGATAATTTATACTATAAAGTGTCTTTCACTGTAAGTACCCGAAGAGTTTGCTGATTTCAGCATGAATGTGCCAGCTAGACCTAGGAATTAATACGTTTTCACGGAATTTCGACGTAAAGGAACATTATCTATCGTTTCGTTTGCGAGAGTGGTGGAGGTCCCATCTAGTTTTGCTTCTCCCTTATTTGACTCCTCCTATCCCTTTTTCAGTCCCAAAGGATGGCAACACACTTGTGACTTCGTGTTGTTTGTGACCATGGGCAGCGATAATCGCTTACCAGCAGGCAATCTGTCTACTTTTATGCCGACTATTACATAAAAGAAGCTAATGATGTCGCATTCAACATTTGCCTAGTTTACTTGGTCAACTACTATATGATATACTACTATTTTGATACTTATTACCTCACAACAAATGTCTCTGTTCGCTTTTCTAAAAGCTGTTAATATTTTAGAAGTCTCATTCCCACAAATGACTCCCTAACGTCCAATTAAGTCAGCGGTTCGAGCTGGATACATTCTAAAAAGTTTGTGGTCATTCTCGCGAGAGAGTCAAATGGATTTTCATCAAATTGTTCGTGTGTTGTTTTTTTTTTATTTGGCCTTTTAAGGATGGAAGTTTAATCAGATTCTGATTTTTAGAAGTAAAGCTGAGCGATCAAGTAACTTACAATTTTAAATCGACGGGAGATTGTGTCGGTTTGTTCGATGGCAACTTAATCAGAGGGTTTTATATCGTTGTTTACTAGGATTATAAATGTTTCATAGGTAACTTTACATACATACATACATACATACATATGCTCACGCTTTTTTCCCGTCGGGGTAGGCAGAGACAACAGATCGCCACTTGCTTCTATCTTTGCAAACCTCACGCGCTAACTTAACGCGGTAACTTTAAATATTATTATTATGATAACCTTCAGAGTTCCGATGAACTAGCCAATATTTTTATCAGATTTTCAGGGAAAGTTTCTGTATTAATCAGCTGAAGACGAGAACTGAGTTCCACTTTTTTGTTAATATTTATTTTCCTGAGCATTTAATTCTACAAAAGTAGTTGAACATAGAATGAAAACCAAATATAGAAATTGAATATAATGACAAATTAAGCAAGGTACAAGTCGTTAGTTATGTGTAGGAGATAACAAATAATAGCTAGGCCTGCAGGCCGAATTTGGCAGCCAGGCTCAAAGAATCTTGCGGGCATAATACTCGTATACCTACAGTGCACATAATATTTTATGTGAGCAACTCTTTCACCCTCATGGCCAACGAAACAGTCTTTTAATACTCGAAATGATAAGGATTGGCCGGAAGATCAGCGACTTTGCCAGCCTGTTTCCTGACTCCAAGCTACCAATGAATAATTCTTATCAGAAACACTACAAACTTTATGCGGAACGTAAAATCGCTGGAGCACAAGGCACTCAAATTTAAACGTGTTGGCCCTGTTTCCATCATCAGCCTTTAACAGTCCACTGCTGGACTAGGTATCTCCTTTAAAAGGAGTAATTGGCCTACTATACCACGGTGGCCAAACGGGTTGGTATAGGGTTTGTGTCCAGTTTTCCTTCTCTTACATTGCCGTTCTCTGCATAATATGCTCCCTCTGTCGGCTCTTACGACACCCATGGGATGATATGGGGTGGTGACATTCCGTATTCTTAATCCGTCACTACACGGACATACGGACACTGTTTCCAGCAGGAACTAAATGTGAGTATTCCCTAAGATTTATAGAGAAATAAATGCTCAAACGGAACCATTTTTTTCTTTTTCAACCCTGTAAGACACCTACAAGTAAAGAGATAATTACACCACGTCTTTATTCCACAATCATCGAGTGTCCCCTAACAGAAAATTCATCAACTTCAATCTTCATTTTAAAACCCACTGAAGCCCATTAAGTTCTGAAAATCTCGAAATAATTTGTCAGCAATATCCGGCATATTACAATTCAAAGATTAATTTATGTTTATCGTGTTTATTAGTGCCAGTTGACAAATGTATTATGTTTAGACAAATAAAAATATTTTTAAGATAACTGATTTTTTTTTGAGGATTAAGACAAATATTTTTAATAATATTATCTTATCACTATTAGGATAAAGTATGAATGCTCGTTTACTATTAAGTTCTGTGCCGCAGGCAATAACGAACAATATTGCTTTTAGGACGGAATTATACACAAGCTTATAAACATAGATACAATAATAAATACCACAGGAGATTTTTCAAATAAACTAGAATAACTACCTAACCAAATCACACATGTGGTGTAGTGGTTTAAGCCACGCCTCGCCGTTTAGATCTCCAGGTGTTATGAGTTCGACCCTCACATAAGGCAACACTTCGTGTTCCGTGTTGCTTAACCTTACCCACATTATTATAAACGCTTATCTCGCAAGTCATGCTACTGTGATAGTTCTCTACAATGTTCTCGAAAGACGTGAAGTCATCACAGACTTAAACTTCAAACTTAAATTGTTTCCATGCTGCGGTGTATGAGTTGCCACTCATACATGGTCAGCGTGATGGACTATGGCTTCACCTTTCTCATAGTGAGAAAACACGGACACGGACGGAATGTCGAGTTAAACTTTTGTGACCTTTTCAATTTAAGTCTAAAATTCTAGATGGATAAACTTGAGATCATCTTTTGAAAGTTAAACTTGATTTGTAAGCTCAATTTATTTCAGATTGGATAAAGGGATGAAATTTGTGATGTATAACGAAATAATGATTAGTTTCAAAGATCTTGTTAGTGAAGGGACGCTTTGTTCGATAGACTTGTAAGGCTGAATTCACATTTGGCGTGCGCATTTCTCGAGCGTAAAGTGAACGCCGCGCCCGGGCGCACGCCGAACGGACGATGGAAGCACGCGAAGCGCACGCTCGAGGAACGCACACACCCAATGTGTGATATAAACCTAAAGGTTACCAAAACGTACGTGAGAGTATACAATAAAATTATTCATATTCTGAGTACTTAGTCTTTTAGGGGCTTGTATCTCTTATAACTGATAACATTTTGAAAACAAGCAAAATCCAAATAACAACAATTTATTATGACACTAGGAACGCAGACAAAGTCCTTGTAGATATCTTACAAACTAAGTTTAAATCCTGTAGTAATTGATTCGGGCTTTTTCAGTTATTTGACGTTCGTAACGCCGAAGAAAACCAGAGGTATTTAACCTTCAATAAGTTAGCCGATACGATTAACAGATCTTATTACATCTGTGAGAGATTTAGGAGTTTTGATAACACATGATTTAATGTTAAAGGAGCATTTATAGTTACAGTTACATCTGTACAAAAGCGTATAGAAATTTAGGTTTTGTGATGAGAGAAACCAGGAACTTTAAAAGCATAGCAGTGGTAAAAGTTTTGTACAATGCTTTAGTGAGGAGCCAATTAGAGACGAGTGCTAAGATCTGGAAACCCCATGAGGCCAAATATTGTCTCATGGTGGAAAAGCTGCAAAATAAATTTACTCAATACTTGTATTATAAGCAATATGGAGTCTACCCATTCTATCCACTTATGTATCCAACCCTATTTGTGATAGGTATGGTTGGATATTATAAGTTACAAGTTAGACGTGACGTAGCATTGGCTAAATACGTTTTTGATGTGTTCAGAGGTAAAATGAATAACCCAAGAATATTAGCTTCCTTGAGGCTAGTCGTGCCGAACACTAGGTTACGAATTAGTGCAAGATAGAGGCTATTCGAGGTCCCAACAGCTCTCACAAATTTAGCCTAACATGCGCCACTTGCTAGAGCTATAAAACTTATTCATAAAATTAGCTGTAAAACTGATATGTTTAATTATACACTGGCGGAATTTGTAAAGGTAGCTATTGAGATGCTCACAAAATTGGAATAGACAAATTTTATATTTCATGTCATTATCTTGTTGTTTATTTAGTTTTCTAATTTTGCTTTTTACATGTACTTATATGTTTGTAACAATGTCAATCGCAATAGGTGAAACCTGTTATGATTGTGTTGCCTTGAATAAATAAATAAATAAAAAAACACCTATTAAATAACACGTATGGAAATTATGTAACTTTAAGGACTTTACAACTTGTATACTGAAATACAAATATCTGTTTAGGTATATTTTCAGCATTATGTAGAATTCAACATAGATTTATTAAAACAGTTTTTACCGAAATTTGGGGTGAGAAATGGTACAAGGAGATTGTACCATTTCTCACCCAATTTCTCTCTACATAAAAACAGTAGCTTTTTATAACCACTCTGCAAATAAGAGCCTATCACATTGAGAGCATCTCAAAGATTAATATTCATCGTTGTCGTAGCCATGTGAAGCTCTTAGTATTATGATTGATGATATAAAATGGGCGGGGAATATCCAAGCGTGCAAGTATCAAGAATGACGCGTATAAAAATGTGTTAAATTTTGTGCTGAGGGCGTGAGAGACGCGTTTTTGTAGCGTGAAGAGTTTTTTTATGATTTGTTGGTAACATAATCTGTGGAAAGCAACCTGTGATCTATTTAGAACTTTTATGGTGCTGATACACCTGAGCATTCTCCCGTAACAGAATAGCAACCATTCACCGTTTTTTGTCTTGTCGTACTGAACAACGAACAGAGCCGAACATTTTCAGGATCTTACTAGCGAACATTCAATCAGCAAAAAGGTCGAAGCAAATTTACTGTTAATTCGTTAGAATGCTCACCAGAACGTTCGTAAGAATGCTCGCTGAAACATACTCGTTTTTTTTTCTGTTTTGTAACTAACAAAAAGTATATATTATGTATGTTTATCCATTCTAGTACCCATAGTATAAGCTTCTGCTTAGTTTGGGACTAGATGGTGTTGTGTGAATGCGGTAGAATATTATTATTATTATTCTCTTTACTTAAACATTCTCTCATAAATTATATTTTACATTTTAATGTGATTTAGAAAAAACAATATAAAAATATAAAATAAAATTACGGGGCTCACCGGTATCGGGTCAGAGAGAGGAACCTCCTGACGATACGAGCCGTGGCCAGCAATACTGCCTTCTGTATAGAGGACTTAATCCAACCGTCTAACGCGAGCCTCTTGAGGTGGTGATCGAGGCTCTTGGCAATGAGACCATTAACTGAGACGACTATCGGTACAATGATCGCCGAGTCCACATCCCACATGTCGACCATCTCGTGAGCCAAATCCAAATATTTTATTTGTTTATCTTTCTCGGCTTTCACGAGATTCTCGTCATGGGGAATGGTGACATCGATGATCATTGCGAGGCGCTTAGATCGATCTATCACTACTATATCTGGCTTGTTAGTCACAATAGTTCTATCAGTAATCATAGATCGATCCCAATACATGGTGGCACGACCATTTTCAAGAACTGGGTCGGGCACATACCTGTAGTACGGTATCTCAGAGTCTACAAGATTGTACTTTAAGGCAAGTTGCTGATGGATGATCCTAGCTATTTGGTTGTGCCTGTGCAAATATTCGCCGTTGGCAAGACGAGAACAACCAGATACTATATGTCTGGGAGATTCACCAGGCTGGTGACATGCCCGACATATGTCAACCGTCCCATCCCTCAGGATATACTTCCGGTAGTTATTCGTCATGACAACCTCGTCCATAATCGCAAAGACAAAACCTTCTGTTTCGGCCAACAGATAGCCAAAACGTAGCCAGGATACAGAAGCTGGTAAGTCTACATCGGGTCCATGCATGGCCCGATAAAAACGTCCATGCAGCTCTTTACGTTTCCATACCTCCTTGCGCTCCTCAACACCAAGTACGGCAGGTTTGCGCCAGTTCTCCTTAGCCAGACCCAACGAAGTAAGACTTGACCTCTCAGATTAGGCTCAGTGGCGTGCCATTGATTATGATGAAAGCTTAGACTTTATTCCTCGATTTATTTTTAGTTTACCATATCAAACATATTATTATATATCATAATTATAATTTGCAGTTAAACAAATACAAACTGCATACAAAGATTAAACCTGTGGAATTGTACCCATGACACCCATCGTAGTCACAAATGAGAAATCTATTAAATCATTACATTATCCTTGCAATAATTTAAAATCATATAAATAAAAATCCAAAGGAATAAATCATACAACCTAATTGAATTTTAAATACAAATGACAGGGATGCTTAAAACTCATCATGTAACATATTAATCGTTCAGGAAATCATAAAACATTGAATCAGAAAAAGCCAATATTTTTGTTCAGGCCATCCGTCATCGAGATCTGCGTAAATCCCTGTGAGTGGCCACCGTCATAATGTTGCTATCGTTAATAAATTTTGCAATAAAATACAGATAAAATATAGGATGGAGGCATTTATGACGGTAAATACGCCTTCATTGGATCGACATGATTTTTATGGAAGCTGTGCAGCGAGATGTATTGTTGAAGTATGTAAATTCAATGGCTGTACTCGCTACATAACACAACGGTTATATTTTGGTTATAGTTCAGCAAGAATATTTTTATTTATTTATTTATAGTCTCACGCCTGTATCCCCGAAGGGGTAGGCAGAGGTGTTATATTACACCCACATTTCGCCAGGAATTTTAATATTATTATCTTAACTAATAGTGAACCGATAGATGACCGCACCGCTCGCACCAAGCCATATTCAGCGCCGCATGTAGCCCTACAAAGAAAAAAACTTAAAAAAGAGTTGTTTGTAACTTAATATCGTGCAGTTAATTATATGCACTTGACATAAACGATTTTATTTGAATCACAGACATTCACTTCAATTTTATTTGTTGTAACGATGTTCTCGTAAAATCCTATACAATTTGACGACCGGTTGCCGCAGCGGGAGTGTAAGCGACTGCTACGCTGAAGGTTGCGGGTTCGATTTCCGCTCAAGTCAAACATTTGTGTGCATGAACATGGATGTTTGTCTTGGTCAAGGTGTTTCTATGTATAATATGTATGTAATTACAGAAAAAAAAGTATATATGTATGTTAATCCATTGTCTAGTACCCTGCTTAGTTTGGGACTAGACGGTGATGTGTGTATGTGGTAGAACATAGAATATTATTATTATTATTAACTAATAAACAAGGTAAGCATTGTAAAATAAATAACACTCAAGAATTTGATCCTCTTTAATCGGGTGATAATAAATTTCAATGAGTTGTATTTAACTGTTAGTCAAAAATACTAATTTTCCACCAAAAATACTAATTGCACCACTAAGCTAAGTTGACGGAGCCCTGCTTCGCAGGGCTCCTATTTTTGGGAGCAGGGTCACAAGAGAACCTAACATAACCTATTAAGTTTTCTGAGTGGATAAGTTTCCCGAGCGGACGAAACTTTTCATATCAAATGATATTTTGTAAAAAGATCATCATATTTGGTGTACAAATAGTATTTTAGTGTGCAAGTCAGTATTTTAGTGAAATAATAAAGATTTTTTGCGTAACTCACTTTAGTGTTTTACATAATATTTTTGATACGCTGTTAAACATATCCCAATTTCAATGCGCGCCAATACCTAAGTTATAGTACCGTTTTCAAGTCTGATCTTTTATCAATAAGAAAGTAACATTTGTATTATTAAAAACAGTTATTTATACTTTGCTTTTTTTTTAAGAAATAACATAATCAAGTTGTGTGATATATTTTCCTTAAGGTATATAGAATTTAGTCAGGTTAGAAGTACCCTGAACAGAAGAGCATGCATGAGGAATCTGATGGGAGTGAATGAAGCAAGAAAGATATGTTAGGATCGTTGCAAATGGCGTTCCGTAGTCTCTGCCTACCCCTCTGAGAAACAGGCGTGAGTCCATGTATGTATGTATGAATTTAGTCTCGGAAAAATAGTGAGAGAGCCTCCCACAATTCTCATTCGAGAACATAAATTATAGTACTCTCTCCGTGTGCTACACAGCCGTAAACGAAGCACATGAAATCCCGTTAAACAGATGTCTAGTTTGCTTGGTCGACTAGATTGTTACAGCTATGCTATGCATAATGTTTTTGGCTGTAAGAACCCGAAGAGCTTGCTGATTCCAATATGAATGCCGTCTTGACCAGGGAAGTAATACGTTTTCATGGAATTTCGACGTAAAGTAACAGTAGCTATCGTTTCGATTGGTGACTGAGAGTGACGGAGGCCTCATCCCTTTTTTGTTCTCCCTTATCCATCCTCCTTTTCGTGTCCCAGCGGGTGGCAACACACTTGTGACTCCATGTTGCTTGTGTCCATGGGCAGCGATAATCGCTTACCAGCAGGCGATCTATCTACTTTTTTGCCGACTATTACATAAAAGAAGCTAATGATGTCGCATTCAACATTTGCCTAGTTTACTTGGTCAACTACTATACATATTTGATGCGCATTACCTCACAACTAATGTCTCTATTCGCTTTTCTAAAAGCCGTAAATAATTAAGAAGACTCATTCCCACAAATGACTCCCTAATGTGTAATTAAGTGAGCGGTTCGAGCTGGATACATTCTAAAGAGTTTGTGGTCATTCTCGCGAGAGAGTCAAATGTATTTTCATCAAATTGTTCGTGTGTAGTTTTTTTTTATTTGGCCTTTTAAGGATGGAAGTTTAATCACATTCTGATTTTTAGAAGTAAAGCTGAGCGAACAAGTGACTAACAATTTTAAATCGACGGGAGATTGTGTCGGTTTGTTCGATGGCAACTTAATCAGAGGGTTTTATATCGTTGTTACTAGGATTATAAATGTTTCATAGGTAACTTTACATACATACATACATATGCTCACGCTTTTTTCCCGTCGGGGTAGGCAGAGACAACAGATCGCCACTTGCTTCTATCTTTGCAAACCTCACGCGCTAACTTAACGCGGTAACTTTAAATATTATTATTATGATAACCTTCAGAGTTCCGATGAACTAGCCAATATTTTTATCAGATTTTCAGGGAAAGTTTCTGTATTAATCAGCTGAAGACGAGAACTGAGTTCCACTTTTTTGTTAATATTTATTTTCCTGAGCATTTAATTCTACAAAAGTAGTTGAACATAGAATGAAAACCAAATATAGAAATTGAATATAATGACAAATTAAGCAAGGTACAAGTCGTTAGTTATGTGTAGGAGATAACAAATAATAGCTAGGCCTGCAGGCCGAATTTGGCAGCCAGGCTCAAAGAATCTTGCGGGCATAATACTCGTATACCTACAGTGCACATAATATTTTATGTGAGCAACTCTTTCACCCTCATGGCCAACGAAATAGTCTTTTAATACTCGAAATGATAAGGATTGGCCGGAAGATCAGCGACTTTGCCAGCCTGTTTCCTGACTCCAAGCTACCAATGAATAATTCTTATCAGAAACACTACAAACTTTATGCGGAACGTAAAATCGCTGGAGCACAAGGCACTCAAATTTAAACGTGTTGGCCCTGTTTCCATCATCAGCCTTTAACAGTCCACTGCTGGACTAGGTATCTCCTTTAAAAGCCACGGGTTGGTATAGGGTTTGTGTCCAGTTTTCCTTCTCTTACATTGCCGTTCTCTGCATAATATGCTCCCTCTGTCGGCTCTTACGACACCCATGGGATGATATGGGGTGGGGACATTCCGTATTCTTAATCCGTCACTACACGGACATACGGACACTGTATCCAGCAGGAACTAAATGTGAGTATTCCCTAAGATTTATAGAGAAATAAATGCTCAAACGGAACCATTTTTTTCTTTTTCAACCCTGTAAGAAACCTACAAGTAAAGAGATAATTACACCACGTCTTTATTCCACAATCATCGAGTGTCCCCTAACAGAAAATTCATCAACTTCAATCTTCATTTTAAAACCCACTGAAGCCCATTAAGTTCTGAAAATCTCGAAATAATTTGTCAGCAATATCCGGCATATTACAATTCAAAGATTAATTTATGTTTATCGTGTTTATTAGTGCCAGTTGACAAATGTATTATGTTTAGACAAATAAAAATATTTTTAAGATAACTGATTTTTTTTTGAGGATTAAGACAAATATTTTAAATAATATTATCCTATCACTATTAGGATAAAGTATGAATGCTCGTTTACTGTTACGTTCTGTGCCGCAGGCAATAACGAACAATATTGCTTTTAGGACGTAATTATACACAAGCTTATAAAAATAGATACAATAATACCACAGGAGATTTTTTAAATAAACTAGAATAACCACACATGTGGTGTAGTGGTTTAAGCCGCGCCTCGCCATTTAGATCTCCAGGTGTTATGGGTTCGACCCTCACTTAAGGCAACACTTCGTGTGCCGTGTTGCTTAACCTTGCTCACCTTATTATAAACGCTTATCTCGCAAGTCATGCTAGTGTGATAGTTCTTTACAATGTTCTCGAAAGACGTGAAGTCATCACAGACTTAAACTTCAAACTTAAATTGTTTCTATACTGCGGTGTATGAGTTGCCACTTATACTTGGTCAGCATGATGGACTATGGCTTCACCTTTTTCAGTGTGAACAACAGACAGTCTAGATGATTTCACCTAAGCATACAACTTTTATTTGTTGAACTACTTTATTATGACGGAATGTCGAGTTAAACTTTTGTGACCCTTTAATTTTCAGTCTAAGATTCTAGATGGATAAACTTGAGATCATCTTTTGAAAGTTTATCTTGATTTGCAAGCTCAATTTATTTCGGATAGGATAAAGGGATGAAATTTGTGATGTATAACGAAATGATGATTAGTTCCAAAGATCTTGTTAGTGAAGGGACGCTTTGTTGGATAGACTAGTAAGGCTGATTTCACATTGGACGTGCGCGTTTCTCGAGCGGGCGCTCGGCGTTCACTCTGAAGTACAAAGTGTACGTCGCGCTAGACGCACGCGGAGCGCACTCTCGAGGAACGCACACACCCAATGTGTGATATAAACCTAAAGGTTACCAAAACGTAAGTGAGAGTAGACAATAAAATTATTCATATTCTGAGTACTTAGTCTTTTAGGGGGCTTGTATTCCTTATAACTTATAAAATTTTGAAAACAAGCAAAATCTGAATAACAACAATTTATTATGACACTAAGAACGCGGACAAAGTACTTGTAGATATCTTACAAACTAAGTTTAAATCCTGCAGTAATTGATTCGGGCTTTTTCAGTTATTTGACGTTCGTAACGCCGGAGAAAACCAGAGGTATTTAACCTTCAATAAGTTAGCCGATACGATTAACACATCGTATTACATCTGTGAGAGATTTAAGAGTTTTGATAACACATGATTTAATGTTAAAGGAGCATTTTATAGTTAACATCTGTACAAAAGCGTATGGCAATGGGTTTTGTGATGAGAGAAACCAGGAACTTTAAAGGCATAGCAGTGGTAAAAGTTTTGTACAATGCTTTAGTGAGGAGCCAATTAGAGACGAGTGCTATGATCTGGAACCCCCATCAGGCCAAATACTGTTTAATGGTGGAAAAGCTGCAAAATAAATTTACTCGATACTTGTATCATAAGCAATATGAGGTCTACCCATTCTATCCACTTATGTATACAACACTATTTGTGATAGGTATGGTTGGATATTATAAGTTAGAAGTTACACGTGACGTAGCATTGGCAAAATACGTTTTTGATGTCTTCAGAGGCAAAATGAATAACCCAACAATATTTGCTTCCTTGAGGCTAGTCGTGCCGAACCGAGTGTTCGTGTTACGAATTAGTGCAAGACAGAGGCTATTCGAGGTCCCAACAGCTCGCGCAAATTTAGCCAAATATGCGCCACTTGCTAGAGCTATAAAACTTATAAAACTGATATTTTTTAATTGTATACTGGCGGAATTTGTAAAGGTAGCTATTGAGATGCTTACAAAATTGGAATAGACAAATTTTATATTTCATTTCATTATCTTGTTGTTTATTTAGTTTTCTAATTTTGCTTTGTACATGTACTTATATGTTTGTAACAATGTCAATCACATTGAGTGAAACCTGTTATGATTGTGTTGTCTTAAATAAATAAATAAAAAAACACCTATTAAACAACGTGTAGGTATGAAAATTATGTGCTTTAAGGACTTTACAACTTATATACTAACAGAAATACAAATATCTGTTTAGGTATATTTTCAGCATTGTAGAATTCTACATAGATTTATTAAAACAGGTTTTACAGACAGTAGCGTGCAGAGAAATTGGGGTGAGAAATGGTCCAATGAGATTGTACCATTTCTGACCCCAATTTCTCTCTACTTAAAAACAGTAGCTTTTTATTACCACTCTGCAAATAAGAGCGTATCACATTGAGAGCATCTCAAAGATTAATATTCATCGTTGTCGTTGCCATGTAAAACTCTCAGTATTATGATTGATGATATAAAATGGGCGGGGGATATCCAAGCGTGCAAGTATCAAGAGTATGACGCGTATAAAAAATGTGTTAAATTTTGTGTTGAGGGCGTGAGAGACGCGTTTTTGTAGCGTTAAGTGTTTTTTTATGATTTGATGGTAATGACACAATCTGTGGAAAGCAACCTATGATCTATTTAGGACTTTTATGGTGCTGATACACCTGAGCATTCCCCCGTAACAGAATAGCAACCATTCACCGTTTTTAGTCTTGTCGTACTGAACAACGAACAGAGCCGAACATTTTCAGGATCTTACTAGCGAACATTCAATCAGCAAAAAGGTCGAAGCAAATTTACTGTTAATTCGTTAGAATGCTCACCAGAACGTTCGTAAGAATGCTCGCATCTCATACTCGTTTTCTTTTCTGTTTTGTAACTAACAAAAAGTATATATTATGTATGTTTATCCATTATCTAGTAGCCATAGTACATAGCTTCTGCTTAGTTTGTAGTCCCACTACATGGTGTTGTGTGAATGTGGTAGAATACTATTATTATTATTCATAAGAATGCTCATTTCAGATGAATGCTAAAATGTATCAACACCATAAGAATATTTTTTTTATAGACTCACGCCTGTATCCCCGAAGGGTTAGGTAGAGGTGTAATATTACACCCACATACGAATATTAAAATACACATTTATTGAATACAATTTCGCACAAGAAATAATTCCAATATCGCGAGACACTTTACATATTATATTTAACCATTAGGTTACACAATTAGCAGCCAGACTAGAAAGAACAATTTGTGGATCACACTTAAGTATCGTCCTGTGTGTGGTTTGAACCCAAAACACACGACGCAATACTTCACGGTGTAGCCACCGCTTAAAAGAATTTACTACATGGAATATCGCTATCCCTTCGGGTTGCGCAGGTCAAACGGCAGGTCGCCCTGTGGAAAAGTTGATATTTTGTCATATCTGTTGGACCAGTAAGCGGACCCCGGGCTCCAAGGCGTGTAAGTCTTGGATGCAAACGGGATAACGCTAGGGCGATGATGAACAATTTCTTTCGATAATGAAATGAAATGTTTATTTCGCTTGCTGTATGGTACATTACAGTTGTTATGTATTACGGTTAGCACATCACATACTGCGTCGGAAAAGGTGTCCGACATGCAAAATATTTATTACATGTAATATTGAAGACAATTCATGCTTAATTTATAGAATTTTCATTATTAATTTTACCAAACATTACCAATAGTTATACATTCATGTCATAAAGAATACATTAATGTCATAAAGAATACATTCATGCCATAAAGAATTCATTCATATTATATAAACACTTATCTACCAGCCACTTATAAAGTTTTGTCTTAAACTGTCTTAACGGTAACTCTCTTACACTTCTATGCAGATTATTATAAATTTTTACTGTCATAATGTAACAATTTTTATGACAGAGAGCAGTTTTTCGGCTAGGTATTATTAATCTTGTTGGATCTCTGTTTTTTATTTTAGAGTTAAATTTGTCATTAAATGTTTTAAATAATGGACCATGTTCCTTAACAAAACAACCAGCTTGAAAAATGTACATAGACGTCAGGGTTAATATATTAAGTCTTTTAAACAGAGGTTTACATGATGTGAGCGGACCTACACAGATCTGACCTGATCCTCCACAGATTGCTCATAAGCATTTTTTTTGAACAATAAATGCTCTATTTACATCGGTAGAGTTACCCCATAGAAGTAGCCCATACCTCAAAACAGAGGCCACATAACAATGATATGCTGTCATAGCTGTCTTTTGTCCTGATGTATATCTTAACCTTTTTATAGCAAAAACAAAATTGATTTAATTTTTTACATATTTTATCGATATGTGCTTTCCAACTACAATGGTTATCAATAGTAATGCCTAAAAATATTGTATCACTTACAGATTCTATAATTTCATTTCGACATGTCAGTTTATAACTAATATTATTTTTATTATTGTAATTAGCAAATGTAATATACTTTGTCTTTGATATATTTGCATATAGATTATTATTTTCTAGCCATTGTAGTACTGATTCAATTTCATTATTAAGTTTATCCTCGTAATTCTTCTTTTTATCTTCGTGTGCTATTATGAGTGAGATATCATCAGCAAACAAGACGCATTGATGCGTAACATAACATATCTTCACGCCTTTTATCCCCGAAGGGGTAGGCAGAGGTGTATTACACACCCACACTTCGCCAGATATGTTTCGGTCCCAATGTAATAGGGGGCGAGCCTATTGCCATCTACCGGGCACATTTTTAAGCGAGCGATAATTAATATTTTTATTTTAATACACACATAACTTCGAAAAGTCATAGGTGTGTGCCCGGGGTAACTGGGGATCGAACCCGAGACCATCGTCTCGGCAGTCCGTTACGTACACCACTGGGCTATCGCCGCCTTTATGCGTAGTAATGGATGGCAAATCGTTAATATATAGTAAAAAAAGTAATGGTCCCAATATGCTACCTTGAGGAACGCCGAACTTATTAAATCGACAATTGGATTTATAAGTGGTACATTCAAGTGCATCATTTAAGCTTTTGATTTCAACATACTGCTTTCGATCTTCTAAATAACTTTCTAACCAATTTAAGGCTGGACCTCTGATTCCGTATGTTTCACATTTTTTTAAAAGCAACTTATGGTCCACAAAATCAAAGGCTTTGGTCATATCGAAAAATACCACAGTTACAGGCACCCGTTTATCAATAAAATCTAACACGTTTTGAACAAGTTTAAAAGCCGCCAAGGTAGTGGACTTTTTCTTTAAAAAACCGTTTTGTTCTTCTTTAATTAAGTTGAATTTTTCCAAAAAATCGCTAATTCGTTTATGCATAGTTTTCTCAAATATTTTACTAAATATTGGGATAAGTGTGATGGGCCTATAGTTATTCACATCAAGTTTACTTTTCTTTTTGTATAACGGTTTAACTAAAGACAATTTAAGTCTACTTGGATAAACTCCTTCGGTAAGCGACAGGTTTAGAAGATATCTTAGTACAGGAGCAATAATGGGTATGCACTGTTTTAATACAAGCGTTGAAACACCATCAAAACCAGTAGATTTTGTATTGTTCAGACACAAAACAATTTGTATCACTTCCATGTCTGTCACCGGTGTTAAAAACAAACTACAGCTAATGTTTTGATTTATAACATAGTTATTGCTATTTGACTGTAGGTATCTGATTTTAATTTGTTGAGTCTATAAAGAAGTTGTTAAAAGTATTGGCTATATCTTGCGGATCTTTAACTATTCGACCGTTGTTTTCGATTGCATCTATATTATCATGATATGTCTCGCAGTCAACCTTGTTTTTGATGACATCCCATGTTGCTTTACATTTATTTTTTGCCTTACTGATAATTTTATTATTAATATTAGTCTTCATTTTATTAATCCATTTTTTAACACTGCACTATATTTTTGATATTTCAGCTTATTTTCTATCGTTTTATGCTTATAGCAACGGTAACGTAACAATCTTTTTGTTTTTGTTGATTTTTTAATACCCTTTGTTATCCATTGCGCTGGGCCTGAATTACTACAAACTTTCTTTTTTTCGACTGGAAAGCATAAATTGTACAATACACGAAAGATATCATGAAACTCGTTAAAAGCTGTATCTAAATTATTTTTATTGAAGACATCGGACCATGACAAAGCTGAAAGACATTTCTTAAATCTTAGAATATTAGCTTGACTAAAGTACCTTTTTTTAATGTACCAGTATTCTAAGCGTTTCTGTTTTTTAGAGACTGGAAATGTTATTGTTTGACTGGTATTGTGATCTGAAAGGTACATGGAATGAACAGAGCCTATTACATCATCAAAATTACTAGCTATGTGATCAATGCAGCTTTTTTGTCTGGTAGGTTCAGTAATATGTAATGTAAGCCCATAATTTAAAATTAAGTCCTTGAGTCGAGTGGTTGCAAATCCCGCCTTTAAGGTATCAATATTTAAATCAAAAGCAATAATGATTTTCTTCCTTTTTTTATTTAAAATCCTATGCAATAATATGTCAAGTTTATTTAAAAATATATTTACGTCACTATTTGGGGTTCTGTATAAACACAATACAATGCAATTAACTGAAGGAATCCATATACCACAAACATCAAAAAGTTTTTCTATTGAGTAAGTATTACAAACGTCTAATACCTGGAAATCAATTGTTTTCTTTACAAGGATACATACGCCTCCACGTTTTTCTTTGGCTCTTGAAAAAGAACTAGCTAACACAAACCCTTTAAGATATATATTGGCTTGACTACCTGATTTCACGAAGGTTTCTGTTAGACATATAATATCTAATTCTTTATGGTTTTGAAAAAAATCGTCAATACATATTTCCAATACGTCCAATTTATTTAATAACCCAGCTATATTTTGATGGAAAACAGTTACAGTTTTAGATATTATGTTGTCGTTAACGAAAAAACGAAGTGTTTTCTTGAACAGAAATCTGGTCTCTATTTTTGATCGTTGAAAAGTAGTAGGGTATTGTTCCCCTTTTTGCCTGTGACATTTCTTTAAAGTCTGACTTTGGAATAGACTGTTTCTTTTCTATTTTTTTGAAATAATATAATATGGATCGTTTATTACATATTGAGTTATCATTATTTCGTACGCTGTTGTGTACATTATAATTATTAGATACATTATTACGATTTTTTAAATTGATAAATATTTTATTGTAGTATTGTGAGTCTATTATGCAGTTTATTCTTTCACATAAATAATTTAGGTATTGTGTACGAGTATAATATGCAAGTTATTAAAGTTATATCATTCGTTTCAGCGGGTCTCAGCGGGCTGAGTCAGTTATAAGCGTCAGATGATATCCTGAATTGTACTCGCATCTAAACCTTTTATGTCTGGACTTCAAAAGAATATACATGAAGAGATGAAATATAATGAAATGACAAAAAAAAGCAATGACTCTGAGTTTGTTTCGGCCTTTCTTCTCAAGAAGTCATTTAGCTAGGAAAAGCCGGCATCATCTAGAATAGGGTTTGGACTTGTATAAGTGTTGTAAACAACCAAAATTCAGAAATAAATATGTCTTTATGTCTTTATGTTTCGGCATGTTTGCTCGTGATATCTCTCATTGTGGTAGATTAGAGGAAAGACAAACATATGATGCTGTGATTATGGTGATGGTGTCCAAAAGATTTTTTGACACCATCACTGTGGAAAGTCGAGAGCTTGCGGAGGTTAATCAACCTTTCACCCACCAACCATCTCGCTACTGTAATAATACATATTCCATACATAACATAAAATACCTTTTTCAAACACGATTTAGAGTTCATGAGATAAGCTATCCCGCATTCGTCCGTCATATGTGTCACTATATGGAGGGACTAAAACAAAGCTTATTGAAAAATTACATAAAATTTCATTGTAAATCGTTGTCGAATCTTAAATACGTGTTTAATATTCTTTGTGAGAAGTCAATCAAATTCGTTTTCACGAAATCCAATATCCATACTCGTTGACGTAGAAAGATAAAAATATATTCGAACAACCACTTAACAAAGAGCTATGGCTTTAAATAAATCTCTTATTTTCATGAAAGGATAGTAGCTCTATGATTATTAGCTCTATGAATATTATTGTTATACGGTTTAAATAAAATATAGCTAGACTGCACGGATGATGCAGTGGTGTAAGCGGTCAACTCGCTGCATAACAATGCACCGAGTGTTGATTTCCATCCGGGAAATAACTTTTTTAAAGCCAGGTTTTAGTATATGCTAAAAACAAATATGCTCTACGGAATCTTGGAAAAGATACGTTAGGATCACACTTACATAACCATCAAATGCTTTATTTAAAATGACGACACCCATTCAAGGAATAAACCCTGTTTAGTAAAAGACTTTACAAATAATTCAAAAAGCGGACTCAAAGAACTTTACTTTATAACAAACTTAAACAAATTTTTGTGAACCGCACTGTTTAGTTTTCTTCTTATGGGAAGCAAACCAAGTTAGACGGCTGTTATAATTAGCTGTTTATTTTACAAAATCTAGAAGTAAAGCTCTTAGCTTTAAAGTAACCGCAGAAGCAAGACAACTAATAAGTCACTATCCCACTAACTTAGCCTGTGTCGCATTTACGCAATCGCAGAAAGTAATTCTATTATAATATGGGCCTTATTACAAAGGCAGAGGCGAAAATATAATAACAAAGATATACTAAATTATAATTCAAAGTTTATTTTTGATTAAAAATAATTAAATAGCCATTTTGAAAAAGGTTGGTATTTATTTCGTTAGACATATTTTTTATGGATTTAATAAATTTTAGGCATACTTAATATGTTAAGAATATGTATCTAAAGTCCATATTAAACCAATTTAAAACAGCTAAGATATGGCGTTTGGTGTCTTAGATCAGGCTCAGTGGCGTGCCATTTATTATAATGAAAGCTTCGACTTTATTCCTCGATTTATATTTAGTTTACCATATCGAAATCAGTTTAGATTTCATTTAAAAACGCTTTCCACGCTAAACTGTCTTCAAAGTCCTTTGAGATGGATGGAATGAGCTGGTGTTTAAACTGATGACACAAGAAACGCCTATATGAAACTGATTTTTGTAGAGCCCACAAAGTCTTGTACCGTGTGCTGATCATCATCAAATGTAACACTTGATGCAGAGCTAAAAATTCGCGTTGTTTCGATTTATCGGATCATTCTATTGTAGTCATTTATTTGAAATTAAGAATTGTTGTATGGATGTTTATTAGTTTTTCACTCTAAATCTACCGAACGGATTTTGCTGAAAATTTGCATACATCAGAACAGCACATGGGGTACCTTTGGTCACGATTACCGCTACACTCACGAGCATAGTTTTTTAAAACTACCATTACGTAAAAAAATATTAAAATGCAACTAGCACCATTATTACAACTTTATTACATGCTGATTATCTTATCCAAAACTCTTTTTAACTGCCCACAAAGTCAAGCAAATTATATAGTTTGCTTTGTTACGATTAAATCACTATTCCACTACCTAACTTGTATCCTCATCGTACCATCTCAGAAAATGTCTCGATTTTGAGCCGATTATATTTCACTTAGACCTTCTTTAAAGACGTTTCCCACACTAATCTGTCTGAGATTTTTGTTTCAAAGGCCTTTGAGAACGACGGAACCGAGTCTCTGGTGTTCGCAACGTCTTCTTAATTTCCCATTGAGAATTACGGGAAAGTCTTTCAGTCATTTGGAAATTACAATTGTTATTTTGCAAGGAAATAAAATGAAGATTTTATTTAAGAGATTAGAGCTGAAATGGGTATTGAGCGCTTTTGAATGTTATTTTTACTGTATATTATTATTTACACATGGCATGGCACTTAGTTTATTTTTGGATGAAATGTCGCATATTACAATTCTTATACGGTAGGCAGACTATTCTTTTTTTTCATCAACAATCATCATAATCTATTTATTCGAATGAGATGTCTTGGAATGCCGCCGTCTTCGGTGAGGCAATCGTGTTGACCAAGGATACAGTGGAGTGGAAGACGAATCACACATTCCCTTCCCTTAGCGGCAGATCCGGCCGTCGAGGGTGCTACGCTTTTGATGACCACTGTGAGTTATGGTCGGTGAGCCCATGGAGTCACCCCCACCGACAAAAGTCCGAGAAGGCACCGCCTTGATGGGATACGCCAGCACTAAATGTTGAGGCAATACCGACTTGTGTCGCGGTAGAGTATGCTGACCGCGATTAGCGTGACTCCGCTACCAAGGGACATAGAGGACATCACCGTGATTTTAGTGATTCCCCTCCAAACGTCCGTTCCTAATCGCCACAAGATCGAGAAAAATAATAAGTCACCCAATGTTGTGACTTCAATCAAAACAAAGCACAACACATTGCCTTATCTAGAAATTGTTATTTTATGTTTAGGTGTTGTGTCTCTATTCCTAGTGCGGATGTTGTTCTAAAAATAATAAGAGCAATATCATAATCTTCTTCTTGGAAAATATTGTGCCAATAAGTAACAAGCAATATAATGTTCCTACTAGTAGTTTCAACTATATTACTGTTTCTTAGAAGACTCACAAGTGTTTGCAAGGCCCACATACCTAATATGTTTGCGAACAGCACACACGACATACATGTTTGTTCTTCTTTACGGCTCGGCGGAAATTAAAAAGAATTGTGTGTTTTTATATGAGTTCATGGAATATACTAAACTTTATCTACAGCAAGGTTGATGGCCTTATGAGCGATGGAAATGGATCGTTCCTAGTGATGTTTACTTGCTTCTAAATAGTTTTAAACATTTAAGAGATCAACATACTGCTACGCAGAATATCTCGGGTTCCAACCACTGAGTTTTCGTAGTTATGCTGGTAGTTAATCTAATACTAATATATAAAGATGAAGAGTTTGTTTGTTTGTTTGGTTGAACGGGATAATCTCAGGAACTACTGGACCGATTTTAAAAATTATTTCAATGTTAGAATGCCCATTTATCGAGGAAGGCTATACGCTATACAAAATTACGCTATAAGCCACGGCAGCGGAGCAGTGGCCTTAAATAACGCGGGTGTAACCGCGGGCTCATCTAGTTGTTAATAAAATTATACTTGCGACTGTATGTGAGATTTATAGTTGCAGTCTGCCTCCGTGGTCCAAAAATATATACTTGCTCTATCTGTTGAAGAGTTAAGCTCTCGGACTGATACGAAGATTTTTGACTGTCGCTATGTGGAGTTAGTATAGTAAACGACAGAATACTCATTGCTACCTACTGAGATCTTCAGCCGTTCTGCGAAAAGGCTATTATTCTGTCAAATTTGGTTAGACTAGATAGCCGTCTTCAGGTCTAAGCCGATGTCTTGGATGCAGCCAAGGTAAACCTTAGAGGTTGAAAATGCTCTATGTATTAAAAAATATACATAATTATGTTTTCTGGTAGACATGGTATAAGCTTATCTTAATTTGGGATCAGATGACCAGCACTGTAATCGCTTCGTGAAATAAAAAGTACATCGTGGTTATGCCGTGTGGTTGACGGCATAGAAAACAAGTGTCACCACCCCCTATCTTCCCGTGTGTGTCGTAAGAGGCGACTAAGGGATAACACGATGCAAATACCATCTTTGCGTAGAGACGGAAAACTCGACATCAAACCCTATACGACTGCCTCGTTGGTCTCGCGCCATAAATGTGCGCGTGGGATCGGGAGGTCCCGGGTTCGATTCCTGGGTCGGGCAGTGTTATTAGGTTTTTCTTTCACGAAATTCTCAGTAGCAGCACGGAGTCTGGAAATGTACGGCAATAGGCTCGCCCCTTATTACGTGGGACTAAAGTATATCTGGCGAAAAGTGGGTGTAGAAATACACCTCTGCCTACCCCTTCGGGGATAAAAGGCGTGACGTTATGTATATATGTATGTATCGTGGTTACGAACGTAGACTCAATACTGAATAGATGGACCAGCGCTCTGCGTTTTCTGTCTCGACATCTATATTCAATCAGTGTACCAAAGACCTAAGATTAAGAATAAGAATTTCTAAAATGATTTTTCTCCGTAAAAATACTGAGCAATATTCTAACAAAATCTTCCCTAACCGTTGACAATCTGAATATAGGTCACAAGTCACACATTACCCACATAAACATTTAAATTTATCAACGCCTTAACAACGTCTCCCAAATTCGACACGACTTGTATACAAGGCAAATCCTTCCCTTTTCTTGTCTTGCATATAATTTTGTAAACGTTATTATTATACTGGCTTGTGTAAGGAGCTTATATTAAATATTCTATTAATACCTACTGACACATATGTGTGGATGTTACGTGATTATCAGCCTTGTATGTGTGTGTTTGTGTTTACCAACGACGAAGTAAAAGCGATACGTAAATATTTTAACACGTTTTTTTTACGTCATTGTGTTACTATGGTATAAAATATAAGACGCCAAATTTTGCCCAACTTCTAGATATTGTAGTATCATGAACCTTTACATTTAGATAAGGAAACAATAAAAAACATGGTCCGTATGATGGCGGATTAAGAATACAATATTTCGATCTGAAGTCTGACCAGAAGTCCTGGGTTCGATTCCCGGGTCGGGCAAAATGTGTTACTGGGTTTTTTCGAATTTTCAGTAGCAGCACGGAGTCTGGTGATGTGCCCAGTAACGACAATAGGCTATTACGTGGGACTTAAAAATTCGTGGCGAAATATGGGTGTAATATTGCACCTCTGCCTACCGCTTCGGGGATACAGGCGTGAGTCTACATAATAAAAAATATTTCACTACCCTATTTTAGTCCGTGGTTGTCACAAGAGAAGACTTATTGATTATGAAGCTAATAGTATCTTTACGAAGAGACGAGAAACTCGACTACAAACCCTATATCAACCAGTATGGGCAGCATGGTATAGTAGGCCAAATCATCACTCACAGTACTACAGAGAAGCAAAGTCCAGCAGTGGACAGTGAAAGCTGTGAAGAAGAAATATTGTACAACTGAGCTGGTCTGATGATGAAGTTAACAAGTAGAAGATGAAACCCTGGAACGCCTATGGGCAAACCCATCGAGCGGCTCATTAGATCTATCTTAACTAGTTCGGTACTTTCGATGAAAAATTAGTTATTTCATTCCAGTTTATTTAAATGTAAGGTATTTCACCTTTATTTTCAATTTATTACGCAATACAGACATAACATAAGTAACATAACATAACTTCACGCCTTTATTACCGAAGGGGTAGGCAGAGGTGTATTACACACCCAGACTTCGCCTATTATGTTTCGGTCCCAATGTAATAGGAGGCGAGCCTATTGCCATCTACCGGGTACATTATTAAGCGAGCGCTAATTAACATTTTTAGTACACACATAACTTCGAAAATTCAGAGGTGTGTGCCCTGGGTACCTGGGGATCGAACCCGAGACCACCGTCTCGGCAGTCCGTTACGTACACCACTGGGCTATCGCCGCTTTTTTTACGCAATTTATCAGGATTAATAAGTATTGCTACTTGCAAGACGCGAAAGTTCAAAAATATCTCACATTTATTTATTAAACGTAATATTATCCAATCTAACGCCATCTCCCAGTTTGCCATTGACACGTACTAAATCGACTTCATTCAGCATAAAAACTTCAATTTAAAACATAATCAATGGCCGCCACGCTTAGATCAGCGGTACAATGAGAATAGATTAGAATAGATCATTTAGTAAATATTTATTTGGATGCGCAGAGAGTAGTCGCACTTAGTGCGATTATTTATTTTTATATATACACGCCTTTATCCCCATAGGGGTAGGTAGAAGTGTAACATTTCACCCACGTTTCGATGTTATGTAGGTCCCACGTAATAGAGCGAGCCTATTGTCGAGTTGTCCCAGTACAAGATGAAAAATATTATGAAAATTATGTCGTTTTGTAGATAGTTAATAGATGACAATGCCTGCTTTAGGAATAGACACTGTGTCTCGAAGAACTTTGCAATCCTTTAAGTAACAGTCACCAGGAACACTCAGATGCAAATAACAATTTGTGGATCACGACAACATTTTATACAAAAACGGTACTCAGTGCAGTCACATATTATTATTGTTTTTATAGCATCCCAAAATAATGACGTAAACGCCATTAAAAAGCTGACTTTGTACAACAGTTGTAAATTATCAAAATGCATAAATAGAATGCACTTATTTCACAAATACCTACAATTTGAACGCAAATAGACAGTAATATTTCAAAGACCACCCATATTAAGTACTTTTACATACCGTTTAATATAAAAGCAAGCCTGCAATATTCCATTAAACCAAGCCGTATAAAACATTTCCGTCACCTGTCCCCATTCAAAGAATAAATACATCGAAACGGGTAAGTGGATAATTTTGATAATTTCATTTATAACAGGCGAGAGGTGGAATAAATTGGGTTTGTTATTTCAGAGAATGTTTACGTATTTAATGTAACATCGTTCACCTTTGGTATATGGGATTACGTGTGCATTGCAACGGGTAAAATTGTTTTATCATCAATACCTATCTTTATGAATTCCTAAAGAAGGCTCAAGGTCACGATGGAGAGAGCTATGCTTGGAGTTTCCCTGCGAGATCGAATCAGAAAGGAGATTCGCAGTAGAACCAAAGTCGCCGACATAGCTCTTCAGATAGCCAAGCTGAAGTGGCAGTGGGCAGGGCACATAGCTCGAAGAACCGATGGCCGTTGGGGCAGAAAGGTTTTGGAGTGGCAGCCACGTACCGGACGATGCAGCAGAGGTAGGCCTCCCGCAAGGTGGACCGACGATCTAGTCAAGATCGCGGGAGGCGGTTGGATGCGGGTGGCTCAAGACAGGTCTGTGTAGAGAACCTTGGGGAAGGCCTATGTCCAGCAGTGGACGTCGTTTGGCTGATATGATGAAAGATCATGATGATTATATTATATATTTTTAATCTGTGTATAAATAACAAAAACCTTGCATTACTGGCTAACTGATATTACTAGCTTTCAAGAAGTACAGTTGGCTACTTAATATCATTTACGCACAACACTTCGAACATTCGTGCTGGACGTAGGCTTTACTCGTTTCCCTCAGCGTAGCAGTGTGTTGGTATCTCCACTGGGCTATCATTGTTTTTATTTTGCCGCAACCTCTCGCAACCTGAATAGCTTTATCAAAGAGCATAACATAAAAAGGGAAGAAAAATCTCTCATAATTTACATATTGATGATTTTTTCTGAAACCTGAGTGTCGCTGGAACACCCGACTGTTCGACCGACCATTAAAGTGCATTGTTGATGTTTGATCTTGTTTGGACTGTATAACGAGCTCACTCTTCACGTTGTATTAAACATTGATTGGCAGATGATTGACAATTGTTTATAAAAAAACTTCATATGTGAAGCATCGCAATCGTTTTAAATTAAACATCTTTCACGTTACGAGTGGCTCGTGTATGCCACAAATAGTCTTCTAAGCATTTACACTTTTGATTTTTGTCTCCCACATTGCGCAATGGGCGAGTGAATTGTAAGTATTTCTTTTTCCTGCAACGCGTTCAATATACATATTTCTGATTAATTTTGTTGTAAGCAGTTTAACTTTCTTCAGGATTTCACGGCTGTGTGTCTTCAAATGTTCACTGCTGCTTGTCGTGGAATGAGTGTCGTACGGCGATACATTCGTCGTAAAAATATACAAAGGTGATATATAGTCTAAAAAGAAATATTCCATCAGCAAAAAATATAATGAACAGCTTCTTATAAACAGTCAAAATGCCGGACCCAGGCCTCTTCTCGTTATGAGAACGACGTAGCATCACTCACTCTCCTCGAGTCATTGCCGCTAGCCGACGCGGAGTTTGCGAATCCGGCAGGCATTGATCTTTTGATCGGAGCTTCAATATTTCCGCACTTGCTACTAACTAAAATAGTACGTAGTGAGCGATATGATTTACCGCCCGCTATTGAGACGGTACTTGGGTATGTGATTATGGGTACCGTACCTACGTTACATACTTCTCATTGTATTACGTCTTGTTGTTGTTCTGCTCTTCAAGAGATCAAAGTGGGTGCTAAAACTGTGTGTAAGATAAAGCACTAATTAGCTATGCTATGCTATGCTACGCTATGCTATGCTATGCTACGCCATGCCATGCTACGCTATGCTATGCTATGCTAAGCTACGCTACACTATACTATACTACACTTCCGCTTTGTATATGGATGACCTTGCCTGTAGTGTCATACCCGCTCCGCTAGAAATTTCGCTTTGTGAAGAGCTTATTCAGCTTTTCAAGCGAGGCCAGTTTGATCTTGTTAAATGGACAAGCAACCCTAAGGAGGTTCTCGCACGCATACCAGATTCTCATAAAGCTTCTCCAGACATTGAGTTTGAGAAGTCTGTACCACATAAGGTTCTCGGTTTACGCTGGGACAAATCCTGCGATAGTTTTCGGTTTGACGTCTCACCGCCAGATGATAAGTGCGCCAAGCGCACTATGCTGTCCACAGTGGCTCGACTATGGGACATAATGGGTTTGTGGCTCCCACAATTTTGTACGCCAAGCTCTTGATCAAGGAGCTTTGGCTATCAAAGTGTGAGTGGGATGAAACACCCCCTGAACATATTGTCGCCGCTTGGGGCCAGTTTTGTATTGAGCTTACCGCGCTCAATCATATTACTATTCCGCGTCATCTTGGGTTGGTAGATGGATGTACCGTCAACTTAATAGATTTCGCTGACGCCAGCGAGCGTGCTTACGGCGGAGTCGTATATCTGCAAGTCCGCATTGGTTCTAACTACTCGGTGCAGTTAATTTGTGCCAAGTCCAAGGTCTCGCCTATTAAAACCATTTCGGTTGCGAGACTGGAGTTGTGCGCGGCCCTTCTGCTGTCTCAGTTGCTCCGCAAGGTTCAAGACACAGTCTTGCCCCACTACCCTATTAATAGAATATACGCATTTTCTGACTCCAAGGTAGTGCTCGCTTGGATTCATTCTTCTCCTCACCGCTGGCAGACTTTGTCGCCGACCGCGTTAGTAAATTGATTGAACTTGTTCCCGCTACTTGTTTCAATCACGTCGCGGGTTATCGTACTCGTCTTCAGGAAGAACGTTCCATAGATCATATTGACTGGAAGTTTATTCCACCAGCATCACCACATTTCGGTGGATGTTGGGAAAGCATGGTCAAAGTAATTAAAACGCATCTCTTCAAGGTTATAGGTCAACAGATCCTCTCTTACGAAGAGCTTTTAACTGTCCTTGCACAAGTCGAGGCACTGATCAACTTGCGTCCGCTCACGGCATTGAGTAGTGACCCTGCAGAACCATCCGCGTTAAGCCCTGCACATTTTCTGAACACAGTGCCATTATCGTCATTTCCGGCTCCTGAAGCAGACTCTTCAAGCTTGCTCCAGAGACATACTCTGCTGGATAAACTCGTGCAGTCGTTCTGGCGGCGCTGGCGTGCGGAATATCTACACCAGCTTCAGGCTAGATCCAAGTGGAATAGTCCTGCATCCCCTATACAGGAGGGTACGTTGGTCGTCATAATACATGATAATGCTCCGCCGCTTTCATGGCCGTTAGCCATCGTAGAGAAATTGCATACTTCCAAGGACGGTACAACTCGCGTTGTTACCGTGAAAACCGCCAAAGGGAGTTACGTGCGCCCTGTTGTACGTCTCTGTCCGCTTCCAACTCAGTGAGATCTAGCCTGAAGTTGGACCTACCTCTTAGTTTAAGTATTTAGTTAGTAGTTTTCGCTATTATTGCGTTTGTAGTTTTCGCTAAAGTTGATTTAGATTAATTTTATTGTCATATCGCTGTCTTAGCCTATTGAGGGGTTATGCGGTAGTACACCCAACATAGCTAAGTTCAATTCTATTTTTTTAAAGGCAACCTTTTAGGGCCGGGGGGATATGGTAGCGCCATCTACCTTCCTATCTATAACTAATCGCATCAACATCAATCGTTCCACGTACAAGTGTGAGCGATACCATATTTCCGTCCGGTTTTTCCGAATTCTCAGTAGCAGCACGGAGTCTGGTGATGTGACCGGTAACGACAATTAGGCTATTACGTGGGACATAAAAATTCATGGTGAAATGTGGGTGTAATATTACACCTCTGCCTACCACTTCGGGGATACAGTCGTGAGTCTAAATAAAAAAGAAATTCACTACCCCATTCTATTCCGTGGTTATCATAAGAGATGAATATGGAAAAGACACGAAGCAAATAGTATCTTTACGAAGAGACGAGAAACTGGACTACAAACCCTATATCAACCCGTATGGGCAGCATGGTATAGTAGGCCAAATCATCACTCACAGTAGGTACTACTGAGAAGGAAGTTAGGCAAGACTGAAGTCCAGCAGTGGACTGCAAAAGGCTGTGAAGAAGAAATATTGTACAACTGAGCTGGTCTGATGATGAAGCTAGAAAGTAGAAGATGACACCCTGGAACGTCTATTGGCAAACCCATCGAGTTTGGGCTCTTTAGAATTATCTTAACTAGTCCGGTTAATTATGTTCGATGATAAAATATTTATTTTAATGTCTCTTGAAATGTAAGGTATTTCACCTTTATTTTCAAATAATTACGCAACACAGATCCGATTTATAAGTATTGTTACTTGTACAAGACGCGAAATTTCAAAAATATCTCAGACTTATTGGTAGCGCCATCTACCTTCCTATCTATAACTATTCGCATCAACATCAATCGTTCCACGTACAAGTGTGAGCGATACCATATTTCCGTCCCTCTCTATCCCACTCCCTGGAAGAGGCACTGCCTTTCGCCTGATTGGTCGCCGCGATCGTCAACGCGAGTGACTGTCCAGAACTTTCAAGAACATTCGATTCGCGATACGCGTCCGCTATACCGCATCACCGCGCCGCTCCCGTATAAGTTGTTACCGTTTATAAAACCGCTCGCCAGTGGAAGTGACTGTGTTGTGAAGTGAAAACAAGCAGCTGCATCACGAAACCACCAGGAGACTGCCCTTCGGAAACAAGAAGATTGCCGTATAAGGTAAGTGCCCTCCATCCTTGGAATATCCTATACCCACTCACAATCACCTCTTCCCGTATCCACTCCTAGGTGGCTAAACCCGCTATCCTTTGTATACAGTCCATTTCCTTCTCCAAATCGCCTAGAACCTAATCAGTTTCGGTGTATCGCCGAACCACTTATCAACCCATTAATTCTACGCAATATTCTCTAATCTGACGCTATCTCCCAGTTTGCCATTGACACGTACTAAATCGACTTTCTCCAGCATAAAAACTTTAATTTAAAATATAATCAATGGCCGCCACGCTTACATCAGAGGTACAATAAGAATAGATTAGAATAGATCGTTATAATGTAAACCATAGTAATGGACGTTGTGAAATTATAGACTATGGGTTCGTAGAGGATGTTTTGATGGAGTGTATCCAAAAAAATTTGGTTACTAAAAATTTGGATGCGCAGAGCATCGTATCACTCAACGGGATGAAACTCACCAAATTAAACTAAGCTGCGAGTATTTTATAGTCTCACGCCTGGATCCCCGAAGAGGTAGGCAGAGGTGTAAATATTACACCCACATTTCGCCATGAATTTTTAGGTCCCACGTAATAGGGGGCGAGCCTATTGCCGTTACCGGGCACATTACCAGACTCCGGGCTGCTACTGAGTATTCGGGAAAACCCAGTAACACTTTTGCCCCACCCGGGAATCGAACCCGGGACCTCCGAAAGGGAAGGGCACGAAAGAAAGCAATGGCATTGTGTTTGTCTCTTTCTTTCTTTTTATGAAGTCACTTATCTAGGAAAAGCCGGCATTATCTAGAATATAGACTTACTATGATCATCTCAGAGACATCCCTAGAGACATCCACTGGTGGACATTGGCCTCTCCCAAGGTTCACCACACAGACCGATCATGCACTGCCCGCGAGTCATGAAATGTTGTATAAAAGTTGTAAAGAACCAAAATTAATTAAACACAAATGCAAAGGTTTGAACGCCAAAAGACAGTAATATTTCAAATACTACCCATATTAAGTACTTTTACAAGCTGTTTAAAATAAAAACAAGCCTGCAATATTCCATATAAGCATGCCATATAATACATTTCCGTCGCCTGTCCCCATTCAAAGAATAATTACGTGGCAATGGGTAAGTGGATAATTTTGATAATTTCATTTATGACAGGCGAGAGGTGGATTAAATTGGGTTTGTTATTTCAGAGAATGTTTATGTATTTAATTTAACATCGTCATCCTTCGGTATGTATATGGGATTACGTATTCATTGCAACGGGAAGAATTATTATAATCACTTTAATCTTTATAAATACAATCTGTGTATTCATTAAAAAATCTTGCTAACTACTTATTACTGACTAACTGACAGACATTGCACACCGAAACTATGAGGCGCCAGAAGCTGAAATATGACGTTAGGGTTGCTTGGGAATCATAGGCTGCCTAAAGAAGGTATTAATCGAAATTCTTTCGGGATCGAGCAAAAACGTTGTGAGGGTGTGGATGTTGTGTGTGTGTGAACGGCTATCACTGCTTTTATTTTACCGCAACCTCTCGCAACCTCAATAGCTTTATCAAAGAGCGAAAGGAAAGAAAAATCTTTCATAAATTACATATTGATGAATTTTTCTGAAACCTGGTTTTAACTGTATGCAAAGTAATGTTGTTGAGCACCTTTGGGTAGATAATGTCATGAATACTGACCAAGTTACTTCGTACCCTATAGAGTTTCTGAATTCCTTACAATTATCAGGAGTACCTTCACGCAACTCGAGACTGAACGTTGGTGTTCCAGTCCTATTAATGCGGAATCTTAATGCACCAAAGCTTTGTAATGGCAAACGTCTACAAGTAACACCTAGAACGAAACATTATAAAAGCTATTCGCTATTGTGAGTCAGACTCGCACATGAAGGGTTTCGTATTGGAGGTATCCAGTAGTATCCACTTACCATAGCCATTATCTTCGAATAACTATTAATAGTATTTGTATAAACGACAAAGCTATATTTGCGGTTTTTAAGATGTGCTTTATTTAAAAAACTGCTGACTATATTTCGTTCAAACCAATTTTCGTTGGAAGCTTTTATAACTATCTACATCATATATTTTTTTTAGATTTGTCACTTTCTAACATTAAAAGTTAGAGGGACCCACACACCCATTTTACCACCTTGGAACCGTATATCTAACTAACGATTGACTTTGAGAAACAATGGTTTTAGGAACCTCAAAGTAATTTATAACGACCCATGTTTCATACATGGAACTGATGTGGAGCCCCCCTTAATATTCTATTTTCTATAACGTCATAAAGCGGTTCACAGAATACATCTACCTACCAACTTTCAAATGTGTAAACTGAATAGTTTCGGCATAAAGTGGCTGTGACATACGGAAAAACTGACAGACGTAGCGCGTCTATAAGAATTCCGTGTTTAGCCATTTTTGACTTCGGAACTCTAAAAAAATTGTTTACAGAATTTTTTAAAAACTTCTTGCGGTTTTGTTTCTTATTAGTCCCTATGAATAGAATTAAAACGAAAATTACTATCGAACGATGAAGGAGTTTTGTGTTACCCCGAATTTAACGTGAGCGAAGCCGCGGGCAAAAGCTAGTTAATTATAGAAATTTATTGCGTTACTAACAGACAATACACAGCGGAAACTGAAATTTGTTATATTATTATGTACCTTGGGAAGTGTAGCACTAAGAGAAGATTTTTGGAAATTCCTACCCAAAGGAATATGTACCTATAATATTTTATTATGTAGTCCCACCAATAAGTCTAGTTACTTGTATTACATGTGCAAGTGCGGTTGGCGTACGACATCAGTCCAATACATATACCTAATTTGGAAGCACCATTAGGCTGGAAAATATTGTTGGCTCTTAACGAGAAAAATCTCAGCTGTAACACAAAATGTGCCAACGTGCCAACTAAGTGCTAATAGGCTTGCGTGTAACCTTGAATGTATGAGAGACTTAAAATCTGCTGGTGAAAAATCAGTGTACATAACTAGTCCTTTTGCATGTAGAATTGTGAGAAATGAAATTTGGGACTTTTAATGTTCAGTGTGAGAATTGTGGGACCACATTTTAAGTGTAATTCCTTTACGACTTTTCATAAACTGCAATATTACTATTCTCTCATATTTCTACTTTTTGTGACTTTAGCAGCAGTATTGATTAGTGCAGCTGCTGAAGCCATGTAAGCTCAAAAGATACCAAATCTTGATACTTATGTCATCCGTGGGACAGTGTGTCCTGTTTTGGGATTTGTTGAAAAAGAACTTTGTCTACGTATGTTTTATGTTTGTTTTCAACTTAATCGCTTCATTTACGATCAATTTATGATTTCGTGTTAGCGTTCACCTACTATGCCAACCGAGTAGTCAAATTAAAACGCCCTTTTCAATTTTGTTGAGACGTTTTGTCTTGGATTACCTGCTTCTTTAAAATACTGAAGCAAATAAAACTTCTTATATAAACAACGAAGTTTCCATTTACAAACAGAGCGACTGCATATCCAGATAACCGAAACCGCTTTCGTAATAATCTTGAAAGCTTTCATATATGAAAAGATAATAAACAGCAGACATTTACTAACAATAATTGTATTACGGGCGGTCTGTACGAAATACTTCTGGTCTTACCACACATTATTAAGAATAATTATATTTTGCGACTACGACGTTATTAGGACAACGCAAGGGATACTAGTGTTGTTAATTCCGTCTTATTGTCAGATAAATGAACACTTGTATTAAGTTAGAGGGTTCATTACCTTTGAGAGGAGTTTATTAGGTAATAAAAATAATTGGTTGCGATGTAAGACTGAGTATGTTTCACATTGTGATAGATACTCGCATGTTGTTGCGAAGATGATTCATCGACAGCGCCTGAAATAAAGTGACAACTTTGTATGTCCATCCAGAATTTTGCGTCATTATTGACAAAGGTATCTCTAACATGAACCATAAGTCCTCAACAGACAAACGGAAATAGCTATAAGTCACGTAAATAGTTACTACCCTTTCACTTTTTCGCTACGTGTATAATAATTTAATTGATAAAAATAGTTTTATTTTGTTTTCCTCATTAATTGTATCTCTAAATTAAAGTGTATACCCATAAACCTTAGCAATAATTGTTTGTGTAACATAATATCAAAGGACTAGTGACTAAACCTCACTGGAAAACTTGTGGCGGACCAACTGTCAAAGTAACGGACAACTGATACAACTTAAACAAGATTCAAAATCAACTGGAAACCCGGGGAGTATTGTTTTCATAATTATTTACTTATCCCTGTATCGTTTTATTCATATAATACTAACTAATATACACTATACATTTCATAAACACTGCTCACTGCACGTGAGCGACGTCATTTACAATACACAGCGGCACCGTTTATGTCTCCTTTTGCTTGACAATTTGTGGAAGCAAAATCGATGACGAAAAACATTTGCCTCGGACACCATATACTACATGACACACTATACACAAAACATAATTATTTATTATAAAATAAGTATATTAATCTAAGGAGTACAATAGTGTTACACAGGTCAATTTATAGAAGTACCTACCTACATTCCAATTGTATTTTATTGTTTTATAAAAATTATATCAAACATATAAATTTTTTGTACCTATTCATTACTTTCATATTCCCCAATAGCTAGATTTAAAATAAGCTGTTCCCAAATTTATTTAATTTACTTTTCTGTTATTTTTTTTTTATAATCTACCTACATTATTTCCTTCTCAACTTTCTATCCACCCATTTCTTAGTTTCTCTCTGCTGACTTTACTCACTCTTCCTTTTATTTCAGGTGCTTACGGGGTGGGTCTGTTCAAATGATGACCCGCAGAATGGCAGTTCTGGAGGACAAATTACAGTCCACACTCAAGGAATTGGAATCCTCCAAAAGCCTGTGTAACCAGCTGCTACAGGAAAGAGAGGACAGCGAAGAAGAAGTAAAGAAAATAGTAGACAAGAACACTGAACTCAAGGCACAGCTGGCTGAAATGCACACACACCATCTTGAAATACTTGAGCAACATGAACAACTTCGACTGACGGTGTCCAACTTCCAACAGTGCATGGACACTCATGAAGAAGCTCTGAGACGTGTTGCTGAACTGGAACGTGAATTGAGTGAAGCTCATAAAACCATCTCCAACATAGAAATAAATAAACACAGTCAACAGATTGCGAATACCTGTAGCCTATATCATGAGTTGGTTAGTAGTGAGCCTGATCATGTGTGCATTAGGGAGCCAGTTGTGACAATAGATCTGACCAGGGAGGATACCATTATTATGAGACCCAGCTTTTCTAGTTGTAATAAACTTAAACGTTACATTAAAATTACTAAATTAATAAAAAAATATCATAAATCTATTAGGAAATATAATGTGCATAGAGTTAATTTTAATCTTAGAAAGGAGCGCATAAACTTAGTTAATCAACTTTCTGAGTACTCTAGAAATTTGGAACATAGCAGATCAGTGTATGATATGGAAACTCATCGCTTAAGGGAAGAGATATTACTTAGGGAAAGAACCTTAAATGAGATCTTCAACAAATACCAAGCTTCTCAACAAGAACTGAGCAAGCGTATAGTGGAGGCAGGTGAGCTTGTAGACTTGGTAAGGTGTAATGCAGAAATGTATGAGTCTCTGACCAATAAGCTCTCGTGTTCTTGTACTCATGCTCTTGTACCAGCAGAGCCATTGAGTACCGTACTACCTGAGAATTTTTCTAACAATCCACAAAACTCACACTCATTACAATCAAATTTAAATAAATCTAGGCTTCCAACATCTATTAATAAAACTTTTATTTTTTCTGATAGGCTAGGTCACAATTTTGGTAGTCTTCTCAGTGAATATACAAATCAGTGTGTTATAAATTATTGTAGGCCAGGGGATAGTTACTGTAGTTTAGTTAATCAGATTAAGTTACACCCCTTAGATGAGAGTAGTACTGCAATATTATTGTTTGGTAACAGTTTAACTGTAAAGAGACAGGATATCATAGAATGTGTTGAATTGTTGATAGAACTTAATTCTAAATTTAGTTGTAAATTTATTTTAGGTGCTTTACCTTACTCAAACAACTTAACACACACACAAAATATGCACATACACTCCTTAAACATGTTATTGTATAACATAACTTGTCGTCATAGTGACGCAATATTGTTTTTTGACGCTAATAAATTTATTAGTAAATTTATTTTAACTAAAGATACAATGTATCTGCCATTTTATATTAAGCGACGAATTGCTAAGTTATTAGCATACAATTTACAGCAAGGCAGTGAGCCTTGTGTTGACAATTTATTTGATAGGGTTAGTACATGTACTAACAACGTTTTTATTGACACATCTTTTGATTTAAACTCCAAGATAGGGCAACAGTTAGGCTGCAGTATTTGAATATAGTACATCAAAACATGCAGGGCCTATCTGGCAAAGAGTTAGAGTTAAGTTTATTTCTAGAAAAATATGACGTTAAGGTTTTGTGCTTAACTGAACATTGGTTAAGCACCCATGAGGTTATTGTTATAAATGAATATTACAAAGTGCAGAGTTCGTATATAAGAAAGCAGGCTATTAGAGGCGGTTCTCTCATAATGACTTCAAATTTATTAAAATGCAAAGAACGTAAGGATATTGTAAATTTATCTATTGAGCGCACTATTGAGTTGTCCTGTGTGGAACTAGACTTATATATTATAATTTGTGTATATCGACCCCCTTCTGGTGATTATAATCTATTTGAGACTGTTATGGAAGATGCTCTTAATAAAATTATAGGTAGTCATAAGAATATTATAGTATGTGGTGATTTTAATATTAATATTTTAGAGAATTCTTCACAGTGTACTAGATTTCTGAATCTTTTTAAGTCATTTAATTTAAGTAATTTATTCTGTGAACCTACTAGAGTCTCTGAAACATCTTCTACTTGTTTGGATAACATATTTAGTTCTTGTGTTGCTAAAAACCCAGTAGTTATTAGTTCTCTTCCTTCTGATCACCGTGGACAGATAGCTAGTTTTTCATGTACAACATATGATAAATCACATACAGTAGAATGTAGGCCTCAAACTACCAATCGTCTTATACGTTTTAAAAACAATATTATCGCTAAACTCAATCCCTCAATTTTGAACTCAGAAAATCCAAATACAATTTATAATTCACTTTTTGGAATAGTAAATAATGAGTTTCAAGATACTTTCAAGAGTAAAACTGTCACATTAAAGGGTACTACCGGATCTTTTAACCAGTGGGCCACTATAGGTATATACAGAAGTAGAGCCAAATTGTTTGAATTATATGGTATGAAACAACATAGATTTGACACACCTTTTCTAAATTATGTAAAAAACTACTCAAAAATTTTTAAACAAGTTTGTGTTATGGCAAAATCTAAATTTATTAGTAGCAAAATTAAGCATTCAACAAATGTAATTAAAGAAACTTGGAGAATTATAAATAATGAAACAGGAAGAGCACGACCACGGGAAAACCAATTTGAACTAAAAGAAAACAATTTATTAGTCACCAATCAAACTCAAGTAGCGCATATGTTCAATAGTTTCTTTGCGAGCATACCTTTAACAACTACTAGCTCTTTACAATCATCATCCTTAGACGCTGGAAATTTTTTGCTTAGCAGTGTACCTGAATGCAAGAGCGTGTTTAGATTCGAGCACGTTACCCCGCGAGATATATTGATCGCATATAATTCAATTAATATTAAAAATACCGGCGACTTTTGGGGCATTTCAATTAAAATTTTAGGTACTATAGTTGAGACTGTTGCGCCTTACCTCTCTATAATTTTTAACCAATGTTTTGACTTAGGCGTATTTCCGGATTTGATGAAATTAAGTAAAATCATACCTTTATTCAAATCTGGCAGTAAAAATGACGTAAATAACTCCAGGCCCATCTCTATCTTGCCGGCATTTAGTAAAATATTTGAAAAGATTTTATTAAAGCAGCTACTAAGACACTTTAATTTAAATAGTCTGCTTCATAAAGATCAATACGGATTTACTAAAGGTAGATCCACTACTGATGCGGGTGTTGCTCTCATAAAACACGTTTATAATGCTTGGGAGTCATCTAAAAATGCTATCGGAGTATTCTGTGACCTCTCAAAAGCATTTGATTGCGTTCATCACGACACACTATTGCGTAAGCTCCGCCACTACGGCGTAGAGGAAACCGCACTTTGTGTTGTCGAGTCGTACCTGCGGCAAAGATTTCAGTGCGTCGATGTAAATGGGACTACATCCTCTAAATTACCTATACAGCTAGGCGTTCCACAAGGCTCTATTTTAGGTCCTTTTCTATTCCTTGTATATATTAATGACTTACCTTTTTATTTAAAAAATATCTGTGATGTCGTACTTTTTGCAGATGATACGTCACTTATTTTTAAAGTAGATAGGAATAGGAATCCATTTGATGATGTAAATAATGCACTTATACAGGTTACACAATGGTTTACAGCAAACAACCTAGTGCTTAATTCTAAAAAGACTAAATGCGTTAAATTTGCTTTACCTAACGTTAGACAACTGGGACCTAATATAAGGCTAGATAGGGAGGAACTTGACACAGTTGACTCGACAGTGTTTCTAGGCATTACACTGGATAATAAGTTACAATGGGGTGCACATATAGCATGTCTTGCAGGTAAGCTCAGTTCTGCTGCGTATGCTGTCAAAAAAGTTAGACAACTTACTGATGTTGACACAGCTCGTCTAGTTTATTTTAGCTATTTTCATAGTGTCATGTCCTACGGTATTTTGTTATGGGGCAAAGCTGCGGATATTCAGAATATCTTCGTTCTACAGAAACGAGCGGTACGAGCAATATACATGTTAGGTGCAAAAGATACTCTTAGGGAACGCTTTAAGTCTATAGGAATTCTTACAGTAGCCTCGCAATTCTTATTTGCTAATATATTGTATATTAGGCAAAATATAGGTTTATTTACTACAAAAAGTGATGTACATAACATAAATACTCGAAACAGGCATAAGTTATATGCCCCTTATCATCGTTTACATAAAGTTAATAATTCTTTTGTAGGGCTAGGTATTCGTATATACAATAAAATACCAATTAGTATTTTAGAATTGCCATTTAGTACGTTCAAAAGTAAAATAAAAGACTGCCTTATTAGGAAAGGTTATTATACCATTAATGATTATTTCAGTGATAAGGATAGGTGGTCACTTACACTAGCCAACTCTTGATTTTTTTAATTTATATAGATACCTTACTTTTCAGTTTTTTTTTTTATATAAAATCTCTAGTTCTATTAATTTAATATTCATGCATTATTAGGTCATTCAACTTACTACATTTACATTTTCATTGTTGTTCCACAAATTTTATTAAAATTTGCTACAGTGTTAGATGAAGGTAACTCGTTATCATGGGCTGGATACTAACGTTTTTGTAATTTTCGTGTATTCATATACCGTCACTTTCTGTAACATACTTTTCCACCATAGTTCTGAACATGATCGCGAGTTGCCTACATTATAAAGCGTAAGTGGATGCTCCTGTTACACAAGATTCACATTTGAGGACTACTACAGCACTTAATTTAATAACTACATATTTTGTATATAATATGTATGTTCTTATTTACTATTTACAAGTAATTAATTACAATGTGAAACAGTTGCAGCTCCTTACAAAAACAAAATATGTACAATAACACTGGCGATTAAAAAGAGTGGCCACGAGTTTTATTGCCCGTTCTTTCTCGTGGTTCTACCTATTGCTTTGCGAATGGGCAGTAAATGTAAATGTAGAAGCATTATTAATTTACTTTAAAAAATTGACGTTCATAAGCGTCACGTTGTGACCTAGATGAATAAATGATTTTTGACTTGACTTTGACTTGCCATTGTATACTACAATGCAACTATCATCATCAATTTAACAGCCGTTAGACGTCTACTACTATGCAGTGTATTTACAGACTATACAAGGCCAAAACGCAGTCATAGGGAACTGGTCGCGTACATATTGTAATGCTATATTTAAATCTGTGATTACAATATATACAGGAATTTTGCGTACTGCTCGGGTATAGTTCGTAACGTGAATACATGCGTCCTAGTCCCGGACTATACTACATTAGTTACACCTGCCTGACAAGACAAGAGATATAGTTTAGTGAAATAATGGGTGCATATATGAAATAATATTTTAACTTTATTAGTGGAGGATTAAATTATATGTAATTCTAGTAACTAAATAGGTTATGTTAGGTTCTCTTTTGACCCTTAACCCAAACATAGGAGCCCTGCGAGGCAGGGCTCCGTCAACTTAGTTTATTAAAAACTATTTAATTGGACATAATGTCTACTTACCTACATATTATATTTGTGATATATGCGTATAGTTTGGACTCTTAAAGTTTGGTGCGCTTACTCCGATCTATACACGATTAGTCCGTATGCATACTGGCACTGTATATTATGGTATAATCAAGTCAGTTAGATCACTACGAAGTATACTCGAGTATTTGCGAACTAATCGTGTATAGATTGGAAGAACTCAGCAAAAAAGTTATTTCCAATCTATACGCGATTAGTTTCACACCCCTGCGTTCTGGCCTTGTATATAATGTAAATACGCTACTATGCATAGGCCACCTCCAAGGTTCTATATGAAAATATACATTTTCTTATAGAGCCTGCAAAAGTAACTGTATGTTATGAAAATAATCAGTTAAGGGCAATTATAGCTTAAATTTGCAACTTGAAACCTATCTGCGACTTATAATTCGCTCCGGTGACGTGATATAATTACGACATCGAAGAGGGGTAAAGAGAATCAAACATATTTTTTTTATTTCTACAAATCTTTTGTTAAAATTTTTAGAGATTGAATTATTTATCTCGATCAGCTAAATCCTTTAAAATTACTAAGAGTTATCCTAACCTACAAAATAGGTTGATAACGTTCTAAATAGCTAGACACATCTATCTCTCTCATTACAAGCACGTCTTACGCTCGTTATATTATGCAGGTAGTAATAGCTATCGAGAAAATAATAACAATAATTATATCCTATTCTATGACCCTCGAGCTCTAAGAATAGCTAGTCCTACCCTCATACAATTGCAATACACAGGAACACACGACAATTATCGAATGGAAACTGCAATAATAGTAACACAGCAATCGTAATAATTGCTATCGGCTCCGTGTCCAATGTTATCGTGTTCAATACACATGGAATAGAAACCATATCAGATATCGTTACTGATTACGACCTGTTGAGATGTTCTAATTATTCCTACTTTTGGGAGTAATGTTTTGATAACTATATTAGAAAGTGGTATTGTTTATCCTATACCACTCTGTACTGTAGACTGTAGTGTATTTAGACATTCATACATAGACTAACGCCTGTTGCCCGAAAGGATAGGCAGAGACTACGGAACGCTACTTGCAACTATCCTGACATATGTATATGCGCTCTTGCTTCATTCACCCTCATCAAAATTCTTATGCATACTCTTTTGTTTAGGGTATTTCTAACCTCCGTGGTCCAGTGCATAGCGTATGCGACTGCTGATCGGAGGTCTCGGGTTCGATTCCCGGGTCGGGCAAAAGTGTTACTGAGTTTTTACGAATTCTCAGTAGCAGCACGGAGTCTGGTGATGTGCCCGGTTACGGCAATAGACTCGCCTGCTATTACGTGGGACCTAGAATTCATGGCGAAATGTGGGTAATATTACACCTCTGCCTACCCCTTCGGGGATATAGGCGTGAGTCTATAAAAATAAATATAAAAATTTCTAACATGTCCTCTTTTTAAGATGTCTCTAATCTGCTTAGAGAGCGTCCGGCTAGATGTATTTCGGATGTGAGATAATTATTTATTAATAGCCGTAAAAGAAAATATAGTGAAACAACCTGCATTTGAGAGTATTCACCGTTTTTTCGTAAGACATATTATGTAAGAGATAATATAAAGTAATATGTGTGAGTTTATAAACAAGGCTAATAATAAATGATGAGATACATTTTCATTTTATATTCATTAAACTTAAATTCCAATCGAAGGTATTAACAGCTTTATGACCATTTAAAATATACGAGATATACGAGGAAACAAGGAATAATAAACTAATAAGATATTAATAAATCGTGTAACTTTAAAATCGGTTAACACACTGAAAGACAGAAAATCACAAAATTTACTAATCAAAATATACATGCATCATTACATACTATCATCACATACCAGTGAAAGCTAGAGCCGAGCCCATTCGAGCATTAACTGCGAAGAAATGCCCGTACGTACACAGCGCTGAAATAACTAAAATAAACATTTCTTTACGACTTCGCGGTTTTCATTAGAACTGTGTATAGTTATTTAAAGAGAATGACTGTTAAAACGTTTTTGTAACAGTTTCAGTTACTCATGAGTAAATAAAGTGAAATAATACGATACTCAGAGTTACGTTAGCTTCGAGTTACGCGAAATTGTAGTTACGTATTTTAGCCTTTGAAAGTGTTAAAGAGTTATGAAACTTTAGTCCTACTCCCATTCTTTAAGTATAAATAGATATATTATGTCTGTAGCGGTCATTTTTACACATGTAAAACGAGTCGCTAGTCAGCCATCTGCCGCCATCGGTGAACAAATCATATTTTCTACACTGTAGTAGGTGAGGCTTGATTATTGAGTTTGAATTCAGATGTAATTTTTAACGCGCTTCAAGCATATATTTACTGCTATAACCGAAAATATAGATGGATTATAAATCAATACTAATAACAGATTATTAAATTAATAGGAAAAAAGGTACGTGGGTATGGCAGAAGAAGCATTAAAGTAGAATTAACGCTGTGGAGATGAGAGCTTTGAGGAGTATGTGCGGGGTTAAATAAAGTAACAGATAGTGTTATTCGAGAAAGGTGTGGATTGAAAGAAGATGTAGTGACAAAGATTGAGAAAGGTATGTTGCGATTTTTTGGACATTTGGAACGGATGGATGAAAGAAGATTGACGAAAGATGTGTATCGAGTAAGAATGGATATGTCGGTAGAGGACGCCCAAGTCGGACTTACGCCGACCAAATTGTTGACGTACTGCGGAAGGGCCAAATCATAAGTACCCATAACCGAGGAGCATGCATGACGAGGTTAATGAATGTCGAGGAAGTAAAAGAGGTATGTTCGAACCGGAGTATTTGGCGTTCCATCGTCTCTGCCTTCCCCAATGGGAGACAGGCGTGACGTTTTTTTACTAGTAGTAGTAGTAGAATAGAGAGTTATAGGTATACCACTCAACTTACGTCGATTGCATTTTACGTAATTTCAAACCCGACAAACGAAAGTCGATAACTAATTACTGTGATTCTAAAAATAGCATTCTTTTTATGAACGTTAAAAATCTCACGTAACGTTTTTTCTTTTAACACTTGGAACCGTTTATTGGTTTCAGAATTGTACGATAGCTGAGTTCTTTGGTTTAATCATTGATGTGAGATGCGATGAAGCATTTGTTGCACTAAACTAAAAAAACGTGTTTTATTTTTATTCTTTATTACATTTGCATTACGGTAGGTGCAATTTTGTTTAATTCTTGTTTAAAGTTCTTATTAGGATAAAATATTTTTAGTGTGTTTTGTTTCATACGCACATCGAGTCCGCTGTTTGTGAAATAATTGAGTAATTGTTTTTCTTTTTGGTTGCAATGCAGTCTTCTTCTTTTACGTGTGTGGCTAACTCTGTTGTTAGAGTTTTCAGACTGCTAAAAGGACTCTGATACGGCCTAACAACTGCAGTCCTTAAACAGGAACTGGTACTGACAGATTTACGTGCCCTCCAAAGTACGGTAGCGCTCTGGTGTAAATACCAAACAAGCGGACACCGACTGCTTAACTTTAGCGGCCCAGTACGAACGTCAAGTCACGTCACGCTACTACAGTATAATGCACCTAAGGATAATGAGGCGATTAAAGACGCCAGTATGGCACTGATAGTTCTGGTGTGGCTGTCCCTAGAAAAATTAGAGAACAGAAAAGCTACCTTTCATTCACTTCTTCATAATCTACTTCCCTTTTTCCTTTTTAAAGACGGAAAGGCATCGTGACAACAAAAGCTTGGGCTTACGGAAATTTTATTATAAATTAAATTACTTTTTAGGTCTTATAGAAGTAGATAGATCTAGATCGACCGAGCGCATAACTCGGGCCCATCCATGCTGTGGTTCTCTACAATTAGGTAGTTTTCTCTGGCAGAATATCGTAAAACGGATCTGTATCGTACAGATATGGTACAGGTCTTACATAAAACATTGTTCGCCTATATGTCATAAAGATGATTGAACAGAATTTACACCAGTAACCATTAATGGAAAATGATCCATTTGTGGCTGAAACGAGCGACCAATTTTCCTTTCAATGTAACAACGTTTCGATAACTTTGTTGAGAACTTGTTAAGGGTGAATTTGACTGGGATGATGAAATGGAGTACCTACGTATTGGTTGGAGAATGAAAAATATTGATTAGTACATGCATTAATAATAAGTAGCGACAGTTTAGTGGCGATTCCGACAGACTACTATGCAGAGGGTATCGGGATATATTTTTCAGGTGTCCCGATCTGAGAAATTAAATTAATAGACACAAAGAATTTTACTATAGGCAATAGGGCTCGCCCCCTATTACGTGGGACCTAAAATTTATAAGGCGAAATGTGGGTGTAATAATTTCACCTCTGCCTACCCTTTCGGGGATACAGGCGTGATGATATAAAAAGAAAAAAAGATTTTATTACTATTTCAAGAGTTCACATTTCAGGATTAAACCAGAAACAGTACCACATTTATAGTGGTGATGTCGACAAAAATATAGAATCGAACCCAAAATACCCGACTACTATTATAGTGGCACCGAAATTACTTTCTAAACTATCGATACAATACTGCCGGTGGTAGAGACCTAAAAGTTGTGTTAATTCCAATGCCAATTTTGTGTATTACTCGCGTTTAACGACAGGATATAGGTTAAAGGGATCGCTTTCTATGTCACAAATGGACTCGTTCATATTATCTAATTGTATTATAACTTTATTGTAGAGTCTTGTTGATTTCAGCATGAATGGCCCACCTCATCTGGAGAAGTACTGCTCTCTGACAGAATTTCCAAGTAAAACGTATCTAGTAGTTTTCCCATCCAGGTTGGCAACGCACATGTAACTCCTCTGGGATTTCGGGTGTCTTTGGAGGGCGATAATTGCTTACTGACCCCTGTGTTCGTTTGCCTCTTATGCCGTAAAAAATAAAATAATTTTGACCTTACTCGTTATGAGTTCTTGCTGAAATAGGTATATTTACTTACAAAAGAAGCCAAATACTTTTCCGACATGAAAAAAACATGATCTTAAAACGACTAGGCCGAAGATGAAATATAGGGATATTGCTTTCAATACATTCATTACATATTTATGTATTAGATATAATCATAAAATACCGTTCAGATATTTATGAGATCAAGAAAAACAAACATATTAACAGATTTAGATGTACTTAATTATCAGAGTTATAGGATGTTGAAAATGTTATTCTGTATTATAAAAGTACTTTTACGTGACTCAGGACTTGAACCTTGAAATGCTCATGTATTTGCTTATAAACAGTTTATTTTTAATGTTAGTTTGGTAAATTTGTTCTTCTAGTAAACGGTGAGGCAATATAACTATTTTGTTTCTTTTTGGGTCTCGTACATTTGTGTTTTAGTACAACATTCTCCCCGCGATACTGCCTGTGTGGACGCTTTTGAAAGTAGCTTGTACTATTCTGATGAATAAGCTATTTTACCGATAGGCTTCATGTAAATTTGTCCCGTGCTTTTGCGTGAAAGAGTAACAAATCCACACAACTTTCGCGTTTACTATAGTAGTAGGATATTTTAATATTGTGATCCTAAATGATAATTAGAGATAACTACCGCTAATTATTTATCTATTGTCCGCATAACTTGAAAAGCAGTCGATGAATTAGATAGCATCACTGCAAAATTATGACATCAGAGTGCGGCACTAGAACAAATCCTTAATATACTTTTGAATATAATTTATCTATATCTTGGTTAGTTATAAAATCACAGCTGTATCGCTTCCCAATACAAATAAAGTCGTGCGGAATCACCTTCAAAAACATTCTTCCTTCAAAATCAAAGCATCGGAGTGAATTATTGAATTCGATTCGGGTTGATGTTGCAATAACTTTGAATGTCAAATAAAATTGCTAGTGGTTGTCCAAGCTTCATGGAGATCCAGTTTATGTTATGGCTACCCGAAGTATATACTGGTGACGGAGTAATGAATCGAGAATTATAACCTTTGGTCACTCGAATTGTGTGATCAGAAATTGAAGGACCGGTGACAAAGTGGTGTTGAATAAATTCACTTATGAGGTCAAGTGATCCTAAAAGTCACCCCTTCTCAGGTCAATAATTTATTAACATAAAGACAATATTCTGTCAAATCAGGGTGTCAATTCTCGTCATTATATTTTTCAAAATTTTTCGATCGTTTGTGATCGATCGCATGCGATTCGTCAGTCTCATACTTATGTCATAAATGACAGTTGAAAAAGTGACAAACTATTCATCCACGTTTAACTATAATATAATCGTCACATTAGACGACAGCAACACTACATTAGGTTACCAGAATACCAATTACTGTGAGTCAATTCAAAGTCAATCGGGTTTAGTTCAAAATACAGTGTAGATGTCAGATAAAATCGATAATTGGCCTTCTGATAGTAAATACATATATCTACGTATAGAAATGGGAACGGACTATTTGTCCTCGAAAATAGCTCAATGGTTCAAAAGATCAGAGAGGAGGCATCAACCCTTCAAAATAAGCAATCAGAATACTCTCAATTGTTGTATGATCCTATAACCATTAATAAAAAGTAGGTATAGAAAAGAATATAATGGTACAGTTCAAATAATCAATTTGTATAAGCAGGGACTGGCAAAGGTGTAGAGAAGCAACATTTAGTGCTGAACATTGAGTATTGCTAAACATACATACATGCAGGCAGGTCAGAATCGTATATACGGAAGTCTCCTACGTATTGGACACTGTTGATCCATCACCCTTGGTATGCATCCTGTATATAAGATACAATGAAGACAACTTCCTCAAAAGTTCGTAAAACGCACAAAATATAACTGAAAGTATAATAAAAAACAGAGTCAAAATATTAGGTAAGAATATCTTTTATTCTTATGTCTATGATCTTGAGATGATGTTTTACCAAACACCATCTAAAGTTCTCAGACCTAAGAATAAAATATATTCTAAACTTAGATGCGAAGACAAACGGCAAGAAATAAACACATTTTGAATTCCTACATCCATAGCTATTACTCAACGTCTGGAGCAACACTTTCGTAAACGATTACGCGAACAATGTTATTTGGAACAATAACAATTCTATATGTAAAGTAATTTATTTTGAAAGCTATGAAATCCACGAACTTTTGATCTACAGTGTAATGGTCTATTCGATATTATCACATAGTAAATGATCCTGGCTTTCTGAGTACGAATACATACGGGGTAGAAAGACGCGCGGGTGAGAAAAAAGGTCAAACGTTCCGTCGAATCAAAAGGCTTACGGTAGGTATCAATATTCGATCCATCCATGGATTTAGAAATTTGAGATACATAATATGTATGTTTGACATATTTTGTATGGAGCCTATGTCAAATATGTATCTCAAATCTCCAAATGCATGAACAGATTGTATATTGAATTTAGCGTTTAGACAAGTGGCATTCGCTCCTTAAGGCTGCTACACACAATGCCGATGGCACGGGCCGTCGGCTTTTGCCGCGCGAAACGTGCCGCCGGCTTTTGTGGGGCGTCGGTGCCACCGGCATCTGCCGCAAAAAGCCGCCGGGCATCATTCCAGTTGGTTAGAACGATCACACACAAGCAGCAAGTTGCAACACGCGCGGCACGCCGGCCTACCCGGCCATGCCGGCGGCTTCTTCGTGTGGCAAAGCCGGCAGTTTTGTATGGCGCCGGGTGCACGCGGCTTGGCCGGCGGCAGTGCCGGTGACACTATGTGTAGGAGCCTTTATGACTAATGCCGCAATTGTTCAGTTGACATAGTAATTCGTTTTTCATCGCCTACGCAACACATCGATCGTGTATGTCAGTTTCATACATTTCTGCCGTTATCGAATAGCGATATCACTGATCGAATGCCACACAATAGGTCCTCTTGTCAGACGAAGAAGAAAAGCCCAGGCTGACGATATTGATAGAGGCTTATTACGCGCAGGCAGCGCTCTCGAATATTACGAAGTTAAAATTATATTTAAAATATGAGAAGTCATTTGTGATTGATTTCTGATTAATCATACAATTTAATAAAAATAGGTGGTGAAATTTAAACCTCGGCAATCATTTATCAATTTAAATTAAAAAATCTGCTCGACCGATTTTAATATTTTTTAATCTCGTGTTGAAATTTCACGCAATACTTCTAACGTGAAACTATCGTTTAAACAATTGCCTATAAGCGTTCTCTTATCGCCAAACACAACCTTTCCAGCAGGGACGTTATTCTGCCAAGCTGTACTGTATTTCCACCTTAACAAGGCAGTAAGTTTTGACGGCTTGCCGTTAAACTGGTAATATATACTGAATATCAGTAAACACAGCGCGAACGCATTGGGGAATGTTTTCAGTACATGACAGCGATATTGCGTGTTCAGTGCGATACTGGCGTTATCTCTTTGAAAGTAAAAGGAAGTGTACATTAAAACAAGCTATAAACTTTAACTGCAGGTAATTTGGAGCTTTGTTGACGGTTTGAGGATGAGTTTACACGCTTACCACGGTTTTCACGGAATATCACAAGTACCAGAATTCACGTTATAAAACGCAATTTTATTACCAGTTCTCTAATATTATGGTTGCTTTTTACTTGATTGGCGAAAATGACAGAGATTCAGATCTCGTAATTATAACCACAAATTATGTACATCTTTGTAATTGAAGTGTCAAAAATTACAGATATTGTCCAAGGAAGTGAAAACGGTATTATATTTTAACACGGTTCACGGTAAGCAGTATTCTATTTTAACACAGTTGTAACCTTTTAATCTGTGGTTATAACATTGTTTGTAAAATGAATTTTCACCAATTTTATTTAACCGAACTGATATTGAAATAACTCATATTTTTGTGCAAACCACCAAAACAGAGGTTAACTATTTAGGATAATGTTTACCCTTTAAATAAGTGTCAGATCTTGCACTGATGAAGGAGTGGTTTAAATGGTTCACTTCACGACATGCTAGGTGTGGTCTAGTAATCTTGTTCATCGAGTAACGTGCTGTCGTATTAAAATCGGTCCTTTAGCCTAAAACCGTTGAACATACAAGCGTTTTCTATAAGCCGAACGTCCATGTTATGACAACAAAAATAACAGAGCATGCTGGTGGACGAAGTTTTGAAGGGGTGAAGCTATTCGCTCTCGTGAAGTTTATCCAGTATAAAGATGGTACGATAAAGCTTGCACATACGTCGTGTATAGTGGACAATATTATGTAGACGCAATTAGATTTGTTTTAGAGTTGTGCAGTGTATGCAATGGCACCGCTATATTTTCAAATGTCACAATTATAAATATAAATATTCATAAAAGCTACGAAATACCTATAAGTTCAAAAATGATGGAAGGATATTTCGCGTACTACCCATAAAGGTTAGCGCGCCTAGTCGTACAAGTAGGTATGTAAGTGCGAAAGACTTTTTATTTGTAAAGTAAATACAAGCTGAGCCCAGGATTACGCAGCTACTGATCCGCACATGATGTTATAACAAAGCCTATAGCCTGCCTAGATAAATGGGTTTTCAACACAAAAATAGTTATTCAAATCGAAATAATAATACCTGAGATTAGCGCGGTCAACTAAACAAACAACCAACACATAAACTCTGCAGCTTTATGATATTAGTACAGTTAAAGAGATTTTATATTCTCGATTGTTTCGGAAATATTAAGCTTTATTCACCAGTCAACTGTGTGTGAATGAAACACTGAAACACAAACGTATCGCTAGCATTTTATTCAGAGTCAAACAGAATTTATGGAACCAGAAATAAAAGAAACTAAAACAATGTGAATTGCCGTCTGTGACACCTGTCGATACCAAATACTGCGTAAATTATGTAAAAACATTAACAGAGCAAACAATAGCATTATATTGTTTTTTTTTTGGTAAACTCATGAAGTCACATTTTGCTAAAGCTCTTTAAAATTCGATAAACAAAATGTATATTTAAACAATAACATTTTTAATATAAATCCGAAAAAGTCAAATTTTTATATAATTTTAAACCATTAATCAAACATGGTAGTTATGCACCTATTTCAATTTGAAAATCGGGTTAACGAATTTTAAAGATTTATGCGTTAAATATATTTTTAGTAATTAAGTCTACGTCTGATATAAATATGTATTACAGAAAAGGCCAGTTCTCGTCCTCAAATTTCATTAAGCCCTTATTTAAAAGAGTCCTTATATTAAAATATGGAGTTGGAGCTTTAAACTTCACCACAGAAGACATGCAATCAAATACATAGAACGAAATATAGCTTATTCACCAAAATACTTACGAATACCCAAACTTCGTACGCCCATAAAGTATCACGCAAGATAAACCCCGACCATTCCTCTTACAATGTACAGCCTCCAAAATAAATAAATAATACAAAAGTATACTGTGAGTAATTTGTTGTGAGTTCAGCTCTGAGCCATCTAGAAGTGAGGAGTGGTATCGCAATAAGTCTTGTACAGTACTCTGTTTTATTGACCCCAATTTGGAAGAGGTTGTTTTGCCCGTAAGGACTGTTGTTGTAAAATAAAGATGTTGAGAAATAAAAGGGGATTTCGTAGTTGTTTGGGTGATTTTGCCAAGCAATATAAAAATATAAGAATTCTCAGTTGGTAAAGGCTTACTTTGTCTTTGGCTTTACTTTGTCTCTGCCTTTTTTTTTTTGTTGACTCATGGTGGAAACCAAACAATTTACGGGCTGACCCCCCCAGGCTGGGCCCCTAAAGGGGCTCAGTCAGCGGCGGCCGATTTGTGCGCGGCCCCCAGGAGTCTAGGTGCCAAACGCTCAAAATGTCGGTGAAAGTCCCACCGGCTGTCGAGAACGAGCCTGAGGTATTTCAAGCTCGTCCCGAAGCCGATGCGGTCCCCTCCTACCATTATGTTGGCCCCTGCAGGTGGCCTGTTCCGAGGCCCATGAAACAAAATAGCCTCGGATTTCGACAGGGCCACCACAAGGCCCAACTGCCGGATGCGACTCACTACGTGTGTAACACCAGCTGTCGCCAGTATGGCCGCCGCCCGGTGCGTCTTACCCTTGGGCGTGACCAACGTGTCGTCGGCATAACAGACTATGCCGACGCCATGGAGGAGCGTACTTTGTCTCTGCCTAACCCGACGGGAAAAAGGCGTAAGTATATGTATAAATGTGTGTATGTACGGTTCTCCAAAATTGTACGAGATATAATGTTTATTATTATCGTCCTAGCGTTATACCGGTTATATTCAAGCCTTATCATCTTGAAGCCCAAGGTTCTCTTACTAGTCTTGCCTTACTCTAGTTTTGAGGGCTTCATACCAATGTCAAAAGTATCATTAGTAAAGTAGGTGAATAGTCAGGTTCATTTCAGCACGAACATGTTGGCTCGACCGGGGAAGTACTACCCTCTCACAGAATATTGATGTAAACTAACAGTATCTATAATGTTGCGTTTCATTCGGTGAATGTGAAAGCCGCAGGCCACTTCCCATTTTCCTTCTGAATGGACTTGTGACTCATTTAGTGTTGCTTGTGCCTATGGGCGGTGGTAATAGGTTACCATCATGCGGTCCGATATATTACATAAATAAAAACACATACAAAATATATTCTAAAACTCATCAGCTTCGTGATTGTTATATTAATCAGGCAATCCGAGTACTTCCTACACGAATTGCAAACTAAGATAACTCGAGTCTTGAATGTTTATTAACAAAACAATGCTCGGGTATCTATGCGCTGGCTCGCAAGTGAGGAGATGCAGCTATCTGGCCTATTGTTGGAACTATTGTGTTGTTGTTCCATCTAATTCATCTGGCATGGTTTTTACCGACTTGCGTACTTACGTACTATCGAGATATTTATCATAGTAAAGTACTTTTTTTAATTTAAGAATCTCAAAATATTTTATAACAAAGCAGTCGATGTACCTTTAATCTTCATTATTTGTTGCTAAAAGTTATTGAATTTTTTTCAATGTTACCGAGTTTATACATTCGGCAAACTCAGTAACACCTTTTCCCGACCCGTGAATCGAACCCGAGACCAGCAGACGCATACGCGATGGAGATGTCGGTGCACCAATAGATCCAAGGTAGATTAATTGTAAAACTGTTTCAGTATTAAGCTAGTTACAAACAAGCGTTTCAAAATTTAGACTTAAACAGAGAGAGTTATAGCAATCTACACTAAATACTTTACACACATCAACAAAGTCTAGGGATATCTTAATCCTAAATTATTTACGAGTTTATAGTTTAGAACCTTGTTAGTTTCCACAAAAAGTTTATATACAGATTAAAACCTCTTTTATTCTATTTTCAAAATTTGAACATGGAAAGAAAAAAAACAAAATAATAAACAAAATATGGCGGCAAATTTGCTAGTAATTCGTTACATTAAAGAAAGTTAAAACTGTTTTATTATAATTATTAATGAAAAGGGTTTTTAATTGTTTTTCTTTTTTAATTTAACGTGACGTACGAACTTTAAAAGTCATGTCACGTCGTCATTTGAGTCGAGATGAAATGTTATGAGCCGTGGGCATGTTAGAAAATGGTGCAATTCAACGCGTCGTTGCTGAGGCCCTACATACCAGTCAAAATGTGATATCAAGGTTGTGGTCACGTTATCGCAGTACTGGAGATGTGGCCGAACAGCACACAGGTAGATATCGTGTTACTACGCAGAGACAGGATCGATTTCTCCAAATGACCGCCAGAAGACAACCCAATATCACAGCGCTGCAACTAGTGCAAAGGCTCCAGGAGGACCACCAGCTGCTGGTAAGCGACCAAACCGTGCGAAGAAGGTTACATGAAGTTGATCTTCATGCTCGAAGACCATTGCGTGTTCCAGCATTGCGACGTGGCAATCGCGGTCGGCGGCTTTCGTGGGCTCGGGAGCATTTACCATGGAGTGACGAACAATGGTCTTTGGTGCTGTTCACCGATGAGTCCCGGTTTGGGTTTCACCTGGATTCACGAAGAACACGCGTTTGGAGAGCTCCAGGGAGAGTTAGCCGTCTACGGCACCCTCAGGAGGTCCACCCATACCAAGGCGGGACAATCATGGTGTGGGCAGGAATTCGTCTTGGCGGACGAACCCAACTCGTTTGGATCCAAGGCAGCATGACTGCACAAAAATACCACGAGGAGGTAGTAGAGCCCGTTATTGTCCCACACAGAACTCAAATAGGCCATGAATTTCTACTCATGCACGATAATGCTCCTTGCCATACGGCGCGGCTGGTATCGACCGCTCTCCGAGAGCACGATATTCAAGTTTTGGATTGGCCTGCACAGTCGCCCGACTTAAATCCTATCGAGCATGCCTGGGACATGTTACAACGAAAAGCTTTGAGAGATTTTCCACCAAATTTGACGACTGAACAACAACTTTACGAACACTTGCAAAGGACATGGGACCTCATACCGCAGCAAGACATTGACAATTTAATTTTAAGTATTAACAATCGATGTCGATGTGTAATCAATGTAAGAGGTGGCAACACTGATTATTAATGATTAGATTTTACAAGATTTTTTCCATTTTTATTAAAATTAATAGTTTTTTAAGAAGAAATGTCTGTTGTTATCATACTAATTTTCCATGATGATTAAAAAAATTAATTTTTTTATTTAAAACAAAAAAAAACACGAAATGTTTTTTATTTTTATTAAAGACCTTAAAATAATCTATGATTCTTCTATTTACTGTATCAGAAAATTCTTCATAGATTTTTAGATATTTGATGAAATATAAAATATCCCTAGACTTTGTTGATGTGTGTATATCTTGACTTTTTGCTTGACTGGCTTGTTAGTTTCAGCCGACTGTAGAGAAAAATACACATCAATCCATCCTATGATTGTCTTTTCTAGCAGCATTTTTTTACGAGAATGTAATTCCAATATCTTTATTAAAATTCTCACTAGAATACAAAATGGCATAGTCCCTAGATAGTCAATACGAACCTGGGTGTACTTTATAATAATGATTTTAATATTTAGAAAGCTCCCTACTTTTTGCCCATTATTCCCTTTCCATTACATAAATCTTCATTAAACAGAAAAAATGAAAGTGAATAAACAGTCTCGCTTTTGGCAACAAAAGCAGGTTTTTCATAAACGTTCTAAGTCCATTATTCTGATTTTGAATTATCTTAATCCTTATATTTTTATAGTTTTTTATTGTTGGTCGTAGCAGGCAATATGACTGGCTTGTCTGATAAAATTTAGGTATAGTTTCAGTCGTTTAAATAGTACAAAAGTAATGCGACGAAAACACCAATGCCTTTATTTACTATGTCGAAAGAAAGAAATAAAGAAAGAAAAATCTTTTATTTCCCTAACAGAAGAAAGGACATGAAACAAACAATGTGAAAGGAGACTACAATTAGTTACATATCGGTAGATGCACGTAACATTGGCCTATGCTATTATTATAAAACTAGTTTTTCCTGTAGCTTCGTAGAGAAGTTTTACGTTTCACAAAATTCGTTTATTTTCTTTTGCGGGAAGGAATATGAAACATCCATCGGTCCTCATAATCTTTTAGGTTTACGATAGTAGTAAGACAGTTGAGAACTAATAGAAGACGACGTAAGTAGCATGTCCGACGGTTAATGATCATAGTCGGGGCTTTCTTATTTTAACACATATCATAACAGAAGACATATCCAAACCTTTGTTTAATTTTTATAGATAATTAGCCGAGCCCACAAAGCACCCGTTTTATTTAGGCCTACTGCTCCACACACATGCCATCAAGTTTGATCTTACACAACCTATTTTGATAAGTAGGCTATCCTGAGATTAGCACTTTCAGCCAAGCAAAGAAATATTAGTTCAGTTATATCATGCCAGCTAAGAACGGGTCTTTTCTTACTATGAGAATGCCCAATGCATTCTGCAGTAGTGCAAAGTAGTGTTAGTTATTTATGTCACTACTTCCTTTTTTTACTTCTATAAAACTTTGAGGCCATAATGTAGCAATTTGAAAAACCCAGCGATAGCCTAGTGGAGATACTAATAGACTGCCATCGACTGCAGAGGGTATCGGACTCGAATCCACGGCGCGCACCGCTGACTTACTTTAGTCCCACGTAATAAGGGGCGAGCCTATTGCCGTACCGGGCACATTTCCAGACTCCGTGCTGCTACTGAGAATTTCGTGACAGAAAAACCCAATAACACTGCCCGACCCAGGAATCGAACCCGGAACCTCCCGATCCCATGCGCACATTTATGCCGCGAGACCAACAAGGCAGTCGTATAGGGTTTGATGTCGAGTTTTCCGTCTCTACGCAAAGATGGTATTTGCATCGTGTTATCCCTTAGTCGCCTCTTACGACACCCACGGGAAGATAGGGGGTGGTGACACTTGTATTCTATGCCGTCAACCACACGGCTAAGTTTCTTAATAATGCGACTAAAATAAGTTTTGGTGTTAGGAGTTTTGCTCTTATTAAACAAGTTATTTTCAGAGTGAGGATATGTGGTAATTAGGAGAATGGTTTGCTGCAAACCATTTGCTGAAAAAAAGCGTTAAAATCAAGTGGAACAAAAAAAAATTTTTTTGACTCTATATCATATAATTATATCAAAACTGACAGACAAATGCAATTGTATACTATTCATAGATCTATGTTATAACAATTAGGTCACATGAAAATGAGACTCGTACGAACGTCAGAACTTTTATTGTTCTTTAGTGTCACGTTGTTATATCGTGATAAACATCGTAAAAACCAAAGTACCAAAAAAATTAAGCTCTCAACGAACTAAGTTAATCTAGGTAAGTGTTTATTTTATTTCAGTAATTAATTAAGTAGTTTATTACCTTCCATTACACTAATCTAGAATTATTTTAGGTGCTCTGTATTAAGTTTAGGTAAAAGTAAAATGCTGTACTGACATTTGTCAACGAAAGTGAACAAAACATTTAAGTTTTAGTTTAGATGTCGTTGTAATTTGTAACATTGTTTTATAAAATCCAGACAAAAATAGCGTCTAAAGGACATTAAAGAGATTATTGACAAAATATTAATTAATTAAATATTAACTTGTACCCGTACACCGCCCGCGTGGGTCCGCTCTCAGGACAGAAGATTACTCCAATATATAAGCTATACCCATTACTGAAAAGTTTCATCAAAATTTGTTTTGAAGGTTTTGCGTAAAAGAGTAAAAAACATCCATCCATCCACCTACCATAACAAATTTTTACGTTTATAATAGTGGTAAGACTAGTATGAAGAAGTAATTCAATTCTGTCATGGCGTATATACATAGGTAATGAAACGACAGACACCAAGAAAGTACACAAAGATTACACAAGATTTGATTGATACAAGTGCGGATTGACAGTCCCTGCTTAAAGCTCTATTTATTTATTTATACTTTATCGTACACCATTACATCATTAAGAAGGTATATCTTACAATATGAGTAAAGTACATATTATTATATATCATAATTATAATTTGCAGTTAAACAAATACAAATTGCACACAAAGATGAAATCTGTGGAATTGTACCCATAACACCCATCGTAGTCATAAATGAGAAATCGATTGAATCAATACATTATCCTTGCAATAATTTAAAATTAAATGAATAAAAATCCCAAGAAATAAATCATCCAACCTAATAGAATGTTAAATACAAATGACAGGGATGCTTAAAACTCATCATATAACATATTAATCGTTCCGGCAATCATAAATCATTGAATCAGAAATAACCAATATTTTTGTTCAGGCCATCCATCATGGAGATCTGCGTAAATCCCTGTGAGTGGCCACCGTCATAATGTTGCTATCGTTAATAAATTTTGGAGCAATAAAGTACAGATAAAATATAGGAAGAGGCATTTATGACGGTAAATAGGTACGCCTTCATTGGATCGACATGATTTTTATGGAAGCTGTGCAGCGAGATGTATTGTTGAAGTATGTAAATTCAATGGTGGTAGTCGCTACATAACACAACGGTTATATTTTGGTTATAGTTCAGCAAGAATATTATTCTCTTAACAGTCTTAACTAATAGTGTACCAAGCGATTTAGATGACCGCACCGCTCGCACCAAGCCATATTTAGCGTCGCATGTAGCCCTACAAAGACAAAACTTAAAAAAGAGTTGTTTATAACTTAATATCGTGCAGTTAATTATATGCACTTGACATAAACGATTTTATTTGAATCACAGACATTCACTTCAATTTTATTTGTTGTAACGATGTTCTCGTAAAATCATATACAACTAATAAATAAGGTAAGTATTGTAAAATAAATAACACTCAAGAATTTGATCCTCTTTAATCGGGTGATAATAAATTTCAATACGCGCCAATACCTAAGTTATGTATATTACCGTTTTCAAGTCTTTGATCTTATATCAATAAAAAAATAACATTTGTATTATTAAAAACAGTTATTAATACTTTGTTTTTTTTTTAAGAAATAAAATAAACATGTTCTGTGAAATATTTTCCTTAAGGTATAGGTATAGAATTTAGTCTGGGAAAATAGTGCCAGAGCCTCCCACCATTCTCATTCGAGAACATAAATAATACTCTGTTCGTATGCTACACAGCCGTAAACGAGGCAAATGGAATCCCGTTAAACAGATGTCTAGTTTGCTTGGTCGACTAGATTGTTACTGCTATGCTATGCACAATTTTTTCGCTGTCAGAACCCGAAGAGCTTGCTGATTCCAATATGAATGCCATCTCGACCAGGGAAGTGATACGTTTTCATGGAATTTCGACGTAAAGTAACAGTAGCTGTCGTTTCGTTTGGTAAGTGAGAGTGACGGAGGCCCCATCCCTTTTTCGCTTTCCCTTATACCTCTTCCTATTCCTTTTCGCGTCCCAGAGGGTGGCAACACACTTGTGACTCCGTGTTTCACAAGAAATGGATACAATCCATGGGCAACGATAATCACTTACCAGCAGGCGATCTGTTTACTTTTTTGCCGACTATTACATAAAAGAAGCTAATGATGTCGCATTCAACATTTGCCTAGTTGGTCAACTACTACACATATTTGATGCTTATTACCTCACAACAAAATTCTCTACTCGCTCTTCAAAAAGTTGTAAATATTTCAGAAGTCTCATTCCCACAATTTCCCTAATGTAAAATTAAGTGAGCTATTCGAGCTGGATACAGTCCAAAGAGTTTGTGGTCATTCTCGTGAGAGAGTAAAATGGATTTTCATCAAATTGTTCGTATGTTTGGTAGAGTTCGTTTGCCTCTCGGGAATGGAAGTTTAATCACGTTTTGATTTTGAAAAGTAAAGCTGAGCGAACGAGTAATTTACAATTTTAAATCGAAGTGAAATTGTGATGTTTATCGTTAGGAACTTAATCTGAGGGCTCTGTATAAAAGTTGTTATAAGTATTGCACATGCTTTATAGTTAATATAGTTAATTTTGCATATTGTTATCACCTACGTGATATTAAGAACTAGACATAATTCTTGTCAGATATTTAGAAAGAGTTACCGTTTAGTCAGCATACGAAGAGAACTGAATTCCACTTCTCTGTTAATATATTTTGTTTGTTAAGTAAGCATTTAATTCTACAATAGGTACTTTCTAGTAGTGCTTCATAGAAAGAAATATAAATGTACAAATACTGACATAAGCATAGTTATGTCTGGGAGCAATTATAAGCTAGTCCTCCAAGCCGATTTTTGACCATAGCAGCCAGTTTCAAAGAGAACTTTGTTGCGAGTATAATACAGGGCATATAGGTAAATGTGCATAGTATGAGCTCAAACTCAAGTGCATTATTTAATCTCTCACTCTCATAGCCCTATCTCTCATGTTGGATATATAGGAATATCCAACATGAGAGAGATAGGCCACAAAATCAGCCACTTTACCCGTCTATTTCTTATTTTCAAGCTTCCAATGAATAATTCTTATAAGAAACACTACAAACTTTATGAGGAACGTAAAATCTTTGGAGCACGAGGCAATCAAATTAAAACTTGTTGACCCTGTTTCTGGCAGGAACTAAATGTGAGTATGCCATAAGATTTATAGAAAATCAATGCTCAAACGGAACAAAAGTATTCTTCTTCAACACTAAATATCCTACAAGTAAAGAGATAATTTCACCAAGTCTTTATTCCACAATCATCGAGTATCCTCAAATGGAAAATTCCTACTTAAATCTTCATTTTAAATCCCATTGAAGCGCATGAAGTTCCGAAAATCTCGAAATAATTTGTCAGCAAATTGTCGGCCCCTATCAAAGTTTATGGGGGCCATGTATTACAAGAACAAATGTTCTAAACCCTCAAATAAATTCCTATATTGACCCATTTTGTCCCTTAACCGTTGGTGAATTTTTATTAACTTTACGGAGTTTTCTATCGTATTTTTTTGAATTAATGATTTTACTTTAACAAGTTTGGTCCATCGTGCAAAATAATATTTGGCGGTGGGAGGAAATCGGTGCTTTTTCGATCGAAAACCGATTATGGGATGATGGATTGTCACTGCATGTCTGTTAAAATTACGTACTACTTTTAGTTGATTTATAGGAACTATAATTGAGTTTGTATTTAGCCGTAGGAATCAAGGAATATTATAATAATACAATCAAGTATTTTTTATCAAATGGTTATTCGTATACTCTTACGCAATATAACTAACTAAAAAGCCTAAGGATGTACCTATAAGCTATTGTACTGCAAAGTGTCATTAAAATCCGTACAGTAGTTTGAGTGTTAAAGAAGCACCAATCAAAGATCAAACACATGTTTGATCATACTTACTAAACATATAATTAGACTAGAGGACGCCAGCAGCTACGCCTGCATTTTTTTTTAATTTACCCGTTTTTGCGGATCCCGTGGGAATTTCGGGAAATCCCTTCTTAGTGCACCCCTACGGTCCCCAAGGAAAATACATGCCAAATTTCAGCTTCCTGCGCCCAATAGTTTCTGCTGTAGCGTGTCTGTCAGTCAGTCAGTAACGCAAGGATTTTATATATTAAGATTATAGATTGTAAAAGCGTGGGGCGCTGGAACAGGAAAGACTTCATTGTTAACAAATATTAATACTACCTTCCTGGCGGAAGCTGCATGAGGTCGCACAAGAGCATAGCATTTATGCCGCCAAAGGGAACCAAAGATATCTCGTCCACGAACAAAACCTCTACATTTTGCCATTGTTGACGCATTACCCTTATGTACTTAATTTCCTTTTCCTAGTGTTTTTTTAAACTATTAATTTATTTTATACTTTTTGGTCCTTGATAACGAAATATTTTTAATGGTTATATTTATTTTAAGTAGGCGAATGAGCCCGCATCCTCTCCATCTCCGCCTGTGCGTCTGTATTACATGGTGTTATCTGTCAGCTTATGACAATCTAGATCTTCAGTCAGGAGACCACTAAGTGATTTTACTCTACTCAGGGCCACATACGACTTTGAAACGAAGTTTGGGCTTGCGAGGCATATTAGAGCACATGCTCGAAATTAAAAGGAATTGCCTTCGGTCGATGTTATCGAAATCAATAAGGTGGACTATAGCTTCATTGTTAAGTGATTTTTACAGCTAATTCACGTTCTTTATGACTGCCTTGGCCGATGGCTTGACGCGCTATTAGAGCCATGCAAATTATAAATAGCAATGTAATACACAGGGTGTAAGGGACGGTGTACCGAAAACCGATACCAGTGATTCAGTACATGATACTGAGGCTGAAGCCATGAGCGGTCGAATTTTCTGGAATTTTTTCATGAATATTCCGATTTTTCTTTTGCATTTTTTGCCATATAATGTAATGAAATAGTAGCTATAGTCGACCCGCATTAATATTTTTGTAAAATTCTAAGAATTGAACATGTCCATGGCGCGTTTACTCTGATGTGACATCGGCCGCGGCGCGCGGCCGCAGCATAGTAAGCGCACCAGTACATCGTAATCACTGCCGCTACCACCCGCCGCTGCCGCTGTAGGGCCGTAACAGCTGATAGTGCGAGTTTGCGTGTTCCTATTTACATCGCATTTTTTTGGAAAATTATCGAGTTCTTAGAATTTTTCCGAAAAATTCGACCCGGTCTCAGTATAATGTACTGCATCACTGGTATCAGTTTTCAGTACACCGTCCCTTACACCCAGTATATTATGTATAAACTAGAGGACGCCAGCAGGTACGCCTGCATTTTTTTAAATTTACCCGTTTTGGCCGACCCCGTGGGAATTTCGGGAAATCCCTTTTTAGTGCACCCCTACGGTCCCCAAGGAACGTACACGCCAAATTTCAGCTTCCTGCGCCCAATAGTTTCGGCTGTAGCGTGTCTGTCAGTCAGTCAGTAACGCAAGGATTTTATATATTAAGATATTAATTTATATTATTATTCTTTCTTTTAATAAATTAGCTGATTATCATGTTGTTATGGGAATTTCGAATAAATAACACTTTGTTTTAGGTGTACCTTGTGTGATGGTTGCTCAACGGGAAGGCTGATAGAGTTTTGTACCTGTAACAAAATAAATAGTATGTTTGGTACCAATAATTATAATACATTTTACTAAGTAACCTTCGCAAATATAATAGATAAATATTATACAGAACTTCAAAGTTAGTCGGAAGACACTTGTGTGATATATACTTCAGAACTTAGACATATGCTTGCAAGAACTAACGGCGCGCAGGCCGAAGCCTGGGTGGGCTCGCGGTAAAGTATGCTAACCGCGATTCGCGTGACACCGCATTACACGGTACGATTCGGTCACCACGGTGGTTCTAGTGAGTAGGCCTCGAACGTCTATAGGGGAGATCATATTGTAATACATCTACCTCATCATACATACAGCCGAGTGGCGGAGTCGAGATGGCTCGAAAGAGTTTCCATCGCGCATCAAAAACTAATGGAAGGTAACAACGCTGTGACCCTCTCCATTATAACTCGCTTGGTACACAACAGAACTAATGATGAAGATAGATATATAATTATAATATATATAATAAAAATTATATATCTACAGTGAAATAAATATAAATTATGAAATAGATCATGTTTTATCGCTCTGGCAAGATAATTTTAGAAAGTCAACGATATTACAACATATTATATTATATTTTAAAAAGAACTCGAATTTTCTTACAACTCAAAAAATTTATTTGTGTTTATCGTGTTGTACAGTCTAAATACAATCTGTTAACAACTTGTTTATTGGCTAACAAATGTATTATGTTTAAAGAACAGAAAATATTTTAAAGATTATTTAAATCGTTATGAGGACAAAAAGAATATTATATTAGGGGTTAAAGTATGAAATTGCCCATTGTACTGAAAATCAAAATTGTTTATTTTTGTTTTTTTTTATTTATTTATAATCAAAATAATTACCATTACTACCTATACATTGCTGCCATCTAATAGGAAATTCATTTATGCCTTTGCAATAGAACTCTGAGGTTCTAGACTGCACTAACTGTGTGAAAGCATTTTGTATTGCCTCCTGGGAAGATAACTTCTTGTCACGTAGATAATTGTCCAAATCACGAAAAAAATGGTAGTCCGTTGGAGCAAGGTCTGAATACGGAGGATGACGAATGGTTTATACCTGCAGTTCCTGAAGGGTCAAAACGGTTTCTCGTGCTGTATTAGGTCTCACGTTGTCATGGAGCAATAATGGTGAAGATTGATTCATGAGTCGGGGCTGTTTTACTGCTAGTTTTGCCAACAATGTTTGGAGTTCGGTACAATAGACATCTGCCGTTATTCCACCGCTTCATTTGCCGTTATTCACCGCTAGGCTTCCACCTTCTCTCTTAATTCATCGTTATTCACCTGTGTGGGCGGTCTTCCTCGTAACTCGTTCTTCAAGTCGAAGTTTCCATCGCGAAAGCGTTGAAACCAAAATCACCTGGTGCGTTCATTAGCAGACCCTTCTCCAAACGCAACATTGATAATGCGGGCTGTTTCTGCTGCGTTACTGCCGCGTCGGAACTCGTATTAAAAAATCACTCGAATTTTCGCAGTATCCATCTTTCTTGTCTAAGTTGAATAACAAAAACAATTGAAAGTCGATATTCAAATGTTTCACATTTTTAAAAGAAGAACATCATAGAAACCATTTCAAAAAAGTTTCATTCAAAAACCTTCCTCAAACCATGAAGTTTCTATGTCAATTCAAAGAACCTTAATAGGTACTATGAATTGACATAGAATCTTCATGTTTTGAGGTTTTTGAATGAAACTTTTTGTAATTGTAATCAATAAAACGGCAAATTCATACTTTAACCCCTATTATATAATATCATATTATCTTTAATTGAATAAAGTATTCATTCTCGTTTACTTTAGAACCGACGTACCACGGTACACGTGGGCACCCACTAACGAACAAAATTCTCCTAGAACGTAGTATACACAAGCTTATAAACTAATAATAAGATTTTACAAAAAACTAGAATTAGTAATGGTCGTCGCGTCTTTTAGATTGACGGGTGTTGTCGGTTCGACATATAAGGCAGCACTTTGTGAGTATTTGTGGTTGTGTGATTTACGAATTGTTGTTCCTAGTCTGGTTGCACTTTGTGTCCTTTGATTGAATGTTTGTAAAGCTCCCAGCGACATAGGATTCATTCATAATGTAGAAGACTTCTTTTAAAATAAAATCGGCTGTTTGCCATAAAACGCCACGTTATGTTTTGTGATGGCACTCCAGTCTGCTTGAATTATGCCTGTTTCCCACCGCGCACTGCTTTATACCACGAGTTGTTTAACTTTTAAAGATACCGCATGCGCCCGTCCGCAAAACAACGCACCGTGGGAAGCTGGCTTAACATTGTTCTTGCATGACGTCTGGGAGTCGAGCCCACAGTAACAGCAACTGAAGCAAAATATATTTAAATTTTTTCAGTCATAACAATATGAATAAAATAATGGTGAAGGAAAACGTCGTGCGGCAACTTGCATGTGTGAAAGTTCTCCATAATGATCTCTATAGACGTGAAGTTTGCCAACTCGCACTTGGCCAGCGTGATGGACTATCTAAAGCTAACACTTCTCATAGTGCAAAAAGGCCCAGTGGTTTGCCAGTTCACATACCTAATTATCGATGGATGATTTCATTTAAGCATACACCTTTTATTTGCTGAACAACTTTAGTACGATAGAATTTTGAGCTGAAGTTTCGCGACTATTCAGTCTAAGATTCTAGTTGGATAAACTTGATATCATCTTTTGAAAGTTTAACTTGATTTGCAAGCTCAATTTATTTCAGATAGGATAAATGGATGAAATTTGTGATGTATAACGAAATGATGATTAGTTCCAAAGATCTTGTTAGTGAAGAGACGCTTTTTTCGATAGAATAGTAAGGCCGACCTCACATTGAGCGTGCGCGTTTCTCGAGCGAGCGCCCGGCGTTCACTCTGTAGTACAAAGTGAACGCCAGCCGCACGCCGCGCCGGACGGACGCCGGACACACGCAGAGCGCACCTTCGAGGAACGCATACGCCCAATGTGATGTAAGCCTTAAGGCGCTACCTCGAAAATGTATGCCCTTTTTGATTACAGAGTTTGAAGCAGTGAGATACCCTACCAAAGTGAAAAATTGATATATTATTTATCAGGTCTTTATCTAGGGACTGCTCGAACAGATACACGATTGGAAGATTTTCGCTCGATAGAATTTTAATTTGAAAAACATGCTTTCTCTAAATATTTTTTAGGATATTTAATAACATACTTAACTTTTCGCCTTGAAATTGCTACTCACTGAAAGAAGAGCTAGTTTATTAGGGATTGATATAACGATTTTTTTCTAAAACGATTATTACTTGAGTTACGAACGAAATAAGATTTCATACAGTTTCGTGATGGCATGCCATATCAAAAACCGTGCGACATTCCACTATATAGCTAACACTTAGCGATGACCTCTGCACGATTTTTTGACATAATGACTTTGCGTCTCCCTGTCAATGACACTAAATATGCACACCTTATTAGTATCTATGCACCCACTTTAACAGCTAATGATGACGACAAAACCAAATTCTACCACGATTTGTCTCGTGTTCTCGCTGGAATTCCTCCACAAGACAAAATAATTTTGCTCGGTGACTTCAATGCTCGCGTTGGTACTGACTACGTAGCATGGAGTGGTGTCATTGGTCGTCATGGAGTTGGCAACTGAAATTCAAATGGCTTGGAGCTGCTTACAATGTGTGCAGAGTTTGATCTGTGTCTGACCAATACCTTCTTTCGCTTACCGGAAAAATATAAGACCTCCTGGATGCACCCTCGATCGAAGCATTGGCATCTTTTGGATTACATAATTGTGCGCAAGAAAGACCTTAGCGACGTCTTAGTAACTAGAGCTATGCGGGGTGCAGAGTGCTGGTCGGACCACCGTCTCATTCGTTCAAGGATGCGCTTAAAATTTAAGCCTACTCGTGCAGGACATAAAAGGTCAGTAAGTGCATTTGTTGCTCCACTTGTTCAGTCCGAAAACCTCAGACGTGACCTAGACAATCATTATGGCACCAAAATCATACAAGATGGTGACAACCCAGACGAAGCATGGCGCTCATATGCAAAACACCTTCAGGACAGCGTCTCATGATGACAGATACACGATTGGAAGATTTTCGCTCGATAGAATTTTAATTTGAAAAACATGCTTTCTCTAAATATTTTTTAGGATATTTAATATCATACTTAACTTTTCGCCTTGAAATTGCTACTCACTGAAAGAAGAGCTAGTTTATTAGGGATTGATCTAACGATTTTTTTCTAAAACGATTATTACTTGAGTTACGAACGAAATAAGATTTCATACAGTTTCGTGATGGCATGCCATATCAAAAACCGTGCGACATTCCCCTTTATAGCTAACACTTAGCGATGACCTCTGCACGATTTTTTGACCTTCAAGGTAGCCTCTTAAGGTTACCAAGAGGTAATTGAGAGTAGACACTTACTCATATTCTGAGTAGTCTTTTAGGGGCTTGTATCCCTTATAACTTATGCAATTTTGAAAACGATATAATATTTTACCAGGAACGCTTTTTTTGTAGATGTCGTTCAAACTAAGCTAAAAGCCTGTAGTAATCGATTTGATTTTTTACGGTTATTTGAAATGCGGGAGAAAACCAGAGGTATTTTAACCTTAAGTCAGTTAGTCGAGCAGCGATAGCTGAGTGGAGAGACCGACAGACTACTAAGCAGAGGGTCTCGGGTTCGAATCCACGGCACGCACCAATGACTTTTCGGAGTTAAGTGCGTATTAAATTGTTAATTATCGCTTGCTAGTCGGTGAATGAAAACATCGAGAGGAAACCTGCATGTCTGAGAGTTCTCCATAATGTTCTCGAAAGACATATGAAGTCTGTCAACTTGGCCTTAGCCTTCTCATGGTGAGAAGAGGCCCGTGCCCAGAAGTGAGACAGTATAAAGGGCTGGTGATGACGATGATGAGTTAGTAGATATGATTAACACCCCTTAAATAAACTTGTATGAAAAGTCTGTAACTTTGGGGACTTTACAACTTACATGCAGACATTTCATATGTCTGCATGTAAGTTGTAAAGAATGTAATGTTTAGTATTATGTAGCATTTACATAAATTACACGTTTATTACTAAGACTTTATATTTAAAACAGTAGCTTACCGACGCCCCTTGTACCATTGCTCACCCCAACTTCTCTCGACTTAAAACATCAGCTTCTTATAACCACTCTGCGAATAAGACAGCCTATCACATTGAGAGCATCTCAAAGATTAATATTCATCGCTGTCGTAGCCTTGTGAAGCTCTCAGTATTATAATTGATGATATAAAACGGGCGGGGGATATCCAAGCGTGCAAATATCAAGAATATGACGCGTCTATAAAATGTGTTAAATTTTGTGTTGAGGGCGTGTGAGACGCGTTTTTGTAGCGTAAAGTGTTTTTTTATGATTTGTTGGTAATGACACAATCTGTGGAAAGCAACCTGTGATCTATTTAGGACTTTTATGGTGCTGATACATCTGAGCATTCCCCCGTAACAGAATAGCAACCATTCACCGTTTTTTGTCTTGTCGTACTGAACAACGAACAGAGCCGAACATTTTCAGGATCTTACTAGCGAACATTCAATCAGCAAAAAGGTCGAAGCAAATTTACTGTTAATTCGTTAGAATGCTCACCAGAACGTTCGTAAGAATGCTCCCTGAAACATACTCGTTTTGTTTTCTGTTTTGTAACTAACAACAAGTATATATTATGTATGTTTATCCATTCTAGTACCCATAGTATAAGCTTCTGCTTAGTTTGGGACTAGATGGTTTTGTGTGAATGTGGTAGAATATTATTATTATTATTCTCTTTATTTAAACATTCTCTCATAAATTATATTTTACATTTTTATGTGATTTAGAAAAAACAATATAAAAATATAAAATAAAATTACGGGGCTCACCGGTATCGGGTTCAGGGACCAAGTTACCGGTGGTTAGGGCTCCAGAGAGATGAACCTCCTGACGATACGAGCCGTGGCCAGCAATACTGCCTTCTGTATTGAGGACTTAATCCAACCGTCTAACGCGAGCCTCTTGAGGTGGTGATCGAGGCTCTTTGCAATGAGACCATTAACTGACACGACTATCGGTACAATGATCGCCGAGTCCACATCCCACATGTCGACAATCTCGTGAGCCAAATCCAAATATTTTATTTGTTTATTTTTTTTTTATTTATTTATTCTTTATGCACAACAATAGTACACAGGTGGACTTAATGCCTAGTGGCATTTTCTGCCAGTCAACCTTTTGGTGGTGCAGAAATAGATGAGGTAGGTGCATAGCTATGTGGCGAAAAATAGGATATGTATTAGATACATATTAATAATTTAAGTACATATTATAAACCATAAATATACTATAAATATATATAATTATTCATAGATATGATACACACATAAATACAATACATAAATATATACATATAATTATAAATACATAATTATGCTATAGCTGATGAGAGTGATGAGCCGATTCCTTCAACTTAGCAAAGAGAAGATTCCGTACTTTCGTTTTAAATGCATAACGGGTAGTGGCCATTCTGACTTCAGGAGGGAGCCTGTTCCATAGTAGAACAACTTGGACAACAAAAGAAGAGTTTACAAAACCTGAAGTATGAGCGGGACAGTGAAGAAGTAGATTATGAGAGGAACGAAGGTTTCTCTCATGTGTGGAACATAAGTATTGGAAGTATGTAGTCAGATAAGAAGGAGGAGAAGTTTATCTTTCTCGGCTTTCACGAGATTCTCGTCATGGGGAATGGTGACATCGATGATCATTGCGAGGCGCTTAGATCGATCTATCACTACTATATCTGGCTTGTTAGCCACAATAGTTCTATCAGTAATGATAGATCGATCCCAATACATGGTGGCACGACCATTTTCAAGAACTGGGTCGGGCACATACCTGTAGTACGGTATCTCAGAGTCTACAAGATTGTACTTTAAGGCAAGTTGCTCATGGATGATCCTAGCTACTTGGTTGTGCCTGTGTAAATATTCGCCGTTGGCAAGACGAGAACAACCAGATACTATATGTCTGGGAGATTCACCAGGCTGGTGACATGCCCGACATATGTCAACCGTCCCATCCCTCAGGATATACTTCCGGTAGTTATTCGTCATGACAACCTCGTCCATAATCGCAAAGACAAAACCTTCTGTTTCGGCGAACAGATCGCCAAAACGTAGCCAGGACACAGAAGCTGGTAAGTCTACATCGGGTCCAAGCAGGGCCCGATAAAAACGTCCATGCAGCTCTTTACCTTTCCATACCTCCTGGCGCTCCTCAACACCAAGTACAGCAGGTTTGCGCCAGTTCTCCTTAGCCAGACCCAACGAAGTAAGACTTGGCGATTGGTCTCTCAGATTAGGCTCAGTGGCGTGCCATTGATTATGATGTAAGCTTAGACTTTATTCCTCGATTTATTTTCAGTTTACCATATCCAAATCAGTTAAGGTTTCATTTAAAACTGACGCATTCCACGCTAATCCGTCCGAGATTTTTGTTTCAAAGTCCTTTGCGATGGATGGAATGAGCTGGTGTTTAAACTGGTGACACAAGAAACGCCTATATGAAACTGATCTTTGTAGAGTCCACAAAGTCTTGTACAGTGTGGTGATCATAAATGTAACACTTGATGCAGAGCTTAAAATTCGCGGTGTTTCGATTTATCGGACCATTCTATTGTAGTTTGTATTTGAAATTAAGAATGGATGTAGGGATGTTTATTAGTTTTTCACGCTAAATCTACTGAACGAATTTTGCAGAAAATTTGCATTTGCAGTTATATAGCTTGTACATATATCAGAACAGCACATGGGGTACCTCACGATTACCATTACACGCACAAGCATAGTTTCTTAACACTACTATTACGTAAAAAATATTAAAATGCAACTAGCACCATTATTAAAAAAAAATTACACGACTGATTATCTAATCCAAAACTCTTTTTAACTGCCCACAAAGCCAAGCAAACTATATTAACGACTAAATCATTATTCCCCTGACTTGTATCCTCATCGCACCATCTCAGAAAATGTCTCGATTGTGAGTCGATTAGATTTCACTTAGACCTTCTTTAAAGAAGTTTCTCACACTAAACTGTCTGAGATTTATGTTTGAGAACGACGGAACCGATTCGCTGGTGTTCGCAACGTCCTCTTAATTTCCTATTGAGAGAATTACGGGAAAGTCTCAGTAATTTGGAAATTGCAATTGTTATTTTGCAAGGAAATAAAATGAAGATTTTATTTAAGAGATTGGAGCTGAAATGGGTATTGAGCGCTTTTGAATGTTATGGTATTTTTACTGTATATTATTATTTACACATGGCTTCTTAGTTTATTTTTGGATGAAATGTCGCATATTACAATTCTTATACGGCAGGTAGATTATTCTTTTTTTTCATCAACAATCATCATAATCTATTTATTCGAATGAGATATCTTGGAATGCCAAGGTCTTCTGTGAGGCAGACGTGTTGACCAAGGATCCAGTGGAGTGGCTTTCCACTCCGTTTATCGTCACGTCACGTCCGTGCGATGCGTCTTTACGTATCGCACGTATCCTTCCCGTAGCGGCAGAACGGGCGTCGAGGGTGCCACGCTTTCGATGACCACTGTGAGTTATGGTCGGTGAGCCCATGGAGTCACCCCCACCGACAAAAGTCCGAGAGGGCACCGCCTTGATGGGATCCACCAGCACTAAATGTTGAGGCAATACCGACTTGTGTCGCAGTAGAGTATGCTGACCGCGATTAGCGTGACTCCGCTACCAAGGGACATAGAGGACATCACGGTGATTTTAGTGATTCGGCTCCAAACGTCCGTTCCTAATCGCCACAAGATCGAGAAAAATAATAAGTCACCCAATGTTGTGACTTCAATCAAAACAAAGCACAACACATTGCCTTATCTAGAAATTGTTATTTTATGTTTAGGTGTTGTGCCTCTATTCCTAGTGCAGATGTTGTTCTAAAAATAATAAGAGCAATATCATAATCTTCTTCTTGGAAAATATTGTGCCAAGTAACAAGCAATATAATGTTCCTACTAGTAGTTTCAACTATATTACTGTTTCTTAGAAGACTCATAAGTGTTTGCAAGGCCCAAATACCTAATATGTTTGCGAACAGCACACACGACATACATGTTTGTTCTTCTTTACGGCTCGGCGGAAATTAAAAAGAATGTGTGTTTTTATATGAGTTCATGGAATATACTTAACTTTATCTACAGCAAGGTTGATGGCCTTATGAGCGATGGAAATGGATCGTTCCTAGTAATGTTCACTTGCTTCTAAATAGTTTTTAACATTTAAGAGATCAACATACTGCTTTATGCTGGTAGTTAATCATATACTAATATATAAAGATGAAGAGTTTGTTTGTTTGTTTGGTTGAACGGGCTAATCTCAGGAACTACTGGACCGATTTTAAAAATTATTTCAGTGTTAGAATGCCCATTTATCGAGGAAGGCTATACGCTATATAACATTACGCCATAAGCCACGGCAGCGGAGCAGCGGCCTTAAATAACGCGGGTGTAACCGCGGGCTCAACTAGTTGTTAATAAAATTATACTTGCGGCTGTATGTGAGATTTATAGTTGCAGACTGCCTCCGTGTCCAAAAATATATACTTGCTCTATCTCTCGAAGAGTTAAGCTCTCGGTCGGACTGATACGAAGATTTTTGACTGCCGCTATGTGGAGTTAGTATGGTAAACGACCTTTGAATATACTGACGCGTATCTAAGCCACAGAATACTCATTGCTACCTACTGAGATCTTCAGCCGTTCTGTGAAAAGGCTATTATTCTGTCAAATCTGGTTAGACTAGATAGCCGTCTTCGGGTCTAAGCCGAAAGTCTTGGATGCAGCCAAGGTTAACCTAAGACGTTGACAATGCGCTATGTATTAACAAATATACATAATTATGTTTTCTGGTGGACATGGTATAAGCTTATCTTAATTTGGGATCAGATGACCAGCACTGTAATCGCTTCGTGAAATAAAAAGTACATCGTGGTTACGAGCGTAGACTCAATACTAAATAGATGGGCCGGCGCTCTGCGATTTCTCTCTCGACATCTATATTCAATCAGTGTACCAAAGACCTAAGATTTCCGAATTTCTAAAATGATTTTTTCTCCACAAAAACACTGAGCAATATTCTAACAAAATCTTCCCTAACGGTTGCCAATCTGAATATAGCTCACAAGTCACACATTACCCACATAAACATTTAAATTTATCAACACCTTAACAACGTCTCCCGAATTAGATACGACTTGTATACAAGGCAAATCCTTTCCTTTTCTTGTGTTGCATATAATTTTGTTAACGTTATTATTATACTGGCTTGTGTAAGGTGCTTATATTAAATATTCTGTTAATACTAAAACACATGTGTGGGTGTTCTGTGTTTATCAGGCTTGGATATATGTGTGTGTGTTTAACAACGACGAAGGAAAAGCGATGAGTAAATATTTTTAACACGTTTTTATTACGTCATCGTGTTGCTATGGTATAGAATCTAAGAGGCCGAATTTTGCCCACTTCTAGGTATTGTAGTATCATGAACATTGGTATTTAGATAAGGAAACAATACAAAACATGGTCCGTATGATGGCGGATTAAGAATGCAATATTTCGATCTGAAGTCTGATCGGAAGTCCTGGGTTCGATTCCCGGGTCGGGCAAAATGTGTTACTGAGTTTTTCGAATTCTCAGTAGCAGCACGGAGTCTGGTGATGTGCCCGGTAGCGACAATAGGCTATTACGTGGGACCTAAAAATTCATGGCGAAATGTGGGTGTAATATTACACCTCTGCCTACCCCTTCGGGGATACAGGCGTAAGTCTATATAAAAAAAATATATTTCACTTGCCCATTTTAGTCCGTGGTTGTCATAAGATATGACTATGGAAAAGACATGAAGCAAATGGTATCTTTACTCGAGAAACTCGCCAACAAACCCTATATTAACCTTTATGGGCAGCATGGTATAGTAGGCCAAATCATCACTCACAGTACTATTGAGAAGCAAATTAGGAAAGACTCAAGTCCAGCAGTGGACTGTGAAAGCTGTGAAGAAGAAATATTGTACAACTGAGCTGGTCTGGTGATGAAGCTAGAAAGAAGAAGATGAAACCCTGGAACGCCTATTGGCAAACCCATCGATTTTGGGCTCATTAGAATTATCTCAACTAGTTCGTTCGATTCAATGATAATCTAGTTATTACCTAATAGCTTTTTGGGCTTACGCGAATGTTACACATTGAAATTAAACTACAGTCAGCTAGTCATATATAAAAAATATAGTTTCAAGATTATTCGGTTTAAATGTAATAACTAAGTGAAACCAATGTATCGCAATAAAATTCGTAAACTGTAGTTTAACTTCAACTAGTTATTTTATTCCGCTTTCTCTAAATGTAAGGTATTTCACCTTTATTTTCAAATCATTACGCACTACAGATCCGATTTATAAGTATTGTTACTTCTACAAGACGCGAAAGTTCAGAAATATCTCACACTTATCAACCCATTAATTCTACGAAATATTCTCTAATCGAACACCATCTCCCAGTTTGCCATTGACACGTACTAAATCGACTTTCTTCAGCACAAAAACTTTAATTTAAAATCTAATCAATGGCCGCCACGCTAACATCAGCGGTACCATGAGAATAGATTAGAATATATCGTTTATTATGTAAACTGTAGTAATGGACGTTGTGAGATTATAGACTTTGGTTCGTAGAGGATGTTTTGATGGAGTGTTTTGAAGGATTTTTAAACTTCTATTTGGTTTTGGTTAATAAATATTTGGAACGCCAGGGAGTGGATGAAAAAATTTACTTTAAATTATATTGTAAATACTTTCAATAGAACAATGTCAGTAGACTACATCGTTTGTCCGTAATCGTAATATGAAAGAGGATGTATGAGGGCAAGTTTGATGGATGCATGTAAGACGTTGTAAAATTATAAACTATGGTTCGCAGAGTATGTTTTGATGGCCAGTAGTATATTGACGGCTTATTACCTTCGATTTGGTTTTAGTTAATAAATATTTAGATAGCAGGGAATCATAACACTTAGCGAGATGACTATTTTTATTGATACACGCCTTTATCCTCGAAGGGGCAGGCAGAAGTGTAACATAACACCCACGTTTCGCCATGTTATGTACTCGTAAGTCCCACGTAACAGTGGGCGAGCCTATTGTCGTTACAAAAAATAGTATGAATTACGTTGTATTGTACATAGTTTCAAAAAACAATGCCCGCTTTAGGAATAAATTCAGTTTGCTTGGGGCTTTACAAACGTTTAAGCAGCAGGTACAAAAAGCACTTCGATCGCAATATCCACTTGTAGAGCACACTTACACCGCGTGAGAATGTGATTTCTTCACCCAGTGCAGTGCGCCATATAAATGTATGTGCAGTTAAATATTATTATTCGTTTTTACTAGGAATCGAACCCAAGACCTCATGATCCGCAGTTGCTTACAATAGGTACCGCATGACTACAGAGTTTTTTTATGTAACAGGTTGTTGTCGTACGATAACACTCCAACACCAAATATCTAATTTGAAAGCACAGTTAGGCCGGAAAATATTGTTGGCTCTTAACGTGAAAAATCTCAGCTGTAACACAAAATCTGGCAGCGTGCCAACTAAGTGCCAATAGGCTTGCGTGTAACATTGAATCTATGAGAGACTTAAAATTTGCTGGTGAAAAATCAGTGTACCTACCTAGTTCATTTGCATGTAGAATCGTGAGTAATGAACTGAATTGTAAAAAAAGTAAAGTACTGAACTGGCCTCTTTCTTTCTTTCTTAATGAATGGTATTAGGAACTTGTAACGTTCGGTGTGGGAATTGTGGGACCTCAATTTAATCGTCATTATCATCAGCCTGTGGCAGTCCACTGCTGGATATAGGCCTCTCCAATGGCACGCCAAGGAGACCGATTTTCGGCTTTGCGTGTCCAGTGGCTGCCAGCCACTTTGTGTATATTGTCGCATTGTGATATTGTCACTTCAACCAGCTGGTGGATGTCCTACGTTTACCAAGATGCACACACTTTATGTATAATTTATTTAACGAATTTCACAAACTCCAATATTCATTTTATAAATTATTTGAACCCTTTTTAAAAATAATATGTGAGCTCTCGGTCCACACATACGACTTTTCTCTCTCACATTCCTACTATGTATCATCCGGCTTTAGAAGCAGTATTGATTACTGCTGCTAAAGCCATGCAGGCTCAAAAGATACCAAGTGTTGATAGTTGTCACATCTGGGCGAAAGTGTGTCCTGCTTTCGGATCCATCACAAAAGTACCAACTTGGTCTAAACTAGACTTTGAGGGCCATCGTAACCGTCTCATTTACAGCAATATTGTTATGTCGTGAAAGGGATTTTTTTCTTGTAACTAATTTCTGCTCGAATAAATTGTAACTGATTTTTCATGTACATTGCTTTAAATAAATACTGTGACGCATGGAACTTTACAAACATAGAACCAACGTTCACAAAGCACACTAAAACTTAAAACAAAAAATGTGTACCACACAACGTACACTCAAATTAAAACTATTGAACGTATTTTCGAGTAAAAGTAGAAAGATATTAATGTCTGCTAAGGACGCGATAGGAGTGAGTGAGAGACCGACACACTGCTACGCAGAGGGTCGCGGGTTCGAATTCACGGTACGCACTAATGACTCTTCGAAGTTAAGTGCGTATCAAATTGTTAATTATCGCTTGCTTATCGATGAAGGAAAACATAGTGAGGAAACCTGCATGTCTGAGAGTTGTCCATAATGTTCTCGAAAGACATATGAAGTCTGTCAACCCGAACTTGACCAGCATGGTGGACTATAGCGTTACCCTTCTCATAGTGAGAAGAGGGAGAATATATAGGGCTGATGATGAAAGTCGCGATTAAATCCGGTTTATTTGGGGCTGCTGCTTCGTACCCGTAGTTTATAGCTTAATGTATAGCCATTGCCATTCTCGATAAATGGAGTATGCAACACAAAGAACAAAAAGAGTTATTCAAAAAGTAGCTCCTGAGATTAGCATGTTCAACCAAACAAGCAAAACAAACACTTCAGCTTTATAAAATTACTATAGATATGACAGATCACAATATTTAAAGAAGAAAAAGATAAATATATTTTCCAATTTTGTTGAGATGTTTTGCCTTCGATTACCTGCTTTGCTACTTTAAAATATTGAAGCAAATTATAACTTATTATATAAACAACAAAGTTTCCATTTACCTACAAACAGAGCGACTGCGTATCCAGATAACCGAAAGCACTTTCGTAAGAATCTTGAAAGCCTTCATATATGAAAAGAGGAAAAACAGCAGACATTTACTAACAATAATTGTATTATGGGTGGTCTGTACAAAATGATTCTAGTCTTACCACACATCATTAAGAATAATTCTATTTTGCGACTACGATGTTATGAGGACAACGCAAGGGACACTTGTGTAGTTGATTCCGTCTTATTGTCTGATAAATGAACACTTGTATTAAGTTAGAGAGTTCATTACCTTTGAGAAGAGATTATTAGATGTAAGGCAGAGTATGTTTCACATTGTGATAGATATGTTGATGCAAAGTGGACAAAGTTATCTCTAACATGAACCGCAAGTCCTCAACAGACAAACGGAAATAGCCATAAGTAAGTCACGTAAATTGTTACCTTTAAATATCCAGCTATGCAGCTACGCCCGCACATATTTTTAATTCATCCGTTTTGCCCGATCTCGTGGGAATTTCGGAAAATTCCCAAGAGTGTTTAGTGCACCCTTAGGGTCCCCTATAGTTTTGGCTGTAGCTTGTATGTCAGTCAGTCAGTAATGCAAGGATTTTATATATTATACAGATGTAACTATCATTGTCAATGTAACTGCCGATAGACGTCCACTTGTATACATAGGCCACCTCCAAGGTTCAATATGAAAATATACATTTTCTTATAGAGCTTGCAAAAGTAACTGTATATTTATGAAAATAATCAGATAAGGGCAATCATAGCTAAATCTTGCAACTATAAACCTATCTGCGACTTATAATTCGCTCCGGTGACGTGATATAAATTCGACATTCGAGATTAGCTAGACACATCTCTCTCATTACAAGCACGTCCTACGCTCTTTATATTATGCAGGTAGTAATAGCGAGCAAATAATAACAATACTAATATCCCATTCTATTATCCTCTAGCTCTAAGAATAGCTAGTCCTACCCTTATACAATTGCAATACACAGGAACACACGATAATTATCGAATGGGAACTGCAATAATCGTAACACAGTGATAGTCATAATTGCTATCGGCTCCGTTTCCAATGTTATCGAGTTCAATACACATGGAATAGAAACCATATCAGTTATCGTTACTGAATCCGACCTGTTTGGATGTTCTAATTATGCCTGCCTTTGGGAGTAAAGCTTTGATAACTTAATTAAAGAGTGGTAAAGAGGAAATTTTATTGTACTGTGGTATTTAGAATATGAGAAAATTTATTTATATACTAGAAGACGCCCACAGCTACGTCCGCACATATTTTTATTTTAACGTTTCTTCACGATCCCGTTGGCATTTCAGACAATCCCTTATTAGTGCTCCCTTACTGACTCCGAGGAACTTGCAGCTTCTTTGGCTGTAGCTTGTCTGTTAGTCAGTAACGCAAGAATTTTATACACACAGATTAAGCACTGAAAGAAAATATCGTGAGACAACCAGCATGTCTAAGAGTTCTCCATAATGTTCTTGAAATACATATTAAAATCTTCCAACTTGTACTTGGCCAGATTGGTGGACTCTGGCCTAGCTATTCTCATAGTGAGGAGAGACCATGCCCAGCAGTGGAAGAGCTTATTTATAAGGTTGATAATAAATGATGACATACATTTTCATATTATATTCATTAAATTCAAATACGAATCGAAGGTATTAACAGCTCCATGACCATTTGTAATTGTATGCGAAATGAAAACAAACTTATGTGAGAAACAGAAAATCAGAAAACTTATTAATCAAAAATAATATACATGCATCATTACACATTAGCATCACATCCCAGTAAAAGCTAGATCCGAGCCCATTCGAGCATTAACTGCAAAGAAATTCCCGTACGTACACAGAGCTGAAATAACTTAAATAAACATTTATTTACGACTTCGCAGTTTTCATTAAAACTGTGTATATTTATTCAAAGAGAATGACTGTTAAAACGTTTCTGTAACAGTTTCAGTTACTCATGAGTAAATAAAGTACAATACTCCGAGTTATGGTTGCGTAATGCCTCGAACTACCTACTTAAATAAAATTGTAGTTACGTATTTTCGCCTTTAAAAGTATTAATGAGTTATGAATCTTTATTCCCATTCCTATTCTTCGAGTATAAATAGATATATTATGTCTGTAACGGTCATTGTTACACGTGTAAAACGAGTCGCTGGTCAGCCATCTGCCGCCATCGGTTGGCAAATAATTTTTTTACATTGTAGTAGGTGAGTCTTGATAATTAAGTTTGAATTCAGATGTCATTTTTAAAGCGCTTCAAGCATATATTTACTGCTATAACCGAAAATATAGATGGATTATAAATCAATACTAATTTCAGATAACTAAATTAATTGGATAAAAATGTGCGTGTGTATGGCAGAAGAAGCATTAAAGTAGAATTAATGCAGTGGAGATGAGAGCTTTGAGGAGTATGTGCGGGGTAAGAATGACAGATAAAGTAAGAGATAGTGTTATTCGAGAAAGGTGTGGTTTGAAAGAAGATGTAGTGACAAAGATTGAGAATGGTTTGTTGCGATAGTTTGGACATTTGGAACGAATGGATGAAAGAAGATTGACGAAAGAAGTGTATCGAGTAAAAATGAATGGATATGTCGGTAGAGGACGCCCAAGATGGACTTACACCGAGCAAATTGGTGACATACTGCGGAAGGGCCAAATCAAAAGTACCTACCCATAACCGACGAGCATGCAAGACGAGGTTAATGAATGTCGAGGAAGCGAAAGAGGTATGTTCGAACCGGAGCATTTGGCGTTCCATAGTCTCTGCCAACCCCAATGGGAGACAGGCGTGACGTTTTTTTACTACTAGTAGTAGTAGAATAGAGAGTTATAGCCGTTATAGGTATAGTACTCAACTTACGTCGATTGCATTTTACGTATACAAGATAAATTAGCGGGTCTTAATCGCGTACAAGTAACTTATATAAGGTATAAATAACTATTTGTTTCCGACGTTTCGCTCGTCTTGCACCGAGCGTGGTCGCGAAGAGACTGATGAGAGCTCAGCGCCGTCTTGTGGAAGTTCGGGTTACGGCACCTACACTCACTTGATCTTTATTTACCGACTGTTAGGTACCGACAGTGCGAACTGGCTAGCTGTTTTATAAAGACGCCAGTGGTGCATACACCTCTGGCGTCTTTATAAAACAGCTAGCCGGTTATCAGACGAGCCTTACCTCGTTCTCTGCACTGATAGTTTTGGTGTGGCTGTCTCTAGCTCTCTAGAAAACATTTGAGAACAGCAAAGCTACCTTTCATTAATTTCTTCACAATCTATTTCCCTTGTTCCTTTTTATAGACCGAAAGGCATCGTGACAACAAAAGCTTGTGCTTACGGAAATTTTATTATAAATTTAATTTAATTTTTAGGTCTTATAGAAGTAGATAGATCTAGATGGACCGAGCTGGCCCATCCATGCTGTGGTTAGATATGTATGGTATGCAATTAGGTAGTTTTTCACTGGCAGAGTATCGTAAAACGGATCTGTATCGTACAGATATGGTACAGGTCTTACATAAAACATTGTTCGCCTATATGTCATAAAGATGATTGAACAGAATTTACACCAGTAACCATTAATGGAAAATGATCCATTTGTGGCTGAAACGAGCGACCAATTTTCCTTTCAATGTAAAAACGTTTCGATAACTTTGTTGAGAACTTGTTAAGGGCGAATTTGACTGGGATGATGAAATGGAGTACCTACGTATTGGTTGGAGAATGAAAAATATTGATTAGTACATGCAGTAATAATAAGTACGCGACAGTTTAGTGGCGATTCCGACAGACTACTATGCAGAGGGTATCGGGATATATTTTTCAGGTGTCCCGATCTGAGAAATTAAATTAATAGCCGCAAAGGATTTTACTATATGCAATAGGCTCGCCCCATATTGCGTGTGACCTCATATTTATAAGGCGAAAAGAGAAAAAAGTAATGTTACACTTTTGCTTACTCGCTATACAGGCGTGATGATTTAAAAAGAATAAGGAAGGATTTAAGAATTTAGAATCAAACCCAAAATACCCGACTAGTAGAATAGTGACACCGAAATTACTTTCTAAACTATCGATACAATACTGCCGGCGGTAGAGACCTAAAAGTTGTGTTAATTCCAATGCTAAATGTATATTACGCACGTTTAACGAGAGGATATAGGTTAGCTACACAGCTTTCTATGTCACACATGTACACGGTCATATAACGTAATCTTAATAAAATCCTTGCGTTACTGACTGACTGACAGACACGCTACAGCCGAAACTATTGGGCGCAGGAAGCTGAAATTTGGCATGCATGTTCCTTGGGGATCGTAGGGGTGCACTAAGAAGGGATTCCCCGAAATTCCCACGGGATCGGCCAAAACGGGTAAATTAAAAAAAAATGCAGGCGTAGCTGCTGGCGTCCTCTAGTTGTATTATAAATTTAGTAGAGTCTTGTTGATTTCAGCATTATTACCACCTCGGCAGTTGAAGTACTACTTTCACACAGAATATCGACGAAAACCGTAACCGTATCTATACTGTTGAGCTTCGTTCCGTATGTAAAAGTGCCAGCTAGAGACCCCATCACCTAATACGCACTTGCGACTTCTTTGGTTTGTGGGTGTCCACGGACGCCGGTAATTGCTTACCATAACCTGATACCGTATCCGTATTTGCCTCTTATGTCATAAAAAATAAGGCCATTTTGACCTTACACGTTAGGAGATCTAGCTGTAAATATACACTCGACTGTTTACTTACAAAATAAGCCAAATACTTTTCCTGTATGATATAAATAATCTTAAAACAACTAGGCCGAAGATGAAAAAATATAGAGATATTGCTTTCAATACACTCATTACATATTTATGTATTAGATATAATCATAAAATACCGTTCAAATATTTATGAGATCAAGAATAACAAACATATTAACATATTTAGATGTAATATCAAAGTTATAGAATATTGTAAATGTTATTATGTACTATAAAAATACTTTGACGTGACTCAGGAATTGAACCTTGAAACGCTCATATACTTGCTTATAAACAGTTTATTTTTAATGTTAGTTTGGTAAATTTGTTCTTCTAGTAAACGTTGAGAAAATATAACTATTTTTTTTTCTTTTTGGGTCACGTATATTTGTGTTTTAGTACAAGATTCTGCCCGCGGTTCTGCCTGTGTGGACTCTATTAAAAGTAGCTTGTACTATTCTGATGAATAAGCTACATATTTTACCGATAAGAACCGTTGAAATTTGTTGTGCTTTTGCGTGAAAGAGTAACAAATCCACATAACTTTCGCGTTTCGTAGTTGGATTAGATGACTAGCTGTGCCCGCGACTTCGTTCGCGTAAATGTTGGAATTTAATTAGCATGACATTTATGCTAAGAGTATATATTATTTATAACTTTTATATGTATATTATATACCTAATATATATCTTTAGAGAATTTCTTTATACACAACATTAATTGTTTTACCATCTTCACATAGAACATACATACATAGACTCACGCCTGTTTCCTGGAGGGGTAGGCAGAGACCATGGAACGCCATTTGCAACGATCCTGACTTACCTCTCTTGCTTCATTCACTCCCATCAAGTTTCTCATGCATTCTCTTCTGTTTAGGGTACTTCTGACCTGTCCTTTTTAGGGTTCCGTAGTCCACAAGGAACCCTGATAGTTTCGTCATGTCCGTCCGTCTGTCCGTCCGCAGCCTAGCTCAAAGACGCCTGGTGCTAGAAAGCTGATATCTGACATAAAGATAGACATAAAATATTGCAACAAAACTGTAGAATAAAATTTAGGAAAATATTTTTTTTAAGGGTATCTCCCCTACATATATAGTGGGGTTGAATTATTTTTTGGTTGAGTACCCCATCATGTGGGGTATTATTGGATAGGTTTAAAAAAAATATTATTAGTTTGTTCAAATAATTTTTCGATCAAGTGATTGGTTTGTCAGATATCAAGCTTTGAAGTGAAAAAAATTGTTAGACTCAAGTGTCCCCCCCCTCTGCCGGCTAAACTATTAATTTAGAAGAGGTGAGAAAAATCACAAATGTAGTACATATAACGAATTTAAAAGGAAAACTATCACGGCTAAGTAGATATCACTAGTTTACGAGTAATCGTCGGTTATCTTATAAATACCTATTTCTGTGAGTTTACATTGGGCACGCTGGCTTAATCTTAAAGATATACGTACTTTGGTATGTAATGTACTACGGTACTACGTATGTATAGTAGTAGTATATCTTGGAAACCACATTTTATGTTTACAATACATAACTGGATACATATCTAGTATTTTTCTAAACAAAACTTAGGTTCTTATAATAGTGTTATTAAAATTATTTTTATAGCAAAATAAACAGTCGGATTTGTTGTACTTTAATACCCTTTACAGCAAGTCATTATGGGCAACTACGGAACCCTACATTGCGCGTGCGTGGCTCGACACGCACTTGGCCGGTTTTTTTAGGATGTCTCCAATCTGATCAGAGAACGTCCGCCTAGGTCTTCCCCTTCGTCCTGTCCCATTCACAATTGCCTTATATATCTTCTTTGTCAGTCTTTCGTCATCCATCCTCTCCATATGTCCAAACCATCTGAACATGCCTGTACAGTTTACCTGTACAAAATGCTTACTCGGCATTTACATTATAAGTGCGACTCCGTTGCATCGGTGTAGTACCTATCATTTTATTACGAATAATGAAAGTCAAGTTGAGGAGAGGACCTTGCGGCCGCACACCTTGCCCAGACGCAGCCGTGCCGCGGGAGGCATGCTGCGAGGCAGGCGTGCCCCCTCTACAGCAGTTCAAGAAAAGTGATAGTGCAATTTGTGAAACGGTGAATGAAGTGTAATAGAGTGCGTGCCAAGTGAAATCAAAAGGTCAGTGTTAAGTGTAGACGTGGGGACCTCCCCTACTTCTCTTAGGTCGCGATTTAATGAACTTTAAACATACTCGTAGCTATAAGTACTAACAATATAAACTGCTCATTATGATTATACATAGAATATGTATCATCTAATTTCAATATTATAATATTATTTAGTGTAAGAATTCATTTTATTTTTCATTGTTTTTATAGATTCTTTATCATTATACTGATATCATCTTTTGAGTGGGCAGGATGTACAGTTTACCTACCTGTACAAAATGCTTACTCGTCATTTACATTATATGCGCGACACCGTTGCATCGGTGTAGTACCTATCATTTTATTACGAATAAAACAGTGCACTTACAGCATTCAACTCGGGCGGTTTCTTTTATCATTCCTGATCATTTATATCATTTTTATATCATTATCATTATCATACATGTCAGCAGTATGCGTATATACTACCGACAATGCCTTTCCCGATGCTTGTCACTACATCTTCTTTTACCGCACACCACTCTCGTATCATACAATTCTTTACATGACTCTTCTGCCATACCCAACTTTCACTACCATACATAGAACATGTCAATTATTTTTACCGATCATGTGAAAAGCAACATGTTCGGATGTCGATTCCAGCTGTTTCAAGTGTCTGTCCCTGCGATTTATTTAGAAAATACACAGAGGACTACGACTATCCAGCCCTGACGAAAGTAAGATAGCCCCGTTGAGTAATTCAAGAGGTATCTGAATTCAGGGCTCAGTCTCCCGCTCAGAGATTCTCACGTACGTGACGTGAGGAGTGGGAAATTGGGAATAATGAGACACCTGTATAAGAACAGAACACGAACGAACGAAAGAAATCAAAGAAACACGATAACATTCAACAATCATAAACTCATAAGTAACGTCAAATATCCAATCCAAGTATTCCAACGACGATGAAAGCAAATTATCCGAGAACCTGATCAATCCTCGGAGAATCTTAACACCACCATTCAGAAAATGACGTCATTTGTCAACGCCATCTGTGTTTACATATACAAACCAACCGATATAGAAAATAATAATTATGGACTAATCGACAATTTATTGAAAAAAGGATCTATAGTCATTGTATTTATCATTTAAAATAAACAATAATGAAAAGATTATATAACTATTATATAAAAATAATAATTTGAAATACATGAGATTGACCGTTTAAATTAAGTGGACATTGTAATAAATTTTGGCACAGAGACTTTTTGTTTATGAAAGTGCCGAATATTATACTCTATTATTTTTTAATAACAGAAATATACCCGACACATAATTATCGTCTTTTTTGCAAGAAACATTTATTATGCTAGAAAATTATTTGAAAATAGTGACATCTACCGATCGGTAAGTAGCCATAAAACACTTTGAAGGTACCTATTTAGAGTAACTATACTTTTATTAACAAACTTATAATGATCATAGATGGCACCATATATATAACCAGTTTTGGATGATCCCTGTTTTGTTTGAGACTACGTACAAAGGAGAGGTCAAGCTGTACACCCAAAAACCACTCAACCGATTGTGATGTAACATATACTATTTTATAGGTTTGAGTATCCTTTGTACATGAGTGTAAGTTTTATTGAAATCAATTTCGCCATTTTAGAGATCTTTAGCAACATAGGGAAAGACAGACAGACAGATAGACAGACATAAATTCTAAAAAACATCAAGTATTGCTTTTTAGCATTTTCCTAGATGTTTTAGCTAATTTTCGTCAAAAAATCTTTAATGTACAGACTTTTTCACCTCTACAGTTTTATTATAGTATAGATGATCATGATGATGATGATTCTGTTAAGTCTGTTTAGACTGAAAAGCGGATATCGGGCTCTTAGAAAATTCTGTGACAGCGACTGAGGCAAGGATGTGAAGAAAAGCCAAGGTTACGATAATGACGTCATTATCATTTGCATTTTGTATTTAAACTTCATCAAAAACTATATGTTCATCAACTTGAGGTGGTGTTTAACCGTCTCAAGTTCTCATACGTAAGAATAAAAGATATTCTAAATCTAGAATTGAAGACAAATGGCAAGCAACAAACACATTTTGAATTCCTAAATCTAAAGCTATTACTCAATGTCTGAAGCAACACTTTCGCAAGCAATTACTCAAACAATGTTATTTTGAACAATAACAATTTTTATATGTAAAGTAATTTATTTTGTGAACTATAAAATCCACGAACTTTTGATCTACAGTGTAATGGTCTATTCGATACATACGGATACATACGGGGCAGAAAGACGCGCGGGTGCGAAAAAAAGGTCAAATGTTCCGCTGAATCTAAAAGCTAAGGCAAGTGGCATTCGCTTCTAATTTTGAATATCGGTACCGTTAGGTTTACATTGTTATGCAGACTCTTCGTTTTTCATCGACTATGCGACATTCCGCGTGGTGACGGATTAAGAATACGGAATGTCACCACCCCATATCATCCCATGGGTGTCGTAAGAGCCGAAAGAGGGAGCATATTATGCAGAGAACAGCATTGTAAGAGAAGGAAAACTTGATACAAACCCTATAACAACCCGTTAGGCCAGCGTGGTATAGTAGGCCAATTCCTCCTTTCAAAGGAGAGGCCTAGTCCAGCAGTGGACTGTTGTCTTATGTCGTATAGTCATGTATGACAGTTATTACCAAACATTTCTGCCCTAAATGAATAGCGATATAACCAGAGGACCTAGGCGAGTGGCATCCGATCAGATTCGAATACCACTCGCCTAGTTCCTCTGGTTATACTAAAAAGGAGCCCAGGCTCCAACTCGAAGGATTAGAATGAAAACTAAGATAACGATATTGACATGATAATTATGTAACTACATATTGAGGTGAATTACGCGCAAGCAGCGCTCCCGAAAATCACGAAGTTATAATTTATGTTGCTTTAAAATTCACATGTCAAAATCATGTTTAAAATATGAGAATTAATTTATAATTTATTTATAAACAATCATCCAAGTAATAAAAAATGTAGTAAAATGTGAACATCGATAAACGTTTATTAATTTATATTAAAAAACTGGTCGGCCGAAGATTTTCTTTTAATTTCGTGTTGAATTTACATGAATATACTTCTTACGTAAAACTATCGTTTTAACAATTAACTACGAGTATAAACATTTTCTTATCATCAAACACAATCTTTCCAACAGGCATGCCGTTCTACCAATCTACCCTGTATTTCCATCTTAACAAGGCAGTAAGTTTTGACGGCTTGCCGTTAAACTGGTAATATATTCTGAATATCAGTAAACACAGTGGTAACGCATTTCCGAATGTTTTCAGTACATGGCAGCGATATTGCGTGTTCAGTGCGATACTGGTGTTATCTCTTCGAAAGTAAAAGGAAGTGTACATTAAAGCAAGTTATAAATTTCAACTGCAGGTAATTTGGAGCCTTGTTGTCGGTTTGAGGATGAGATGACACGCTCAAAGTACTACGGTTTTATTGGAATCATAAAGTAAAAGTATTCAAGGTAAAGAAAAGTGCTGATGACGAAGTGGTTTAGTGGTTCGCTTCATAATATGCTAGTCTAAATATTGCTCATGGAATAACGTCATCACCGCTTACTAGACTAAATGAATTTGACTTAATATTGGTTTTACCACAGAGCGGCTACTTGTCTGCAACAGCAAGCACGATGTAAGCGATAATTGACAATTTAATAGGCACATAACTTCGAACAATCAGTCCGGAAGGACCGCATTAGGAACTCTCGCATCCGGGGTACCCTTCGTGTTCTTGACATTGCTGACAAACTGCAAGAGGGTCGGCTACGCTGGTGTGGCTACGTCTTACGTCAACCGGCATCTTAAGTGGGTAACAAATGTCTTGCCATGCTACCTCCACCGGGCTCCGGTAAACGGGGAAGGCCAAAGAAATGCTGGCTTGACGTCGTTAGGGATGATATGCGTGCCAATCGACTTACCACCAGGGATGCTGAAGACCGTGCAAAGTGGAGGAGATACAGCCGGAAAGCGGATCCCGGGCTCCACGGCGTGGGGTTTGGAACGCAACCGGGACAGCGCTAGGATGATGATGGTGAACTCCGAAAAGTCAGTGGTGCGCGTCGTGGATTCGTACCCGATAGCGTCTGCATAGCAGTCTAATGGTATCTCTGCTGGGCTATCGCTGCCTCTTCATGAAATAACATACTATCGTATTAAAATCGGTCGCCTATTCTAAAAACCGTTGAACATACAAGCGTTCTCTATAAACCGAACGACCATGTTATGACAACTAAATAGAACTTGGACGAAGTTTTAAGGGGTGAAGCCATTCGTTCGGGCGCTTCGCGCACCGCAGCGCGCCATGGCCGTCAGGATAATTTGTGGCTACCGCACGGTCTCCTTTGGAGCCGCAACCCTCCTCGCCGGATGTCCGCCCTGGGACCTGCAGGCCGGGCTGTTGGCGTCGCTTTATAAGTGGCGCCGCGAAGCCCGGTCACTAGGCGGAGAACCCGCGCCTCGCGAGATTGAGGCGCGGAAGGCGGAACTCCGACAGGTCCTAGTGGCGGAATGGCGACAGCGACTCACGCACCCCAGCGCGGGGCTTCGCTGCATCGAGGCAGTGAGGCCCGTACTCGACGAGTGGCTGGAGAGACGACACGGCGTCCTCACCTTCCGGTTGACACAGGTGATAACCGGCCATGGTTGTTTCGGCCGGTTCCTGCACCGCATTGGCCGGGAGGAGACGCCCGGATGTCACCACTGCGGAGATCGCCGTGACCCAGTAGAGGACACGGCGCTGCACACTTTGGCGGAATGCCCTGCTTGGGCATCGCAGCGCCGGGACCTAGTCGCGGCGATAGGAGTGGTCGAACTCTCGCTTCGGACCTTGATTCGTTCCATGGTTCGGAGCGAGATGTGTTGGGACGCCGCCGCCTCCTTCTGTGAGACGGTGATGTCGATCAAGGAGGCGGCGGAGCGGGATAGGGAGCCCATGCGACCTGTCTCCACCCGCAGAACCGGGCGTCGTCGCCGGAGGGCGCTCAACGATCTCCGGCCACCGTGAGTACACGCCAGCGGGCGGCGGGCCTGTTTTGAACCGCCCGCCGTTCGCTAGGCCCGAGAGGCGGCGCACGTGTTCCGCGTGCGCCTCTCGTAGCGTTAGTAGACTACGTCGTTCTTTTCCGCTCGTAGTATGAAAGAGGATGTATGAGGACAATTATGATGGATGCAGATGGATGCATGCGAGGGACGGGGCCCGCTTCGGCGGGCCAGCTCAGGCGGGGTCGCGGCAGTAATACTAACGTAGGTCCCGTGACCCCGCCATTCAATGGGATCGGATAGAGGAACACCATGGTGGTTTTAGTGGGTAGTCCCGGCGCTTCTCGTCGGGGAGTCACCACACTCTCCCTAGACTGAGCCCCTTTAGGGGCCCAGCCTGGGGGGGTCAGCCCGTAAATTGTCTGGTTTCCACCATGAGTCAAAAAAAAAAAAAAAAAAAAAAAGCTTGCGCACATGACTAGCGGACAAAGGTATTTGTAGATATGATAAGATGTTTTTAAGGCTAAAAATAAGGTAATGTTTTGTCAAATCTGGGTTAGACTAGTTAGCGGTCTCTGGGTTCTAAGGCTCTGAGCTGTAACCAGAATAGCTTTATGGGGATTTATTCGAGCGCGTTAGATACCTACTGTGTTATATGTATATTAGATGACAGGAAACAGTATATACATACTCTCAAACTTTCATATTTATAATATTAGCAAGATTAGGAGGAACTAGCTGAGTCCACGGTTTCACCTATTGAGGACTACTGATTCGCACCTGTCGCTCATAGCATAATGTAATATAGCATTTCTCGATATAATGCCTATGTGAATATTCTCGATCGTTTAAAAAAATATTACGTTTTATTCACCAGTCAACTGTGTGTAAAAGAAACACTGAAACGCAAACGTATCGCTAGCATTTTATTCAGAGGCAAAACGAATTTCTGGAACCCGAAATAATATATACTTAAACAATGTCGATTGCCGTCTGTGACACCTGTCGAAACCAAATACTGCGTAAATTACGTAAAAGTATTAACAATAGAATCATATTGATTTTTTGGGTAAACTCATGAAGTCACATTTATTTATTTATTAATTTTATTTTAAAACTTCATATACACAATGCGTATACAAGGTGGACTTAATGCCTTAGGCATTTTCCGCCAGTCTACCTTAGGGTAGTGCAGAGATTAAAGGATAACATTTCACTTAAGCTCCTTTAAAAATTGGACGGAAACGATTTACAGACGGTCCCATCCATGAATTTGAAGTTTAGCGTATTGACATAAGCTCCATACAAAGTATGTCAATTATGTATCTCTTATCTCCAAATTCATGAATCGAACGGATATTCAATTCAGCAGTTAGATAAAACAGATGTAAATATAGCAGACAGTTCAAATTTAACATAATTTTAGACTATCAATCGAAGACTGTAGTTATTTATTTTAATTTGAAAATCAGACCGAATTTTTTAAATGTATGCCTTTAGAACATTTTACCTTAGTCTACCTACTATATATATACCTACCTAGTGTATCACAGAAAAGGCCAGATCTAACCATAAAATTAAGACCATATTTTAAAATAAGATTGTTAAAATATAAAACAATTTCTGAAATTCCATTTTAATGTCCAATATAAATAATCTGGAACTTAAAACCTCACCAGAAAACATGCAATCAAATACATAGAACGAAATATAGCTTATACTCAAAAAACTTACGAATACCCAAACTTACGCCCATAAAGTCTCACGCAAGATAAAACCCGACCATTCCTCTTACAATGTACAGCCTCCAAAATAAATAAATTATACAAAAGTATACAGGGAGTAATTTGTTGTGAGTTCAGCTCAGAGCCATCTAGAAGTGAGGGGAGGTATCGCAAAAAGTCTTGTACAGTTTTCTGTTTTATTGACCCCAATTTGGAAGAGGTTGTTTTGACCGTAAGGACTGTTGTTGTAAAATAAAGATGTTGAGGAATAAAAGGGGATTTCGTAGTTGTTTGGGTGATTTTGACAAGCAATATAAAAATATAAGAATTCTCAGTTTATAGGCTTTGGTACTTTGTCTTTGGCCTTACTTTGTCTCTGCCTACCCCGACGGGAAAAAGGCTTGAGAATATGTATGAATGTGTGTATGAACGATTCTCCAACATTATACGAGGTATAATGTTTATCGTTATCGTCCTAGCGTTATGCCGGTTACAATCAAGCCTTATCATCTTGGAGCCCGGAGTCCACTACTGCTTTTACCACCTCCCATTTTCCTTCTCAATGGGCTTGTGACTCCTTTAGTGTTGCTTGTGCCTATGGGCGGTGGTAATAGGTAACCGTCATGCGGTATTACATAAATAAAAACACATACGAAATATGTTTTAAAACTCACCAGCTGAATAATTTACTGAAAATTTGGCCTGGCATCGTGATTGTTACATTTCTTTACTAAAATTACACATATTTATTAATCCTATAATTGTCTTTTCCCACAGCATTTCTTTACGAGAAGGTTATTCCAATTTCCTTATTTTAAATTCTCACTAGAATACCCAAATAATACTTTAGTTCCTAATCAAACCCAAGAACAGAACCCTAAAGAGCCATCACGTGAGAATTTCAGTGACAACTATTTATTCAAAATTGTCCCTAGATAGTCAACCTAGATAGAACCTGGGTGTACTTTATGATAATGATTTTAATATTAAGTAAGCTCCCTACGCTTTGCCCATTATTCCCTTTCCATTACATAAATCTTCATTAACCAGTAAAATTAAAGTGAATAACTATAATATAATATCTTTTTTGGCAACAAAACAGGTTTCTCATAAGCGTTCTAAGACCATTATTCTAATGGATATTTAGAATGACTTAGGAGCTTTTTTATTTTTATATTTTTTATTGTAGGTTATAAGCTATTACCCTACCTGGCAAAACAACTGGTATGTCTGATAAAGAGTGGGCATAGTTTCAGTCATTTAAACAGTACGGAGGTATTCGATGAATGCGTACGGAGGTAATGGTTATGCGAATGAGACAAATTTTGATGCCCCAACGTGGCAATTTTAAAAGCGCATTCATAGTGGGTTCCTACCCTATAAGCAACCAGTGTGCAAAATATTAAGTTTCGTACATTTGATATGACCTCCCACATATTGTTGCGTATGATAATCAAACCCACAACTCTTGACGCAGAGATCCACTTAAACCACTACCTCTTACCACAATCAAAGTGCCAGTATTCAATAACCAAAGAGAAACATAAATAATAATATATTTACAACTAGCTGACCCAGCGAACTCCGTATCGCCTTTTTATGAATTTTAATTTATTTATTTTTTTAATTTATCGCGATAAAATCCGGAAACGGTAGTTTGATTTCAATGTGTTACTGTTGCTTAAGACCAAGAAAATTCATGTCTTTTCTAAAAAATATCTAGTAAAAATAAAAGTCTTCCTTTTTGTTTTAAAACCTTTTACATATCCCACTACTCAACTTTACAAGGAAAGCAAAGTACTGAACGTGCGTCAGCTATTCATACTATTGACATTTCTCAAAATACATCGTGCAATCATCAAATCTGAAGGGTATTAAGATCTGCTCAAACGCCGTGTATACAGAATTAGTATCCCTAAGTTAACACTTCCTTTGCAAGACGTTTTAGCCCATTCAAGGACTACTACATATACAATAAGGTGGTCTCATCTTGCGATATAAAACAATGCCCTTTAAACGAAGCGAAAATAAAGGTGAAAGACTGGCTTTCCGCGTTGACATACGACTCCACTGAAAACCTTTTGGTGCACTTAGTTTAAAGTACCCGAACATTTTTCAACTATTGGTACCAATAGTTGAAAAATGTTCGGGTACTTTGAGATAACTTTTAAATTCAAGACAAAGACAAATATCACCTCAGTCTGCCGTGAACATGAATCCTGTAAATAATTCGAAACGTCGGCTATTAATAAAAATGTAGTTTCTAGATCTTTCGGTTTAAATGTAATAACAAATAACCAGTGAAAGTAATATAACGCGATAAAATCCGTAAACTGTAGTTTAATTTCAATAGTCATGGTGATAAAGACTAAAATTATATGACACTGAAACCGCTCTCCGCTTCCCTTCCGGCCGCTGCCATTTCAGTGTGAACTGAGCCTTAGTGGTTTACAAAATATTGTCCATTCAGTTTAAACATAATACTCTAGGCACACTGCCAATGGAAATATTTTAAACCAATGCACTATGCTTGAACTCTATACTATTATTACTAGAGGATGACCACAGCTACGCTAGCACTTTTTTTTAATACCTATGTAACTGTTTCTGCCCGATCCGGTGGAAATTTTGGGCAATTCCTTCTTAATGCACACTACGGTCTCCAAGGAACATACATGCCAAATTTCAGCTTCTTTCGTCTAATATTTTTGGCCGAGCTTGTCTGTCAATCAATCAGTAACTCAAACATTTTATACTTATACACAGTTAACAAATCTGAATTATTGGTTTGGAAAAACGCGCTAATATCAGGAATTGCTAGACCGATTTCGATAATTATTTTTGTGTTGCAAAGCTAATTTATCGAGGAAGGCTTTATGCTATATAACATTACGCTATGAGCCAGGGGCACGGAGCAGTAGCCCTAAATAACGTGGGTGTAACCGCGGGCTCAGCTACATCTGAACAAAATTTACATTTGAAAGTCTGTATTGTACAAAAGTTAGGCTATGTCTGCCCGCATGTCGAAATTTTACTGAGAATCGTGAACAGTTCTGTGATTCGGATGAGCGAACATTCAAACTTAAAACTTTTGAATTTATATGCATAGTTGAATGGTGTTTTTGATTGTTAAACATGGTTTGTTTAAAGTATGTATTGTGAATTATGAGGTATCTTTAACTAAGCGTAGAAATGGACTAGAAAACTACAGTTTTGAATACAATGGTTCCCGATGCAAATATCAAAATATGCATAATTTTAATTTGAGCTGTAATATTAGTATATTAATATAGTATTATGGCAAAGATAATTATATACATTGGTTACATAATACATACGACACAACCGTACCTACAAAATCAAAAAACAACTGGAGAGACTGTTTCAGAACGATTCATAATCATCTCAGCTGAAAGTCGTTCACTGCTGAACACAGGCCTCTCCGAAGGATGTCTACACAAACCAATCTCGAGCCACCCGCATCCAGACACTTTTCGCGGGCCCAATAGAGTCGCTCATATCTAACTGCTTACAGCGATCACAACAGATTAAAAGTCTACTCTATGGGTGACCTCGACTGTACGGTTGGTGTTGTAGTTTACACTAAACGGCTATACCTAAAAAAAAAATATCCCAGGCATAAAGCCAATCTGATTTCTAAGTCTATTTATATATATTATATTTTCACCACCGTACAAAAATGGAGTCAATTTCTCTATACAAAGCAAAGCAATAAAAGACTGACGCTCGAAAACTCAGTCAGACGAAGATCTTCATTGCGGTAGATTATTAGATTTGTTATTTATAGCCAACGTTTTTGTCGACTCTTGATGTTGTGTGTGCGTTTGTAGTGCGTTTTGCTTATGATATATTTGATATGGTGTAGGACTGATAAATGACCGAAAATCGTATTCAGTATCAGATGCATAGAGCTTTAACGTACCTACACTAAGGCTCTACGCATCTGACCAAAAGCATTGCTCGACAACGCATAGCCATATGGCATTTATGGTTCTTGAGAACCATAGGGGGGCACTAAAAAGAGATTTTCAAAAATTTCCATGGGATAAAACAATTAAATTCTAATAAATGGTGCGGGTGTAGCTGCGGTATCCTCTAGTATACAAATATATTAACATGTCAATGTGAATATGACGTTGGGTAGAAACACAAGTATTGGTGTGTCTGTCACCAAGACCCAGTGAACCAAAATTCCTATGTCAAGATAAGCTATATACAATACTAGAACACCAAATTTACTGAAATTTACTCCACACACTGCTTTTGTGCGCACAGTATCAAGCGACGTTCGTACTAGTTGTAATATGTATTAATATGAAACTAATATTGAACTAGTGCGATGGTGCATGAACTTGTACGCTAAGTTTTGATAGACTAACCGCAAGCTTGGGACGAGACGAGTTATCAGGGAGGTACTCAATATAATTGTAATAGTTTTACGCAAGGGAACGAGAAATTGCAAGATTGAGTATTAGATTGCAAATAATATTTATAATATAATAATATTCTACCATATTCACCATCTAGTCCCAAAAAAATCAGACCTAGTAGGTATTATGGTTAGTGACAATGGATGAACATAAATTTATTGTTCTTTTTTAAATTACATACTTAAACAAGACAAATATCCATGTTCACGGCAGTCGTTTACACTCCCGCCACGCCACCAGGTCGTCCAAATAAAATATATTCAGTAGTTTTTGAGTTTACCGAACAACTACTCAGTATTTTTAGCTCTCTTACCCGCAGTAATGTCTAATATTATACCGATACCTACTATTTACTATTATTAAAATTAGACGTAAGATTACTTTGACATTAGACAATAGCTAGTTCAACACGAAAACAACTTAATATTTTATCCTAAACACCCCTGACCTTTTAAACTCAACATTAGCTCGTCTGAAAACAACAAAAAACAGGTCTGCTTTAAAATTTCCTAAAGTTACTAAACTTTAACTCCCTGAGCCGTTACAAACCTTTCACGAATTACCTCTGTAACACAGAGAAAACTCATGTTTGCCATTTATCAATACCACTCTGCTTTAGCTCATTATTAAGTAATCAATCAGAAAAGCCTGTATACAACTTTTCCGTCGGTTCGATCAATTTTAAAAACTTTTCGCCTATATTCTTTAATAATTAAGTGTTCTGAACATTGTATTATAAATTGGAAAATATTTAAGAGGTATTTGATTTTAAATGGTGGCCATGGTTATCTAAAGATACATAAATTATGAAATTAACTGGATAGCTGGGGTGATAGGTCAGTAAAATAAGTCGATATACATTTACGTGATTTTGAATAGCTTTACCATTATTATTATCATCAGCCCGCACTATTCCACTGCTTGATATAGGCCTCTCCGATGGCACACTACTGAGACCGATATTCGGTTCTTCGTTTCCAGCCGCTACCAGCTACTTTTCGTATACCGTCAACAACCTAGCCCGAGCCCCTACACTACGTTTACCAATAGCCTCATAGTCCTAAATAATTATTATTCTCAATATCTTGTAGGGTTTCTTTTCTAGACGAAGAAAACTTATCTTAATTATAATTTGTAAATTTGGAACTGTTATCAAAGAGGTTTAAAAATCGGCATATTCTGAAGTGTGTGATTCCTGTTGCTGACTATACGAGGGAACAGGAGGAGTGAAGCTAGAAAAATAATTTTGTTTTTCTAGCTTCACTGTGCACATCAGTACCTTTTTTTTTACGAGGTAGAAAATCCCTTTGGATTTCCGACTCTTGGGGAAATGTGAGCCGGAGTATATGGTGTTACCACTAAAAACCACCTCGACTTTCTCATGTACCCCTGTGTCGGAGGGTAGGGTATCGCCGAAGCATTTGTCGCTACCCTCCGACGGGTATTGGCCCGCCAAATGGTCAGGCGGGCCCCAAACAAAACCCCTTTGACGGCGGATTAAGGTGTTGGGCTCCGCCGCCAAAACACAGCCGCAGAGGATAGAGAGGACGGCAACGTCACACCGCATCTCCTCTTCCTCTGCGGCCCCACCGCGACGCATCGAATGGTGCGCCCCCATTTGGTCGCGGGAGATAGGGCGCGCGGCCACGCAACACCGACACGCTTCTCCTCCCACGACCGCGCCCGACTGCGAGGGACAGACAGAACTGTGCCCGGCACCCGAACCGATGTATACATCCTGCGCAGGCCCCTCTAAGCCCACGCGGAGCGTTCACTCCCGGGATCTCTCTTAGCTTTACCGCGGGTGTCCAATCCACGGTTACAGAGCCCCCCCACCACGACAAGTTGGAGATCCCACGGGGGGGTGAGCACATCAGTACCTAAAACTATTAGATGGCTTTTTTCGCACGCCGCTGAACTAATATCATATACATCTTTGGTGGATACGCTGTCTTACTTCTTTTCGCTTGGGGGTCACTCTGGTATTGGAGTTTATTGGTTTGTTAGGTTGCTAATATTCTGTCAAATCTGGTCGGACTAGAAAGCAAACCCTGGGCACCAAGGTGAAACTTTTGGATGCAACCGGGCCAACGATATGACGATGATTATGAAGATAATTCAAAAGTCAAAAAAAGTCAAAGTCAACATCATTTATTCATCTAGGTCACAAGGTGACGCTTATGAACGTCAATTTTAAAATTAAATTACTTAATGCTTCTACATTTACCGCCTCGTGCGCAAAGCAATAGGTAAAACCACGAGAAAGAACGGGCAATAAAACTCGTGGCCACTATTACACAATTAACTGGTGCCTGTGGATGATACCTCAAAGTTTGTTTTGCCCAAGATGACAAACCAAAATACATAAAGACATAAAGACATATTTATTTCTGCATTTTGGTTGTTTACAACACTTATACATGTCAATACCCTATTCTAGATGAAGCCGGCTTTTCCTAGCTAAATGACTTCTTGAGAAGAAAGGCCGAAACAAACTCAGAGTCATTGTTTTTTTTTTGTCACTTCAATTTCTTTAGTCTTTTCTTCATCTTTTAAAGTCCAGACAAAAAAGGGTTTAGTATGCAAGTACAATGCAGGAAATTATCTGACGCTTTTGACTGACTCGGCCCACTGATGGCCCGCATTCAACAGCAATCGTACGGCTCAACCTTAATTGAGGGAGCCAGCACGATCTGTATCACTATGCCTCCACGCCATCAGAAGGTGTATGCATAAGCATGTCAGCCTAAGCCATCAGACAGGTTGCCACAACTATTTGTTTATATGTTTAATAATGCCCACATCGTACTCACAACTTTACATGCTAATACACAGTAAAATACATGTTGCAAACAATAAGTAAAAATAATAAAAATGTAAACAATAAAATGTCATATATTTAAAATGTCGGAAAATATTATTAAATGTCAGAAAAATATTATTGAATGTCAATTTATGAATAATAATATATTACTTAAGTAATTTTAAATGTCAAAAGAAAATAAATAAAATAACAATGTCAAATCAAACAATGTCAAAACAAAATAAATAAAATTACAAATGTCAAATTAAAAATGTCAAAATGTAAAAATATAAGTATTACAAATGAAAATAAAAATATCATGTCACTAATTTCAAAATGTCAAAATTCATAATTTTTAAACTCAATTCCAGGCATTTTTGTCTGCTAAATAATCTTTAACTGTGTAATAAGCTTTTGAGTACAAATACAAAACTATTAGTTCTGCAGAAATTACAAGAAATGAAGAAATGGAGTGATATATCATATTTCTTTGACGCGCAGCTTGTCTGGGCAAATGTCATTACTATCATTGAATTTAAAGGAAAGTAATTGCACGTTTCGAATGACATAAATCCAACAGCCGATTTGAAGAGTAGTCGTTTGGCTTCCCTTTGTCAAACGATGGCTCCTTCAGGTGTATTTTACAATTCTGTTCTGAAAAGCAGTAGTAAATTCCTTATTTTATCAAAGTTAAAGATATTTGATACTCTTGATGTTTATATGCTACAAGCATAAACTATATCAGCTTTTATAGCAACAATATACTGCCAATAAAACTGAACAATATATCTACGTTTTATTTCATCGAATACATAATTCCCATCACAGTTTATACGTTTTTGCGGCACGTACTATAAATAAGATTTCATGTTATTGTCTAACGTCACTTTGGCAATATTCCAATAAACCTGTATTATATCCGAAATAAAATGAGTCTGGAAGACTTATGGGTTTAATTTTACGGGAGTATGATTCTAATGTTGGAAGATATTCGGCATTTAATAACGTGGACGAAATATAGTTCGAAGTTTTACTACCTACCCTGTTTTAGTATAGATTTATCGATCGAAAAATCATCCATTAGGTAACAAATGCTTGAGATTTTGAGAGTATTTTGTTTGAATATTGTAAATATAAAGTCCCCTGCGACATAGGATTTATTTCTAGTGCAGTTCTCCTTCACAGAGACATATAGTAGTATCACTGTCTTTATACTGTGGTAGTATTATTGAAGTCAACACATTCAAATACATCGCCCGACTGATGCACTATTGGCGTAGTGGTTTAAGCGTCTGCCTTGCACCCTGACACTGCGCTGAGTGTTGTGGGTTTGATGAGGTCACGAGACAACACTGTGTGATCCAAAACCTATTCACGTAAAACTAACATTTTGCAAAGCTGACATTCTTCTCATAAAAAATAAATATTACACCTTGATATTTATTTTTCATGAGAATTAATAAATACTACAAATCTAATAATGTAAATAACTAGTAACAGAGTCAATCAACCCAAATTTATTCTATAGGCGTTGTCCCATCTTCATCTCTCTCAATATCAGAGTAAAAGTCAAACTTAACCAATTTAACTAATAAGTGCCAGGTGTCAGTGTCAACATAGGTTTCAAAGTTTTAGAACTGAGAGCTTTGAAGTTGGGAAGATAATCTGTTTGCTTCATTTATTGTGAAACTGTTAGGTATCTATGAAATTGAGACAGTGGAATTGAGTTCAAGGAAGTTTTTATTTTCCCATCGGTAGTCAAACTAAGTTACTTTAGTTTTAATTATAATAGTTTTTATCGATTTATCTATAATATAAAAATGTTTTCTATAAAAGTAATATTTATATTTCTAAGAGGTAAGGTAATGGGTAGTAGGGTGGACCCTTGCCACAGGCCTGGACAATGCAAATGATTGAAGAATTTGTGATCGTTTTTAATGATAAAATGATTTAAAATTTCCTTTAGGTTTATGAACCACGTACCTTTGTTTCAAATATGCCACATTTCGGCACTGTTACGAGCTTCACATTCAATTAGGTACCTAGACATATATAATTATGTTGCAAGACATTTTATTCATATTAAAATAAATCACAAACATATTATTCCGTTAAGACCGTAAATATTATGCTGCATTTTAGTTTATTTGAATACAAGCAATCCTGGGGGCTAATCGTGCTATTTTCAAACGTTCAAACGTTGACAACGTAACGTATTTGGTGAACGTTTGGTTTTAGTTTGGCTGATGTCAAACATGGTATCGTGCTAATTGTATTGAGCGTTCGAACCGTACACGCAACCCTTACGTTGGGCTTACGTCAAACGTTTAGTGCTTGACACCGGCTTTTAAAAATAGTAAGTACTATTCTTATACTAAAGAGGCTGTAGCGACATCGCGCCATGTGCAAGCACTATTTTAAAAAGACAAATGTCATTAAGTGAATGTCATTGAATGTCAACAAATAATATTTATATGGATATGTAACATGAACAAAATGGCGAGATTTTAGATTTTTATTTAGAACTTGTATAAATATATAACTTGACATTGGCAAAAATTGCTGAAAATATCGGCAGATTGCCACAAAAAAAGAAGAAGAAAAAGAATATATATATGAAATCATGAAATAATTTTATTCAAATTATACGGTAAGTACCGAAATATTGTTTACTGTAATAAGTGATTTATCCAAAAAACAATTAATGATCACACTTGGTCATGTAGAAGTGGTTTTTATTTCACTAGAGTAACGAAGGTGAATTCAAATGATGATGCACCACAACATTACTGCAATTGCAGCTTCCTTCTTTTGCTATTTGTCGAGCCCAATACGGATTTTATAAGATCGTTACAATAAAAAGCACCAATTTTTCAGATTTGGAATAATATATAGCGCAGAGAAAGATGTTAAACAAAGTCCGAATTGTCAGCGTTGTGCATAATAGTCATGCTTTCTATATAAGAAGAGATAGACGAAAAGCTGGAGAATTTGGATTTAGCTGAGAACTTTTCAGGTACGCATTTCAATTATCATTACGTAAGATCCTACAGTATTTACTCTCATTCTGAACTTGTCTTATAATATGCATAAATGCCCAACAAAATAATGTACAAGTGTATAGGTAGGTACTCAAACACAAGATATAGCGCACGTATGAGACCAATATTAATCTTAAGTTAAATGTCAGCGGGTTTAGTTATTTTGGTAGGACTTATATTTGAGTAAATATTTACTAAATAATTTATGTTTTAATTTTGTTCACAGTAGCCGAGGAGTAAGCACAACCACATGGACAGTGCATAATTGCAAGTTAACAAAAATGAGGAATTTGCTATGAGCCAAATCGAGCCCATAGTCACTTCTTGGACACTAAACAAGAATATACTATTAATTAGTTCTCTTCCCGCGGGTGTCGTAATAGGCGACTAAGAGATAACACGATGCAAATACCCTCTTTGCGTAGAGACGGAAAACTCGACATCAAACTACTTTAGTACTTGTATATATTCTGTGATCAAACCCTATACGACTGCCTCGTTGGTCTAGCGGCATAAGTGTGCGCGTGGGATCGGTCCTGGGTTCGATTCCTGGGTCGGGTAGTGTTTTTGGGTTTTTCTGTCACGAAATTCTCAGTAGCAGCACGGAGTCTGGAAATGTGCCCGGTACGGCCCTTATTACGTGGGACTAAAGTAGTCGCCAGATAGGCGAAAAGTGGGTGTAGAAATACACCTCGGCCTACCTCTTCGGTGTTATAGGCGTGAGACTATGTATGTATGTATGTATGTAGTTTACTAAAATAATGAAACCAAACCAAATACATAATTATTACTGTGAAGTTCACGTTGTAATTGTAACAATCAAATGGCCTAACAGATGTTGATTATTTCAACTCTACTTAAAATAATATTTTGTATCAGATTTCATCATCTCAATACACTGAATAAATAAAATCGAAATGTGAAATTGGAGCTTGCCTTTTAATTCCTACTCTATTCCTTTAAATATCTATTGAAGTGGTCCAGCGGCAGTCTGGGTAACACTGGATTATCAGATTTTGGACTCGGTACTCGATTAGAAACGCGCTACGCTTATGTTAGCTCACACAATTGTATCACATCCTGCTGAGTTAGTGGTTAGTCTTCCTTGTAGAACGGCCTATTGATCTAGTGGTACCTAAACCTGAGTGCTAAGACGAAAGTTATGGGTTCGATTACCACCCAGGAGAACTCTTTGTGCGATGAGCAAATTACCATAACTATAATACTCGTATGTGTATAAAAGCAATATTTATATATATATATATATATATATATATATATATATATATATATATATATTAATCAATTGTCTGACTACCATGCCACTAGGTTGTGCCTAGTTTCGGATCACACCGCCAGGTGTGGGTTGTCACAGAGAATTAATTTATTCTTATGTTTCTCTTCTTCACGGATATTTTCTTACAATTCACTTAGATTCACCCGGTCTAAATGGTCACTAAGGACAAAAGGCGGCACCTACCCTAACCACTCTCATACTAGTATGGGCAGGTGTTACTTGATGGGCGACCTTATTAGATAGATATTCTCTTAACAGGTTCCAAGGCCTTTTACTTTTATTATATATGCAAAGTGGGCAACAGTGATGTTTTGTCATGGCGGGTCTCATGGCAACAAAGACCTGGGGCAGGTTTTCCCGTGATTATGCCTTTCAAAATTACACCAAGCGAATAGCTCCTGTGGCCTTCCCTACGCTGATCATCCAAAGCAAGCCAAATTTAAGAGCCCTGAACCAACTAGTCAAAATAGACTGGCCAGAGTCTAGGCCATGTCTAGGCTCTGACCGACTCGTTGAACTATTTGGCACTCTTTATTTTTAACGTCGGGAAACTCTTTTGCGAGTGCCTCTCCGCGGGGCGGGCAAAGAGGGTATGTCGGACTCCCCGGAACAGAACCCGGGCTTACCGACTAAAACCACCACGATAGCCGCCTCAGCGCTCAAAAGAATGAGACACAGGGAAGACGGGTGTACTGCTCCTGGGCCCCGTTACGCTTGTCCCATAGTTGGGCTCAGTCTCTGAAAGGGCTAGGTTGGTAGTGCCCTCCCTTCGCCACCTCGTACTGTGCGAGTACAGTGGTCCCTCGGCTATCCGAGACCCCTGTCTTCTCGGCGGCTCGGCTCTCTCACGATCCCGCTCGGCGGCCTCCTTCTGGAGCATGACCGCTTCACAGAAGGAGACCACATCAGCGTCCCACCGGACGTCTTCCGTCAACATGGCCTGAACTACGGCCGGTGGAGAAAGATCTATTCGGCACCCACAGATTACATGAAATTTACAATTCTGTGTCGGCACCGCATTGCGCTTCCCACGCACGCACATTCAACTCGTTGCCACCCAGCCCTTATCTAAGACTTAGGTCTGTTACCCGAGATAGTGGGTTGGATTCCTAACACGACAAATCTTTGTATGATGAGCTACGCTTTTGTCTGTGTCTTGGTTAAATGAAATAATTACAATACCTATCTAGGTACGTAGGAAAAATAATTAAGTATAAATGAACGTTTATCAGTCGTCTACTTGCTGTATACAGGGGTCTGAGCGCACACTGACCGAGTAGGCAGTCTTTTGGCTCAAGCCACCCAAAGAACCTATAACTGTGACAGTATTATGTGTACGGTATACGTACATCCCCATAATATTGTTCCAGCCTTTCAAAAGCGAATGTCTAGGAAGGTATCGCGTCGAAATGTAGCCTATTTGATGAGATGCTTTCCTAGACATTGTCATAAATATAGGGCCAGGCAAGGTTGACGCCAATCTTACAATAATGAATTCTACCGCAACAATAAGCCACCAAAGAGATATCTATAAAAATTGCCTTATAAAAGAATGTTGGTCACTCATTTAAGTTGCAATCAAAGGTATTATAAGCATTTGCCACTAAATTGATAAATAATACAAAATTATCTTAATAATTTTCTCAAATTAAAAATATTATATAATTGCAAAGTTCGTCGATAGGAACTTTTGGTTTGACAACGTATGAGACGTCCGCGAACGTAACGGTTTTGGTTTAAAACGTTGTCAAATAATAGCGCGATACCATGCAACAACGAGAGTTCGCTCGCACGCTGTCACCTAGCTGTCACTGAACGTATCTGCCCTACAAAAACCAAATCGTTTACGTTCAAATAATTAGCACGATACGAAATGTGCATAACGTGACGTTTTCGGTTGAAGTTTGGCTTGGAAGTTTGGTTTTGGTAAATACGTTGACGTTTAGCACGATTGCCCCCCTGATAACTTTGTTGTCAGAACTGATCTTCATTATTGTAAAACTTTAAATGTGTAAATAACCGTTGTGTATAAAATGTGAAGCTTTTAATATTTCTGAGAACGTTATAGATAGAACGTCGAGATGCAAATTTTCTATTTGATTAAATATTCTTCAAATGAAAACTCTTTGCAGATACTTTTTCTCACTTCTTTTCTATCTCCTGTGTATGTGTGGCCAACTCTGGTGTCGGATTTTTCAGTCCGCCCGAAAACCTCCGAGCTGACCTAACGATCCTTGTCTTGCAAAAAGAACCGGGACAGCTTTACGTGCCCTCCGAAGCACGGTAGCGCTCTAATACAAATGCCACACACGCTCAGCCATCCAAGTGGCGATCTGTGCAAGCGTAGCTTATCTTTGCCGACCTATTACGATCGGCAAGGCAAGTGTCGCTATGAGCGCTACAATCTCACCGTCGCTGCAGCTTACAACTTGCACCATAAACAACATTCAGCCGAAGCCCGGAATAATTAGCGTTCAGTAAAACCAAAACAATGATAAAAAGTGACTACGTTTTTATATCGGGTATTTTCCTCAATTATCTTCGAGAAAAACATCGAATTTTCAATCAGTTTTATTTATAAACCATTTTATTACGAAGAGTTTTTTTAACATTTTGTTTTTAAGATGGATTTTGTTGCGGGATATACTTTTCCGTTACGTATTTTTATAGACTTACGCCTGTATCCCCGAAGGCATGGGCAGAGATATAATGTTTCACCCACATTTCACCTTTTTCTGAATTTGTAGGTCCCACGTATTATGGGCCTATTGCCGTTACGTTATCTTATTATGAGAATTCAATAGCCCATTGCTGGACATGAGCCCTCTTAATTTGTATCCCAAGAGTATTGTGAGCTAATAGGAGGATTTGGCCTACTATACTAAGCTGGCCAGATGAGTTGGACCAGGGTTTAATATCGAGTTTTCCATCTCAAAATACCATTTGCTTCGTGTCGTTTCCTTTTACGTCTCGTTGGACAAACACGTAATGTAATGGAGTAGTGACACTTTGTAGTCTTAATCCGTCGCTACACGGATTATCTATAATATTATCTACCTCATCGAAAATGTTTTAAATTAAATAAGCTTTTTCTAAATCGCTTTTCTTCCTCGCAGTACAATAAAATATAAAATGAAATCATTCACTTTTAGACGGGTACACCACAATTTCTACACCATCTAAGATCGAACCTCCAACACAACCCACACACTTACTCCCATACTATCTTTTAAAAAATCGAATAAAAACTTATATTTCAACTCACAAAAATATCTTGTCCCTTGAGATTTAAGCTCGCGACCTTTTCGTCCTCTCAAGTCCGAAGTGAACAACTTTATTCCCAACTTGAAAATTTACTTGTCATTTTAATATCAATACTGTGTTATGTATAAAGTGGCGCTGTTGTCAGGGGCCTAGTATGTGGATTAAAGGTTATATTATATCAAAGAATGGAGTATAATATACTCATATTTTGTAATGAGGTTGCCGCCTATGTTAGGGGTCATCCACAAATTACGTCACACATATTAATGGGGGTAGAGGATCAGTGAAGTGTGACACTGTATGAAGAATGAGATGAGAATGTTTGTATGACCAGCTATGACAAGGAGGGGGGAGGGATCGAAAAGACACAAAAATCAAGTCAAGTCAAAATCATTTATTCATTTAGGCCACAAAGTGACGCTTATGAACGTCAAATATTAAAGTTCATTACTAGATGATTCTACATTTACATCTACTGCCATGTTCGCAATGCAATAGGTAGAATCGAAAATGTTAACCTCTTAAGGCTCCTACACACTTGTGTGTGGTAGTTATATACAACTGGAATGATGCCCGGCGGCTTTCTGCGGCAGATGCCGGCGGCACCGATGCCCGCCAAAAGCCGCGCACAGGCCGCGCCACTGTGTGTAGCAGCCCTTATAATTTTATTTTAGCTACAATTATAGGTAGCCTAAATACCTTTGGTCTCGGATTAAAAATAAAAAATATCACAGCCCTGTTTCATTCAGTGGGTGTCATAAGAGACAAATAAGGAAAATACACGAAGCAAATAATGTAATTGCGGAGAGACAGAAAACTCGGTATCAAACTCTATACCGAATGGTCGGCCCATATCATTCAATTGAATCGCAGGGATACTGTGAAGAAAATTACAAAAAGTTTGAAGTCTAGCAGTGTCTAGTCCAAAATACCTATATTATTAAGATCTCTTCGTTAGTGCTTTTGTTATTCGGGGTTCCGTGGCTTCAGTGATAAGTTTTTCGTAGTAACCTTTCATTATATAGGTACATAACATGCATCCGTTGTGAAGTGCTTCGTGGTAGTAAACTTTTATTCGGTGTTACACTTTCAGAGTCACGTAACACACTCGTGTTAATCCAATTCCTCGAATTCGGTTAAACCATTTTGATATAAAAGTGGAACATACTACATATATAAGGCAATTAGTGATTAAAACTAATTTGATATTTGGACGTATTTGCGTAATTGCGCAAGTACAGTCAAACCACCAACCAGGTTGAGAAAATCCCATTACAAATTTTGAGTTTGAAAAAGTTAAGGAATTATTTTGAGACTGCCTCTGTGGTCTAGTGGAAAGCATTTGCAACTGTTCGATTTTCGATTCCCAGGTCGAGCAAAAGTTTTACTGGGTTTTCGAAATTCTCAGTAGCAGCACGGAGTCTGGTGATGTGCTCGGTAACGGCAATAGGCTCCTATTACGTGGGACCTAAAAATTCGTTGCCAAATGTGGGTGTAATATTACACCTCTACCTATTCCTTCGGTGATACAGGCGTGAATCTATAAATAAAAAGAAAAAATATATTTTGACTTCAAATAGAGCTATCACAATGTACCAGCTGTCATGTTGATCTGATCGTGATTAATTAGCTGTGATAATCACGATGATTTGTTCTGTACATATATGGGCGTAGTGTAATGTATCAATACTAAATACATATATGTATAAAAATATTCAAAAAGTTATCAGTCTGAGTAACATAATAATAAACATTTCAGTAGTGAAATATAGAAAATAACTAACAAAGATAACAGTAATTTCTAATTCAAGTAATATTATTTATTGTGTATATTCATATCATATAAATATCCTTTCAATCAAAATACCCAAGTAATAAAGCAAAATGATATTTGACATACATACATACATATACTCACGCCTTTTTCCCGTCGAGGTAGGCAGAGACAACAGAACGCCACTTGCTTCTATCCTTACAAACCTCATGCGCTTCCTCTACACTCATTACTCTTTTCATACATGCTCGCCGGTTTTGGGTACTTCGGACCTGGCCGTTTTTTAGGACGTCCCCAATTTGATCGACGAATGTCCGACGAGGTCTGCCGCGACCGACTTGCCCACACACATTTGCCTTATAAATCTTATTCGTCATTCTTTCTTCACTCATTCGCTCCACGTGTCCAAACCACTTTAGCATTCCTTTCTCAATCCTAGTCACGACATCTTCTTTCAGATGTATTAACACGCAATCCTACCATTTCGATCCCGCATTCAGTTTCTCTCATATCATTCATGCAGCTATCTATGAATAAGTTGAACAACCAGGGTGAGGCTGGACACCCTTGTCTGACACCTTTCGAGATGACGAACCAATCCGTATAGGCACCATTTATTCGGACACTTGCTCTAGAATCCCCACACAGGGATTTAAGAGCCCTTATTATACAGCTGTCCACCGCATACATGGATAACACCTTCCATAAGTCCTTTCTATTCACCCTATCATAAGCCTTTTCCAAGTCTATGAACGCGCAATACACCTTCTGGTTTTTTGCCAGACATTTTTCGGTGACGCAGCGCAAGGAAAAGACTTGATTCGTACATCCCATTCCCTTTAGAAATCCCGCTTGCACGTCCCATATCTTGTCATGCGTCACATTTGCCACTCTGTCAATCAAAATTCTGGCATACATTTTTCCAACTACACTAAGAAGGCTGATTCCGCGATAATTTTGCCATTCCTGCTGTGAACCTTTGCCTTTATATATTGGGACAAGCACTGCCTTCGTCCAGTCATCTGGAACTTGGCCCTGTTTCCAGCATAGATTAAAAAGGCGATGCAGCAGGTTAACTATGAGTCCGTCGCCAGCCTTCAACATTTCAGTCGTCACTCTATCACACCCAGCAGACTTGCCTGACCTCATACCTTTTAACGCTTTCATAACTTCATCCATTCCAATTTCATCACTAGGGCTCACAAACATATCTGTCATTTCTTCTTGTTATATTTCACTTACATCTTTCTCAAATAAGCTCTCAAAATAATTCTTCCAGCGCTCTAGTATCTTTCTTTCTTCATTCATGACTTCACCTCTTTCGTTCCTAATCACTTTCATCGATGTATTCATAATTTTACTCCGCGCTTCCTTCACGAGTTTCCAAAAGAGTTTTATATTCTCTCGGAAACTTGCGCCAAATTGTTCCTCATATTTCTCCTTTTTCTCATTCTTCTTTCTCTCTATACATGCTTTTACTTTAGCTTTCACACATCTATATTTCATCTTCATTTCTTTGACATTATCTTCACTCATACCACCGCTCACTCTATTCGTTGCTTCTATTGCTAGAATATCCAGCCATGCTTTTTTCTTTTCATCAACCATTCTTCTAGTTTCGTCATCCCACCAGTCAGCTTTCTCGCAATTCTTCCTTCTTCTTTTACTGATATTTGATATTTTGTCAAATTTAAGTTTGACTTAAGTAAATCTCTGAGACCGAAACAACTGAATATCTCAGCTGAAAGCTAAATGCCCTATCGAGTCGAAAATTTCAAGAAATTGAATATCTTCCAAGGGCATTTTTTTACCTCAATATATAAAGAAATATTGTGTAGAGACCTTTATATTTCCCGAGTGTTCTGTCCATTTTCCAACTAAGTTAAGACCTTTGTGGAGATTTGAACTTTATTATTAGAAAGCTGAAGTTTATTTTCCCGTGTACATGAAAGGAAAAACAAATGTTGTTTTTTATTAGTCAAGTTGTGTAATATGATTACTGTTCAATTTTATAATGTTTGTGTATTAGAATGGATGTGTTTGTTTACAAAATTTGTTACAAATTAGATTGGTTTTGGTATGAAGTAAGCTATAAAGGTGAATGAGTGCTTAGCCTATAATGTAATGCTTATCCTTATGCTATAATGTAATGCCTAACCTCCGTATAAATTGTAATGTTAGCCTGTAAGTTAAGACAATATATGTCTATACATCGAATCTTAAACACGTCTTTGATTCCATCTTTGCAGCCAGATGCATTTATTTATATTATAAGAGACAAACGAGCATTAAGATGCTCCTTCCTACAATAGGGAAGTTTCCTGCAAGTGAAATAAATTATACAAGTATTTTTCTCTAGTGAAACATGTCGAGATAATAGTAGTTTCATTTATCAATTAACTTTAAAACGTTATTTAACATTTTTATCGTAATTTTTTTGTTAATAAGTATTATCTTGATTTTAAAATATTTTTCTTGTCTTGTTGTACTTCATTTGATTTATGTGTTATTCTTTGTTTTTTATCTTTTTATCTTATTTGTCAATATAAACAATATTTTATGTTTGTGTGTATGCTAAAAATAAATCTTTCTTTAACTTTATCTTTATCTTTACTTGACAGCAAAAAACGATGACGTCACTAAGTCATATTTCATACAAAAGCCGTAGCAAAGGTCGTTTTTGACATTTCAAACAACAACCCTATTATACCTGCAAAACGCGCAGTGCGTTGCTGCCTGAGCGGTTCTTTTTGCCCAAACTCAACCCATAGAGTGGCGGATCGGACTGCACGTCACAGGGTTGCTACTATTTACTGGCAAATTAATTAGTAGTATAGTAATAAAATTTTATGCTCTACAATTTTAAGTCAATTATTATTACTATTTTCTGTAACTATATATTTATCTCAGTACTATCCATAAATCGCAAGCTTCATACATTCTACAAATATAATATCATCTCTTTGAAGATAACATCCTACTCTAGGCTGCCTTTTGATAATATTGCCAGTGGAATGTTCAAATCTATACTTACGTCGTGCAATATTATACGCCTACGTACTTATGTTGTGAAAGCCGTGTGCCGCTTGGTTGCCACTAAGTAAGTACAACGTTACCTACGATTTCGTGGACGGAGCTATGTACGTCTGTTTATGTGTAAACTGCAACCAAGCGTACAAGAGGTGGATATTGACGAAATGTTACGGTCAACTTAGAACTTGGGCTTCACCCGCAGCTACGCCTTCATGGGAGACGATTGAGGGCAGTTTCAGACTAGCTTTTAATAAGCTCGTTTTTGGAAGCGCATGTAGGCGCGTATAGGTGCGCCTTTTGGAACGCCTTTTCGCACAACTCGTACGAGCGTTGACACGCTTCAAAGTCGTATAAGCGCGAGCCGCGTGAGACACCTCCCCTTGTTTCGAGCGAACACGCCGAAATATGCTCGTTTACGTGTGTCTGGTTTATTAAAGCGCGTAATGTAGCGCGCGTGTAAGCGCGTATGCTGATAATCTGAAACCGCCCTTATCATGACATGTTTTATGAAGGTAAAAATCCTGTCCCTGTCTAGCTTTTGAACTATCTCCACAAAAAAATCATATCATAACATCGCTTCGTTGCAACGTGAAAAGGACAGACTAACGATCGAGACATTCGCATTTATAATATTACCATTAGTATGTTTATGGATATAATGTTTTCAATTCTGTTTGACATTTGTAATAATTGACCAATACTATTTATCCAGTTTGTTATCTATTTAAAATATGAAGCAAACTGTACCTACATTAATTGTTAATTTTTATATGAGAAAAAATATTTCTTTCCTTACCTTACCTAATATTAAAAATAATAATTTTCTTTATGACTCCTACACTACTAACTTTCTGAGCTGCATTCTGTGGAAAATGCAGAATTAGCAAATCCATTTAAATCTTTAACAATGTAATATATCTTCTTGGTTTTACGCAAATGTTACACTTTGAAATTAAACTACAGTTTACGCATTTTATCGCGATGTATGGGTTTCACTGAGTTATAGTTATAACATTTAAACCGAAAGATCTAGGATATCATTTTTTAATTTATTACTAGCCGACGTTTCGAATTCTTTACAGGATTCACGGTCACGGCAGACTGAGGTGATATTCGTCTTTTTTAATAATATGTAATAAGTAAAACCAAAAAAAAAACCTCAGTAAAACCAAAACTGTAGTTTAATTTCAATCTTAAACAATGTTTAAAAGAAATTAAAAATCTAATAAATAATGTTATTGATTACCTGATATTAAGTTGAGTAGTAGACCGCTCAAGAATAGATCTGTAACAAGAAAATACAGTATCATTATAAATATATTTATATTGTTAAGTATTTTATTATAACTACCTAAGAAACGTAACACAGTATCACATAACTGACTGATCCTAAGATAGTTCAACATTCAGTCATCTGATCCCAAAGGATAGGCTGTGTCGCCTATGGCGTCCTGACAACTTGAAAAGATATGTAATGATATGTGCAAAATCACACATAAATATCATAGATAAATTACACCCAGATTCAGAACAAATAATCTTGCTAAAAATGAAGCAGAAATGATTCGCTGGATGGGAAAAGAACCCACGACCTTGGGCTTAGAAGACAGGATCACCAACCACCAGTCCCTACCATGTAACAGTAAGTGGTTCAACATGTGTACATACTACAAAATCATTTACCGGTGTTAATCGGGTAAAATTATCTTATTTGAGGTATAAATACCTATTTGTTGCCGACGTTTCAATCGTCTTGCACCGATCGTGGTCGGGGAGACCCTCCGCGACCACGATCGGTGCAAGACATATACCATAAATAAGTTAATTTTACGAGAGATCTGGTAAATTATTTTGTATGATGTAATCAAATCGGGAAAGTTTAAAATCGATTTTTTGTACATACTAAAACGTATACGTATCTTCATGTCATAGTCCACTGCTGCCCTATATAAAAATAAAAAGGCCTATGCCTTGCCGATGTCACGACAACGAGCCTGATTTTCGGCTCTCCGTGTCCCATCACTGTCAATCCCTTTGTGAATATCGTCCAGTCCACCTAGCTGGAGGGCACGGTAATGTTGTCTATAAAGTATTATAACTCCATACAAACGGTCTGACGCGAGTTATACCTACACGCCTCGGGCTAGGTACCTAGTGCATACAGGGCTCAAAGATCTTTGGAACACACTAAGTACTGAGTGTATACCGAGCCCGAAGCTTATAGGTATAACTTGCGTTAATACAAATGGTTTTCTCACGCCTGTATCCCCAAAGGACCAGGAGCGTGCCCAGAACGATGGCAGCAATGCCACGTTGTATGGCAATGCACCAAGTACCAAGTTTGGGCCAAGTACACTCCAGCCTTCTGGTCACACGAGGCGTCGACCAGTCTCTTTGCGAGATACCTAAAAATAGATCTCGCACTTGACCCCAAACGGCTCAAATACGTAATCCCCTGCCAGGCTTACGTATTTGCGCCGTTTGAAGGTTTCCGCTGTAGCAGCAGCAGCGCATGCACAACCTGCTGTGCCAGGAAGATGAGATGGCGCGAGGGTATCGACACACGTTGCGTCCCACACGAATGGCTGACCCAACTTCCATGGGAGTAAAGACATACCGTCTGGTCTTTTGCCACCGTCTCGTGCCAGCCCCTGAGGTTCAAGTTGGGCTGGAACGCCAGTGGTGACAAGAGCCCAACCGAGTACGTCATTTAGATTTTCGTGTCGTGATTTACGACCTGCGCTCCTGCTGCATGACAAGCAATGGTGACCAAGGCTGTCGACAGTCTCCTCACAGTGACAGCAATGTGGAGAAACACAAGACACACAAATAGTAAACTGTGTTATGAAATTAAAGGGAAAGTTTTGCTTTCCTAATTAATGAGTTATTAAACACTCGTAAAAACATACTTGACTATCTTCAATTTATTATAGTGAGCGATGGAATAAAATTGAATTCATTCATTCTCCTAGCGTTATCCCAGTTTCAACCTGGGGTCCGCTTACTAGCCTAACCGGATTTGGCTGAATATTAGCTTTTCCACAGAGTGACTGCCTGTCTAACCTCCGCAACCCGAAAGGATAGCCATATTCCATGGTTTAGACTAGTGTCAGTTTATTTAGAAGGTACTGACACCCTATAACGACTGTCAAAGATCTTCATGACAACCGGGACCGACGGCTTAACGTGCTCTCCGAGGCACGGGACAAGCGATAATTTATAATTCAATGGAATAAAATTGAATATTCTGGTTAAATTCGTGTAGGGATATCGGAACCATTAAATGTCGATCGACACACACTTAACTGGTTTTAATTACATTCCGATAAAAAAGGTATCTGCAGCATTTTATCGACACGTGTCTCTGTAAACAGTTCCCGGCAGTAATTACATTTCCTCGAAAATATGTAATTACTACTGTACACGATAATGCAAACATTCGATTAAAAAACGATGTAAGATTTTAAATAACAAGTAAAAAATAAATATAGCATGTAAAAATAAATAAGTGGTGTACATCTATAGTAAATTTTATAAAATTAAGTCACTGTGGTTCTGGTGTGGTGGCCACGCATCGGACGTCGTAGCAGAGGTGGACTGATGATCTTGTTGGGATCGCGGGCAGCGGATGGATGCGGGTGGCTCAAGATCGGTCTGTGTGGAGAACCTCGGCGGAGGCCAATGCCCAGCAGTGGACGTCTCTAGGCTGACATGATGACGATGAAGTCACTGTGACTGACATACGAATGTCTGCGACCATTTCAATAATTACTGAACGAATTTTAATACGGTTTTCACCAATAGATAGTGTGATTACTATGGAAGGTAAAGATATATAATTCACGCGGAACTACAAGCGAAGTCTAGTCTATACTATAATAAAACTCAAAGAGCACTTTGTCTGTACATTGAATATTTTTGCGAAATTTCAATTGGATTGTGACATGTTATCGATATAGAACACAAAACAATTTTTTTGGAATTATTGTCTGTCTGTCTGTATGTTTGTTAAATCATCACGCAATAACCAGAGAACGGATTTTGATGCGGTTTACACCAATATATTACCTAAAGACCCGATTACAATCTTGGACAACAATCATCACGCTATCACCTATGGGAGCCTAGCAGTGTCATTCAATAAATTTAATATACTTGAATTCAAGCAACACACTGAATTGTTTGTATCGAGATAGTGACAAACGCATAGTTTGTGTCTTTGGTTAACATTTAGTCTTTAGTTTATCAGAATCCGTTTATTCTATCAAAAGTTATCGTAATTTAAAATATACATATATCCGCAATGGTTATCAAGTGCTTCGGACTCAATTTAGGCAAAGGTGATTATAACTTCTTTTCTAATATTTATATTGTCAGCGCTGGATCTTAACATCGACTTATAATTTTGCCAGTGGTGCCATCTGGTATTACTTAAAATTTTAATTTTAGCGGTACTTTTGCCCCTAGATAGCACCACTGGCAAAATTAAAAGTCGGTGTTAAGATCCAGCGCTGACAATATAAATACTAGTGAAGAAGTTAAAAAAATTTTTGCCCAAATTGAGTTCAAAGCACTTAATAACCAATGCAGATATATGTATAATTTAACGGATACAATTTCCGGTTAGTGTCTGTTTTGCAATGACAATAAATAAAGCTCAAGGGCAGACGCTAAAATTGCTGGCGTGGATCTTACGAGAATTTCTCGCATGGTCAACTTTACGTTGCCTTTTCCCGGGTAAGCTACTCAAGCAAACTGTTTGTCCACGCTCCGGACAACGTCACACAAAATGTTGTGTACACAGAGGCGTTGTAGATAAAATTATAGCGAGTTCACTTAACTAACGAAGGAAGTGCGCTGCAAATAGTTGTTGGAGTCGTTTACGGTTTTCATTTAAAATGGAAGCGGTTTGCCTTAACGGCGGGCGCGACGCGTTGGATTACAACTGGTCGGTAGAGAGGTATTTATTAAAATTAAAAGATAGAGCTAAGAGTTTAAGTGGTGGGTACCTGCAGCTTACTACTTTTCTAATACAGTAAGTAAGAAACTTATTAGTGTGAGTTTCATCAACCGATCATTATGTTATTTTACATTATCAAGGCCACAGAAAGGGATACTTAAAGGATACCGACTTCTACGCGGGCGAAGCCGCGGGCACAGCTAGTAATGAATAAAAATAAGTAGATTACAGATTTGGTCAGTGCAAGTCTAGTGTTTTAAACATCTTCAAATAAAACTGAACACAAAGAATACCTAGCAGCTACCAAATCATATTATAAACTTTAACGCCTTACAATTATGGTTGTTATTTGCTTGACCTTTAGTATTCATGGAGTGACCTAAACGAATATATTATTTGATCCTTTTAGTCTTTATCTCAAAACATTTTCGTTCGTTTCTTTGGCGTTGTAAATACTTTGATAGCTTAAATGTTTTCAGTCCATTGCACGATAAAATCCATTGATGTGATTAAACTAAAGTATTAACTTCGGATCAAAAGAAGACATACCTATTTAAAGATGCGTAGGTCTTAGTTACATTTAGAATCGTCTATTCATAGAAAAATAAGTCGATAGCAGGTGCACATTTTATTTGTTGTTGACTAAAATGATGCAAATGTTTTAAATAATTTCTCACAACTGACTAGCAACGGTTGGAGAAGAACCAGATCGAGCTCAGTGGGGAGTCACTAGAAATACATATGTCTAGCATTGGACCATGACATGTTGATGATGATGATTTTCTTCCATGACAATGATTTGCAATGGTCCAGGTTCGGGTTAGAAAATTAATTTATTGGAATAGAAACGAGAATGCATCATTCCTATTCCAAGAAATAATCTGTCAATATCTAAAGGCAGAGCACAGCGGATATTTACAGGTTTATATAGTTCTTGGGATTCATTCTGTCTAGTTTTGATTATTATGCCAAAAAGGCATCAATAGCAGAGAACTAAACTAACCAATATTGGCATTATTTTTAGAAACACTAAAGCTTCATCATTTTTAGTTATGGATAAAATACGAGATAAAATCTATTTCTGTAAATTGTTGAAAATAGCTACAGATCCGCAAGGTTATCTTGATTGATTGATGTATTCTTTATTGCTCACCAAAGTAAAGTATATTTTATTCAGTGACTTAAAGCTAAGTTTCAGGTACAAACGGCGAACCTTGTTGTTTATATTTAAGAAAGATACGATTTGATTAAATAAAAATGATTTGCTCGTTTTACTTTCTGCTCCACCCACGTTGTTATTTTTATTACCTTAATAATGCGTGTATTTATATCATTCCTTTTATAGTATACTAGCGTGGGTGTTGATTTTCACTTCAAAAGGTAGCATATAATTATGTTACAGCATAAAGTTTGATCAAATCCATTCCGTAGTATTTACGCGAAAGAGTCGGAAACATTCCCTTTCGCACAATTTTTCAAATTTATATTGGTAGTCAGATATTTGTTTTATGCACCCGGCCCCCAAGAAACATACATGCTAAATGCTTCTTGCGCATAATAGTTTTCTGTGGCTTATGTGTCAGTCAGTCAGTAACGCAAGAGTGTTATACATACGGATTTGAGACAACTTCGATGATCAAGAATTTTCGCGTCATTTAGAACTTATAATCGTTAGTCAAGAGCCTGAATACTGTCACATCAGCTGCAGTAAAATTTAATAGGTGTCATTTTAATATTTTACTACACTTTGATATCTACTGAAAGATAATTTCGCATCCATTTAACTTCTAACATTTCTTTATTGAAACTAAAGACGGAGCTATAAATTTGAGTTTAAAGTCGTTCATATAAAAATAATATGGCTGGCGTAATGACGCGACGTGGATATGTGACTCGTAAAGGCTGATATATACTATCACTGTTTGAATGCAACAAAAGCATCCGTAAATTATATATGAGTGGGCTTAAGCTTAGTGGGTATATGCTTTATTTTACACCAATATCAACATTAATATGCATTAATATGCATTAAGGTGCATAGGGTTCCCACCATGAACTTAGGGTCCCAAGCCAACCTCACCTGCAAGTGGTGCACCTGCCGATTAACGGACGAGGCTCTGGCAAACAATATATCACGATAAGCGGCAATAGGCTCGCCACCTATTACGTGGGATCAAAACACTGGCGAAAAGTGGGCGTTTAATATGCCTCTGCCTACCCCTTCGGGGACACAGGCGTGAGTCTATGTATGTATGTATGTATCAACATTAAAGAAATCTTACATAATATATATAATATAAAGTACTAGCTTTTGCCCGCGGCTTCGCTCACGTTAAATTCGGGGTAACACTAATCTCCTTTATTGTTTGGATACTTTAATAATTTTCGTTTTAATTCTGTTCATAGGCAATAAGAAATATAATTTAAATTTATAATAATTATTAAATAAGTTCTGTAAACAATATTTTTAGAGATCTGTAGCCAAAAACGGCTAAACACGGATCCCTTTAAAAGACGCGCTATGTCTGTCTGTTTGTCCGTATGTAACAGCCTCTGTATGCCGAAACTATTGAGTCTACACATTTGAAAATTGCTAAGTAGATGTATACTGTGAAACGCTTTACAACGTTATAGAGAAATAAAAAATATTGCATATTAAGGTAGCTCTTCATGCGTGGAACTGATGTGGAAAATGGATCGTTAAACATTACTTCGACTTGTAGCCGTTTGCCATTACATAGTTTTGGTGCATTAAGATTCCGCATTAACAGGACTGGAACACCAACGTTCAGTCTCAAGTTGCGTGAATGTACTCCTGATAATTGTAAGGAGTTCAGAAACTCTGTAGGGTAGGTACGAAGTAACGAAAGGTGCTCAACAACATCACTTTGAATACAGTAAAATGTCATAGCCATGGTCGGATATATCTCTATACACACTTTAGCATTTATGAGTAGATAATATTCAGCCGCTTTAGCGTGAAATCGGTACATACATACATACACATTTTCGCATTTATACCTGATATTAGTAGGTATTAGCCAAGGCTGTTATAATAATTATAGGTTTATTTAGGCAATGAATACAAATTTTACATAATAGAAGAGTATTTCTTAAGGATGTCGTGTGCCGATTAAAGTTGGCGTATTGACGGTTGTCAGTGTAGTACGTAGTTGGCGCCGTTGGCGGCGCTGGCGTCGTTCTCCGTCTTTCTTGCTCTCGTAGTTAAGTGACACAGGAGAAACTTTCGTCTCTCTTGCACTCGTAGAGTCAGCTGTCACAGCGCGACTGCCACGTCGCCAAGCGGCAATATGGGTCACACTGGTCACAGAAAGTTTGTCTACAGAGCGCCCATAAGAAATGTGTCTCTAATATTAAATATCTATGCTCTATGATTTAGGTAAGCGAACGAAGTAATGACAGTGCACTATATGACAATGTATAAAGTGACAGTACTGACAGATATACGATGGCACATGCGCGCGCAGCACTCCATTATTACAGCGCATGCGTTCTTACTGTCAATAGGTAGTAGGTTGGTCCCTACAAACTTCGACACTCTCTAAAATCCCTCCCAGATTATTTTTTGCAACTAATTGTATCCTATGTGTTTTTCCTGGGTCTGAGCTACCTCCTCACCAATTTTCAGCCAAATCGGTTCAGCCGTTCTTGAGTTATAAATAGTGTAACACAACTTTCTTTTATATATATAGATAATGGGTTATATTACGATATCTACCAGGCAACCTTTGGATGGAGTACTACACTCTCACAGAATATCAACGTAAAGTAAAAGTTTCTATAATGTTGCGTTTCGTTCGGTGAGTGAGAGTGCCGGAGGCTCCATCTCCTTCATCCCACTTGTCAATTTTCTTGCTGATACTTTTATGAATCACAACTCTCTGATTATTAAATTTAAATCACAACTTATGATTCAGGTAAGTTATCTTTGTCTATAAATCTTACTTATTGAGAATAATAATTAATTGGGACGATAAAACCATTCTAAATCAAAATAATATATACGTAGCTGAAACCTTAGCCCGCAAATGTTTGATATTTAATCTTTCTGTCAAGTAATAAAAACATTTGTTACACAATTTCATACTGCTAGCATTCAAAACAGACGGTACAAGATGCACATTTATGTTCTGTACAGACTTCCAATTGTTTTATTCAAATGTTTTGGCAAGCGCATCTGTCTGATTTACATACTGTACCGCAACTGAGTCAGTTCATATGCCACTGTGCGGTAATCAGATTAAGAGAAATATGGTGTACAATGTTGTGTGTTACAATGAATGAATGTTGAATGAAATTTAAGTTTACTCGGTTTTTATTTAAAGAGTTGTAAAGGTTGACAGGTCATTTGTCCTGTTAAGGATGTTTTCTGAAGAGCCAGTAAGTATTAGAAACTTGCCTATAAATCAGATCTTTTGTAGTATACTAATTGCGAATGTTAAAATTAAGTATATTACGCCTGAGAGTGGTTTCAAGACCAGCATTTCTTATGCGCATCCACATGTACTACAGGCGTCCGTACAATTACAATAATATAATGGCGATTCCAGTTTGTTGAAGTGAGTATTAGGTATTACGGACGTATTAGGGTGTGTATAGTGAATTGACCATACACACGCAGAAAATACTCTAGTTTGAAATTGCGCTATCTCCCTTATTTCAAGCATTATTTATGCCACTGTTATAAGCTCGACTTTGTGGGGATGGATGGATCTATGTGACTCTTCCACGCAAAATCTACAAGGTGAATGTGAAATGTTGAAACTTTGAAGCAATAACAGCTTATACATCGGCGCAGCACATAGGCTATCTTTTCTTGCCACACTCGACACTCACATGAGCGAAGCTGATGGTAGAAGCTAGTTACCTATAAATGCAAGTCTATTATCATCACCATCTCAGCCCTGTATATAAACTGTCCCACTGCTGGTCACAGACCTCTTCTCAGTATGAGCAGGGCAACTCTATCCGTGAACATAAAATATTTCAGAGCAGCATCTTTCACATTCTAAACGGTGCTAACGTTTGAATGTGAAGCAGAATGCATAGTAATGTTAAAGAGAAAATGTCACCTGCAATGAATAGTTTACGATATGGACATAATATTCATGATGTGCTTACTTTTAATACTTGGCTTATGGTGATGGCAACGTAGATAGATGTCTGCCTGGAAACGTATGCATTAGTTTAGAACACAACGTAGTTTTGATCACCGCACAAAAAAGCATTTTTTAGTTTTCACGGTGAAGCCAAACTACTTGCGTTCGGAACCTACCCATTACTTCTTCTTTCATTCTTTTTCGGGTGAGTGTGTGACCCACTTTGGTTTCGGAGTTTCCAGACCACCCGATAGCCTCTGATAATTATGACATAGATATCGTAATCCTTATTTATTTTTCTAGGATTCATATCCTGCGACAAGAAGGCCCGACATCTTTACGTGCCTACCGAAGCAAGGTAGCGCTATAGTGTTAATGCCATACGCGGTTACCAATTCAAATGGCGAAACTGTGAACAAAATAAATGACCTGTGCAAAGGTTGCTTAACTTGGACAAGCCATTACGAACATAAACCTGCCTACGTCGTGTATCTCGTATATTTTAAATTGTTAATAATAGCTACTGGCATTAAAATTTATCATAGTCTGTATAAGGAGCCCAGAACTGAATCCTCACAATAATTAACATAGATTAAAAATTGAATTTTGTGGTAAAAATGAGTCTAGTTTTACCACAAAATACAGTTATTATTTTTTGGTGTGTAGGCCTGATGGTAGTAGCTTTATTAAGTTATTACTCAACAATAAATAATCTCTGGTGGATTTGCAGCCATAGGCCACAATCACATTGGGCGTCAGCGTCAACGCTGCGTCTAAATCGCGTCAGCCGAGCGTTCTTTAAAAGACGAAAGCGTTCTCAAAAAACGCTCGGCTGCCGCGATGTAGACGCGACGTCGACGCCGTGTCGACGGCGGGGTGCCGCTGCGTTGACTCTGACGCCAATGTGAGGGCGGCCTTAAAGCTCCATCATTAACCAAAAGACACGACTTCTAATTAACGCTAAAGCGCGAGTAGTTCAAATTAAACTCATTAGTAGTAGTAAAGAGTTATCTGCAGACACTAATTCGAGGATGTTCAAAGATGGCAGCGGTCGTAATTAGAGATTTACCTGCGGTGTAATTTAGCTATGTTGTAGTTAGCTTATATATATTATAGAGGATGGCCGCAGCTACGCCCTCAAGTTTTATTTTCATTTAACCGTTTCTGTCTCAGCCCGTGACAATTTCGGATAATTCCATTTTAGCGCACTGCTACGGTCCCCAAGGAACATGAATAAATGAAATTTATGGAATATGAATCACATTTTAAGTTCTTGAGCCTAACAGTTTGGCTGTGTTGTCTATTTTTTATTCCTGATGGAAACCAAACAATTTACTGGCTTACCCCCCCAGGCTGTGCCCCTAAAGGGGCTCAGCCTAGGGAGAGTGTGGTGACTCTCCGACGAAAAGCGCCGGGACTACCCACTAAAACCACTATGGTGTTCCTCAATCCAATCCCATTGAATGACGGGGTCACGGAAACTACGTTAGCATTACTACCGCGACCCCGCCTGAGCTGACCCGCCGAGGCGGGCCCGTCCCTCACATGCATCCATCTGCATCCATCATACTTGTCCTCAGACATCCTCTTTCATACTACGAGCGGAAAAAACGGCGGGCGGTACAACAGGCCCGCCGTGGCTGTATGTTGTCTGCCAGTCATTCAGTAACACTAAAATTAATTATAAATTCAGAAGATTATCAAACCAAATTCACACTGACTGATTGTAAATTTTTAAGTAAATAATTTAAGCGTAATATATTAAAAACCATTTAATAAAATCTTATATGTTCGGTACAATATTTATTTTTACGTAATTTTTTAATGTTTACACATTAAAAAATTATTAGTTCGATCTAATTCAATATACCAAAAGGCACAAGAGTAAATAATTTCAACTACCCTTTAGTTCGCAAGTATTCGTCCACTTACGCAACAGCGATATAAAGATGAAAATATATATGAGAGAGTCATGTCCCTTAAATTTCGTATGCCTCCTTCGTCCCTCCAATCAAGGGTCAAAGGGTCATTGGACTTTCCGTTAGAACCTTTTCTCGGGACAAAGCTTGACATGTTACTGAGAATCTTGACGAATAGTACGCGCAGTCACGCACCAAACTGGTTTCCGATACACATACAAATTATCTTTTTATATTGTTCTATGTTCTCTTAGGGAGTATAAGGGTTATCTTGCTTTGTAGTTTGGGGTAACAAAGTACAGACTAGCCGATCAGAGAGGTTTCCGAGTGACCCTCACGTATCGCCGTTTCCTTATCCCTAGATGGCTTTTAAGATGACTTTTTGGTAGGCCTTAGTAGTTTTGTAGATCTGCTGAATTGAAGAAGTTTCTTATTTTCGTTTTTGGTTTTGTTCGTGCTTAAGGAAGGATATATGTTGTGGAATATACAGATTTTTGTATATTTATGTACTTGCATTATGTCTAAGCTATTCACCCAACTTTGATACGCTCGATGTCAACTAGTTTTTATTAATATAGGTCAAGTGAAGTAACGAAAATTTCTTTTAATATTGAGACTCAATTTTTTATAAAACAAGTATATTAAGTGTATGACTTAAAAGCTTTTTACATATTATTTTTATTTTATTTACATAAATTTAAATACAGCACAAGGCCGCATCGCAGCGTTATTCCGATTGCACCCAAGATTTACGCTTTGGAGGACTGCGGAGGACTAGAGTGGTTGGCTGGACTTACGCTTTGGAAAGCGTAAGTCCAACCAACTACTCCAACTGTACTGAACCAGATATGATAGATATTTGCACAATAAACATATTGCGAGGGCCTTCTGATCGTGTTAAGTTCAAGCACAGTTGACAGTTATTACGGACATCTCCATTTACGTAGTTGCAGACCTCTTACGAGGTCAGACGATGCAGTGCAAATTTGCTTAACATAGATTCTCTAAACACTTAATTATTATACCAAATAATAAATATCTAACAAACTCAAAAGCTTTATTTGTCACAAAGATACATAAATCTTACAATGTCGTATCATTCCGTAGATTACAAAGAAATGACTATCCGCAAAGATATTCTTCAGAATAAGTCTTACAAAAGCGGATTAAGATAAGTCAAAGTGGAATTAACCCGTAGAAACATCTAGAAACACGCCAAGACGGTTATTTTCCAGTTGTCTGAAGATAAATCATTAAGGGTCTTATTACAAAACAAGGACTCAATTTAGTCTTAGCTACGTAAAAGTAATTATATATATAGAATAACACTTTTTTAACCGACATCGGATAAAAGAAAGGTCACGTTTTTTATTTAGAAAGGTCTCAATTCGACGGTATTTTTTATTGGAATTAAACTCCAGTTTTCTTCTTTCGGTTTAATGTAAGACCAGTCAAACCAATATATCGCGATAAAATCCGTAAACTGTAGTTAAATTTCAATATACACATTCGGTTAATAGACCAGGGTCGATAATTTTTGAAAACAAATAAAATTACAGTAGGATGAAACCCATTAGAAAAGGAGGGGAATATGATAAAAATGAAAGGAAAAATAAATTACGGTCGATCCGAGTTCGGGAAGTGGGGGGGGGGAGGTTTTAAGGGTAAAAAGTGGTTTATCTTGATTTCCGGCAAAACTACAGGTCCTATGGAAAAAAGTGAAATGGCAAAGTTGTAGGTAATAAAAAGATCTAAAACTTTTGTATTTACACTTTTTTCACATAACCTCAAAATTTATGTGAAAAATCCAAAAAACCAAGTTTTTGGTTTTTTATTTTTATCTTTTACAAAATTTTTTTTTTTAACGAAATTTGGTGAAAACTTACCTTTTTATGTCCCAAATACGCTGTAATTTATTTGATTAAAATTATTTATTTTTTCACCTTTTTTTGAATTAATATCAAAAAAACACCCTAATTTTCAATCGAAAATTCACCCGTCAAAATATCAGCTTTTTTCAAAAAGTTGGTATGGTTTCTATTCGTTGAAATCTCTACTTTCCGATGGTGAAAAAAAAAAATATGTTACTACAGTAAATCTTCTCAGAAAATGCAAAAAATAAAAAAAAACTTAAATGCGAAAAATTTTTTTTAATTATTATAAATAATTTTGAGCTATTTATTAAAATTTACACTTGAATTACTCGAAAAACATTAGATTACATGTGACATTGATAACAAAAAAATTGCAAATAAAAATATACTACTATTATTAACAAACAAATAAGTTAATAAAATTAATATTTAATAAGACATCTACAATATTTGGAGAAAGTTGTCGAATCTTCTTTAAATTATATGCGTAGATGCCTATTTATAACTATTTAAAGATAAATCATATATACCTGAGTAGATATACCTGAGTGACCTACGAAAAATTGTAGCCCATCAAAAGGTATTTCGTGGAGAAGTGGGGAAGGGGCTAGGCGGGTTCTTCCTTTGCTTTTTTTGTCTTGAACTACAAAATGTAGCTATAGCGGTCTCATCATTATATTGACTTTGACAACTTCGATGAATAAAAGCTGATGTCAAAGTCTAAAATTTTTTGTATTTATTGTCGATTCTTTTCTTGCTGGATACCACTAAACGATTCAAAACTGCTTTTTTTATTGCATACACTTGCTTATCATCTGCCTTATTGCAGATGATACAAACAGATTCATCCATACTGATAATCTGAAAAGACAAAATCGAATTAATAATGCCTTCACTATTTTATCGTGAATAAACTTCCATGAAAAAAAAAATATTGAAGAAATATATGTCAAAATATATAAAAAATATATTATAAATGTATTAAATATATATGGAAATCGGCCAAAAGCTTGTTATTAAAAATACATTTACGATATATATTTTATAGATTTTTAATATATATTTTATATGTACTTTGAAATATATTTTTTTTTCATGGGATTAACTAAATTTGTTTGTGCAAAATTAAGGAGATTATTATTTTTTTATCTTGTACTAAAATATCATTTAATTTCAATCTTTAGGTTATGTTACGTTAAGCATACTATTTTTTAAAGAAAATATTACGATTTTTATGTTTGAGTTGATTGATACAGATTAAAATAGAGATAGTATTTACCTTCCTATCCAGATTCGAAAAGTTTTTTTTGTTTTTTTAAGTAAACTTGTCACAATTATCTTCAAGAAACTCAGCGTGCACGTGTATTTTTATAAACGATGTTGTATACTGTACTGTATTTCGAATACTGGTTAGGTTGTAACAGCTGCTACGAAATATATAGTATATAATAGTAGGTATGTATGTAGTAAGACCCAGACCCGCCTAGCCCCTTCCCCACTTCTCCACGAAATACCTTTTGATGGGCTACAATTTTTCGTAGGTCACTCAGGTATATCTACTCAGGTATATATGATTTATCTTTAAATAGTTATAAATAGGCATCTACGCATATAATTTAAAGAAGATTCGACAACTTTCTCCAAATATTGTAGATGTCTTATTAAATATTAATTTTATTAACTTATTTGTTTGTTAATTATAGTAGTATATTTTTATTTGCAATTTTTTTGTTATCAATGTCACATGTAATCTAACGTTTTTCAAGTAATTCAAGTGTAAATTTTAATAAATAGCTCAAAATTATTTATAATAATTCAAAAAAAATTTTCGAATTTAAGTTTTTTTTATTTTTTGCATTTTCTGAGAAGATTTACTGTAGTAACATATTTTTTTTTTTCACCATCGGAAAGTAGAGATTTCAACGAATAGAAACCATACCAACTTTTTGAAAAAAGCTGATATTTTGACGGGTGAATTTTCGATTGAAAATTAGGGTGTTTTTTTGATATTAATTCAAAAAAAGGTGAAAAAATAAATATTTTTAATCAAATAAATTACAGCGTATTTGGGACATAAAAAGGTAAGTTTTCACCAAATTTCGTTAAAAAAAAAAATTTTTGTAAAAGATAAAAATAAAAAACCAAAAACTTGGTTTTTTGGATTTTTCACATAAATTTTGAGGTTATGTGAAAAAAGTGTAAATACAAAAGTTTTAGATCTTTTTATTACCTACAACTTTGCCATTTAACTTTTTTCCATAGGACCTGTAGTTTTGCCGGAAATCAAGATAAACCACTTTTTACCCTTAAAACCTGCCCCCCCCCACTTCCCGAACTCGGATCGACCGTAATTTATTTTTCCTTTCATTTTTATCATATTCCCCTCCTTTTCTAATGGGTTTCATCCTACTATTATTTTTTTTCACTTTTTATTATTTTTCAAGGCTTCTACCCTGGTCTATAAACACAAGAAAATACAAGGTACCTATTTTTTTACATATTTACCTCAGAACTATACTAGGTGAACCGATTTTGATGATTAGCTTTTATTTTAATGCTATTGCTTTTCGTGAAGTCCCATTCAAGTTTGATCAAGATAATATGCAGTTTTCGAGTTATTTTTAATAATGCAATTTTATTTTAGACAGTTATATTGAAGAGATTTTGAAATCTCGTTTTTCAAACTGTTGGTGTGCATTTCCAAAAAAACTATGTCAACAAACAAATACATTTTAATGAATACAACTGTAAATTATAAAAAAGCTAGATAAAGATTATCCTACTCTTTTGTTCGCTCATCGCCATTTTTCTTTCGACACCATTTTACCGGCCTTTCAATAATCGGAACATCGCAAAGAAGAAGTTACTTTTTTTAATCTGATAAAATACTTTGTCGTAAAGAGTTAGGGAGAAAGCAATTATAATAGGGACTGTAATTTGATACCATGGCTCTACTTACTAATAACTACGGGTACGGAAGGAATTTTTGTAGGAAATAATTAAAGTTCTTTTTTTAAGGTTTAAGTAAGCAACGGAAGACCTTGTAAGAAGCAAAACTTATAATTATAAAACAGTTACGGGCATTATAGCTCAGTTTATATTGACTTCTTTATCGATGATATGCGATAATAACTTATCGCATTCAAAAAGACATGAATTTAAAATTTTTGGTTGAAATGTAACTGTAACACGAAAATAAGACGTCGTGAAATCAATCATATTAGACGTTTTGTGACATAGGACTACAGCTAAAGTTGATACTGAATCACTATGAATATTCAGGAAATAACTAATCATCTTATACTAATATATTGTTACGAATGGTGATAATTGAAAATAACGCCATTTATCGGTGAATGAGAGAACTAGAAGAGATTAGATGTATCGGTGGTTCAAAGATGTTTCATCTATCCTCTAATAGATGGCGTTGCCAATACTAGAACAATTACACAAGTCTAGAACACGTTACACGTTACCAGAAATTTCGTGAAGTGTCTCGAACAGACTAGTTATGTGTTGCGGCCGGTATAAATACCGCGCGGACGGGCGTGTAGAGACAGTTCAATTGAATAAGTGAAAGCGAACAAGAAGCGAAGGGAAGTAAGTCGGAATTGTTTAGTGGTGTTTCTAGTAGTGTGAAAAAAGTGTGTTTATTAGTGTTGAGAATTAAGTGTGAAATAAGTGTGTTTTTATTAGTGGTGTGTAATTAAGTGTGTATAAGTGTTGTTGTGTGTTAAATAAAGTGCAGTTTTTCTGGCATAGTGTATATAATTTATCACCGAGCCCCAGCTCGTAACAATATAAAGCTGAAGAGTTTGTTTGTTTGTTTGGTTGAACGCGCTAATCTCAGGAACTACTGGTCCGATTTGAAAATTCTTTCAGTGTTAGATAGCCCATTTATCGAGGAAGGCTATAGAACATCACGCTATGAGCGACGGGAGCAGAGCAGTAGCCCTAAATAACGTGGGTGTAACCGTGGGCATCCTTTTCTTCAATATATATCAATTCTCCCGTTACTGAGTGAATTACATCCTAAAGGCTAAAAAGAGAGTCCGGAGTATGTACAAAACTTTGTGTCCAGTAAGTACTATAAATACTCAATGATGAAAAGCAAAATCCGTGAAGAAAAGCGTATATTTGAAAGCTTTTTCAGAGAAATCGTCACTTGTTCAACCACTTTACATTGTTTTATTGCTCTGAATTTTCCCAGACTTTAAGTCAATGTAATTAACCTTCGTCATAAAATAATTATAATTGTCACTGTAACATTTTTAGAAGGTCCATTGACTGCGTTAGCGAAAAGTGTTTCAATTATAAAAGGTTATATTGCGTTAAGTTTAATGCCTTCACATATACCAGCACTTATTTCCTATTAATGCGCAAAAAGCTTTTGTCTCAATGATAAAACTTTGTGCTAACGGTTTTAAATAAGGTTATATTACTCATTTTATAATAAGAAATTGTTTATCACTAGCGCATTCAAGCACTACATGACAGCAGGTTCTATTTTCTCTGCCCAAATCTGTGCAAGAACCAGTTTCAATGTTCGATCTACACATGGATTTGGCTAAAGATACATATTTGACACACATTGTATGGAGCTTATGTCAAATAAGTATTTCTAGTAAACAAAGCCATGGATAGATAGATTATTGACACCGGCCGTTAAACAACCAATATAGCCGGGAATACCCCTGGGTCAGCCAAACGGTAAGAATAACGTGGCGGCAGCTGTTGATTGTGCTGACTATTTACTATTACGTTCTGCATGACTTTTGGTAAGGTGGGTATGTTTTATGTAATAGGTGGCAGCTTAAGTCATTACCGCCGCTAATAGATACAAGCAACAACAAAGGGGTTACAAGTGCGTTGCCACCTTTTGGGATGAGAAAAGAAATAAGATAATGTCGTAGAAGAAGAGAATAAGGCCTTCGGACCTTCCACTCTGCGGAAAAAAAACTGCAACAATAATTATAAACTGTTACTTATATTCTTATGGCTATATTTTTTGAGAGGGTAATTAAATACTTCTTTAGTCGAGCCGGCCTATTAATGATAAAATCAGCAAGGCTCTTTCTTATACTACCTACTGAAATAAATATTGAAACCAATGAATCTCTTCACATATTTTTTTTTTTACTATAAACTTAAATGTTATAAGCAAATATGTATTTATTTAAATAAAACTATTTTTCATACCTATAAACTCAACACTTTTGAACCAAATCAAAAATAAAAATCCATCACCTCCCAAACAGAACACAACCCAACCTAACCCGTAATCCTTAAACACAAATATAATATCGTCAAGCCGAAGACCTACAAACACCCGGGGCCACCATTCTGCAACCACGAAAGACAAATACAGTGACAATAATCCACCATAATGATTTCATTAAGCCCTCCGCTGGTACAAACTATGGGAACTAAAATTTCTCGCAGGCATTAGGACCGCAAACATTGCTAGTATAGTGGCTAAACGTATGAGTTTGTGGGACCGGTCCTGGTTATTAGTTCTATCTCTTTTGAGCAGTGTAGAGTGGTGGTATATTTAGAGTTTGGCATGGAAAATACACCCTTGAATGTATTTTACTAGTTTAGGTACTCTTACTCAACTAACAACACGCAACATTATAGATACTCCTACTTAGCGTGAATATTCTGTGAGTAGTTTCCACGTCCACTCGGCCCATTACTGAAATCATTAAGGCTCTATTACATACTGAAAGGTTCTGTAGTAAAATGTGAGAAACTAACTTTAGAATAATACTGTGTATGACTCAGTGGTTTATGCGTTTGCCTCTCCATTTGGCACTGTGCTAACCGTTGTTAGTTTAATTTTTACAAGGGCTAAAATGTGTTCACAAATCTCGTTGAAAAGTGTTCTTTGTATCGTTAAAGTTTGACGCATTGGTCCTTTCTTTCTTAAAAGAGAAAATCATTACTCAAAACCTTAACGAAACGATCAAGATGACCTTTTAAACAATTCTCAAAATTTAGCTTACCTTTGTTATAACCAAGGTACTGTTGGCTTATTATAATTAATGTATTGGCAAATATGGCAAAATGGTTTCATAACTAAATTCCTTGATAAGCCAGCGTCAACTATTTGACCTTTACTATATAATTTTCAATTATTTGAAAGGTCTGACTACCTATATAAACCGCAAGACATGGTTATCTACTTGATGAAGATCGAAATATTTTACTTGCCCACCCAAAATTAACCAATTTAGATGAAAGATTCATCTGTGAGTAGGAAAAACTTGGTTGATTCCAATAAAATGTCACGAAATTATCGGATTCGAAGCAGATACTTTCTTTATAAAGTGCGCTTGCCTTGGGCTTCAAGGCTTGGATGCATCTTAACTAGTGCCTGGTGAGGACGAAAAATTATTTTTAAATAAAAAAAAACCGACTTCAGAAAACACTAAGGAACTAAAAAACAAAAAGTAATTGGTTTTGGAGCAAAAACTTTTGGAGTTGGTGCCAAGCAACATTTTTATATAACTTTCGTTGTTGATACAATAGGTAGTTTGTAATTTAGTAACTTATTGCGTAAGGGCTTGGCACCGTCTTAAAAAATTTTGGTTTTTAGTTCCTTAGTGTTTTCTACAGTCGGTTTTTTTTTTATTTAAAAATTATTTTTATTTCTTGCTTTTTAGTGGTATACTAATAAAAAATAGTAATAGGTGGTACATAGGATAGTGTAGGTGGTACATGATGAGGAGGCCTTCCTCACGTGCCTCAATTCTGAAATGTAGACCTGTACCTTTCTGGCAATTTCAAGTATTTTTTTTGTTTTCAACTAACTAGCCTAAACACGTTCGTTACAGTTACATAATCAGAACCCGGAAATCATCCAATACCAAAGTATTTGCCAATACAAAACAAACGAGCCTAAACACGATGAGATTGCGTTATTGTATTACAAAGATCCCATGGCCACCTCCCTGCTCTATCATCAGAGTTTGGTAAACATTCAGCACTAAAGTCCATGTAAAGACGAATCAAACGAGCCCAAACTCAATGGGATTGCATCTTTGCATTACAAAGATCCCATGGCCATCTTCCTGATCCATCATCAGACCCTGCAAAACATTCAGTACCAAAGTCCATGTAAAGACAAATCAAACGACCCTAAACTCGATGAGATTGGGTTATTGTATCACAAAGATCTCATGGTTACCTTCCAACTCTATCATCAGACCATAGAAATCATCCAGCATCAAAGTCTATGTAAAGACGACTGAAACAAGCCCAAACTCGACGGCATTGGGTTGTTATCGACAAATAACTTCAAGTAGGCTTATAAAATTTGAAGAGTTCTTTCGATTTTTCCAGGATTCCATGATCAGATCCTAACCTGATGATCATGGAACCAACTAGGAGATATACTCTTACAATCAAAACAAGAATTTTCGAAATCGGTCCAGGCGTCTTAGAGAAATCGGGGAACATACATAAAAAAAATATTCCGACGAATTGAGAACCTCCTCCTTTTTTTGAAGTCGGTAAAAAAATCTAGAAATAGATTTATATAGTAGTTAGGCCAGAAGCAATCATTACAATATCATCATAATTAGCCTGCCACAGTCCACTGCTGAATGTATGCCTCTCTAATGACACGCTACTGAGCGCTATTTCCGGCTCTTCGTGTCTGGCTAGGTGTAGTGACGAAATACGCATTACTATACGAAAGCTTTAAAATAGGTGATGAAATGGCTGACATTTAGAAATTATATTTAATCAGCCTGCCGTTTACCACAGCAGATGCAAGCCAGTCAAAATATCGCCGTAGAGATAAACATGCCCTTAAAACTTGATTCATCATCATCAGCCTGGCATAGTCCACTGCTGGATATAGTCCTAATGGCACGCCACTGAGCCCGATTTTCGACTTTTCAAGTTCAGCCGCTGCCAGCCACTTTGCGTATATCGTCACTCCACCTAGCCGGAGGGCGTCCTACACTACGTTTGCCAAGACGCGATCTCCACTCTAGAACACACCTGCTCCAACGGCTATCGGTTCTGCGACAATTGTGAGCAGTAATTCTTTGAGCTATGTCGATTACCTTTGTTCTCCGTCGAATTGATAAAACTTGATTAAGACGCATTAATTAATATCGTATAACCATAACCGTAGCTGCGAGGCTACGTCTCTATTCAACAAATCGTTACTGGCAGTTATACAACCATTTCAATATACTCGTACTTACGCATTAAAGAACATCAAATCATCATTGAGTACCATGTTAACCCCTGTGACATGACGTACATAATTTTAACTTAAATTAGAACGCAACATGCAATACAATGCGTACAAGTATCACAACTTGTAAATACGACCTTATTGCGATAGTTTTAATGTTATTTTACACCGAATGCACGAAAAACTTTGGTTACGGTGTAGTAGTGTGTATGTACGGTGAAATTATTCTGTTTCACTGCTGATTCGTATCGAAGGTGAGTAGCTGGATTCCAAGAAAATTTGCTGCTATCTAACACGTTACTATAGTAAGTAAAACATTACTATAAGTTCATATTAAAGATTTTAAGTAACTATTTAGAATAACAAATGTATCATAATTCATCTCTATCTATCTTTAACCCTTTGCTGATTAGTACACATACTAATGTTTGGCATATTCTTTGCGCTTAGACTTAGAACTACAATAATGGTATTCTTTAATGAATAATATGTCCCTAAGACGTATCTATTCCATAATGGCCACTTTTCCTTATTACTACTATTACTACTACAATAAAATACTATTACTACAATAAAAACGATTTTTTTCACGTTAGGTGGATGTATGGATGGTACTTAGGTACTCATTCATGCATAGTAATAGATATGCTTAAAGTAAAATTCAACAAAAAATTCTAATTCCAAATTATTTTTTTGTCGAACAAAATAAATTGATTAACCGCCTGGGTACTCATTAATTAACGAATATTTTCTTACAAAAACCTTAAAAGTCTTGAAACGAATTCTCGAACAATGCATAACTCCATTAATTCCACTCACATTATTAGGTCAAGTATCTAGATTATAAACTCGAATAAATTACTCACACAATTCAAACCACAACAGTCCCTTAGCATATTAATATATTAGAAGCATTGATATACCAATTTGTACCTAATTAGCTTGGGATACGAACCATACGAAATAATAAGTGGCCTTTATAGATTAAGGCTAAGAGAGGTTTGCCACTATGTGCTATTGTACGTTACTATGGATACGTATGATGTATAACAACAATAGAACGACTGAATGAACTGATTAAGAATACATAGAGTCACTACCCCATTTCATTCCGTGGGAGTTACTACACTGACGGAATGATACTTTAATGGCTGGCCGAATATGATCAATATTATACAGCCTTCCACAGCCCGTTGCTGGACATAATTATGCCTCTCCTTATTTGTATCACGATAGCATTATGAGTCGATAGGAACATTTGGCCAAATATACCACGCTGGCCAGACTGTTTGGTACAGGGTATCACGTCGAGATATTCGTCTGTTCGCAAATATGCTAGTTGCTTTGTGTATTTTCCTAAATCACCTCATACGACACATACGAATTAAATTGGGGTAGTAATATTTTATTCCTAATCACCACATGGAATATTTCGCTTAGCGTAGTCATCATCAGTCTTTAACAGTCCACTGCTGGACTAGGCCTATCCTTTGAAAGGAGAAATTGGCCTACTATACCACGCTGGCCAAACGGGTTGGTATAGGGTTTGTATCAAGTTTTCCTTCTCTTACAGTGCTGTTCTCTGCATAATATGCTCCCTCTGTCGGCTCTTACGACACCCACGGGATGATATGGGGTGGTGACATTCCGTATTCTTAATCCGTCACCACATCAATATTTTTTCAATTAATAATTAATTCCATACCAATAACTACGCTTAGCGTAGTAATATCTGGTAAATACTGATAGTTTCATAGCTTAGCCTACGAATTATGCTATAGCTGCATAGCATATCTTTTGTGGAAAATCTGCCGTATAGAAGAACGCCAGAACACCCCGGCGATCAACACTGATGTTTGTATTGGGATCCGCATAATTTCAGGTGCCGTTTTGTAGTGATGCTCACGATCGTAGATTGAGTCTTGATACTTTCGAGTGTTTTTGTTAGATTAAGAGATTGATTGCTTTAATTGAGTGGATAATAATGTTATATGAAAGTTGCTTCCTGTTACTGTAGCTTCCTACTTGTTTGCAGTAAGTGTGCTGTGTTCAATAAGATTAATGTGAACGCCCCGTTACATGTAATGTGATTTGTCAATCTAAATAGTATGGAACGAGATAAGAAATTGGGCACACGAATTGTGACATTTTTCTATTCTTTAGTAATTCTACTCTGAAGTATGTTTATTTTATTAATTTACCTTATTTTGTACTTAATTCAGCTATAGCTGACAATATGTAACTGTAGAATCCGAGTTACTTCTAACAGGTTATCCAAATTGATATTGGTGTATTTGTTGCTCCTAAATTAAAATGTCACCCTTCTTTTCGTGTCGCAATTTGTGTTTCATTCCAATTGGTTTCTTTCCTTATGTTTTCATTCCCTATTTATTTAGGTACTTTATATTGGTCGTGGTCGCAGCTTTACAACTTTTTATTAAAATCCGTGTCATTAGAAAAAAAATCAACATAAAACCGAGCACAGCTGTACCAGCCTTATGAACAACACTGGCAATTGACAAACAAACATAATCAGACATTAACATAATTATATTACAATAATGTAATTATAATCAAAATACAACCCCGAAAAACGTTATCAATAAGTTACTACTGCCTCCAATGATAAAAAAGCAACCAATCATACTAACTTCAGCCGAATACTTCCCTAAAAACAGAGAGGCCAAACCACAACAAATAAAACACAGCTACGGCAATTATTCTGTGATGAAATCAAAGCTTAATAGTCTGAACTGGTCCAAAGAATACCGAGCATGCCAAGGCCGCCTTTAATAGCATATCGATTACTTGAAGGGCTGTAATGATTGTAGATATTGTGTAATATGTAATAAATAATGTGGTGATGAAGGTTGTACCAAATTATGTATTATACGTATAATGATGTCAGCCTAAAAATATCCCACTCCTGGGCGGGCTTTGTTCACTATGAGAAGGCTTAGGCCACTACCTGCTTAGCTGGCCAAGTGCAAGTTTCCACGTAAAACCGCGGAGGGACCGACGGACGGACGGATAGGCGAAACTATAAGGGTTCCCAGTAAATACTCATGCATATGTGTACAAATCCTAAAGGTCAAGCAATAATTTCATAAAGTGTATTTTCCTTTTTGTTTTCTTATACATTCAAATTTTCTATTACGGCATTTAAACAATAAAGTTGCGAAAACGAGAGAAGAAATTCATCATTAAAAATGTTGAGTTATGTGTTATATACTGTTAAAGCTAGGCAATGTTACATTAGATGAGGTTAGTTCTATCAAGGACCTGGGTGTCATTATGGATAGCAAAATGAATTTTATTAGCCATATTAATAGTGTAGTAAGTGATAGTCAAAGAATGCTCGGTCTAATAAAACGCGTGGGCAGAACATTTAGAAACATCAAGACATTACAGACTCTTTACTTCGCGTTGGTCCGTAGCCGTCTTGAGTATTGCAGTCAAGTATGGAACCCATCTTATCAGGTGCATATTGATCGCTTGGAGAGGGTGCAAAAATCTTTTACTCGGTACCACACACACGCAGCATCGGTGTACACAAGCAAGCTAATACCGATAAGCGCTGCATTAATTGGAGAGCAGATTATAATGAGCGACTCAAATATTTTAAAATGGATTCACTGCAGAAGAGACGTTCTTATCTTGAATTGATATTCCTACAAAAGGTCATTACGGGAAAGATTGCCGAACCTTATCTTCTGTCCAATTTAGATTTTTACCTTCCTAAGGTTAATAGTAGGGTTACACGTAACAACACGTTCGTGTTACGTCGAAACAGAACAAATGTCGGGCAATTTTCGCCCTTACAAAGACTACAAAGAAATTATAACACACTACAAGATAAATTTAATTTGGACATTTTTCATAACACCCCATCGCAACTCAGGCGTCAAGTACTGCAACCACAAACGTGATTCGATTTGTTATTTTGGTGTACATGTTTAGTAGTAAGTTGTTAATTATTATTTCTTTTATTATTGTTTTTGCTTTGTCTCATATTATTGTAAAGTAAATACTTGTTTATGGTAAGTGTTGTCTCACACCTGTTATTAGCTCTTAGGCTAGATAGTTAAGACTTGATTAAAAGATAATTTATTGTATTATTCGTCTAAAAGCTGTTGGTGTGCCAATATAAATAAATAAATAAATAAATAAATAAATAAAGCGCCTACGCATTATTTCACAGCAGCGTCAATCGTACGTTATAGTTCGCTACGCGGTAGCATTAGATTAAGTTCGGCCTAACATAGTTATAGATTTGTATAGACTCCTTTTTATAAAATGTACCTGCTGTATACGATTTGGATAATCCTTCACTCTGCTTTTGTAAGCTGCAAAGATTACACGTCATCCAAAGTTTCCAAGATCGTTTTATTTCTCGAAGTCCAGTGAATCCCGCACATATGGTCCATTACGAGCGGATGAGGAATCAGCTGATCGCATTAAAATTATCTACGAGTTTTGAGAGGATTCGTCACCAAATTATTGGACTTTGAACCGGCTTGGATATTCGTATATTTGGATCAAGTACGCCGTTAATTGGTTTAAATCGGTACCCAACACTCGATAAGGTAATATTTATCCATAATCAAGGGAATAATTATAAGGTTAGTGGATTATTGTTAATTTATTGTGTTCATTTAGGCAAACGTTGCATAGTGCTAGTTGTCCGTAATAAAGTAAATACTTTATATTAGACTGTAAATTAGTTAATATCATTTGATAAGTAGTATTAGTGCTACATTTTAACTATTTCGTCAATTAACGGCAACTATTCACATTAATTTTCATGCAGCGGTAGGTACCTAACTACCTAGTTAGCTCATGTATCACAATTTTGAGTGTTAGGTTTATTACGATACATTTTTCATTGCTCATTATCGTTAATTATAACCAGATTAGCGTACTTATTGTGTAATTTTGTTAAAATATTGTATTATTGTGTTTTTTGCAACCATTAATTTGTTAAGTAGGTAGGTTGTCACTTATTAGAAAACATTTCTGTGCAAAGTTATTTGGCTATTATTAATTGTATTTACATAATTAAAAAAGGATTTAGCAGCTTTTCTAATATTTGTGTAATTATTTGTAGATTTATACATCTAGAAATTATATTTCGTAGTTATTTTCTTGTATGCGTGGGTAGGTACCTAGTAAGAAACTAAATTCAAACCACACCCTGTACCGGCGCAATTTGAGCTTTTGTTACCTAAAATTAACTTTATTTTGTATAAATTCCAGGTCGACAGCACTCGTTACCCATAATGTCCGAGGAAAAGGAGTTAGTGAAGAGGCGAGGCAGTTATAAAGGCAGATTAACTGCATTTATTAATTATTTTGACTCGCTTGATGAAAGCTCCTTGACGAACTGTGATGTCACTGAATTGCAGCTGCGCATAGGCAAGATTGAGTGTTTGTACGACCAATATGATGAGGTTCAACTGCGTCTCGAATGTATTGTTGAAGATATTAAATTGCAGTATACTGAGCGTTCAGATTTTGAATCGTTATATTACAAATCCTTATCTAGGGCACAACATCTATTAGGTAAATATAATCAAGTAAGTCCATCAATTAATAGCGATAATAGTAAGCGTGCCAGTAAATACAAGCCAGTTAAGTTACCTACTATACAGTTACCTAAATTTAACGGTTCTTACAGTGATTGGTTAGAGTTTCGCGATTCTTTTGCGAGCCTCGTTCATTCTAATGATGAACTAGACAACATTAATAAGTTCCACTATTTGCGTTTGTCACTGGAGGGGTCCGCGGCTGTGGTACTCCAGTCAACTGAGTTTTCTGCTGACAACTACGCAGTAGCTTGGAAGATATTATGCGAACGATTTGATAACAAAAGATTGCTCATTCAGAATCACGTATCAGCATTATTTAATTTAGACGTACTGACAAAGGAATCTTCAGTATCCCTCAAAGGTTTGATAGATTCATTAAATAAGAATTTGCGAGCTTTAGAAACTTTAGGCGAACCAATTAAGCATTGGGATACACTATTAATTTACATGGTCACTCGTAAATTAGATAACAAAACATATCGTGAATGGGAGGAATATAAAAGCCGGGTAGATAAAGATAACGCGATTACTTTTGATGCCTTCATTCAATTTATGCGTAACCGTGCCGACTTTGTCGAAACTTTAGAATTGTCACGCAATAATAATCCGTCTCACACGTTATCTAATTTGCGTCCAAAGATAAAATCTATGGTCACGATGCAAGGTTCTAACAATTTAAACACAACATTGACTTTAAAGGTTTGTCCTAAGTGCAAAGAGGATCATACACTGAATAATTGTCCTCAATTTCTCGCTATGAGTATTGATGAGCGTCTTAAAATATTGCCTAATTATAAAGTTTGCTACAACTGTTTACATACGGGTCATTTTGCCAATCATTGTAGAAAATCAGGTTGCAAAACATGTAAGCGTAAACATCACGCATTAATTCATTCATCGGAGCCTAGGAGTGTTAATGTCAATGCGCGTAATAAACATACGTATAACAACGCATCATCTGATAGCCCCTCTCCGCCGATATGTTTACCGTCCGCTTCTAGTGAGACAGGTAATGTTGCTCTGGCCGCAAGCGTCGCTCGTTCTTGTAAGACTTTTAGCGACGTATTATTATCAACTGCATTAGTTAAGTTATACGATTATTCGGGTCGTGAGCATGTTGTTCGTGCTATTTTGGATAGCGGCAGCACATCTTCGTTTATAACCGAGCGTTTGTGTACGCAGTTAAATTTATTAACAAGTAATGTTGACGGTTCGATATTAGGCATAAATAACGTGATTTCTCGCGTAGGCAAAACTTGTCAGGTAAAAGTGACGTCACTCAATAATAGCTATGAAGTTAAGCTTTATTGTTTTGTTTTGCCATTTATAACCAGTGATGTGCCATGTCGAAAAATAGATATTTCTGCTCTTAAGATGCCTTCTCACATCTGTTTAGCTGATCCTACGTTTTATGAGCCCGCAGATATTAATATTTTAATCGGTGCTGACCTGTTTTGGGATCTGTTAGGATCACAACAAATAAAGTTAGGCGTTGATATGCCAGTTTTATGTGAGACTAAGTTAGGGTGGATAGTTTCCGGGCCCATTACCTCTCATTGTACCAAAATGTCAAAGGACATTAGATGCAATTTTACTCAGGTTAGTGGCGATATTGAGAAACTACGAGCCGACTTAAAGACTTTTTGGGATTTAGAGGAAATAAACTCTGAAGCGTCTAATTATATGCCAGAGGAAAAGTTGTGTGAGGAACATTTTATTAAAAATACCACTCGCCTACGCGATGGTAGGTTCTGTGTTCGTATACCGCTTAAACAAAGTCCTGATGTTTTAGAAAATTCGTACAATAGGGCTAAGCATTGTTTACATTCATTAGAACGTAGGCTGAAGTACAAACGAGAATTTAGCGAATTATATCTTGATTTTATGTCAGAATACGAAAAGTTAGACCACATGAGTGAAAATAAAGTAGCAAATTTAAAGGATAATCGTAATGACTATTTTATACCTCACCACGGCATATTACGCGAGAGTAGTACGACTACTAAACTACGTGTCGTATTTAATGCAAGCAGCCCTTCGTCATCAGGTGTTTCCTTGAATGACATACAGATGGTGGGTCCTACCGTTCAGGATGACTTGTTGTCAATACTTCTTCGATTTCGACATCACAAATATGTCCTGTCGGCCGACGTTGAGAAGATGTATAGAATGATAGCCATCCATCCATCTGACAGGCACTTGCAACAAATAGTTTGGCGTAGCAATATAGACGACCCTATTAAGACCTATACATTAAACACGGTAACCTATGGCACGGCAAGCGCGCCATTTCTTGCTACTCGGTGTCTCAAACAAATAGGTCTTGATTGTAAGCATGAAAGGGTAGCTGAAATCATCCAACATGATTTTTACGTCGATGATTTGTTAACTGGTGGGGATGTTTTGAGTGAGGTTGAGTTTATACGCACTCAAGTCACAAATGCCCTGGCATCTGCTGGTATGACGTTAAGAAAATGGAGATCTAATGAACCGCTACTATTAACTGAGTCCAATCAGCCATTATTAGACCTAAGTATGGGCACTAGCGTGTCAAATAAGTTATTTGGTTTAAACTGGTTCGCAAATACTGATGAGTTAGGTTTTATAGTAAACTCGGTACCTTCTCTTAATAATACGAAACGGGATCTACTTTCAACGATTGCACGCATTTTTGATCCTTTAGGGCTTCTTTCTCCTTTCATCATCACCATGAAAATGTTGTTACAAAGCATGTGGTTAGACAAGCTTTCATGGGATGAGCCGCTAAACCCAGAACTTAAAAATACTTGGCATAATATTGTAAAATCTTTACCTCTCGTAAATGATTTAAGTATTCCACGCATTGTAGTTTGTAATGCGTATAGGTCACTTGAATTACATGTGTTTACAGATGCGTCTGAGCGCGCCTATGGTGCGTGTGTATATGTTCGTAGCATCAGCGATACTAATAAATGTATGGTCAGGTTACTGATGGCTAAAAGTCGCGTGGCCCCAATTAAGCCTACTACAATACCTCGGTTAGAGTTATGTGGTGCCTTGGTAGGTGCGCGTATTTATGAAAAAGTTTCACAAGCCTTTCGAATAAACATAAATCATGTTTATTGTTGGACTGACTCAACCATCGTATTGGGTTGGTTTCAAATGTTGCCCTCAAAACTACAACCGTTTGTGCGTAATCGTGTAGCTAAGATATTAGATAAGACGAGTAACTGCACATGGCAACACGTACCAACCGATCTGAACCCAGCAGATCTGATATCTCGTGGCGTGGATATCAGAACCCTGCAAGGGTTGGATTTGTGGTGGTCTGGACCCAAGTTCTTACACAATGAGCAGTCCAGTTGGCCGTCTCAATTGAAACTGAAAGGTTTAGCATTAGAATCTTTGCCCGAAACACGACCACACATTTCATTGAGCGCCGTTACAAATGATAATAGCAAAGATAAATTAATAGATTTTAAAAGGTTTTCAAATTATCTTAGGCTCGTGCGCTCAGTAGCATATGTTTTGCGTTTTATTAAAGCTTGTCGAAAGAAACCTTGTAATAGTAAATTTCTTACAAAGGATGAGTTACAATGCGCATTAACTTTAATAATTATTAATAGTCAACGGGACTCGTTTCCAGAGTATAAGTTACTCGTCAATAAACAGAAATTACCGAAGAAGAGCTCCCTCGTTAAGTTCAATGTTTATTTAGATCATGTTAATATAATGCGTGTTGGGGGACGCCTCGATAATTCGGACTTTTCGTTCAGTAAGAAACATCCCATTATTTTACAGTCCACTCATGATTTTACGAAGTTATTGTTTCATTATGAACATAAAAGGTTAATGCATGCAGGTCCACAATTATTGTTGGCTACGATTAGAGAATCATATTGGCCTATCGGTGGTCGTCGCTTAGCTAAAGCGTGCTACCATCAGTGTTTACGTTGTCATCGTATGAAGGGCAAAACTATTACGCCGTTGATGGGGAATCTACCCCACCAGCGACTTGTTCCAGGTGGCTACCCTTTCGACAGCACAGGCGTGGATTATGCCAGCCCTATACTTTGTGCTAGTCGTCAAGGACGTGGATGTAGGCTCGTAAAAGTTTATATCGCGATTTTTATATGCTTCACCACCAAAGCTGTCCATCTAGAGCTGGTAGGTGACTTGACTAGCAACAAATATTTACTGGCACTCTATAGATTTATTTCACGCAGAGGTAAACCTGTCAACATATATTCGGACAACGGTACCTCATTTGTTGGTGCGTACAACGACCTGTCAAAGTTTTTAAAATCACAGAGCAATTCAATAAGCGAGGATATTGCTAATCATGGAGTTAATTTTCATTTTATTCCCGCGTATACTCCTCATTTCGGCGGACTATGGGAAGCGGGTGTGAAGTCGACAAAATTCCATCTTCAACGAGTGTTGGGACATTGTAACCTTACATTTGAGGAATTGAATACCGTACTGATCCAAATTGAGGCGGTTTTGAATTCACGTCCGTTAACACCGCTGTCTTCGGACCCCGACGATTATACTCCGCTAACGCCGGGACACTTTTTGGTTGGACGACCTCTTACTGCCCTTCCACAATCAAGTTACCAGGACTGCTCCACAACTCATGTATCACGTTTTCAACGGATTGAGCAACTCCGTCAACATTTTTGGGCACGTTGGAGTAAGGAGTTTGTTGCTGAGTTGCAACAACGAACTAAGTGGCATACATCCCAAGATGGGTTGAAGCTGAATTCCTTAGTGGTCATCAAGGAGGACCACCTGCCACCCCTCAAATGGAAATTGGGGAGAATTGTAGCTGTGCACCCAGGGTCGGATGGAATCGTTAGAGTTGCCGACATTCGCACTTCAACTGGCATCATACGGAGGGCCTTCAATAGAATATGTCCGCTGCCAGTAACCACGGATTTGGTTTGAAAGCTTGGAGCTTCCAAAGCCCGGGGGCATGTTAAAGCGCCTACGCATTATTTCACAGCAGCGTCAATCGTACGTTATAGTTCGCTACGCGGTAGCATTAGATTAAGTTCGGCCTAACATAGTTATAGATTTGTATAGACTCCTTTTTATAAAATGTACCTGCTGTATACGATTTGGATAATCCTTCACTCTGCTTTTGTAAGCTGCAAAGATTACACGTCATCCAAAGTTTCCAAGATCGTTTTATTTCTCGAAGTCCAGTGAATCCCGCACATATACAACATCAGCCTTGTATTAAACTGTCCTACTGCTGGGCACGGGCCTCTTCTTACTATAAGAAGGGTTAAGCCGTAGTCCATAACGCTGCCCAAGTGCAGGTTGGCCAAATGTGTTGAATTTCTTAGGTACTGGAGTACATAAGACATTCTAGACGAGGGTGGAGCCTAAAACTTGCCAGAAAACGATCTTATTAACGTCTACCTACGCATTTATCAACTTCAATCGTTACTGAGTTATTTCCATTGCTGTTTCTGAGAAATTGCTAACATCAAACGTATGCAGTTTATTCTATTTATAACTTTACTAGAGGACGCCAGCAGCTACGCCTGCAATTTTTTTAAATTTACCCGTTTTGGCCACTCCCCTGGGAATTTCGGGCAATCCCTTCTTAGTGCACCCCTACGGTCCCCAAGGAACATACATGCCAAATTTCAGCTTCCTGAGCCAAATAGTTTCGGCTGTAGCGTGTCTGTCAGTCAGTCAGTAACGCAAGGATTTTATATATTAAGATAGTGAGTTTTGTTGGACTATTTTATGTATTCTGATAATAATAATAATCTGGAAGTTACATTTAATTCTTGATTATAAAAGTAATAATTTAATGATCGTAATTTCGGTGACAAAACTATATAACAATTTCGAACCTAACTTTCTAATTACGTACCTACCTTTTTCTGTATAGGTACTTAAGGACATCTCAAAGTTAACTTATAATCAGTTAACCGACCTTTTAGTCATCACTTAACTGTGTCTAACAGGCGATACATGACTAATTGGTCAAAGTTTTGACCCAAATTGATTGAGTGAAGTTCCCACTATTACTTACAAACCACTTCTTAAGGCGGAAGGGATGCTCTGAACTATATAGTAACTAGTTTAGCCTTTGTTGAGGTTAAATGACTTGACATCAGGGTCAAGACCATAGTTATTTTGCTTTGGTATTTTTTTTTTTGCTTTTTTAAAGACGACTGCGTCGCGGGGGACTTAACATACATACAATCAGAGGATACACCCATACCCAGATTCGAAACAATGTATGGATCACACACTGCTGTCTCGTGTGGGGATAAAACTCTCAACACTCCGCGCAGTGTCTAGCGTTGAGGCGGCCTTTTAAACCGAAATGGCGAAATACTTAAAAAATGAATGTCTCACCACAACTGCTCGGTATTACGGGAACTTGGTTCAATTCCCTTAAGGCGAAATTGTTTATTTAAAAAAACGTTTTTACCTATAGATGCCAAAGCTCAGTCTCACTTTCATTCGCTGAGTAAAATTACGTACTAACCGACTGGTCAAACTATATACCTAAGTCTCTAAAAAACAGTTTACTATCTACAAGTATAAACGCGTAAGATTGTGAAGACTTTTCACTCTTACACGTAAAAACTACTCAAGGTATTCTAATGAAATATGCAGTCATATAGTCCTCATCTCATTTCATCAGCTTGTTGCAGTCCACTGCTGGACGTGCTATGCTCCAAGGGTACGCCATAAGACCCGATCTCCCATTTTCGCCATCCAGTCGCTACCACCTATAGTCGATACATTCAAATACCACATATGTTTCGATAATAATAATAATGTCCTCCGACCTAATTCCGGCCACGGCGGCCAGTCTCATAAGATACTCGACAACTACTGAGCGAGACTATTAATATTAATCGAATTATTATAATACTAGAGGACGCCAGCAGCTACGCCTGCATTTTTTTTTATTTACCCGTTTTGGCCGATCCCGTGGGAATTTCGGGAAATCCCTTCTTAGTGCACCCCTACGGTCCCCAAGGAACATACATGCCAAATTTCAGCTTCCTGCGCCCAATAGTTTCGGCTGTAGCGTGTCTGTCAGTCAGTCAGTAACGCAAAGATTTTATATATTAAGACTAGAGGACGCCAGCAGCTACGCCTGCATTCTTTTTATATTTACCCGTTTTGGCCGATCCCGTGGGAATTTCGGGAAATCCCTTCTTAGTGCACCCCTACGGTCCCCAAGGAACATACATGCCAAATTTCAGCTTCCTGCGCCCAATAGTTTCGGCTGTAGCGTGTCTGTCAGTCAGTCAGTAACGCAAGGATTTTATATATTAAGATTATTTCCGAGGGTGTAACATTGTAGACTCCCTGACTCCGAGTTTTTATTGGATAATTATTAAAAGAAAAACCCAATATCACTTTTTGTTCGACCCGGGAGTCGAACCCGAGACTAGGATCAGCAAACGCTAGGAGAAATGAAATAGTGAAAATATGGCCTATTTAACGTTGGTATGACTTAAATCATGTGCCAATTTTGTATAACGGAAACAATTATTTCAATAACCCTTGTATTATAGTTTCGGGCTTTGATTAATTAGTGTAATGAGTCGTAAATGGATAGTCAATTAGTATGAATACTAATGCCAGAGTCAAATGGTATATACGTCGTATTCGAGATCATTTTGCGAATCATGAGGATATTAGATGACTGCCTTTTAGCGGCATTAGATGGATAATGATATCTATTTGTAGATATGTCATTCATGTTTATATACTCACCTTTGACATAGAAGGGATGGTCAGTAGTGTAATATTACTCCATCATTTCGCCGTGTTGTATTTTAGGTCCCACCTTTTAGGGGGCGAGCCTATTCCCGTTACCGGGGACATACAACTAGTGGATAGTATTAAAATTGTAAAGAGAGTAGGTTACACCGGATTTGTAATTTATTTGAGTGTGCAGAAAAGCTAAATATTCTATTAAATCAGGTAAAATTTACTTGGCACGTCAATGAGCTTTGGGCGATGATTTTCGTAGGGGAGTGGGCAGGAACTGGAGGATATAAAATGAAGACCAAAAACAACATCATCATCAGCCCTATATACTGCCCCACTGATGGGCACGGGGCTCTGCTCACTATGAGAAGGGTAAGGCCATAGTCCACCATGCTGGCCAAGTGCGGGTTGGCAGACTTCACATGTCTTTCGAGAACATTATGGAGAACTCTAAGACATGCAGGTTTCCTCACGATGTTTTCCTTTACCGTTTAGCAAGCGATAATTAACAATTTAATTCGCACATTACTTTGAAAAGTCATTGGTGCGCGCCGTGGATTCGAACCCGAGACCCTCTGCGTAGCAGTCCATCGGTCTCTTCACTAGGCTATCGCTGCCTATCAGCAGTTTCAATGTGCATATTCCATTATTGGATTGGGATTTACAAAGATTATGCACCGGCAATATAACAGTACGAATATTTCAAAATAAAAAGTATTTGAAAGCACTAAAGCTTATCCCGGATTTGCAATATCTTTCACTCTTATTGTTTCAAAGAAAGAGTAAGATATTTTTATATACATCTTAAATACTTATATTGTCAATGCGAAAGTCTGTGTATATTTTGTTTGTTTGTCTTTCCCTCACGTCGCAACTGAGGGATGTTATGAAGTTTTTATATCTGTGGAGAGTTGAAGATAGAAAAGAGGCTGGAAAAGCTTTTTATACCTTGATGATTCCACGCAGGCACAGCCATAGGCAAAGTCTAACTAGACTTTGCCTTTTTGCAGTTTTTCCTTTTGTGTTAATAATTTAACTAAATTGTTAACACAAAAGGAAAAACTGCATTTTAATCAGCTTTAGCAAACCGTAAAGTTTTTAAATAGTTAACTTTAGCAGAAAAAGTTAAGTCCAGCTTATTAAAATGCATTTTGCTTGCTAAGCCTTATAATTTAAAAAACCTATTACCATGCACCTAATGTACACGTTGGCTTTGCACTATACGGTAAATAAAGACAAATGCGTTTAAACTCCAACCACGCACATTCACAGGCTCAGTTGCTACTAAATAATCTTAGCAAAAACAAGAATCACATTATCTACCCAGAAATATTTGCAATCTAAGATCTTAATATCAACTTAATTATGTGGCCGGTTGACGGCAATATGCTCGCCCCTGTTACATTGGGACCAAAACATAACTGGCGAAGTGTGGGTGTGTAACGCTGCCTACCCATCCAGGGATAAAGGCGTGAAGTTTATGTTATCTTAACATTAGAAGGCATTATGACAGATACTGACTCTAATTTGGGAGCAAAATGCGCTTTGATTTGAAATTGATTCACAATTGGTATTCTGTTACAAAGATAAAGATAAAGATAATTTATTTTGTGAAACATGTGTGTACCTACATTACAAGTTACATTGCAAGCATGATGGTCAGTTATGTGAGTGCTACATGTTTTACCGTTTCCGGCGTACACAATTAATACATAATAGATTAACAATACTAAAAAAAATCTAAAAAAATGTAATAAGATACATACTAAGCATAGGAACAAGTAATAATAGGTGCATATAAGAATTTAGATAGATACATGTTACATACAAATTAAATTCATCAAAACACTTACGACCGGTTTCATTATTCGACCTATTTATGGATTAGATCTATCTAGAAATCCATATACGTTACCGGACACATCACCAGACTCCGAGTTGCTACTGAGAATTCGGAAAAACCCAGTAACACTTTTGCCCGACACGGGAATCGAACCCAGGAACTCCGATCAGCAGTCGCATTCGCTATCCACTGGACCATTGAGGCAGAAGATACTATTTGTTTCGTGTATTTACTTAGTCGCCTCTTACTGCACCCACGACATGAAATAGGGTAATGAAATATTGTATTCTTTCCCAATCTTCCTCACCTCCTTCTGAACGAATAGGGTTGTATACTTAATTCGTCTCCTCTCTATGTGTTGATCATCGTTACTTAGGTAAGACCAATAATAATAAATATCGCGGTATACTTTCTTGGAAAATCTGCAGGGCGATTCGTCCAATAGACAGTTAAAGTCTCGCTATTTTACTACTTAAAACAAAAAAAAAATATATACATTTTACTAAATTAAGGTCAGGTAAGAAATAAATCTTCTCTTTTATGACTATTTTCTTTTATTTTGACGTTATCATTACGGTGCCAGTTTATTTCTTGCAATTATTATACCACCTTTGTCTAAACCCTCATAACACAGGCAAGTAATAAATAGCGCTACTTTTTCTACAGAGGTAATAAAAGCCGGGCGTGTTTTGGTCATTTGTAAGAGCGAAAGGTCAAATAAAGATATGACTGTAGGCTCAACAGAAAAATACTGATTAATTGCGCTGTTTTATCCTGTGGTCAAAAAGTCCCTCAAATGAATACTACCATTCTCCTATAAAAATTACGTATGTAGAAGCTTCCTTTTGTTTAATTTTGTAACCCCGGACTCGAGGCAGATCAAATTTATGGATCACAAAGTATTGTCTCGTGTGGAGATCGAACCCACAGCACTCGGCGCAGTGTCAGATGGCGAGGCGGCCGCTTAAACACTACGACATCCATGATCTAACTACATCTAATGCAGAAAAACACTGTTTATTTCCTTCAATGACTAGTAGAAGAAAATTAAGAATATTAAGAATCAATTAAGTAAAAACACACTATCTTAACTAAAACTAAACTAATACAATCATCATTTCTGAATGACTTCAGCAGTAGACATTTTACTAAAAAATATTCGAAGGTATTTTTTTCTACATCAAGAACATTTTCACTTCAAATAATCAAACCCACACTCGTAAATCGCAAAGTTTCCTCTTTTACCACTACACTGTTCCGTTTGACTTTCAAAGTAACTTTGCAGATGAAACTGAGGGAAGATGTAACCTTGTCTTTTAATGTTATCTTACTACTCAATAAAATTACTCATATTTGAAAGTTTCAAGGAAGTCGAAATAATTTTCAGTCCCCGTTAGATAATATTAATTTCTTGATATACTTTTCATCTAAGTTAGCAGAAGCGCTCATAGCGAGACTTGGCTTGCTGTTCGCAATAGATCGGCAACGTTAAGCAACGCTTGCACAGGTCACCACTTGGATGGGTGACCGTGTGTGGCATTTTCATCTGAGCGCTACCGTACTTCGAAGGGCTGTCGTAAAGTTGTCCGGTCCGGTTCTTGTCTAAGGATAATAATCGTTAGGTCACGTCGGAGGCCTTCTTCTTCGGTCTGAAAACTCCGACACCAGAGTTTGCCACACACTCACACGAAAAACCAACAAACAATTTAAACAAACAAAGTTAGAATGGCAATTTCACGTTAGATCAATTTTATTCGGCCAGGAGAGAGAATAAGTATTTTATTAGCGGATGACCAAAAGCTCCGGACACAATTCACAAGGGCCTTATTCAAGTCAGCACGAAAAGGATATCGTTAAAACCTTTTAAAAAAACTTGTTTTGACTTTTTAATTAAAATTTTGTTAGTAAGCAGATAAGAATTGAATTTATATCACCCAGAATAATTTTATTCAATAACTAGAGGACGCCAGCAGCTACGCCTGCATTTTTTTTTAAATGTACCCGTTTTGGCCGATCCCGTGGGTATTTCGGGAAATCCCTTCTTAGTGCACCCCTACGGTCCCCAAGGAACATACATGCCAAATTTTAGCTTCCTGCGCCCAATAGTTTCGGCTGTAGCGTGTCTGTCAGTCAGTCAGTCAGTAACGCAAGGATTTTATATATTAAGATTATGCGAGTATTTAATGACTGAGACTAATTAGTTCTAGAAATGTTATTAATTATCAAAGCTTGTGACTGTTTAGTCTTTGACTAGTACTATTAAAAATCGAGACTAAAAAAATACATCAATGACATAAAGATAATATATAATAAATTCTAAGATGTCTTAATTTTTATTTGAGACACGAAACGAAATCAAGTTAATGTAGGCCCTCAAAATAAAATCTTTATCATTTAGAAAAGATTTTATGATATCTGTCGACCAAAATAGATCGTAAAACTTAGAAATGCTTGCAGAGGTCACCATTTCGATCGATGACCACTTGTATGACAGTTACATCAGAGCGCTACCATACTAAAGTATGTAAAACTACTGCAACGATAGTGCTTTAGAATTTTGCAGCTTTTAAATTAGACGGTTGCGAATATACCACGTAATTACGACAAAAATGGAAGCCCAAATAGTGCTTTAGTGAAAAAATGGTTCTGCGACTCACCGTAGCCAAATGAAGGGTTGGCAAGTCAGATTTACAATAATGTGAATGAGTTCAAATCGTAAACGTGACCACAAGCCCGATAGTTTTGACAGTTCAACATATTTGTTTGATTGAGACAAAAGGAAGTCCATTTTAAACGCTAAGTTTATGAGGATGGATGGATGAATGCTTGTTAAAATTGTTGCAAAAACAACCAAACTGAACTAACACTATATTTATACAGTGATGGACCGATTGTACTCAAAGAATTGGAATCTTAAGCACAAGTTTGGCATGCCCAAATTTTTTTGCCATGCTAATATAACAAAATGTACAAACATATTGCACGCATCCAAAATGAACGAGCCTATTTCTTAAGCGCAAGCTCATGTATCCATAATAAGCAAATATATTGTAGGCAAATATAATATTACTTACATTGAAGGCTTAATATCTTAGAACATATACCGTCCTTGTCTATTCAAAGGTCTGTAAGTAATTGCTTTAAGTTATAATATTTTGCAAACATTTTATGTAAAAGAAAGATATACTGGAGTGCAATCAAAATATGTATATAACTTTAGTCTTTGGATTGAAGTACACACTTTACTTTAAGTACCTACTAAGCTATGTTTGCTGCCTAGGATAGGTATCAATTTACAAAAAGATATATTGGGTGAGGACTGGCAAATCTTAACAAAATCTACAGATTTGTTACTATTTTTACTTTATGTCGTGTATGCTGTCGTAGCTCGCCGAATAGTCAAGATGATGTGGCAGTGGTCAGAGCACATAGCCAATAGAATCGATGGCCTTTTGAGCAGAAATTTTCTGGAGTAGCGGTCACGCAAAGGATGTTGTAGCAGAAGTAGTATTGGGATCGAAGGCAGCGGATGGAGGCGGGTGGCTCCAGATCGGCCTATGGGTTGGGCATTGACATCTTTCGGCTGATATAATGAGGATAATGACATCCAATTTTAAACTGCCTCCGTGGTCCAGTGGATAGCGTATGCGACCTGCCGTCCTGGGTTCAATTCCCGGATTGGGCAAATGTGTTACTGGGTTTTTACTAATTCTCAGTAGCAGCACGGAGTCTGGAGATGTGCCCGGTAACGGCAATAGGCTCGCCCCACTATTACGTGGGACCTAAAAATTTCATGTCGAAATGTGGGTGTAATATTACACCTCTGTCTACCCCTTCAGGTATACAGGCGTGAGTCTATATAAAAAATACACATGTAACATCAGTAAAATAATATGGTTACTTTTAACTATCAGCAATATATTTTATTGTCAGCTGATGGGATCATACACATCTCTACGTAGTCGATTGTGGCTGGTTGTGTGTGTTTCTATTTCCCAAAATCTACTAAATGTATTTTGATAAAACTTTGTATAATATGTTGCGTATACACCGGAATATAGCACTACTTTTTGCCATAAAACCTGGCAATGCTGCCAGCATTTTGGGCAAATGGGCACGCTTCCAACTGACGGCGATGTCGATGATTATAATGACGCCCTTTAATTTTGTTTAAATTCTTTATGTTTTTTAATATAATAAAATACATATGTAGTTAAAAAATCCCAGTCTTGGATGGAACTATTTGTTATAACTGGCACGTTTTCACAAAAACTATTTTCGTACTTATTTTCACTAACCCTACACGCTAATCGTATCCGTACAGTGCCTACCGGCACGTTTACAAATCACAAATAAACAGGCTGACTCCAAACAAATATTGAATTAGACGACAAAATATTTGGTGTGAGTAACTAACTGGATACTTAGTGTTGAGGGTGTGGGTTGCTTACGCGACGTTTGACCACTAGACGCTTCAGATTTTGTACGATTTTTCGAGAAGGCCAAAAATTTGAAGTAGTTGCCTTTTAGAGATCCTGATAGGAAAACTTTTGTTTTTATTTATTTATTTATTTAAGTAACACTTTATTGTACCCTAGGTTGGACATTAAAAATGGATCATTTTACAAACATAGTACAATAGGCGGCCTTATCGCTAACAGCGATTTCTACCAGACAACCTTTCGATGGATATTATTGGTAAGAAAGAAATGGTAGTTGTCAGTGTACCAGTGAATTATGATTATACTTTAAATATATACATAAGTATATAAAATTAATAATACGATAATATACCTACTCATACATGTATACAGTGGCGTAGCTAGCTTGGGTGGCACCCGGGGCGGATTTTAGTGGTGTCACCCCATCGCAGGTGTATTTCGGTTCATTGCCCTCTCCAAAGCATCTGAGTCCTCCCATGGCTTTTGAATGATTATCTTCATAAATCCTTTTTTTTTTTTTGTTTTACGAGGTGGAAAATCCCTTCGGATCTCCGACTCTTGGAGAAATGAGAGCCGGAGTAATGTATGTGGTGTAATCACTAAAAACCACCTCGACTTTCTCATGTACCCGTGTGTCGGAGGGTAGGGAATCGCATAAGCATTCGTCGCTACCCCCCGACGGGTATCGGCCCGCCAGATCGTCAGGCGGGCCCCGAACAAAACCCCCTTGGCGGCGGAATAAGGTGTTGGGCTCCGCCGCCAAAACATCCAGCGGCCGCAGAGGATAGGGAGGACGGCAACGCAACACCGCATCTCCTCTTCCTCTGCGGCCCCACAGCGACGCATCGAATACTGCGCCCCCATTTGGTCGCCGGAGATAGGGCGCGCGGCAATGCAACACTGACACGCCTCTCCTCATGCGACCACGCGCGACTGCGAGGGACAGACAGAACTGTCCCCCGCACCCGCACCGTTGGACGCATCCTGCGCAGGCCCCTCCAAGCCCACGCGGAGCGTCCCCTCCTGGATCCCTCTTAGCTTCACCGCGGGTTACCAATCCACGGTTACTGAGCCCCCCCACCACGACAAGGTGGAGATCCCACGGGGGGATCTTCATAAATCCTACGATAACCAGGATCAAACTAGCGTTCCAGGGTCGAGCCGACCCTAGACAACACCAGTGAGTGAAATCTATGAAGCGCATTTTATGACAATATTTTTTTAGGTATTAAACTGTATATAAAATAATCCTCAGCTTTATATAGTACCTTATTTCCTAATTAAGTAGAAAAAATCAGCTTGCGATTAGCAATCACGACTAATAAAAAAAGATGTCCAATTGTTAAAGAAAAGAAACATAGTTAATTCATCATCATCCTAAATCCTTTTTAGTCAGTTTTGATCCAACCCAATGTGATGTGACATGTGATACACTTTGTGTATGGGTTCAGTCACAATTTTTTTATTTTTGCGAGTGAGAAAGTTAAAACTTCTTGTTTTGGCTTCCTTCGGGAAACAAAACAACACATTTGAAAATGTGGGTGTAAGGTTCACCCTAAAATGCCAAATATCGGTGACGGACAGCAACGTCACTGGTGCGAAAGCTACGCCTGACATATTTTGGGATTATATGATGTTCGCAGCGAGGCGTAGAATACCATTACCCCAGATTCTAGCCATCCTATGTACTTAGAGAGGGACACCAGATATCTCAAGGCGGAGCCGGATTCTTGGTATATAAAGTCTTCTCTGGCAACGATATAGCAGTTTCCAGTGTGTCGGCAAGAATATGAACTTGAAAATTGTCCAAGTATATGCACCTACCTTATACTCGAATGATGAAGTGGAGGAAATGTATTTTGACATTTCGAGAGTCTTACATAACACCCAGAAGGACTACTTCAATGTTGTCATGGAGAACTACAACGCGAAATTGGGAGTGCTTATCTACTAATTGTAGTGGGATCGCACGGATTTGGTAGAAGTTGACCACATCTGATGGAAATTCGTCACTTCTAGGTCCGAAATTCATGAAGTTCAGAGCATTTACAGTGATCTCTACATGTCGGCAGCGTGCTTTCTTCATCTCTACTAGGAGGACCCCCAAACTACCTTAACGGAACTTCACGGACGAGTTACCAGAAGTCAGCCAAGAGCTTATACGTGGAAAATCCGCTGTAGAAGTCGAAACAATGTGCAGCTCTAATGTATATTTAAATCTAGCCTCTTCTCGTGGAGTGGCGGACAAAACCCTTTTTAAGTGCTATCGACACGTCACTCTCTTGAGCAACGTATTTAAGCTGTTTTCCAGTGTCATCATCAGTCACCACCAAAAGTTTCGCGTCTCGCTTGACGAGTTTTAGACCTCCAAATAGTCCGGTTCTCGAGGATGAGGTGGCACCAAAGATGACATTAACATTACTGCAAATTATATATTAGACAAAAGAGTATGATCATCCCCTGTGCTTATAGCATTTATGGACTATGAAAAAGCCTTTGACTTTATTGCAACCTAGTCTATTCTGGAGTCCGTGTAACGGTACCGTTTGCTCAGAGGTAGGTATGTCGAATTTCTGCGTCGGGCAAAACTTGCAGTTGGGTAGAGACAATTTCGAGAAGGCTCGCAAAACAATACAGCTTAACTGGGCAGCGTATAGGAAATCACGTCGCTTTTCGTCACGCTTACCGCAAAGACTCAAGACAAAGTGTGTTCTACCTGTGACTTACAGAACGTGGACACTGACGGTACGACTGGTCCACCAATTTAAACTCGCTTAAAAGCTATGGAGAGGGCTACGCTCGGAGTGTCTCAGAAGAATAGAATTCAAAATTAAGGCATCTGCCAGAGAATCAAAGTAATCAACCCTAAAATCAAAATAAAACAGAATAAAATGAAGAAATTATCTGATTAGATAATTTCTTCATTTGTACAATACTATACATAAGTACAATCTTTGATCACAAGAAGTGATCAAAGATTGTACTTCTACTGGACACGACCTTCATCAATGAAGACAGCGACTAAGAAGATCTGATTAGATATTAATAGTGGACTGCGAAAAGCTTAAGATAATGATAAATTATATATATATTCTTAAACAATTGATGATTTTTGTACAAAATGGTATAGATTAAGAAAATCAGCTATCTTAAATATAGTAGGTATGTACAAATTTTAATTGTGCTTAATTTTTGCAGTATTTCCCAACTAGTAGCGAACTTCACGTAATTAGGTAAATAGCCTAGGTACTAAGTATATAAAACTGGAGAACATAATTATTTCAGACAACATACATAGACTCACGCCTGTTTCCCCAAAGGGGTAGGCATACTTAACGCCCACTTTTCGCCAGTGTTTTGATCCCACGTAATAGGTGGCGGGCCTATTGCCGCTTATCGGGATATTTTGTTTGCCAGAGCCTCGTCCGTTGATCGGCAGGTGCACCACTTGCAGGTGAGGTTGGATTGGGGCCCTAAGTTCTTGGTGGGAACCCTATGCACCCTTATTTCAGACAAATATAATAAAATAGAATGTCAAAATAGAACGACAATAAGCACTTCATAGGTTTCGCACACAGGCGCCGTCTTGAATCGGCGCGGCTCTGATACCTACACTTATTATAATGAAATGAAGTCCCCTTTTTGTTCTGTCTGTATGAACCCGATAAACTCAAAAACAACAAATCGGATTTTTGTACGCTTTTCACCAATAAATAATGTGTGATTCCTGAGGAACGTTAAGGTGTAAGTATAATTCACACGGACGGGACGGGACGAAGGCTTATATTTACTAGATACTAGAGGCTACTACAGCCACGCCCGGCCATTTTATTTTAACTGAACCGTTTCTCCCCGATCCCGTGAGAATTTCTTGAAATCCGTTCGTAGTGAACCCCTACGGTCCTCAAGGGACATGCAAAATTTCAGCTTCTTGTCCCAAATAGTTTTGGCTGTGCGTGTTCTGTCAGTCAGCCAGTAACGCATTTTTTCCATATCCATCTGTAACATTACACATCTGTGTTATGTGCCTGGGTGTCACCCCAAAAATGGTGTGACCCGGGGCGGACCGCCCCCACCGCCCCCCCCCCTTGCTACGCCACTGCATGTATATACACATACATAAATAATAATATTTAGTTTTTATACATATTTATAAGTAGGTATACTTTCTTGTCTGGGCCCGATTTTGTCAATGAAAAGCTTAAATTGCGTTTATTCAATTACAAACTCAGACCAATAAAAGGCTTGTTTGTATAATGTGTTTGTATGTATGTACAACCATATAAACCTTTCGTAATAAAAAATATGTTCAATAAAATCATATTTCAATCGTATTACAACTCCTAAGACCGACATGGTTTAAGTTCATCTACAGATAAGAATCGACCCAAGTTCAAGCCAACTCAGTCATACCCGAAACTTCGCCGACGCCAGGGTTCAGGGAATATGAATAAGTTTTAAACTACTTATTATTGTCAAAGATATGTATTTTGGGTACCTATAAGTTATTATGTTAAAGTGGTATATTAATGAGGAATTGGCTACGAAGATATACATTATTTTTTGGTAAATATGAAAGAAGAGGCCTATATCCAGCAGTGGACTGGTACAGGCTGGTGAGTATGAAAGTATTTAAGCATTTTTGATCAGTTTAGAGAGTATTAAATGCCGTCGGTCCCAGCTGTCAAGAGCGACATTTCATTTTGGCCATAAATTCACACTGGTCTAAACCATGGAATATAGCTATCCCTTTGGGTTGCGGATATCAGGCAGAAGTTGCTCTGTGGAAAAGCTTATATTCAGTCAAATCTGGTAAGACTAGTAAGCGGATCCCGGGTTAGAACTGGGATCCCACTAAGAGGTTGGATGAACAACATCCTCTTAGCGTCCGAAAACAGAAGTAGCTTTATATACTAATATATAATATAATAATTTACTTCCAGCGCCATATTTATTTCCAAAGGCACTATAAAACATATTCATCTCCAAAAATAAATTTAGAATTCCACCAATCAAATCCTAAGCTTACAAGTCTCTAAGTCTCCAAATTAAATCAGAATCAATATCATTATTAATAGCCTCTCTTCCGTAGGCTTTCGCGGATCGCACAAATGCAAAATTTTACTATCAGCTCACGTAGCGACTTGTCTTTGCACTAACGGCCATTTTCAATATTCGATCCATACATGGATTTTGAGATTCGAGATTCGTGTTTGACATATTTTGTATGGAGCTTAAATAAATTGAGCTCTTGATGAGGCGGGGGGAGGGGGGGGGGGTGACACCGCTAGGTATGAGGCTATGTCGATGATTTGAATATTTGATGAAAATTCCGCCGTAGGTATTCAGAATGTAACCTGATTGGGTTCTTGATTAAATATTGTTGTGTGCTTAGATTTACTGGAAGAATATCTTAGCACAGACATCAGGCAAGGGAAGGAAATATTAGATGTGATCATCTGTCTGGTAGTACGTGAATATAAAAAAATATTGTGGTTGATATTATGTATTTAGAAGTTTTATATAAATTGTCTCCTGTCTCCTCCCCTCAAAAACAAAGCTTTTGTATTTGTGTGTATGTGTATGTATGCATGTTTAAGTGTCCTGGGTTGTGTGCCGGGAGATAAATTAAAGTCGCAAGGCCGAATTACCAGAAATGTATATTTACGTTAAGTTACCATAGGTATTATTATATAATGTAAACGTATTTCGCGTGTGTCGGTAGTGCGCGGTACACAAAGACTGATGTTATTAGAACTTCATACTATACAATGCAATTCATGAGTCAGCATAGCCACTACAAAGCAAATGACCATTTACACTATTCTTGAAACCGTCTCATCATCTTGCATATTTCTTTAATAAAATATGACGGCAAATTTTACTACACGTGCCATAACGTAAGTTCAAGCTTAAGTATTTCTCCGTAAATATGCTCGCTACTTCTACTTACCTTCAGTTACCCAGTATTCTTATTTCCACAACGTAGTTTGCAATATCCAACACGTGTACGGTTCTTACCTGCAGAGAAAGAAAACATATTGGTTGAAATTCGATCAGATAGCTTCGTATGGCTTTTACCGCAGTGCCCCAACGGCATCGGATGATAAGCCTTTGCAAGGATATTGAATGAAATATTAGTAAAATTGGGTAGGCATGTTATGTACATACATAGACTAACGCCTGTTGCCCGAAGGGATAGGTAAAGACTACGGAGCCATTTACAACGATCCTGTTTTGTATTTTACTATAAACTTAAAAGTAACTTAGCTACTCGTTACAAATAATAATTACCGAAACTATATACACTTTAATTGGAATACCAAAACTGAACTACATGTAATTTCACTTTAAATTGCTGTGTCACAATGTTAATTGTATTTGTATTGTAACCAGTGCCGATTCTCGTATTTTGACAGATACTAACACTGTATTTTGAACAAAATGCGATTTGATTTTGAATTGAACCAAAGATTTTTTTTTTGACGACTACTCTCGCGCTAGGAATAAATCCTGTGACGCGGGGGACTTTACAAACATACAGCCAACGAACACAATGCACACCCAGACTTGAAACAACATTTTATGGATTACACAAAGTGTTGTCTCGTGGGGGATTCGAACCTACAACATTCAGCGCAGTGTCAGTTGGTGAGGTGGCTTCTTAAACTACTACGTCAACGGCGCAGTAAAAAAATGGCATTCATATATTTCGCCCTTTTCGAGAATACCGTTTATGGCATAAATGACATCGAGACTAGTTCGAAACTTCATTTTAAACAAATATATTTACGAGAATTATTAGGTCTCAAAAACAACTTACTCGGCAACTTTAGGGGCGCGCATTCGACTGCCGGTCGCCGGCGACCAATAGGAACACGGCTTCAAATGGAAGCATTCGTACTGCGAGCAACTGTCGTAACGACCGGACGTCGCTCACAAAGGTGACCCAGGCTTTCGACACGGATTAATTTATTTTGGAAATAAAATCCCGACAAGCTATTTGGGATTTATCGAGTTACAAATATTCTAATCGGGATTTGAATTTGATAGCTGCGTAATTTAAAAAATTATGAGGGTATTTTCTAACATTTTCATCAAATATTTTAAACATTCCTTTTAATCTCCGTTCTTGTAACAAAGGATATACCCAACACTCTTTTGATGTTCTTTTACTTTTCTTTCTCTTTAAAATTAATAATGCTCCTATTGCAACTTCTTCGAAATCCACTCTACACGAATGTACTTGAAATACTGTCGCTCGGCTTGGTCTCCTGGCCCTAGTTGCCTATGTTTTAGTCTCCGAGAGACTAAGTCGCCGGCGACCAGTCGACAGTGCGTAGTGGCTCTTTATGTACTTCACGGTTTTAAATCACGTAATTATTCCTGTTCAGCATAACAGTCTTTTGCAGCCCACAACTGGATATAGGCCTCTCCTACTTTCCATCACAATAGCTTGTGAGCCAAAAAAATATTTAAAGAAAAACAAAAAACCCAACTGCGTAAAAACAATTTAAAAAAATACGTGAAAGAATAACTTAAATAAAAACTAAAAAGAAAGAAACAAGGCCAGTAGTTTAGAATTCTAATGCTGAACAGAACGACTCGCAGTCGGGGCCCATTCAAATTTTACCAATCAAATGTTCCCAAGGGGCCCCGACTGTGAGTCGTTCTGTTCTGCATTAGAATTCTAAACTACTGGCCTTGTTTCTTTCTTTTTAGTAGTAGTAGTTGGGTTTTTTGTTTTTCTTAAAATATTTTTTTATTTTATACTTTTTAGTTATTCACTGTTTTTTTTGTTTGTTTATCGCTTATACTTGAAGTAAAAACTTAAATCAATAAGTAACAACATTACCGAGAATGATTATTTTGTTAAACAACTTTAAATTCTTATATATACTAAACTATTATTTAAAATGAAAAATGATAAAAGAAACCTAAAGATGACTTTAAAATACCTATTCAACGACACCCCACTTGACATAGTTCATCGACATATTTTTTTTTCATTTTGACAATATAGCGTCTGGTTGTCGCTGTGGTGAATTTTGATTACTGTCATGTCTTTAGTGACACTCGCAAGGTTAAGACGAATCGATTGACGTAAGAATCATCAAAATCGGCCTACGCATTTGGTCTCTAGAACGCCGCATAGAAACAAACATACATACATACATACATAGACTGATAAACACATTACCCACCTTTGCGTCGCGCAGTCGGGTAAAAAGAGGATTGCCCAACTAAACCACGCTGGCCAGACGAGTCGGTAAAGAGTTACATATCGAGTTTTTCGTCTTCGTAAAGATACTGTTCACTTTGCATTGTTCCCTTAGTTGCTTACGATATGAAACGATTACGATATGAAATAATTGGTGACAATTTAATCTTCTTAATTAACTATTATTATGCATGCCAAAACATCCATAGTTAATTCGAATAATGAAGCGATTATGATCGCACACAAAATAATCTGCTTTTCGGTGGTATAAAATGTTATTCGCAGTATCACATCATGTTGTGTATAATCCAAATATAGGTCACGGCAGGACTAAACTTGTTTGCATTCTTCTATAACGTGAATTGTTTTGTTTCCGCGAATGCTCGGTGCATCTACATTTCGAATGAATATTTTGGTATAAACTGGCATACTGTACAAAAGGAGCCTCATTCCTAGAATTTGTTTCATGTATGCAGAGGCATTTTGTTTTGAATTATCTGCTTTCAAAACACTGACACACAAAGCTTTGTATTTATATGAAGAGCGGTATTGTTTTGTTTTTTGTATTTTTTTTTATAGACTCACGCCTGTATCCCCGAAGGGGTAGGCAGAGGTGAGATATAACACCCACATTTCGCCATGAATTTTTAGGTCCCACGTAATAGGGGGCGAGCCTATTGCCGTACCGGACACATTACCAGACTCCGAGCCGCTACTGAGAATTTCCTAACGGAAAAACCCAATAACACTTTGCCCGACCCGGGAATCGAACCCGAGACCTCCCAATCCCACGCGCATATTTATGCCGCGAGACCAACAGGTGTGTTTTGTTTATATAACTGCTGTTTTGTTTTTAAATTAAATTATTTGTATCAAAACTATACTATTAAGTTTGGTGTTATAATTTATAAAAACAAATTCAAATAACATCTATCCAAATAGACGTTAATAACTATGCTACGTAGTTATATTAATGAGTATTTACCATTTGTATTTCAAGCTGTTGGTGTTCCGAAAATAATAAAATTAAATGAAATATATAAGAATTTTTAATATTCAATCGGAATATTGTTAGAACCACGATTAAGAATGTCATAAATATCCTGAACAATTTTAATAGACTGCTTCCGTCCAGTAGATATCGTTAGCGTCTGCTGATCGGAGGTTACAGTTTCGATTCCCGGGTCGAGCAAAAGTATAACTGAATTTTGGCGAATTCGCAGTAGCAGCACGGCGTCTCACCCCCTTTTACGTGGGACCTAAAAATCCGAGGCGAAATGTGGATGTAATATAATACATCTACCTACCCCTTCGGGGATACATGCGTGAGTCTATATTAAACTTTTAATAGCTCAATATATGAGTGGCACAAATATTGATACATTAGAGTAACTGAACAGATCCAGTCACTAAGCGAGTCTATGAAACAGATCGAACTGTCCAAAACAGACTAATGAACTTTTAAGGATCAGGACACATTTTACAGGATAGCGTAAACGTTATAGATTTTAAATTAAGTATTATTAACGGTGCAAATACATAAACCTAGTAGGGGATTATGTATTTGAGCCGTATGGAGTCGAAACGTTGGGACCATGGGGTCCAAGTGCGAGATCTCTTTTTAGGGATCTCTCAAAGAGACTGGTTGACGCCTCGCGTGACCAGATGGCTGGCCTGTATTTGACACAAAAGATCAGCATTGCCATACAACGTGGCAATGCTACAAGCATTCTAGGCACGCTCCCAATTGATGGCGATGTGGAGGATTTCCATGACACCCTTTAACATTTTTTTTTGCCTTTTTTATGTACTGGTTTTTATTTCTTAGGTACTTAATTATAGAAAAAATGTTTTATTTTATGTGTATATAATATATAGTCACCTAGTAATAGTTTAATTTTCTTTGCAAATAAATTCTATAAAGTATTAAAATCGTACATGTAGGTAAAAAAGTGATGAATATGTATGTAGAAGGACGAAAAGGGAGAGGACGGCCAAGGAAAAGATGGATGGACTGTGTGAGAATGGATATGAAAGAGAAAAGGGTAAATGATCGGATGACTGGTGACAGAGAAGTATGGAAGAGAAAGACATACTGCGCCGACCCCAAATAAATTGGGACCATGGCAAGAAAATGATGAAGTATTAAAATCATACCGCTTTGGTTTTCTTGTAAAATGTGTCCTGTCATGTAAAAGTTTATTATAATTTATATTATTAAAATGCTTACGTTACTTACTGACTAACAGGCAACACACAGCCGAAACTAAGAGACCCAAGAGGCGAAAATTTGGCATGACATGTAAGTGGCGGGAAAAAGCGTCGATAGCCTAGTGGTGTACGTAACGGACTGCCGTGTCGATGGTCTCGGGTTCGATCCCCAGGTACCCCGGGCACGCACCTCTGCCGTTTCGACGTTATGTGTGTATTAAAAAATGTTAATTATCGCTCGCTTAATAATGTACCCGGTAGATGGCAATAGGCTCGCCCCCTATTACATTGGGACCTAAACATAACTGGCAAAATGTGGGTGTGTATACACCTCGCCTTTCCTTTCGGTGATAAGAGGCGTGAAGTTATGTTATGTTATGTAAGTGCCATAGGTAACATAGGCGTGCTCCAATGACGTAAGAGACAACTAGAGAAAATACACGAAGCAAATAGTATCTTCAAGAAGAGACGTAAGACTCGAAATCAAACTCACCAAGTCATCTGGCTAGCGTTGTTTGGTAGGCCTAAGCCTCCTTTGACTCACAAAGTTATCGTTGATGCAAATAAGTAATAGAGCTCGTATGATGAACAGTGAATTGCGAAAAGCTGTATATAGGGAACATAATATATAATATTACCAGGCATAACTCCTGCCCTATGACGTTCACAGGCGCTTTTGTGTCATGGCACACTTTTGTTTGAATCGCGCTGTCCTCCGCCTAACGCATTCTCAAGCCTAACAAGTGACTTGTCAAAACATCCCCCGGTAAAGTTACAATGTTTGTTCAAAAACATTTGAACATTCCCCTTTAATGGTTAAAAGTTTGAATTAGTTTGTGTGAATGACATAATCGGAGGCAAGAGAGTGCCTCGGCTAATAAACAATTTCTGTTTGTTTAGTTGTATAGTAGAGAAGTAAGTAATTTAAACAATAGGAATGATATCCCTATCACAAATAATAAACTAAGGACGTTGTGTAAAACTAACAGTGGCAAACTGAAAATTTAATCAAATGTTTTGATAAAAAACCCAGATACAACTTTATTGTGAAGGATTACGATAGTGGGTATTTAATACACATACATACATACATACATAGACTCACGCCCACTTTTCGCCAGTGTTTTGATCCCACGTAATAGGTGGCGAGCCTATTGCCGCTTATTGGGACATTTTGTTTGCCAGAGCCTCGTCCGTTGCTCGGCAGGTGCACCACTTGCAGGTGAGGTTGGCTTGGGACTCTAAGTTCTTGGTGGGAGCCCTATGCACCGGGGTATTTAATATTATATCAATATACTGTTTTGTAGAATATGTCGCAATTCAAACCTAAGCTACGGTGGACACCACAGAATTTTCGAAATTATATGCCTATCAAATTGATAAAATTCGCTTACTCCTGTTGGTTACCACCATGGGTCCATGGGTCCTGATTGCCTCGAAGACCTCTAATTTTCAATGCAGCGAGTAAAACAATGTTAATTCGTTTTCTTTTTTTTCTTTAAAAAGGCAACTCCCGCAGAAATAGATCCTGTGTCGCGGGAGACTTTACAACATACAACCAACGGACACAATAAATTCATCCAACTTTAACCATCAAACATTATTTTTGAACTCTATGCTAGTTGGAAAATTACTTAACGAAAAATCTATACATCAAACTATCATTAACAAACTTAATTCATAATCTCACGAATCAATAAAAATCTACAAAATTAAGAGCAAACTTGCCACTAAATGAACTAAGAAGTTAAGTGTTCACAAAATCCTTCCATAGAACAATTTTGTTCGTTCGGTATGAGGCCTTCTATGCTCACGTTTCACGTTTACATGTAGGTACATGAGAGTATGTCGACACACACCTCCCTACGTTACCGCCTTGCCACTTGCTCTTAACCCACTGACGTGAAACGGCATGGCTTTTTTTCATTGCATCTCTACATAAATGTACGCTTTAAACTACTCTAAATTATTCTACTTTAGAGAGTATTTTTATGTAGACTTACTGGTTGGCTAAGATAAGTGACAATGCGCCCCAATTTGAATTTTTACTGTATAATTCTATAATTAGACTTTGTTTCGAGTTCGTTGCAATTTGAAAAGGTACAGTAAGTGTAAGCATAGCTACTGATTTACAGTAGTTATGTCCTGCAGAGTTTGTCGCTCACAAAGAATGCTATATGTTCTTTAACAAACCGCGGCGTCTTTTAACAACTTGTGCCGTTTTTGTTAAGTCAAAGTAGTCTTAAAAAGTGGGCGATCAGATTTCACACAACTTTGGTTCATCATCATGCCAAACGCTATTAAAACATTCTTAACAACTTTAAGGCAAACCGACAGCAACAAAACAGTATGTATACGAAACTTTAACCCAGCTTTCGTATGAACGATTTACACTAAAGATTTTCTATATCTATTGTCTTTAAGTTAATATAATAAATAATTGTATTTTCTTATTTTAAATCGTCTTTCGGAATATATACCACGTTACTTTGTTTGGAGTAACCGATATTACAGCACTGTTGCAAGCGCATGTCTCGATAGACAACTTCAAATAAGTTGAATGACCACGGAACTTTGAATTCCTAAATTATATACCTATGTTTTTTTCACTATGCCGCACGCCAGTGGGCTTAGAGCCTAATTCGACGTCGCCCGTAAATCCCGAAGCTCCCTCAAACTCCTGCAGCCGTGTAATTGCCGTGAAACATATTTGATTCGTGTTTTGTTGCCTGTAATAATGTTGGAACGTCGCGTCGTTCCAATATGTTCGTTTTGATAAGAAAAATGGAGGTAAAGGGATTGAGTTTCATTTTATAATCATTGCGTGTACTTTCTTTGTAATAATAAATAGGGATTCGAAAGGTAGTAGGTCACTTATGTTTTGGTATGGTCGTGCCAGTAATATATATTGTTTAATTTCATTTCATTTTACGTTTCAATTGATTTTAGAAAATTCTTTTCACAAATGCTAATTACCATATTAATGGAAATGATATTCATAATAATGTAAGGAGAGAAAGAAAAAGATAAGTAAAAAGAATCGGCAAGTGAAACCGCGAAGCATTTCTAGTCATATTACTTATTCAGTTTGTTAGCATAGAAACCAATATCTCACGTCAGAATACAGGCTATCCTTTGAAAATTATAGTATCCAATCTATAACAGGCTAATCCCTTAGGTTTGATTTACAATCATCATGGATTTCAATAATACTGAATTCTAGTAAGTTTGGTCTTTGTTGAATATGAATTCGAATGTTCTCTTGAAATATAGATTGTCGCTTCGTTTAAGCACCAGTTTTGAACAATAACGATGTTTTTACAAAATAAGTAAAAATATTACAGCGTCACACCAGTATACCCGAAGGAGTAGGTAGAGGTGAATTATTACAACCACATTTCGCCATGTTACGAATTTAAGCTCACACGTAGAAGGGGTCGATCCTACTGCCGTTACCGGGGGCACATTGCCAGACTTCGTGCTGCTACTGAGAATTTGGCAAAACTCAGTAACAGCTTTGCCCGACCCGGGAATCTAACCCCATCAGCAGACACATACGCTATCCATTGGATCAAATATTATTTAATATTTTAGATGCCTAGACGTCCCTTACTTTAATTTAATGTATGATTTTATTACAAGTTTAGAAATAAAATAGTACCTATAGACCAGCTATTCTCAAAGTGTGCTCCGCGAAGCCCCAGGGCTCTCGGCAGAAGCATCTCTAGGGGCTCCACGACGCGGATGTAGGTCAGTCAAATAAATGGTTTAAAAGTGCACGTAGGACTCGGCTTTGTTTTATTTTTGGGCTCCACCTAATATTTGGTGACCCAAAGGGGTCCATCCCTAAAAATTTTTGAGAACCACTGCTATAGACAAAACCAACTTACTGAACATTTAAATTTATAATAAGTGTCTTTTAACAGCTCTTTGTAAAGCGGGTTATTTCTTGAACCGCAACTATTTTAAAGTGCAACCAACAAACCAACAAACAGCTAAAGGATTCCTTTAAAGGCAACTTTTAGTTGCGCTCACAACTTCAAATTAAACGAATTATATTTTCAAACGTTTCTCGTAAACGAAGACTTTTAAATCAAATGCTTTAATTGTTTATAACAAATAAACAATTAAAGCAGTTGATTTAAAAGTCTTAAACGGGAAAAACTATGCAACTAGAAAAATACAAATAAACTTGAAACTAAGAATCGAACGCCAGTTGACTTGGAAGGTACTAGGGTTACAGAAATGAACAGACGTTAACGTCTGTCCGATTCAATAGGCGTCTTAAAAATCTGGTTAAAAAGTTGATGTACATTACATAGTATGTGCTACAAACTCGATTGAATTGTTAATTGTCGCTTGCCCCGTGCCTCGGAGAGCATGTTAAGCCGTCGTTCCCGGCTGCCATGAGAGTCTTTGACAGTCATTAAAGGGAGTCAGTACCTCTGAATAAACTGACACTAGTCTAAACAATAGAAAATCGGTATCCCTTTGGGCTGCGGCAGTCAGAAAGGCAGTCGCTCTGCGGAAAAGCATTCAGTCAAATCCGGTTAGACTGGTAAGCAGACCCCGGGTTGCAGCTGGGATAACGAATAAATAGAATTAGTATGTGCTACAAACCTAACACGCAAACCATCATTCAAATAGATAATTACCTATACCATACCGTATAGGTGCTGAGATAGAGATATTACAATAGAGCAACCATCTCTACATAGAGCTCGTAGTGAACCTTACCGAAATACGTTTTATTTGTGTTTTGTTCCTCTAATCGTTTACAGCCGTCACGTGCAGCCCGCACGTTTAGATGTGTTGTGAGATTGTTACCTAGATATACTTGCGAACGTTAAATGAATTTAGGGCAAAAACGGTAGAAAGAGAATATTTTTGTTTGTGTTTTGTAAGAGATTAAGTTTTAAGTTGGATGTTTTTAGATTTACGCGTAAAAATGGTGTGGTGGTGGGAAATAGTGACTAGCTCATTTATTTATTCAAAGAAACATTGACCAGAAAATTGGCATTATTATATTTTTCATTTCTATGCCTATGACACTAAAATATTTTACGAACGTTATAATGAATCGAATACCAAATAAGCAATCTATGACTGCCTTCTTAACAGCAGAACTACATTTCTACAGAAATGAATAAAATAAATAAATAATTATCACAGTTTCTGGATTTCCTCCATATATCGACGTCAGTCTTTTAGTATTTGGAATACTGCCAGCAGAGAAATAAACCGATATAAAAATTTATTTACTCCTTTTCTTCTTCAATCTCAATAATTGTTTAAGATAGCTAGTTACGTGCTAAAAAGCGAAGTATGCTTTAATCACCACCATAATAAAACAGGCAAATCTGTTTCATTTCAAATTTAGATTTTTCGCATAAAAGTATTATAAAGCAAAAGCGAGTGCCATTCCCACAAGTTAAATTTATATGAAACAACTAACCTATTGCTGTAAACAAACTTCCGTTTATTTAGGACTTAAACCATTTCAAATGAATCTGTGCCTGCTAAAAGTATTTAGCTTTAATGCTGCTTAATGTTTCAAATAAAATTAAACTAGACAACGCGCATCCACTTAAATTATACACCTAAACTTTCCGGAGGAACCGTAATAACAATAATATAGACTGCCTCTGTGGTCTTGACTGCTTCCGTAGTATGCATCTGCTAATCGGGTCTTGGGTTCGAAATCCCTGGTCGGGCAAAAATGTTACTGAGTTTGTCCGAATTCTCAATAGCAGCAAGAGTCTGGTCTGGTCTAATGTGCTCGGTAACGGCAATAGGCCCGTCCCCTGTTACTTGGCACCTAAAAATTCATGAGGTAAAATGTGGGTGTAATGTAACACCTCTGCCTACCCCTTTGGTTTACAGACGTAATGCTATAATAAATATCTAATACTTCAAAATTTGTCATATCTGTATTATTTTCTTCCATCACACTCGAAGGAGTTTCACTACAAACATTTATCCTGAAATTTATACCTACACATACTTGAGAATATTGGTAGAACCTCTATAATTTGTAACAATTTCTCAGTACAAGACAAATAAAGAATTTCCAGGTAAATAGAAATAGATCCGGTCCTATTTCTTGGAACGTAAGAAACGGTAGTTCACGATACAGGAGTACCTTTGCCCTTGAGATACACCTATACACATGCTTGTGCAAAGATAACATGTACATATTTAATATTAGCTGAGCCGCGGTTAAGAAAACATGATATGCATAATGTACAGAAAATATTTTAGTTTTATTTTTCTATTTGAAGCAATTCTAAATAATCGGATTATAAGCGGCTTATATTGACGAATGGGAGAGCATTTTGAAACTCATTCAGTCCTTATATTTAACTTAACTTTTCATAATGTAAAATTTTGTATAGTCTTTTCATTCGACGCTTCCTTTCAAAATGACAAGTTTTCTGTAAACTTAGCGCTTCCTCGCTAACAGTGGGACTAGAACCTAAATTTGGACTTAGATTATTGTTCAACGGCAAAACTTTTACTACATCTTCCAACATTTTAGCTATTAAAATAATCTTCACTTCATTAAATGAATGCATTCCTCCACTTTCTCCAAACCTTCATTAAATAGCAGACTTCATAAAAAAGGTAATAAAAACCAGACACCTTTACATTTTAGGGAAAATATAATATAAATACCTCTTTGTGAATTCACTGCAATCGTTGTCGTAAAGTCAAAAGAAAATCTTGAAGAAAATTTTGATGAAGTTTTGAAATGCGAATATTGTTGATGAATCGAACCACACTTCGAATTTGAAGTGCAATAACACTGATTTACATAATTATATCGATTTACATCGATCGATCGATTTACATATATAATAAATTCTGTTCCTAAGATCTAGGAGAAATCCCTTTTAAACGTTTACGGATCAAGAATTTAGTACATACATACATACATAACTGCTCTCTTAACATATCTCCAACAGTGATTGATTGGCTTCGTAGTTACCTGTGTGGCCGCCGACAGCGTATTCGCATTGAGGATACATTTTCTGCTTGGTGTAACATAACTGTTGGTGTGCCCCAGGGTGGCGTGTTGTCTCCATTACTCTTCGCAATTTTTATAAATTCTATCTCTAACAATCTTCGCTCTTCCTACCACCTTTATGCAGATGATCTCCAGATTTATACGCAGTCACCATTAGCGCAGATAATACAGTCCATTAATGTAATTAACAGTGACCTGGCACAAATTTGCAGTTGGAGCAAATCATTTGGGCTGAAAGTTAACCCCTCTAAAACGCAGGTCACTATTGTTGGTAGCCCCAAATTGGTGTCAAAAGTAAACTGGTCGCAGCTCCCTGATATTGTTTTTGATGGTACCATACTTCACATACGGAACAAAGTCAAGAATTTGGGTGTTACGATCGACTCTGCTCTTACTTGGGGACCACAGATCCAAGAAGTAAGTCGAAAAGTGTTTGCTTCAGCAGGCTCGCTGAGAAGATTGAGGAACTTTCTTCCGACTGCCACCAAAATTGCGCTTGCCAACTCGATTCTTTTACCCATTATCGATTATGCGGATGTCAGCTATCTAGATCTCGCCGAAAACCAACTTGACAAACTTGAGCGCCTCCAAAATGTCTGTATACGATTCATATTTGGATTACGCAAATATGATCATGTTTCACAATTTCGAACGCAACTCAAGTGGTTACCCATACGTCATCGCCGGAATGCTCACATTCTTACTTTACTGTACAATGTATTGTTTAACCCTTCAACTCCTTCCTATCTTAAAGGTCGATTTGAGTACCTACATGACACACATAATAAGTTTTTGAGGTCATCAGAAAATTTAAAACTGAAAATGCCGGGACATTCCACGAGCTTTTTTGATAAGTCCTTTACTATTACTGCTGTACGTTTGTGGAATGCTCTACCGCTACCTATTAGGCAGGCTCAAACAGTAACGAAGTTTAAAGCGATGGTAAAGGAACACTATCTGTCCTTGTAGGGTAAGCTATCATTCTACTATAATAATTTATATCATTATAAGTCGTGTTTATATATAATATTATACTTAGTATGATTATTTAGATGTATGTATATATGTTGAGATGTATATATGTTTAGTTGCAGAGGTATATATATTATAAAATTATGATTAAAATTTTCGAATATAAGTATTGATGTAATATTATTATGTATTTATGTATATATTATACATATATATATATTATAAATATATATTTATAATATATTTATTTGGTACGCCTACAACCACCATTATTTTCCTCTGCAAACCATATCCATCCAAAGGTTGCCTGGCAGAGATCGCTTTTAGCGATAAGGCCGCCCACTGTACTTTTCTTATAGTATAAGTTTATACTATGTAATAATTTTATAGGTGTACAGTAAAGTATATAATAAATAAATAAATAAATACATAACGTCACGCCTTTTATCCCCGAAGGGGTAGGCAGATGTGTATTTCTACACCCACTTTTCGCCAGATATACTTTAGTCGCACGTAATAAGGGGCGAGCCTATTGCCGTACCGGACACATTTCCAGACTCCGTGCTGCTACTGAGAATTTCGTGACAGAAAAACCCAATAACACTGCCCGACCCAGGAATCGAACCCGGGACCTCCCGATCCCACGCGCACATTTATGCCGCGAGACCAAGAGGCAGTCGTATAGGGTTTGATGTCGAGTTTTCCGTCTCTACGCAAAGATGGTATTTGCATCGTGTTATCCCTTAGTCGCCTCTTACGACACCCACGAGAAGATAGGGGGTGGTGACACTTGTATTCTATGCCGTCAACCACACGGCATTCGTCATCGATTTATTTTAAAAATAATGCTCTAAATTCAACCAATTGAAAAAATGTTTACAATTGGTTTTGTTTTAGTTTTTGACTTGCCTGTTAGCAGGAAACAAATTAATTTCATATAGTAATATCCTTGGAAATCCATACATGGCCATCTTATACAAAACTAGGCAAAGCTTGTAGTTACTATGGCAATCATTCATCTTCTTAGCGTTATCCTAGTTGCAACCCGGGGTCCACTCACTATTCTTACCAGATTTGACTGAATATTAGCTCTTTTCCACAGATTGACTGCCTGTGTGATCTCCGCAGCCCAAAGGCATGGCGATATTCCATGGTTTAGACTACTGTCCGTTTATTAAGAGGTATTTAGAGACTGACTTCCTATAGTGACTGTTGACTGTGAAGTTATTCATGATAGTGAGACCGACAGCTTAAGGTGCTCGCCGAGCCACAGTGCATTCAATACGCACATAACAACGTAACGTCAGTGGGCTCGAACCCGATACCCTTTGCATGGCAGTCTGTTGGTATATCTACTAGGCTATCGTTGCCAGAAACAAGCTATTTATAATAGAGAGAGAATGTTCTAGTAATTTTCAATAACAAGCTGTTTCCCCTCAAAGCCCCAATAAAACAAATCTATCCCCATCAACACAAACCCAGCAACTTAAACCGTATATTTGCGAGCAAACATTAAATCCTATCATTGGTACTGCAAATTAAATGGCGCTGTTTATTATCAATCACGTTCGCGTTGACCTTGCCAACGGAACGGCCAATGGACTGAATTAAACGAGATTCAATCTGCAAACAGACGGACGGCTAAACAAACTGAATTATATATGTGTAAAGATAGTGTAGGTCATGGGCTGTAGAGAGTGAAGGAATCGAGATAATTAGTATGTTCCAGGATACTTGAAAAAGAAAATAATTCTGTAGTATTATGGATTACTTATTTATAGTAATAGAGTATGCCTGTCGCTACGTGTGCACATTTTTTTTAAATATAACAGTTTTTTATATTAGTTTCTGCCCAATTTTATATAATTTTTGCTGTTTTAGAAAAAAATAGCTCCCTGTATCTTTAAAATATGTACAGAACTTCCGATGGAGGGTCTGATTCGCACTTGTTCAGTATTTTTTGGCAATGCTCTGATTTCGATACTATTGATCTATGAATGAACCCAGTAATTGCTTCGAAATTGGATTAGTAAGGAGCGTTATTATAAAGCTTATTACACACAGAGAAGCCATATCATGTTCGAAGTCACTTCTATCTATCGTCGTCATTAACTACTGGCTTCTACAAATCATCGTTTTGCAAGATGCATCTATTACTTACTTTGAATGATTATAACTTGTTCATAATTTGTTGATGATACGGGTAATAATAGAGTTGATGTCGATTTTCCGTTTCTTCCTAAAGATGCTATTGCCTTTGTGAATTTTTCTGAGTCGCCTCTTACGACACGCACGTAATGAAATGGTTAAGTGACAATTTGTATTCTTAATCCGTCACCACACCAAGAATATCCTACTACTAGAGGATGCCCGCGGTTACACCCGCGTTATTTAAGGCTCACTGCTCCATTCCCGTCGCTCATAGCGTGATTTTATAGCTTATAGCCTTCCTCGATAAATGGGCTATCTAACACTGAACGAATTTTTCAAATCAGGTCAGTAGTTTCTGAGATTAGCGCGTTCAACCAAACAAACAAACAAACTCTTCAGCTTTATATATTAGTATAAGATTCACTGACAATACTAAATTAGTGACGCAAAATAGGATGTCCTTTAATGCGCTGTGAAAATATACACTGCGATACAAAATAACAGTTATTCAATATTTTATAGTTTTTTTCTTATAAGTACTCTAAAGAACTGTTAAATGAACATATCATACTCCTAACAGCATAGACCTGTAAATATATTTAAACTATCTATCCCTCTCTCCTCTATTATTTGTTCCACAAATGGCATTGCCGCTAACGCTATACATATAGCTTAGCTGGTTGGCACAATCAGCTGGGCAGTATTTGTCGAGCGACAAAGCCGACACGGAACAATTAATACACTTTCTGATAGTAGCAATCCGGAACTACTCCAGCACTAGTCGGCTTATTCCAACGGCCTTTTTTCGGTACATATTCGATTTTATCACCCTTCACACGTCAATCTGTATATATAAAATTCTTGCGATACTAAATGATTGACAGAAAACGCACAATCGAAACTACTAGGCCTCAAAAGCCTAATTTGGCATGTATTCTCCTTGAGGAGCGTAGGAGAGCACTAAGAAAGGATTTCCCAAAATGTCCAAAAGATCGAGCAGAATAAAACGTGTGGCACAATCTTGTCTATTTCTTGCGTTACTGACTGACTGACAGACAACGCACAGCCGAACTATTGGGCGCAAGAAGTTTAAATAGGCGTGTATGTTGCTTGAGGAGTGTAGAGGAGCATTAAGAGAGGATTTTTGAAAACTCCCATCCTAAGGAGGAAAAGGTCTCACGCGGTTGGAGCCGTGGGTGCAATCTAGCTGGTGATAAATCCGTAAAAAATATTTCTGTCAAGCAATTCACAGTATTTACACCTTTCCAGGAGACGAATTTTCACTTCTCAAACTTTATTCAACTTTAGTAAAACGTGCCGTGCTCTATACTACATACCAGGCATTATACGAAACTCGTTTTCAGCATCCAAGCTTCGACAATGACTGTCCTAAAAGGAAATTACAGTGATCATTTACTAGATTCAGACATCGTGACTAGAAGCGCGTAAAAATGTTTTTGACATTTTAGGGTATAAATACTTTGCCTCCATAAATAAGTCAAATCTCACTTCAGTTTCGTTCATTAACTCAAAGTTAGTAGAAAATCAAACTTATCTGACATTAAGACGGACAAAATAAATGTACTCAGTGAAGACTCAATGATAAATGGTTTTGAACATTGACCTCGATAAATCTTTTATGGTCTCTAGAGAATATATTTATGAGATATTTGATTCCACAAAGAGTGCTTTTGTCAGCTTTTGGATGGATAATAGTGGTAATAGTAGCTGGAAAATATTTTGACTATTACTACTTACCTACTACTATTTCCTTTTTAAGGCGACTAGGAATATAGCCCCGCTCGGACTTTCGAAAACGTACATAAAAGAAATTCGCTTTCTTGCTGCTTTATAGCAAACTGTGAAATAAAACTCCACTGGACCACGCTGTCAATGCGAAACGCAAGCAGTCAATCAAATGAATAGTACTACGATAAAATGACTATAACCCTTACCACACAATTTCATAAATGACTGACAATTTGCTACCAAACTGTCTGAAAATTATATAAACTATTCACTATCAATTTTGTGCGTCAGAACTAAATCCGGCGCGATCCGGAAACTTCAGAGTATGAGTACCTCAGCGAACAGTTAGAACAATTATGTATGTCAGTTGTAGGTCAAATATTCTCTATACGGTATTTGATTTATAGTGACCGACAGAAATACGTACAAGTAATCGTACAGCCTACAACATATGGGCCGCCACCCATATAGCGAGGATCGACTTTCTTCTCATTTAAAATAAAGTCGAAAATCTATTAACAAAACAAAACAAAGGGAATTTTATTCTAGATCTTTCGATTTGAATGTAACTGTAGAACTAAAATGACCCATTATTAAAAATCCTTTAATCCATTAAAGATGTAAATTTGTTAAGTAACGTGTGTAATTTGTGGAGATAAATATAATTTATGCTTTATTATTATTAATGCTTCAATGGTAACTAATATTTACGAAATTATAATTGACAAATCTTTAGAATTTAAAAATGTAATAGTTAATTTACTACGGGACTACATGCCTTGACTAGAGCCAGCAAGACAATGGTAATCCAATGGATATATACAACATTAACATAGACGTGTTAGATATTATCCTAGTTTGAGTCATTATGCTTCATCTGTATCGTGGACAATGATTGAATGCTCGCCACAGGCAGGCGACTAACAATACAAACATACTGGATAGTACGGACCCATTTATTATATATACTAGTTTATATTGAGTTTGATTGGTCAGTTGTCTAAATGCTCTGGAGGCCCTAACTTCCAAGCAAGTCCGAGAGAGAGAGAATGAAAGAAAGTGTCTAGAAGATATATCATTATAATGGATCCATAATAATTCACCAACTGGCCTTCTGGCAGACTCCTATACTTAGTGTTATTGTATCAATATACAATAATACTCCGATTCAAGTCCCGAAACCAATGTTTCGGGACTTGAATCGGACCGGTACCGTATGGTACGCTCCGATTCAAGTCTGCTATGCTCCGGAAAATGGAATGCTCTTTCCCCACACATACCAAACCTCTCACAAAAAAGTTATTCTTAAACAATCACAACACCAACAAGAAAATTGGTGGTATTTTAAATACAAACAAGCTCACAATATTGTAATTTAAACTTTATTCTTGTATTAAATAAGGTACACATTGCATGTACACCGCAGCACTGTTGCCATTATTTACAGAAATGTATCTCTAGAGTACAGTCGAATTGCTGCAAGCCATGTGAAGACAAGAATTGTAACATTTTTTAATATTTCGCTGATACAAGTTTGAGTTTATGATAGTCTTGTGTGTGGTGGTGTAGTGGTGTAAGACTGCACTACATATTATGTTGAGTGTTTAAAGAATGTTAAGTATCGCTCGCTTAAGGTGCCCGGTAGATGGCAATAGGCTCGCCTCCTATTACATTGGGACCGAAACATAACTGGCGAAATGTGGGTGTGTAATACACCTCTGCCTACCCTTTCGGAGATAAAGGCGTGGAGTTATGTTATGTTTACGTTATGTTATGTTTTATCGGTCCTCACATAGGATAATACTTTGTCATCATCAACGTGCTAGCATTATCCCGGTTGCATTCAGGTCTTTCGTGTTGGAGCCCGGAGTCTGCTATTCTAGTTTAACCAAATTTAACAGAATATTAGCTTTTCTACAAAGCGACTGCCGTCTGACCATCGCAGCTCATAGGGATAGCCGCCTCATATTTTGTAGCTTAGGTCAGTGTCAGGTCGGTGATTCCTTGTAACGACTGTCACTATTTTCGTGAGAGCGGGTACTAACGGCTTAACGTGTCCTCCAAAGCACGATAGCACTCTAGTGTTTAAAGCCACAGCAACGATCACACATGCAAGTGGTGACACAATATTGGGACTAATAATATTGAAATCGGTTTTATTTTATATGTAGGTGGTCTTAAGTTGGCCATACACTTAAACAAAAATAAATATAAAAATAATAAGAAGGAAAAGAAAATCCCCAAGGTTTTCAGTGTTAGTTATACATTTTATTCATTTCTACCTAACAAAAATATCAAACCAACTATGCAATAGAAAAGTTATTCCAAGAAAACAATGAGGAGTATTTTCAATAACCTACTTGAACACACTTTGTATAAATGTAAGTGTATTTTGCCAACGAAGTTAGGTGGGCAGAGGTCGTTGATAAAACTAATTTCGTTTCTTTAAAACTTTGTAGACGACAATATCATAGTAGTTCTATGGTACTCTATCAGTGTTTTGGCAGTGATTTTAAGCCCGATTTGAGGAAATTCTCCCATAGGATTTTGGTTATTTAAGACTTCTGTTGTTTGATAGAGATTGCACTAAAATTTTATAGTAATTATTTAGAACTTACTCTCAAAAGACTTCATACAGAGTCTTTTAAGAGTTTTTTTTTAATATTATTACTATCGGTGATTTTATCGCTAAGAACGATCTCTTCCAAATAACCTTGCAATGGACAGGAATGGTGTTAGCAGTTATGATGTGGCGATGTTATAGTTACCATATAGAGTGCACTGCAACATTTTCAAAACGTATGCCTTCAACACAAATGGTATACACAGAATAGATCCTGGCTTAATTTAATCGTCGTATTACTCCTAGTTTAGTGAGTATTGAATGTTCCATCTCCATAGGGTACAACATTTTGGACAGTCGAAAAATGGTTGTTACTAATCTAGAAATAGTTACTAGAGTGTTCACTATGACCTACATGAAAAATATTTTTTACATAAAATTGAGAGACTGCTACGCAGGGCATCTCGGGTTCAAACTCACTATGCATACCACTGACATTCAATTGTTTATAATCGCTTGCTCAACGGTGAACGAGAATATTGCGAGGACACTAAACTTGCATGTTTGAGCGTTCTCCATAGTGGTGTCAAAAGACAGGTAAAGTCTGAAAAAACCGAACTTGATCAGCATTGTGGACTATTGACCTAACCCGTCTCATAGTGAGAAAAATCTCGTGCCCAGCAGTGGGACAGTTAATATACGGGGCTGCTGATTATGAAGCTTTGATTCTGAATATCACTATAGTTATTTTAGTTATCAATCGATTCGAATATTGATTCTGCTGATTATGAAGCATTGATTCTGAATATCACTATAGTTATTTTAGTTATCAATCGATTCGAATATTGATTCTGCTGATTATGAAGCTTTGATTCTGAATATCACTATAGTTATTTTAGTTATCAATCGATTCGATTCAACCTAGATTACGGACATGTACATTCGTTCAGAAATATCTCAGTGCATGCGTATTTAATGTACTCAGTACGTAGCTAATTAATAACTGAATTAAACGATCGTTAATTACTAATAGCTCTTACAAGTTAAGATGAAGGTGAAATATTTCACCTCTGCCAACCCTTTCGGGGATATAGGCGTGAGTCTATAAAAAGAACATTAATGAATTTTCTGATGGAAGTGCTAAACTAGAAAAATATGATGTGAAACTTCAATTGAGATAATATTTATAAAAAAACCTGTGTCTGTGCATTTAATAAAATACTTGTATATTTATTAAATGCACATACACATATGTCGGTAGGCAGAGGTGCAATATTAGCCACATTTCGCGATGTTCCAATTTTGTAGGTCCCAGGGTACAGGAAGCGAGTATTTTGCCGTTACCGGTCACTTTGCCAGAGTCCGTGCTGCTACTGAGAATTTGGACGAACCCAGATTTTTTTCCCGAGAATCTAACCCGATATCTCCCCCTCCTGATCAGCATACGTATATGCTATCCAATGGACCACGGAGGCAGCCTAGTACTTGTATAAAGATATATTGTCATAAATACTTATTTACATTATCGTAATATGGGCTCCTAACTTAATACAATCATTCGTTTCCTGCAATTTGTCTATTTGTTTATTCATCAAGTAAAAGGCAGTGATATTGTGCTAAAAATTCATACAATGTTCATACTAGTCGCAATAGATTGAGTTTCAACCTTACTAAGAATATAAACCTCCACTGAATCACCTCCTGACCAAATTACAAATTCATTGATTGTAATGCTTCCATTTGGATGAGGTGCATACCAAAATAAAAATAACAGTTAGGAAAAGTTCGAATAGATGTCCCTCAATTAAAACCATTCCTAATGCTGCTGCATTAAACAACTATGCATTTCATTTAGCAGAAGAGATATTAGTGATATGTTGAAGAAAATTTTAGTAAATAAATCGTTTTGAATAGCTGTTCTAAGTAGGACCTTCGTGTTTCTTTCAAGTCTTATGACAAACCAATTATCACTAAATACCTCTGTCTCCTTTAATCCTTATTAATTTGACATTTTCCAAATCCTACGTCATATTTATCCGCAGAAATAAATCCCAGTGCCTCACGCTCGGGTTACTCCACTATCAGACAAGATAGTCCTTCATAAGCGACAGATAAAACGCACTGTAAGGTACAAATCCACCCGTTCATCTTCGGCTACTTATATTTTTCTCGTCTTTGTAAACCAAAGAGATTTTGTTTGTACTCTGTATTCGGAGAGACAACTATGTATTATTATTCACCGTTTCTACAGAAAAACAAATGTATGTACTAGACGTGTACTAGATCACTGAAAGGTATGGATCACGTCAATGTTAATGGGGTGTGTAGTGGAACACTAGAAGAGTATTTTTGAAAAATTACTAACCTAAGGTAATAAAATAAAATATGCAAATGTTTCTTAACATCATAATATTGGATCCACTAATCTATTAAATTATGTAGTATAACGCAAGTGTAACTAAATTGCGATAAGACATCCCAAAGACAATTAAAACATTGCTGACTGACTGATTTGTTATAGTTGATTGAATCAGGCGTTACTTGGCGGAACTCCATTGTAACCTAATGGAAGGAAAGAGAAACCCACCACGCACCCTCGGATTGACCAACACAACTATTGCAATAGAAAAAGATTGACAATACCTACCGAACTCCTCTAAAGACAAAGGATAAGGGATATATGGAATAATGCGGAAATGGGTTCCAGAAATATACCTGACGTGCAGTATCCCGCTCTATGCATATAAATATTAATAGCATAGAACGGGATACTGCACGTCAGGTATTTTCCTGGAACCCATTTCCGCATTATTCCATATATCCCTTATACTTTGTCTTTAGAGGAGTTCGGTATTGTCAACCTTTTCCTATTGCAATAGTTGGGGTGGGCAATCCGAGGGTGCGTGTGGTGGGTTCCTCTTTCCTTCCATTAGGTGACTGATTTGTCTATAACCATAAATGCCATCTTACAGGCAACCAATAATATATCCAAACTATTACACTAAGGTCTAATTTCGACTAAAATAAAAGTTCTTTATTTCTTTTTCTCTATTCCGATCGGGATTAACCCCAAATCTTGACTTGGCTCGTTGGATCGTGCCTCCATTAAAGCTACTTACTCTAACACAAAAGTTACCCTTATCCCAATTTTACCGAAAACTGCTGGATGATAAGCCTTTTATGTTTCGTTCAAGTATATAGATTCCCAAATAGGCATATTTTGGCTTCATAAGATTCGTTTGCGAACAAAATAACCCGTATATTTTACCCTAAAGTCTTACACTCTATATTGTTCATTGTCTACGAAATTTCCAAAGTTTTATCTTGGCGCAATATTAGCTGGATCGGAGCTATATTCCTTTAGTGTAGGTTGTTATAGTAAAGGCTCTGCATATAGATCTTCATGGCCAAGTTTCGAGGGGTCCGCAATCCCCTAAATTTGGTTAGTAATGACATTTCACGACACAGTGTGTGGATGTTGATAGAGATCCTCGGTGGGCGTATGGATTGCTGCTGACTGTGACTGCCATTACTATAAAGACATATTTTGAGAGATAAAGTACGAACTTTAAATATGTGCTGCTGGCTGTTGAGTGCCATTTATTTAAACACGTTTTAGAGTCAGAGTACTCTGCATTTGTTACGAGGCAAAATGCTGGGAAATTCCTGTTAATGATAATGCTATCTCCTATGCCCTGATAGCAACCAGACAGAGAAATTCTATAGTGGAAGCCTCCGGGAATTGCTAGCGCAATAAATAGAAATTGGCATAGTAGCTTCCACTTGGTTAGCTTTAATGAAAACTTTTCACGCTCCGTCTAACAAGGCCAGAATGAAAAAGGCAAGAATTACGTGCCTGGCAAAGCTCCAAATTCCTATACTTAGGTCTTTATAGGTAAGAGCATCGGCACCAATTTAGTTTAAAAATATATTTCTTCTAACGCTACTTTAGGTAAGACAAGGCAAACTACTCTAAGAAACCAAAGCTGATAGTTAGCGGCAAATTTTGTGAACCTAAATCTTACTTGGATTAACCAAATGGTTACGTACATACTGAGGGTAGTAGGAAATATGAAGCTTTATGTCACGGATCTTATTTCCATAATTGTTTATGTAAATTTGATTGTGTGTGTATGTAAATATATGTTATTCGGAGGCTCATAGTAATCCTGTAATTGACCCTTTCAATTTATGTACGTGATCCTACAGAATCTGATCCCTAAGGTTGTTGAACCGAGAGCAAATAGTGAGACATTATTTGCTTGGTAATGTGGTTTTTGAGGTCTAGTGCGTTAAGGGGGTTGGTGTGATATCTGCCAATCTGGCAAAGGAATTTCATTAGGTTCTTGTCATACTAGACCACTTGCCCCTTGTAGCTAGTTTAAATTTAATTGAATGCCTATTAGGAAGAGGAATACGTGCACTGTCTTTAAGTTATGCTTTTTATTTGTTTCATATCATTATGATATAATTTAGTATTAAAGATAAAATTATCCTTGTCTATAAACTGCCCTACAGTGACCTCTTCTCACTTTGAGATGTCCACCATTTTCTTTAAGGTAAGTTGGCAGTTTCACATGCAATTACTTGTTCTGCGACTTAGTAGAATCATTAACAAGTAAGTATAGCGACTTAATGGATGTGCACTATGATTGAGATCTTTTATTAGTGTTGTTACGGATTCGTTAAGGACATCAACGGGAGCATGTCTGTTAGCCATGGGGGCGCATAATATATATTGCGTAAGCTACTTCAAATAAAATTAAATTGTTTTCCTACTCATATCGGGCCATATTTTTTTTTTTAGTTAATTTATCCTTAGTTTTATATTCTTTTAATTGTAGTTTGTTTTCTTGCTCAAATTTTGCAATTTAAGTGTTGTAATTTATTTAATTATTCTTATGCAGTTTTAGTTTTTAATGTTATAGCATCATGTAGAGATAAATGTGGTGTTTATCTATTATTCATTAGGCAACATTTGTTGATAAACACTGTTTATAAACAGTTTATAAGCAGGGTTTCATCATCTCTGGATACAGTATATAAACATTTCATAAACAAATGTGATAAAACATTCTTTCTGAAACATTTTGCCGTGTTCCCCAATCAAACGGAGAACAAGCCGAAACATTTTGTTTATAAGCAAAAGTCAACAGGTGTGGACGTGTGTTGCGCGAGTTTATTAACATGGAAGTAGTGTGGTCCAACAACCAAGTTTCGATGCTCATAGAGCTTTATCAACAGCATCGTGTACTTTGAGACTCTTCAAATAGAGATTATAAAGATAAATTTTAAAAAAAATGATTTTTGGGCCGATATTGCTGCAGAATTGAATATGTCGCGAAAAGAAGTGAAATCGCTCACAATTTTCCCGTGAAAAAAAAGCTTAGGTCATCAAAAAGACTTGTACTTGTATACCAAATCAAAAAGACTTGTACTTGTGTACCATCAAATTCACGAAGGTCATGAAATACGTAATTTTTTATTTAAGAGATAATTCCGAATCCACCACCTTTTCTTATTTTTGTTTTAGTAGCACTCTTATTAATTATTATGTAAGCACAAGCAGCACCGAGCATCACTACCTCCTCGGGCGACATCCTAACAACAACTGATAAGTGTGGACGGCCATTTTTCAGAAACAGTGTTTACGGTAAACTTGATGTTAAACACGTCATAAACAGTTTATCAACAAATGTTGCCTAATGAATACAAGGCTTAGGGATTCTGCAGTTAGCATTTGTTTATTATGTATGTTTACTGTAACAATTGTTGATAAACCTAAATAAATAAAATAAAATAAAATCTGAAACCATTATTGAGAACTCACAGACATGCAAACTTTCTCTATATTTTTTTAAAATAAAAAGTACAATAGAAAAACAAGTGTGCGATGCTTTTTTTGAAAATTTATTAATAACTTCAATGGGGTGCTCCTTGGTTGGAACCCGAGACCTTCTGTGCAGCAGTTTATTGGTGGCTATAATATTTTATGAACGTCCTGATAAACTCAATTTGGTTCAGTGACATCATTGATAGAAGAAAGCTATTCTGTAGTCGATATCTTGACCCAGATATCTGTGAACAGGGACTTTATAACCTCGATGCCAACACTTTGTAAATTTTGTAGGATATAAAGGATAATAAGAACATCATTGTTGAAAGAAAAATACTAGGAAAACAGTTTACTATTTTCCTAGATTTTTAGAAAAATATTCGAGATTTATTCTTTATTATTATTCTTACACATTTTGACATGTGCTGTAACATAAGTTCTTGCATTAGACGTACAATACATTTCCGAAAAAAAATAAATTGAAATAATTTTAAAACGCAAATTTACGTCCCGACATTCCATAGATAGTTGCTATTAAACGGAGACGCTCGCGCTGCCGTGTAGAATGCGTATTACGTTATCTCATTCATCTTAATGATAGGCAGATCAGATGACTATTGGGAACAGATGAAAACACATACATACTTAAATGATAGCTGAAATCATAACTCCTCGTCACAATTAGCAATTTCAAATATTTTTGTAAAGCCTATAATGGTTGGTAGGGTGTTCCGTCTGTATGAACACTATTAACACAAAAGGCCTCATTTATAACTTAAACGCTATGCGATTATCTGTCTCCGTGGTCCAGTGGATAGCGTAGCGTCCCGGGTTTGATTCCAGGGTCGGGCAAAAGTGTTACTGGGTTTTTCCGAATACTCAGTAGCAGCCCGGAGTCTGGTGATGTGCCCGGTAACGGCAATAGGCTCGCCCCCTATTACGTGAGACCTACAAATTCATGGCGAAATGTGGGTGTAATATTTACACCTCTGCCTGCCGCTTCGGGGATACAGGTGTGAGACTATAAAATAAAACAAAATAAATGCTCCACTGCCTCCGTGGTCCAGTGGATAGCGTATGCGACTGCTGATCGGAGGTCCCAGGTTCGATTCCCGGGTCGGGCAATAGTGTTACTGGGTTTTTCCAAATTCTCAGTATTAGCACGGAGACTAGTGATATGCCCGGTAACGGCAATAGGCTCGCCCCCTATTACGTGGGACCTAAAAATTCACGTCGAAATGTGGGTGTAATATTACACCTCTGCCTACCCCTTCGGGTAAGTTTAGAGTTAAGTTTTTATCTATTATGCATAAAGACAGATCGCCTGCAAGCGATTACTGCCGCTCATCACAACCAATACCGGAGAAACCACAAGTGTTGTTGGAAAAGAAATAGGAGAAGAAGCGGGAGGAGGGAGAAGGAAAAAGGGATAGAGCCTCCGGCACTCTCATTTGCCTAACAAAACGTCGATAGATACTGTTACTTTACGTCGATATTCTGTCAGAGAATAGTTTTTCTTTAAGATGAGTATTAGAGATAAAGATCCTAGGCCTAATTATCCTAACAAAATTTGTTCAAAATACAGTTTCGATCTAATGTCAGTGTCATACTTATGTCACACATGGTATTCTCCTAAATTAACTGATATTTGAATATTATTGGAATGTTATTGTGTCTAGATCGTAAATTGAACAATGTGTCAACCACGAACTATAGAAGTCAAATTATCGTCAATGCCATTAAATCAGCAGAATACCGATTCTGAGTAAATTCAAAACCTAATCTCAATTCGTTCAAAATATAATTTCAATTTCATATAAAATACGAGAATTTGCCTTCTGATTGTGAATACGGGTTCCAGGGCGGAGTTCTTGGTACGCGACCGGTATCGCGCTAGGAAGATAGTGACGATTTGATTGTGAAGATGTTAAAAAAATACCTTAATGCTAGATCGAAAAGTATTGCATGGTCTTAATAAATGACTTCGACATTACGACTAGAATTCTGATGTCACAATATTATAAAATCTAATGAAGGGAAAAGGAAATTGAGACGCGTATCTAAAGACTGATAAACACAATAAACGAAAATGCTACCCAAAATCAAAACCGGTCAAGTGTGAGTCGAATGCCCGTTCCATTGTACAAGGTTGAATATCAATCTGCCTATAGCCGGAGGCCCATCCCCTATTACTTCTTCCTGATTCTACTCTTCCTACTATTCCTTTCCAAAACCACAGGCCAGCAACGCACTGACTCCTCGGGTGCTGCTTGTATCCATGGGCGGCTGTAATCGCTTACCGTCAGGCGGCTCGTCTGCTCATTTGCCGCCTTTTATATAAACAAAGCTTAGGTAATCATTTTAACTATCTGCTGCAAATTTCACAAATTTGATTATGCTAATAGCAGCAAAATTTCGTTGATATGAGCCTGAAAGTCGCTCTAATTAAATATTTTTATGTACCCGGCTAACGACAAAAAATATTATATGAAAACTGGATGTTGTCAAATGATTTTTTTTATTAAATTCTCAGCACTCGTTGTTTTGAGGAAATTGTAATAGAATAATATATGATGTTATTGGTAAGTACCTACTAATTTCTAAAACTTTGTGACTTTTAGCATAAATGCTATGACTAGCAGAACTTCACGACTAAAGATCGGAAAATTCTTATAACCTAGCGAAAATAATTTATTATTTGTACAGATCCAAAATAATTTATTATTTAATTTTTGGTATAGTGCCAATTCAAATTAATCTTCTATGAAATGATTTATCAATTAATGTTCAGAAAATACAGCATCGTGATTTTGTATGTACATTTTCAATATATATTAAGGTTGGTGCTTCTCGGTTGCGGAACCCTAAAACTTACGAATCGCGATCTGAATTTAATTATGATAATATACGTTTCGTTCAAAAACAGGCGTACAAGTAACCAATAATTTTGAAAGCCATTTTTGCGTTATAATTAGATAAAAGTGCCCACGTTTCGGGAGGAAATTTGATTTTGAATTCGGGATTATTGAAGGCTACGTGAAATTCGATGGAGAGGATGAAAAAGGACATTGTCTGTTGAATTAATATGTTACAACGTGGAATGGACGAGAAATAGGGTATTGTTGACATGATGCGGATCGAATTTTCTGTTATAATCAATTTAATCAGTGAAATTATTCTTTGTATGAAAGTAGATTATATTTATGTCAAGGAAAATAGATGGAGAATGTTCTACGTCTTTGCTTTGGTAACGTAATTGGCATGTATTAAATCTTATATTAAAATTATTTACTTTATGCTTCCGTAATCTCGCCAAATAAATTCAAAAATATTATTAATTTCATTTTCAAACCTTCAAATAGCATTCCTCTGGCTAAGTCTAATGGAATTATATTTTAAGACATTCTACAACCGTTTTGAAATGTACATAACGCTAACTAAATTAATACAATTCTCCGTAATAATTACCAAGATAGAATTTTAATTAAAAGTTATTCCAACCTTAGCTCTTGATTCCAAGTAATGAGCACTAGAAAGAAATAGGTTTCTTTTCAAGCATATCCAAAGCACTGTTACTAAGCGCCCGCAACCAGCGAGTATGTATAAAAAGAGTACTGAATGTAGAGAAAGCGCGTGAGGTTTGTAAGGATAGATGCAAGTGGCGTTCTGTAGTCTCTGTCTACTCCGACGGGAAAAAGGTGAGAGTATGTGTACGTATTCAATTTTCACAAAAAGGCTTTTAAATTTTTTGTTGGGCGTGATTCTCATCATTATATAGCCTTTTTCAATCCACGGCTGAGTCAAAAAGAGCATTTGAGCCGCTATGCCATGCTAGCTAGATAGGTTAGTATAGAGTTTGATGTTAAGTTATCTGTCTCTTTCCAAAGAAACTTGCTTCGTCTTGGTACTTCTTATGGCACCCGCAGAATGAAATGAAGAAGTAATTTTTGGGTTAATCACTCATTTTAGTAGGAGTAGTAAGTAAGCTTCAAACTTAGCGAATTTTCAAACAAATCCTCATTCCCTACCTTATCTGCTTATATGCTGATTTTACAAAACAAAACCGTAATAAAAAAGGCCTTTGATAAAACAAATTCAAAAGGTAACAAAAAGAAAACAGAGAAACAAAAAAGGTAACTAAAACAATCTTACCTTATTTTGTCGAGCACCTACTGAGCCGGCCTTCGAGATATCGAAGTTACGTCTGAAACAAAACAAAAAGACCCATAAATTTTAATTTTATGTCTTTAATTTAAATATTTCTAGAGCGTGGAGTAACAGAAAATAGTTTAATAGTCTTTACTTAACCTATTATAACTTAATATTCGTGTTTACTTTTCGGCAAAAACAACACTATATTTGTATTCTTTTCAACTACACAATGTTGCAAGATAAAGGGTGCAATTGGTAATTTTTCTTAAATACTTCGGCAACCGGATCGATAAATTATTTTTTTTTTTAAGTGAACCCCTAGTCTTTTTGGAATACCTATCTAATGATACCCAATATAATGTACTAGAAACACCAAAAACCGCCGATACAGCTAAATGAGAAAGCGGCTTCTATCGGCAGTAAATGAAACCTTTTAAAAATTTTATCGCACCGTTTTTCCACGTGTTTAAAATGTCCGTATATATATATACGTCGTTATATACGTCAAACTGCCTCCGTGGTCCACTGAATAGCGTATGCGTTTGCTGATCGGAGTTCTTGGGTTCAATTCTCGGGTCGGCCAAAGTGTTACTGAGTTTTCCCGAATTCTCAGTAGCAACAGGGAGTCTGACAATGTGCCCGGTAACGGCAATAGGGTCGCGCCGTATTACGTGGGACCTCAAAATTCATGACGAAATGTGGGTGTAATATTACACCTCTGCCTAACTCTTTGGGGATACAGGCGTGAGTCTATAAATACATTAATAAACAGCTATGCCAAATAGTATTCGGTTTTAAGCAATTTATAGTTCTTTCGTAAACCACAGACGAACAGACGGACGGACGGCCATGGCAAAACTGGTAACTACGGAATCCTAAAAATCAATCTCCTGAAATAAACTGAATTAGTTAAACGATAAAGTAATCCAATTTAATAATTACTGAGGGGACGAGTTCCCGAACTTACTTACGACTTACAAAATGAAATCAATGCCAAGGATTGCTAGGCTGAGATGAGATTCTAAGACGAAACATTTATAATGTAGCTATGTATATGCCAACATATTTTTGTGTCGCTTTGGATATGAAAATATAAAATTCCAAAAGTAGTAACACTAATATGGTCGAGGCATTCAAGCAGACAGAGTATTTTCATGGGCTCGAACCCCATCAAATGCATTAAATGAACACATAAAATAAGAAATTCGTCGGTCCCGGCTGTCATGAAGATTTTTGACACTAGTCTTAAACATGGCATATCACTATTCTAATTTAGGCATTAACATTTCGTTTGCCAAGCTCAAAAAAATAATTATTAATGGATTATCAGAACCCTTTAATAGAATGTTAAATTAAATTAGATAAAACTTCAAAGTTTTTTTGGAAACTTACAATTCAGAGATCGCTTTTAAAGCTAGTCTGTAACTAAAATCTACGAGATTGAGACCTGTTTACTAAACTTATAAGACGTATACAAATCGCGGAACTCGTTTATCTTGGTAAGGTTTTTATTACTAAACACTACTCAGTAAACAGAAGGAAGGCTGATTAGGCAACATTTTCTTTCTTTTTAATCAAATACTAGAGGACGCCAGCAGCTACGCCTGCAATTTTTTTTTTATATACCCGTTTTGGCCGATCCCGTGGGAATTTCGGGAAATCCCTTCTTAGTGCACGTCTACGGTCCCCAAGGAACATACATGCCAAATTTAAGCTTCCTGCGCCCAATAGTTTCGGCTGTAGCGTGTCTGTCAGTCAGTAAGTAACGCAAGGATTTTATATATTAAGATTATGGCTATAACAGCTATTATCTGGCGCAGCCAAAGAATGTAGGAAAAAAGAAGATCTCTCTTTTAGAAAGATAAATATCTCTCTTTTAAAAAAACAAAGCATTTCAAATGAGTCTTTGTAAAAAACCTGTAGAACATAGTTCCTTTTATTACAGAGCACTCTAATAAAATAGACATAACAAGTTTTCACATGGTCTAGGCTTAAAGCTTGTGACCTATTATTATGGCTTCTGTCTGGACAAATATATTTACTGTCCCTAAAAGCCTAGGGATCCATTTTAAGTCGGAAATTGTAATTACGTAATTTAAGGTACCATGATTAACATTAAAAGTATCACTTTACATAATACACAACAGGGGTTGTGTATTATGTAAAGTGCAAGTAGAATTGATTATATAAGTTCCTTTATCTCTGAAAAAGGGCAGTTGCATTCAACAATTAATGTTAGAAGACTATTTCACTTTTTTATTGTCAATTTCTTGATAATAAGTACTCAACTTAATTGACAGCATCAAATTATAGGAGGTATGTAGTATGGAGTATTTTTACAAATAATTTACCTCTACAAAAAGCGAAAGTAACAATTCAGTTGATATTTTAATCATAAATAAACAAATTACCACCAGATCCATTACGAATATGAAATATGAAAATACTTTTAGATTACTCTATTAATCCATTGGGGATACTCTTACAAAAACGCCTTTAAAACTACATAGTATATTTCAGAAATGCTGAATAAATCCCTTAGTGGTTTAATAGTGGCGAAGGAAAGCAGCTTCTAATATCGTTTTAAACGGTTTAAGAGTGATCCATCAACGTAAAACTGTTCTGAACTAAGCTATACTCACTTTATTGAACGATATTCTTTCTGCTAACAACTTTCGATCGAATGTTTTAAAATTCTCTAAAATAAAGATGTCTCTTTTTCTTCTAGATTTTGTTATTATTGAAAGTAAAATGTTGGCAATGTGTTTATTTTGTAGAGTACGAGGGTCAAACTGAAAGTTCTTAGAAAATCAAAAACTGATTACATTAGCCAGTTATTAGTTTTATTATATCTTTTCAAAATATTGTCCATTGACGTCAATACACCGCTGCATGCGATGGAACCACTGGGAAAAGCACTTTGCCCACTCGTCCTTAGGGGTCTCTTCAATGGCATCGCGATACGCAGCCACCGCTTCTTCAGCATTCATAAACCGCTTTCCTTTAAGTTTTTCTTTAATTTTTGGAAATAAATAAAAATCACAAGGTGCGAGGTCGGGGCTATACGGCGGGTGACCCAGTAATTCAACGTTTGATGTCGCCAAATAGTCGATCGTTCGCTTGGCGGTGTGCGACGAGGCGTTGTCGTGGTGAAGGAGGATCCTACTGCGAGTTCGTTTCTCTCGAACTTTTTCCAAGACAAGTGGCAAACAATTGGTAGTGTACCATTCTGCAGAAACTGTTTTTTGATCCTCTAACACAATTGTTGCGAAATGACCTATCCTTCCAAAGAACGAGGCCACCATTATTTTTCCCGCACTTCGATCTCTCTTCACTTTAGTTGGCAACTCCTCGAAAGGAAACACCCACTGAGCAGATTGTCTTTTGGTTTCAGGATCATAACAGTAAATCCAGCTTTCGTCACCTGTTAGTATGTCGAACACAGCATTTGAGTCACCTCCGTTAAATCTTTCAATCATTTTACGGCACCAATCCACACGATGGAGTTTTTGAGCCTTAGTCAAATTATGAGGTATCCACCGGGCGCAAAGCTTCCTGACTGCTAAATGTTCGTGGAGGATTTTGTGCACTTGACTCATACCGATGCCTAAGCTTGTCCGAATCTGCTGATAGGTCACTCTTTTGTCAGTCTCTATCATACGCCGCACAACACAGATGTTATTTTCAGTCGTCGCCGTAGAAGGCCGTCCCTCACGTACATCATCAGTGAGATTAGTGCGACCACGTTTAAACTCATTAAACCAGTTGTAAACAGTCGCATGAGATGGGGCTTCATCGTGAAAGGCCAATCGTAGTCTATCATAACTTTCTTGTTGACTTAAATGACATCGAAAGTCATAAAAAATCATTGCACGAAAATTTTCTCGTGTTAAATTCATGTTGACGTGACACAGACAATTTTCAATTTGCCGCCAAATCGTAAAACAAATGACAAATTAATGAAATATATACTCAGTAATATTGGCTTCTTTCAGTTCTATTTTCAAATTTTAGAATATTTTTTTAATTATATTGTTTATAAGTGGCCAGTTCTAAGAACTTTCAGTTTGACCCTCGTAGGTAGTGGTAGGTGTTATAATTTAAAAATATATTTATATTCGGTCTTACGAATGCGCCAGCTACTCAACAACGATTAGTTGATATTTTATTTTATGGTCCAGAATTTGAAAATAAGGTTTTCTGTTTTATCGATGACATAATCTGTATCACTTCCAGTTTCAACGAGCATATTACCCTTTTATTACGCATTCTTGATAAACTAAAAAGCGCTAATTTAACAATTAATCTCGAAAAATGTCTCGAAAATATTTAGGCTATGTTGTCGACTCTAGTGGATTGCATCCCGATCCGGATAAAGTAAATTCAATGAAAAATTATCTCACTCCTTCTAATAGAAAAGAAGTACGTCGTTTTTTAGGCGCAGCCTCGTGGTACAGGCGTTTTATACCGAATTTTAGCTCTATTGCTGCACCCTTAAATAAGTTAACATCTCAAAGTAAAAACGCACCTCAATTCTGTTGGACGACAGAGGCTAATGAGGCGTTTAATAACCTAAAGAATTGTTTGATTTCCTCCTCGGTGTTGGCTTGTCCTGACTACTCGCAACCTTTTGAAATACACTCAGATGCTAGCGATTTTGGACTTGGCGCGATCCTCTGTCAAAGGTTAAATGGTGAGGAAAGAGTCATAGCGTACTATAGCAAATCACTCACTAAGCAAGAAAAAAATTACAGTGCCACAGAGCGCGAAGCCCTGGCTGTTCTATCTGCTATAGAACACTGGCGTTGTTATGTTGAAAATGGTAAAAAGTTTATTGTTTACACAGATCACGCTGCTTTGAAATGGTTCTTGCCCTTAAATAACCCTACTGGCCGGTTAGCCAGATGTGGAGTTCGCTTATCTTCCTATAATTTCGAAATACGTCATCGTCGGGGTTCCGATAACGTTTTACCTGATTTTCTGTCTCGCTCTTTACCCGTTTCTGCTATTGCTAATGATATAAATATAGATATTAATTCTAATCAGAATTTACCAGTTTCTACTAATGATCCTTGGTATTTAAATATCTATAAAGGCTGTTTAAGTTCTCCGACTTCCTTTGTTAACTATCAAGTAATAAACAATAAATTGTATTGTTTTAAAAAAACATTAAACCCTCTCACTAGAGAATTTCAATGGAAAGAGGTTATTCCGTCTGACCAAAGAAATGACATTCTTAGGGAGAATCATTCTTCGCCCACTGCTGGACATCTGGGTATTTTTAAGACATACAAACGTCTCGCACTTAATTACTTTTGGCCTGGTATGTACACTGATGTTGTCAAGTTCGTCAGTTCATGTGAACCTTGTATCACCCATAAACACCAAAATCACCCAAATTTAGGTCTAATGGGAAAACCCAAATCATGTCAAAAGCCCTTTCAGACGATTAGTATTGATTTGATTGGTCCATTACCTCCCAGCAGGAAACAAAACACTTTTATATTTGTGGTCAGTTGTTGTTTCTCTAAATATTGTTTACGTTTCCCCATTAAACGGGCAACTGCAGAAGTGATAACAAAAATTCTGGAGGAAAATGTATTTTTGGTGCATGGAATTCCATCTACTATTGTTTTGGATAACGGTAAACAATTTATTAGCGCAACCTTTATAAGTATGTTGTCAAAATATAAAATTCCAAATTTGCATTTTACACCGTTGTATACTACCCACGTTAACTCAGTTGAACGTTACAACAAAACCATTATGACAGCTATTTCAACTTTCATAGAATCTGATCATCGAATCTGGGACACTCTAATCACTAAAGTTCAATTTGCCCTTAACTGCGCAGTTAGTGAGGTTACTGGTTATTCTCCTAATTTCCTTGTTTTTGGTAGGGAGGTCATAACATGTGGTTCTCAGTATATTGATAAGGAATTTAATTCCGATATGGTGCTTGAACCACGGGACGGCTATGCCGAAACTTTAGGCTATTTATCTTCTATTTTCGAGAAGGTACATTCAGCTCTGTTGTCGGCCCACCAACGAAATTGTTCATCTTATAATCTTCGCCGTAAACAGGCAGAATTCAATGTCGGTGATATAGTTTGGAACGCAGAACGTTTCATCTTAGTGATAAGGATAAATACTTTAGCGAGAAATTGGCGCCTAAATTTATTAAATGTAAGATTGCCTCAAAAAAATCACCTCTAGTATACAAACTTAACGACATGGCTGGAAAACCTTTAGGCGATTGGCACATCAAGGATTTAAAGTTGATTAATTACAAAGAATAATAAAAGTATAAAAACAACAATAAGAATACCTTCTACCTATTCATTGTTTAATTTTTTCAAACGAACGTTTCTAATTTATATTACCGTTTGTAGTAGTGCCTACTATAAATTGATATTTTCTGTGGTGGGTAGCAAATGTTTTTTTCTCGTAAACAATACTATTTTTCAAATTGCTGCGCAATTGTGTACTCAAATGTTATGTTGAACATTGTTTTAAAAAATACTAACCATAAACTAAATATATTGTTTTTTTTTACCCTGTTGATAAGTGGTTAAAAGGTCGCTATTAGCTGAGCATACAAGTTCGATTCTCACATGTGTATTTTCTTTCCGCAAATCTATTTGTTGAAATGCATCTTGATTGGCGTATTGTTTTTCGCCGTGCCTTGTTCTGAAGTTCTGTTGTTATTCTTAATTCTGTATAAATTCCATAATCAAATTGTTATTATAGGTACTTTATAAACGATCATGGTGATTAACCGTGCGTCGCGAGCTCGGAACAGTCGAATAGTACCTACCATTTAGATCGTACCTAGTTGTCGTTATGACGCACGCGCGTTCACTCAGCGACGCGCCGATAAATAAATGCCTAACTAATGACTCACCATTGTTTACATTCAAAAGGTGGTTACTGGTCGTGTTCTAGTTATTAATTAGAGCAACATATTTATTAATTTCTTTCCTTTGACATTGAGCGGTCCGGTCGTGTCTGCGGCTTGTATTATTTTTGTTCATCTTTACGAAAAATCTGTTGTTATACATAACTATATTCAAAAAGTTTACTTATCTAGTGGCAAAGGCCGAACCCAAGATTTATAAGTCGTAGGGCTAGATCAAGTTTCTTATATCTACAAATCATTATTACCTAATAATTACCCTAAGCGCTTCTCCATAGATTGTTATCTTTAATATTAGGCTATTACACTGGCCTCGGCATTTACATGTAGGTATGTGTGATAAATTATGAATGATAAATGTTTATGTTCAAATTCAGACTGCCGTTGTACGCGTGAAGAATGCAAGCGTGGGTCATTATTATTTAGGTATCCTAATTAGCGTATAGGGTTGTCACTTGTTCAAGGTACTCAGGCCCTTGTTTTCTCTAATTTCAGGGAGTATCTTCAGGGCTGCTACGCCCGTTGGGCTAGGGAATTTTCCTCAGGGAAAATCCCGGCCTAACGCGGGGGGTGTGTGACGTCACATCGCGCTCCTGCGCCGCGAGCCTCGCTACGAGTGACGCACAGCAATGGGCCGTTCCCTCGCGCCCCTCCACGCCGGCCCTATAAATACAGCGGTCACGAGGCTTCGGCCCTTTCCTCCGGCCAGCACCACCGAGTTGAGTACAAGATCATCTGAAGACCTGTGAAGTGCCAACGCCGCCCACACCCTGGATAATTGTCTCTTCTGTTAGCCTTAATCGTCAGTTCTTTTTTGTATCGAATAACTGGAATTATAACGCGAGTTTAAACTTTCCTGGTGATATTTTTTATTTATTTTCCGTAAGTCAACCTAATTATCTCTCTTTAATTGCTCGGCGAGTGATCAATCCCGGCTACCCCGTGGAAATCAATCACTCGTGCGACATATAATAAAAAAATGCGACTAACTACTTTTTATCACTTTTGTCAAATAAAACATCCTTTTAGCAGTGTCAAAGCCAGAAACTATTGGATTTAGTTTTTTCATATTGGCGCTAGAGGAATCCCGAAGCTACGGGGGCACATTTCTTTTTTCGATTTAAATGTTTCGGCCCGATCTCGTGGGAATTTCGGACAATCCTTTCTTAGTGCACTCCTTTGATCCTTAAGGAACAAACATGCAAAATTTCAGCTTCTTGCGCCCAATAGTGGCGGCTGTGCGTAGCCTATCAGTCAGTCAGTTGCGCAAGCATTTTATATATACTGATTTTTATGGAATCTGGACTCTCACAGCCCCACGTTGGGCGCCAATGTCACGCTTTAGGTTCTAGCTAGTGTCAAGGAATAACTTGTCACGTAAGGACGTGACAAGTCATTCCTTGACACTAGCTCTATTCTCTTTATCCCACTCACAGGAACAAGATATGGAGAAGCAGAAACAGCTTTAGTTGGCAGTATATTGTATAAGATCCGAACCTACAATATCTACTATACTTCTTATTTTTATCTTCTAACTCTGTAATGTGACTTGTGGTGTAAAATAAAAAAATATCTTATCTAGTAAAACCAATGCCTATTCAAAACCGCCACATCCCCACTAGAAGTAAACCGGATAAGCTTTTCATAGAGAATAAAATCACTCACTTTGTTTGACAACATTTGAAAGCCCCATTTTCAATCCCTAGCTATCATAGAACCTTTACACTAAAATTGCCAAATACAAGACTAAATTGGAGAATTTTGTTCGGTCGGTCGCCGTTCAACGTTAGACTAAAATTACAGACGATGCAAGGCGTTAAAAGAAATTGAAATATATGACTTTGGAAGCCTGTGAATTCGTATACAGCTTTTGATAGTAGTATGTTATTTATAAATACCGATACTATGCATAAGTATTTCTTATTACAACGGTTTTATACATATACATTCACGCCTTTTGCCTGTTTGGGTAGGCAAAGACTATAGAATGCCACTTGCATCCCTTCAAATCTCACGCGCTGCCTCTATATTATTTACATACATGCTTGGCGGTTACGGGTTCGGTAGAACTATTAATTATCGATCGATTTTCGCTCTACGTGTCCAAACCATTTCAGCACCCATTCGTTTTTCGATCCTTGTCAAACCTTCATTCAGTCCACAGCCCTCTCGTATTATGTAATAATACAATACTACGCAGTGATCGCATCGAAAAGAACGGTATTTCTTCTTTTATGCCATTTCTGCCAAACCCAACTCTCACTTCCATACATCAACGATTATAATTATATATCTTTTTAATATTAATGGCGTTCACACAATCATCATCATCAATCATCTCTTTGCGCGCATAGCGTGACGACATCAAAAACTAAAACGTAAAAAAATAATAAAGATTTAATATTAATTAATACTACCTATTATTTATATGTGCAGTAATTCGGCCGGTTATACCGGCCGAATTGAGAACCTCCTCCTTTTTTTGAAGTCGGTTAAAAAGTGATCAAATTCATCGGCTAATATTTATTTGCACGTGTCAGAATCAGAAGAGCTTCCTATAGTGTAGAGACAGTTTTGATAAATAAAAGAGACAACTATCAAATCATACTTTCATTTATTCAGTTTGGCACAAGGATATATCTTTAGATTACGTCGTGATTCTACATTTACAGCCCAGTTCGCAAAGCAAAGACATAGAACCAAGAGAAAGAACGGGCAATAAAACTCTTGATCATTCTTTTCAATAACTGTATATAACAATAATTAACACACAGTGGTACAGCCAATTTATATCAAATATCGATGGTGTGGGTAGTTTTATATTACTAGAAAGGTCTTTCTTACAACAGAACATAATAAGCATTATTTAGCATCAATACAATTTACTAAATGTTTACCACAGGTATATACCTAATGAATCTCATTGATACGACTTGATCCACAGTATATTATTCTATCCTATATTACAATCTATAATATCTCACAAACGATCAAACTACCCACAACACAATATCAATAAGATAATGATTACACTATCTTACATTGTTTCCTAGATGATGAAACAAAAGAACAAGCAACACAGAATATTGGAACACAGTGGCAATTAAATAGTCAGAACCATATCGTACCTGAGCCGTCGTCGAAGGAGAATAGGACGAGCTAGCCGAGCCTGTCGACTTATATAGGTACACCTTATTTACACGTTTGACAGTTTAACTGTCAAACGTCATGTCAGTGTCATTTAGTTGCCACTATCCTCTTACATATTATGTATAAATACTTGGATATCAGTAATTTCAGCCCAAAGCCTAGATATTATTACATATCTCTCACGGCCAGACTGACAATTACTTCGTCCTCGAAGTACAATAAATTAAATAACACTTTACTAAACAATTGCCCGACGGGCGCCCTGTATTATGTAACAATGAATTCTTACCATATTGATTAAAGCCATCTAAAAACTATAGTATCGTTACGTCCGCTACGGCTATACTGACTTACGTCGTCATCTAAGTAAGTTCAATTATAAGAATAGTATCACAACAACAATCCATTTGTACAAAACAATTACACAAAAATAAACTGGACTCATATTTACAGTAATTAGGGTTTCATTTTGAGAGTCTAGAAATAAGTTCTGTGTCAGCTGCTTTGATACCATTGTTACAAATTGTATTTACTATTCTATGAAGGGATCATTAACATTCACAATACACATGTTACATAGAAGTACAGTTTAATTTTACAATATTACACCACTGCATTATCCATCCATAAATTGACAAAAATAATATAGTACAAAAGGAGCCACTACGAAGCATAAAATTTAAGTAAAGGTTTTAAGAATAAAAAAATAAAATAGGCAATTCTGCTTATGGCTGATCAATAAATGAAATAAAATAAATAATTTAAATTCACAACCGAGTTAAATAATTAAATTCGATTTCACTAATTTACAAGTATACAGGTACCAACTTGTATGATAACAGTAGTGTAATACTAGGACAATACTTTCATTCTAATACACTCATTGCCATTGCCTTTCCTTTCACATTAAATAGACAAGTAACAACGGTCAATCTCCTTGATACTATCTAGCCCCACACCTGCTGCACTTGAGTCCAGGCTAGAACAAGGCGAAAGACTTCAGCAGTTCGTAGGCAATATGATCAATATCATCAACATCAAAATGATTATCAATATCATCAACATCAAAATGATTATCAATATCATCAACATCAAAATCATTATCAAAAAATCATTATCAAAAAATCATTATCAAAAAATCATTATCAAAAAATCATTATCAAAAAATCATTATCAAAAAATCATTATCAAAAAATCATTATCAAAAAATCATTATCAAAAAATCATTATCAAAAAATCATTATCAAAAAATCATTATCAAAAAATCATTATCAAAAAATCATTATCAAAAAATCATTATCAAAAAATCATTATCAAAAAATCATTATCAAAAATCATTATCAAAAAATCATTATCAAAAAATCATTATCAAAAAATCATTATCAAAAAATCATTATCAAAATCATTATCAAAATCATTATCAAAATCATTATCAAAATCACATCAACATGGTCATCATTGCCAGCATTCATCAACTTCTTAACCATCGGTAAGTTAATCATCAATAATAATTCAATCATCGTCAACTATTTAATCATCAATGAATAAATCGATGTTATCACATTATTATAGATATTTACAGATACCTTTATATCACTGCTACCTACATTATCGATCCTTGTTTAGAAGAAGTTTATATGTAATGCTGTGTATGGTTATCAGAACCTCTAACCTATAGTAAGACCGCCCTTTTATTTTATTTGTATATGTATTTTAAAATTTAACTTAAATACTTTAGTAACTGTAGGAAAATCTATAAATGTAACTTATCATAATCAAAATTTATATCTATATTAATAATACACTAAAATGTTATTAATTTAGAATAATAAATGCAGCAGACCCTATTAAAGCATGTTACTATAAAACATCTTTCAACTATAATATATCAAATGTACCTAGGTATAATATATAGACTAATAAAGTATATTACTAAACTGCTCCTCTCTCCTAAAAGTGTTCCATAATAATTGTTTCCTAATTGTAAGTCTACCACCCGTAAATGTACAGTATGGAATGCTATAAACTGAATTGACCTGAATGTATTGCAGGTACAAACAGTACAAAGTATAAATAAATAACTAGTAATCAAGAATGAACCAATTTGGTTAATAGTTTATTTATGTTACCAATAGTCAGTGAACTGCCTAAAGTTAAACTAGACGCCAATGCCAGTAAAAGTACTCTTGGTAAGAAACGGTATAATAAATAATCGTGTAGAAAGTCAAACCAGACACTAGTTAGAATTCGGACCAGCCGGTTAATATTTCAATATCTATAAGTCAAATATACATACCTAGATTTATTAATTTAGGTCGCAACACTTAAAAACATCAATGTACTTATACAAATATTTATTATATTAAGCAGAATATCTTATTTAATTTAATCAATTTCAGTTTAATTTATCAATTGTATCATGTGATTGTGGCTATTTTCATTCCGTTTACACGTTTCATTATAATTAAGATTTGACGATTCGTAAGAGGTTTGGTATAAAAATAGTAAGCTAACATGTAAATAGATATTGTTTAAAATAAATGAACAAAACCCTTCAAGCACCTAGAATGATTAAATACCATTTTAATAATTACTGCCATGGTCTTCTACAATTGAACCACACAAAGTACATGTACACATATATCTTTGCATAAAAAATATCTCTAAATAGCTTATATATCGCAGTGTTTATACCAGAGATACTAAATTGATAAGATAGTTCATTACCGAGAGCTAATCCTAAGATTGATTATTACTATAATTATGGTCTAAATAGGTTTACAGTTTAACACATGGCACTTCATAATAAAAATACATAATTTCAATTAATAAAAGCAGATAAAAATAAATACCGTCTCATATTTTATTAATTTATTGAATTTATTTGTATTATTTCCGAGAATGGATAAATAAACTATGAGAATGTTTTCGAAAAAAAATCATTGATGTAATTTGGAACTATTTTCAAATTGAATCAATTTAGTTGAATAGCTTATTTCAGATCCATTTAATTAGACAGATGTCTGCATTTATTACACATTTCATTTTAACTATTTTATCTGCTATTATCGTTATAAATAACAGGAAATTATCAACCAAAATAACACTACTTGAAAATATTGGATACACTGCCATCTGAAAGTGCCAGACATAAGCAAAATGATGTCACTTTCTTTAACAAGTCTATTTAATCCTGTGTAATATAAAAACATTCTTCAATAACTACTTTTTAATAAAAATACCTTGAGCTATATATTTAGACGTAGCATATATGACCCCTCAGGCCTCAGGAGGATGAGGTATGTTTAAAACATAAAAGGAAATAGTTACTAAACGAATCTATCATTTTATCGATATGATTTAGCTAGGCACAGACCCGCTTGAAATAATATAGAATATTTCTGTACCTACACACAAAAGTTCGCTTGTAGTAATAGTTATAGAAAACTCATAGGTTATCTTTACATCATGTCATTCAAATGTGGTGCCTCTGAGACAAATGGAAGCTATTTGGTTTTGTTCTTCCAATAGAAATCAAAGTGACAAATCATAAGTATGTCTATTGCAAGTAAACTGGTGGAAATTATCTGGGTACATGACAATTACTCACTACACAATTATAAAAAGTGCATTATTAATTGTAATTCTATACAAAATGATTGTGCCATAAACAACTATTAACCAGTTAAAAATACGAGTAAGTATATTTCAAAGATATGTTGAAGATAAATATACAGTTTTGTATTCTTATCTCCAGGGCAACACATTCAAGAGCTTAACATTAAAATATTCTTATTTTTTTTTCTTTCGTTATAGTTTGGACCCGATTTAATAAAACTATATAGCATGAACTGATTAATTTGGTAATTGCGGCGAAAATTTAACAACAGCTTATGTAACAGAGCTAAGGCACATTCCTACACCGCAATATTGGTCTGTATGTAACGAATACACAGCCAACAAAATTAATGAAGAAATCTCTGAAATGTATTCTACCTACCATCATTTCATATTCGACTTGTAATGAAAAGATTCTTCCGAGCACTTTTGGAATTCAAATATGCAGGACGATTACGCTAATCAGTACTAACACTAGAAAGAGTTATCAACAAAGCACAACACAGCCAATGCTCATACAGAGTCTCTGTCAATCACTACAAATGTTGCCTATTTAAATTCCAACAGATTAGAACAATATCGGCTACTTTAAAAATCTATTATACATTTTGTCTAACTTTTTCGTTATTACCTACATAGTTTTATACTCAAATACATTTTTGATGAACATGTTAAAATAACCTGGTACAACAGTCATATTTTTCGACCATACATGGCTATAATCTTGGTGGAAGTACATTACCAGCGTTTGCAGTTGGTTGTTGCTGTTGGCTTCAGCATACTGTTGCAGATCGTTAAGATATGTAGTCGGTACTCATCCACCGGCTTGCTCTCGGCAACGTTGCTACTGGATCGTAGGGCAATCGTTCTCCGTCGTCAGCTGAACGGTGCAGTGACGGGCTTAGGCAGAATCATGGCATCACGATGAGGAGACTCTGGAACTTGCAATTGGATGTATTAGTATTGTGGGCGCAAATTTATCACACTTCTGATGTCAGAATCAGAAGAGCTTCCTATAGTGTAGAGACAGTTTTGATAAATAAAAGAGACAACTATCAAATCATACTTTCATTTATTCAGTTTGGCACAAGGATATATCTTTAGATTACGTCGTGATTCTACATTTACAGCCCAGTTCGCAAAGCAAAGACATAGAACCAAGAGAAAGAACGGGCAATAAAACTCTTGATCATTCTTTTCAATAACTGTATATAACAATAATTAACACACAGTGGTACAGCCAATTTATATCAAATATCGATGGTGTGGGTAGTTTTATATTACTAGAAAGGTCTTTCTTACAACAGAACATAATAAGCATTATTTAGCATCAATACAATTTACTAAATGTTTACCACAGGTATATACCTAATGAATCTCATTGATACGACTTGATCCACAGTATATTATTCTATCCTATATTACAATCTATAATATCTCACAAACGATCAAACTACCCACAACACAATATCAATAAGATAATGATTACACTATCTTACATTGTTTCCTAGATGATGAAACAAAAGAACAAGCAACACAGAATATTGGAACACAGTGGCAATTAAATAGTCAGAACCATATCGTACCTGAGCCGTCGTCGAAGGAGAATAGGACGAGCTAGCCGAGCCTGTCGACTTATATAGGTACACCTTATTTACACGTTTGACAGTTTAACTGTCAAACGTCATGTCAGTGTCATTTAGTTGCCACTATCCTCTTACATATTATGTATAAATACTTGGATATCAGTAATTTCAGCCCAAAGCCTAGATATTATTACATATCTCTCACACGCATCTGCCATACAATTTCATCAACTCCCACAGTAGATTAATAACTAAAGACTGGTCTTGCAAGTTAATATGAAAGTTGTTCGAAGTCTCTAAGTCCGAAGGACTACGAACTATCTCTTCAAATCAGATTAAAATTCAGACTTTGATCCTAAATACCAAGTCCTAAATATTCAGCGAATGTTTCATTTATATGAATAGGGTGTATCAAAATTATTTCCACTTAAGGAAGTCGATTAAAATTTAATTTATAACATTTACGCTTTATTTATAAGTTACATTCAAGTCAAAATATGACAGGCATTCAATCTATTGAGATATTATGTAAAAGTTCAAAGGAAGCTTGCTAAAATTTATTATCTACATTATTGAAGCTGACTATGCATTGAATAGAAATCTTCTAATTTAATTAAGGTGGTTTGTATTTGGTTTAAGATCTTTAGTTTTTTTATGTTAATTATACCTACAGATATAATTTAAAATAGATGAAAGAGAAAAAGCAAGGCAGCGATAGCCTAGTGGAGATACCAACAGACGGCCATGCAGAGGGTATCGGGTTCGAATCCACGGCGCGCACCAATGACTTTTCGGAGTTATGTGCGTATTGAATTGTTAATTATCGCTTGTCCCGTGCCTCGGAGAGCACGTTAAGCCGTCGGTCCCGGTTGTCATGAAGATCTTTGACAATCGTTACAGGGCGTCAGTACCTTCTAACATAAACTGACACTAGTCTAAACCATGGAATATCGCTATCCCTTCGGGTTGCGGAGGTCAGACAGGCAGTCGCTCCGTGGAAAAGCTAATATTCAGCCAAATCCGGTTAGACTAGTAAGCGGACCCCAGATTGAAACTGGGATAACGCTAGGAGGATGATGATGAGATGAAAGAGAAAAAGCAGTTGTGGAAGTTTCCTAGTGGAAAGACCACCAGGCTGCGAAGCAAAGGATCTCGGTTTCGAGGCCAGATTTACCGCGTAAGTACTATCCTCTCGTAGAATATCGACGTAAAGTAATAGTATATAATTATGTATGTGGTGCGTGATAGGTGGTGATAGTGCCGGAGGCCCCATTCCATCCACAGATCAACAAAGCACAATATTTCAGTATCTTATTGTACAGTTTTGTCCGAACAATCATTGAATATAACATAATACATTGGTTTAACCCACCAAATTGCAGCTCTTTAGTGATTATAGTTCCTGAGTAAAACAGAGGGCGGCATTAAAAAGTTGCATCGACATTCAACCACTAGTTTAGCATTAAAGAGTAATAAACATGCATCCTTATGTCATAAACATTCGCGTTTAGAATAGTAGTAGCTAGTAGAATAAACATATCTACCTAACCTTTTGACCTTGATTTTATATACGTAACTACATTCTTTCACAGCCTCACAAAAGAAAATGCAAAGCTCCACCATTCACAAGATTTATGCCTAGAATGCTTCAATGTTCTTCACGAATTTACCAAGCATGCCGTGCGACGAACGTTGGTGGTTAAGCGGGTGAAATTGCGCAGCAAATCACTGGGGAGTATGGAGGACACTATACGGTCACACAAACACAGTCGGGACTTAATTGTGGGAGAAAATTGTGGAATTTAAACGCATGTTGCGTAAGCTTCACGATTTGGATGAGTACGCGTTCGTGTGGCCTTTGATGGTTGTGTAAAGATTTAGTGTAGAGGAAAGCTGCAGAGATTTATTGCAATTTTTTCATTATCAAAAGAGTAAATACATACTGTTTTTTACCCGACTACGGCGAAGCCAAAAGGAAGGCTAATGTTTTTGGCAGTCTATGTATGTATGCATGTATGTTCGTATGTTCTAGCGTAGCGGCTAAACCACTGAACCAATTTTCATGTCATCGCCTACATGACCAGGACCGACCGACCGAATGAACCACGCTTGGATTTCTTTACAGTAACCATGGTCACGGAAAATTGGTGGTAAAATCTGGAAAGTGAAGTAAAATTTCAATGTTTATCATTCGTGTAAACCCAGGAGAATAAATGTTCCTTTGAATGACAGCTCATACGCTCGTCAAGATTCGCCCCTTTTTAGGAAATTGTGTCAAATCTCTATGAAGGGGCGAATTTTAAGGGGCCTATGAGCTTTCACCCATCCTTTCGCAGAACACTCATCTAATTTGCGTCACAATAGAATTGTGAGTTACTAGAAGGGTTTGGCCGACTATACCTCGCTAGATAGACGGGTTGGAGTCGATTCTTCGACGGGTTCGAGGCTTGATGTCGATTCTTTCGTCTCAAAGATGTATTTTTTTGTTTCGTTTATTTTCCTTAGTCACCTCCCTCGACAAACGAATGAAATGGGATAGCGACACTATGCATTCTTAATCCGTCACCACACGGCAAATATATGTAGTAAACATTATTTTGTTAACAATCTACCACTCTATGCTATGATCAATGTGATCGCCAAACAAAAATAAGTATACTTGTCTCTGAAACAAAAAATAAAGATTATTTACACTAGGCTTCCGAATGGAAACAAAAATACCATGTATTTGCTTTGGGCTTAAGGAATAAGGTGGTCATTCTGTCATCTATACTTCAATGGATTTGGCCTCGACGCCCGATCAGTATCAAAGAAGACCTTGTTTCTTTACTAAACTATATAAGAAAGAAACAAGGTTTGTACTTCGATTACATGTTTTGATAGACTGTGTGAGAAATAAATATAATAGTTATGATTGTGTTTCCGTATTTTACGGGTATTTTCTTACATTTGTTGTCGGGAAAATACCAGTGCTTAATCATTCAGCCTTCTGCAATTCTTCGGTGGACAATAGTATTGTGATACTTTGAAGTCGAGTTATTCCGTCTCTTTGCGTTTTGAGTATTCTTTTTCTATTCAGGCAACATTTCACCGTGGAAGTTGAGGGACTCCTTGGGCGTTAGTGGGCAGCGTCACGTTTTTGTCAAGGAATACGACCACTTTTTTGCCCACAATAAAATAATCTTCTTCTTTCTTCTTGCCTTTTACAGCATCCACGGAATAAAATGGGATACTGACACTTTGTATTATTAAGTCATCACCACATGGATAAGGGATATTTGTCATCATCATCATCATCAGCCTTTAACAGTCCACTGCTGGTCAGGCCTCTCCTTTATAAGGAGGAATTGGCCTTCTATACCACGCTGGCCAAACGGGTTGGTATAGGGTTTGTATCAAGTTTTCCTTCTCTTACTTACGACACCCATGGGATAAGGGATATTTATAAGGGATATTTTAATTTTATACAACAATAATCGAATTTGTCCGGTCTTTTGAAAGTTATTAATTAAATAGTATCTAGGCTTTACCCATCGATATAACTTTATATATTGATATTGTATGATTGAAGTAACTACATTAATATTCAGTGGAACTTTCAAATATATGATCACGTCAAATTATCTGCAATATAAAACCACTATAATAATAAATTTTACCTAAAATATTGGTTTACGTATACGAAATTTACTGAAAAATATTACTTTACATCGTTGAACGTCTCCACACGTTCAACAATGTAAAGTTATATATTTCGTCGTGGCAGCGATAGCCGAGTGGATATACCAACAGACTGCCATGCAGAGGGTATCGAGTTCGAATCCACGGCGCGCACCAATGACTTTTAGGAGTTATGTGCGTATTGAATTGTTAATTATCGCTTGCCTCGTGCCTCGGAGAGCACGTTAAGCCGTCGGTCCCGGTTGTCATGAAGATCTTTGACAATCGTTACAGGGTGTCAGTACCTTCTAATTAAACTGACACTAGTCTAAACCATGGAATATCGCTATGCCTTCGGGTTGCGGAGGTTAGGCAGGCAGTCGCTCTGTGGAAAAGCTAATATTCAGCCAAATCCGATTGGACTAGGAAGCGGACCCCAGATTGAAACTGGGATAACGCTAAGAGAAAGAAGATTGAATTACGGAAAGTGACAAATTGCTTTTAAATATGAATTTTATGTTGACGATGCAACAGTGTTCAGCTTAAAAAAAAATTAAGTAAAATTTGTTTTCTTTGAAATATCTGAAACATTTTTATGAATATGCCTGTGTCGTCGATTTCAGAATGTCGTGTCTGTCTAGCGTTTAGTAAAGGCTGCAGGTTGTGGGTTCGAGTCCCACGCAGGACAAATCTTTACTCGATAATTTGTGCTCGGTAGAAGTCTCTCGACATAAAAAAACTATCTACACTAGTGCCGGCGCCGTGTTCTAAAATATAACAAGACTTAAATTAGTTTAAAAGACTGATATATCAGAATTGAAGTAATAATGTTCTAATATATTCAAAATAATAATTCATGGTAATTTTATATCAACAAGCAATCATTTGATATAATTGAGATGCAGAAAAATGGATAAAACTATTTTAGATCTACATTATAATATATAAAAGTCTTCACCACGGTAAAAATGCAAATAAACACTAGGTACCTTCAAAAGATCGGCAAGCATGACCCACTTGTCGAAATCTTGTAAATATTCCAGTCATTTTAGACTTGTCTAGAATTCTAGTGACCTAGAATCAAAAATGTTAACTTGGTTATTTTTCCGCACATGTCGCTGTATGAAATGGACAGTTAGCGGTATTGCGAGACGTGGCCATGTTTTGATGTTATGAAGTTCAGTTTCTGTGAAATTTATACGACAAAATAAAGCTACACCCAGGAGCTTTATTTTGTTGGTTTTGTGGATTTTAGAGGAGAGAATACTTAATTATACGTAATAATGTCAGAGGACACATAATTTTTATGTCACCGTTTATTCCCGGTCCCGAGAGAATATTGGAAAATCCTTCGTTAGTACTCTCCTACACTCATAAAAAAACATTCAATAAAACTACATTATTTATTACAACTCAATGTTTCGATTACTTCACAGGAATCGTGGTTACAGAATTGCGGAAGACGGATGTGACATTTGTCTTCCTCTTGAATGTATAAGTTATCTCAAAGTACCCGAACATTGTTCAACTATGGTGTTACTATTCACCCAAAATAAGCTCAGCGTTTTTAAATCGTTTGACTTGAACAGGAATGGAATCCTTGGCGACCTTCAGCGTGGTAGTCGGTTATACTCTAGATGTCACCGGGTCGATGCTGTTCCCTGATTAATATTTATTTTCTAATTTATTTTTTCTTTAAAACGACTTTATTTAAGAAGAAAACTTCATAAACAAGCTATTATAAAACATGAAGCAATGCCATCGTACTGCATTCTTGCTAAATGCGGGGGAAGTTGCTAAAAGTCATCGCTTCGACGCTCCAAGCTCATAAATTATACACAGAACCGAAGGTTTTTTTTAGATTTATAACGTCCATATTTCTTTAGTTTATTAACTGCACCGTGCATTTTTGGAAAGACTATTCTTTTTATTTATTAAATTGTCTATTCAAAAAATTTACATAACGCAGATAACTTTCGTTTTGAATAAAAATATGAATCAAGCAGTAGTCTAGAATTTATTATTGATGAAACTTTTATTGACTTTTGTCAAAATGTTATCGTATAATCTCCCAAATTTCAGCTCCGTAGTGTTTATAGGTTTTGGGTAATACCGCGGACTGACAGACGGACGGACATAGCGAAACTAGAAGGGTTCCTTGTATTTCACTATGGAACCCTAATAAGACATAATTATGTGCCTTATAGCATCACAGCTAGCTATGACACAAAGCATGTACATAGATTAAGCTAACGTTAATTGTAGACGCCTCATATGACCGAATCTGTACTAACTTTATGTGTCACACTTGTGTAGCATCTAAATCATACTTTGAAAATTGAATCCAAATAACTTAACCTATTTCTTCAGATAGAGGTACTTACAGAAAAAATCCTTCCAATTGGAATACCCAACACACCTAAATTGCCAAGCAAAATACCCCGATACAAACACGCAAAAGATATTTGTATAGGACCACGTCTTACGTCACGAAGGAAATTGATATTTTACCACAGCCCATGGTAAATATGCCTGACTGTTAGCTATGTAGGGCATTTCAACAACCACACGTTATCAATGCTCGATTTCATAAGTAACTAGCTGGGCCCGCGGTTACACTCGCGATATTTAAGGCTACTGTTTAACACCCGTAGCTCATAGCGTGATGTTATAAAATGTGTAGCGTTCACCGATAAATGAGCTATCTAACGAAGAAATAATTATTCAAATCGGACTACTAGTTCCTGAAATAAACGCATTCAACCAAGCAAACAAACTATTCAGCTCAATAATTTTAGTATAGCTGCTTTTAACATTTGATTTTCGGTTGCCATACCTATTAGGCTTCTGACAATGTATGGAGAAAAGGTATTCAAAGGATTTTCCGTCTAATCTAAGTGAAGGCAATGGAAAATATCGTAGCTAAATACGTAGTAATTGATTTTGACTGGAAGGATATTTTTAGAGGGCAATTGGAAAGGGGTTTTCTCAATGGCGTAGAAAAATATCAAGTAACTGAATTAAATGTATTATCTATATAATAACTAATAAAACTATAATCTATATAATATAGGCAATATTATGATTATGTATTTAAGACAGCGATAGTTAAGTGGAGATACCAACAGACTGCCATGCAGAGGGTATCGGGTTCGAATCCACGGCGCGCACCAATGACTTTTCAGAGTTTTGTGCGTATTGAATTGTTAATTATCGCTTATCCCATGCCTCGGAGAGCACGTTAAGCCGTCGGTCCCGGCTGTCATGAAGATCTTTGACAGTCGTTACAAGGCGTCAGTATCTTCTAAATAAACTGACACTAGTCTAAACCATGGAATATCGCTATCCCTTCGGGTTGCAGAGGTCAGATAGGCAGTCGCTCTGAGGAAAAGCTAAGATTCAGCCAAATCCGGTTAGACTAGGAAGCGGACCCCAGATTGAAACTGGTATAATGCTAAAAGAATGATTATGATTATGTATTTAAGTTTATGTACATATTTTTATCCGTCGTGTCCCGGGTGACAGATAACAAATACAAAATGTTTCGCCATTTCATTCCATGAGTGTTGTAAGTGGCGACTACTTAGAATATAAAAGTTGTAGCAAGCAAATACGCCAACTCCTGCTTTTGACTACATTGTGAAGATATAGTAGAGGATTGGTCCAGCAGTGGACTGCCAAAGAGTAGACAGTAAGTACGTTTATCAGATATATCATTGCTACACAAGCGCAACCTGGTTTGGGACCAAATGACCATGACTGCACAGACTGTATAGATTGTCCTAGAATATTATTATAAAACAGAATAAAAGAAGAAATCTATGGAAAAGTATCTGTAAATTAGACAATAGACTATCAACTTGCCAGTCTTCAAGCTTAAAAGAGAAAACAAGTATATTACTATTTCCTTTACCGGAAAATATGAGTAATGCATCGATTTTCACAAACGTAGCATTATATTCACAAACAGGAAAGTTTCAATCAAGATCGCAATTTCTCAGAAACGACTTCTTAATAAAGAGGATATTTATGAATTCTCTAGTTAGAACAAAACCGTTGCACTTTGATAATACACAAAGGTAGCAATATTTTTCGAGTCATTATTTAGTATCGCGAGGTACAAAGTTTGCCAGTAACCGTAGACATTTCAGCTTTGTGTAAACAATTAATATCAAAGTCAACTCTTTTACAGAGCAATAAGAATGAAACTTGGTACGCATAAATAAAATACTGAGCTTTAGGGAATATATTTTATAATAAATAAAAATATGAGTTAGAGTGTCGATCCCCACGCGAAACAGTATTTCGTGTAATCCGCTAATTGTTGCATCTAGTCTAGATGATATATCTCTGTGTCCTATAATTGCATGTTTGTAAACTATCCCGCGACACAGGATCAGAAACAACTTGATTCTGTACCAAAAGGCAAGGGAAGTGAGACAATGCTCAGCAATAAACGCATCTGAACCTCTTCTGCGTTTTACTACTACCAGAACCCGTTAGAAAGTACAAACCTCAGTATTAGATATTTGGTTAGTAAAAATAGTAGGCACAGCATAAGAATGCAAAACTTTTCTTTGAAATCCTTCTTGATAACAAGCAGACACAAAATCAAGCGAACAAAGTTTAGAAGAATTAGACTGTTGCCATTCTCCCTTTCTCATATTTCGGACCCAATTTAGTTTCAAACCTTCATTCTTTGGAAATCTACAAAAAATCACAATTAATAACCAATTATTCAAATTATAATCTTTCAGAAACTGGTTTTCTAACTGACAATTGTATTACAACACTATCCTCATATTTTTTATCGAAATATTTATAATATATTTATTTCATTGTGGCTATTGGAATAAAAATATGTGTCAACGGTGGTCATTATCTTTATCTTGAAGTATAAGCTTTACAAATATCATTGTAGAATTATTACGGTAGATATCTACAATTTTACTTATTATGACTTACCGGTGGTAAGATATTTTTTGACCATTTTCGGTCAATAGTCCCATTTGGCTTTTACATCCGACGGCATTACAAACTATGGTCATTTTTTAATATTTAGAAGTGGTAATATCTACAAATGTAATATTTTGTAGCAATTAAAATTGCAATTTATTTCGACACGGCTTTCACTCCAGCTGGACGAACATCGACATGACATAACATTTTTCTTGGCATATGTCATTCAAGGCTGTATAAAAGCTTTATGCCTATCATACTCGAACATATGCAGTTTTGTAATTAAAGAGAAAAGAGATGCATATACGTTGTCTACTCATTTTGAAATGCTCCCTCCATGTATACTTGCTCCTAGGCTGTAGCAATTATAGTACTGTTTATACACATACACACACACATACACAGTCTCACGCCTATATCCCCGAAGGGGTAGGCAGAGGTATATTGCTACACCCACTTTTCGCCAGATTTATATTAGTCCCACGTAATAGGGGGCGAGCCTATTGCCGCACCGGGCACATTACCAGACTCCGTGCTGCTACTGAGAATTTCCTAACGGAAAAACCCAATAACACTCTGCCCGACCCGGGAATCGAACCCGAGACCTCCCAATCCCACGCGCACATTTATGACGCGAGACCAACGAGGCAGTCAGTACTGTTTATATTTAGGTTTAAATTGTTAATGCCTTTTTAATTGAATGAGCCTATTTATATAGACTTATTCAAGTATGTGATCACTATAAAGTGAACCTCGAAATACATGTCAATAGGAATTTGATCGTTTATCTGAGGAACTATCTATATTCTACATATTTGATTAAATTAAGTCCCCTTTCATTCAGTCTCTCTGTATGAACACAAGAAACTCAAAGATTATCGAAAGGAATTATACCTACAAGGTTTTCACCAATAGACATACACACATATATATATTTTGCCCGACCTGGGAATCGAACCCGGGACCTCCGATCGGCAGACGCATACGCAATCCACTGGACCACGGAGGAATAACAGCCTTGTTTTAAATTGTCTCAATACTGGGTACTGAGAGGATGGGCTTTTCTCACTATGGGTTGTTGGCTCACAATGCTCTTCTAATTGGCTTAATTCGCATCTTTTCAAAACATTACAAAAATAACGTTAGTACTTCAAATACATTTTAATTAGTATTGTGTCATGTGAAATTCTGTTGGTTACCTATATATACTTATATAATATTTGACGCGAGTGGAACGCAAGGCAAAGCTAGTTATCCCATAAAAGCCATATAGACCCACGCTATCCTGAAAATAACGACACCACAATTTTTGTTGACTGCCAAACAAAGTCTTAAGCAACTGAAGTAAAGTTCCTCTCACAAAGAGCCCTTTAAAGTAGTTTTATCTTCAAAGTAAAGGTATTACGGTACCATTAATGAACTACAAAATGTCTTAGGGTCTTCTAAATACCCATTTAAGAAACACCTCTGTACACAGGCCTACCTTGTTTCAATATTCGAAATCTGAAGAGGCACTTGGCTAGGTTCAAGTAATAAATAAATTTACTTCGAATATCTTTTGAGAACATTATGGAGGATTTTCAGATATATAGAGCTTCTCACGATATTTTGTTTCACTGTTTAGCAAGCAATAAACGAATAATAAGCAATTCACTTCGAAAAGCAATTGTTGCGTGCGGTGTATTTAGAACCCGAGACCTTCTGCGTAGCACTACTGAATTCACGTAAGCGAAGCTGCGAGCAACTGATAGTTAGAATAAACCTCTCATCCATCTTGGCTTTACTGTTAAACTTTAAAAACAAACATCCATAAAATATGACCACAAACTTCTGTTACACCCTTCACTGACATTTAGTTCTCCAAACCCAATATTCGTGTACCTAGATTAAATGGCGTACTAATAAGATCCCTGGCAAACAAGGTGGGTCTGTGTAGAGAGGTGTTTCTTAAATGGGTATTTAGAAGACCCTTAGACATTTTGTAGTACATTAATGGTACCGTAATACCTTTACTTTGAAGATAAAACTACTTTAAAGGGCTCTTTGTGAGAGGAACTTTACTTCAGTTGCTTAAGACTTTGTTAGGCAGTCAACAAAAATTGTGGTGTCGTTATTTTCAGGATTGCGTGGGTCTGTATGGCTTTTATGGGATAAATAGCTTTGTCTTGCGTTGCACTCGCGTCAAATTTTATATAAGTATATATAAAACAACAGAATTTCACATAACAATTTACTAATTAAAATGTATTTTAAGTAATAAGGTTTTTTTTTTTGTAATGTTTTGAAAAGATTTGACTTAAGCCAATTAGAAGAGCATTGTGAGCCAACTTCCTATAGTGAGAAAAGCCCTTCCTCTAGGTGCCCAGTAGTGAGACGGTTTGAAACAGGGCTGTTATTCCTCCGTGGTCCAGTGGATAGCGTATACGTCTGTTAATCGGTGGACCCGGGTTCGATTCCTGGGTCGGGAAAAGTATAACTGAGTTTTTCCGAATTCTCAGTAGGTAGCGGCACGGAGTCTGGTGATGTGCCATGTAACGGCAATAGGCTCGCTCCCTATTAACAGGGATCAAAAAATTCTACCCTTCGGAGATACAGGCATTAATCAATGTGTTCTTATTTTTTTTCTATTCTCAGGCCTGCATCCCCGAAGGGGTAGGCAGAGGTGTAAATATTACACCCACATTTCGCCAGATTTATTTTAGTCCAACGTGTATGTATAGTCTTCTATGTTTGCTATTATTAGTAGACTTGGTCTGCGGCTGCGCTCACGTGAAATATACATCTAATCTTCAGGAATCATGCTATTTATGAGTCTATTGGTGAAAACCGTGTATCATTCCTTTCCATAATCTTTGAGATTTTTATGTTCATACAGACAGACTGAACAAAAGGGGACTTAATTTTATCAAATATGTAGAATATAGATAGTTCCCCAGATAAACGATCAAATTCCTATTGACATGTATTTCGAGGTTCAATTTATAGTGACCACATAATAATTGAATCTTATACTATACTAATATATAAAGCTGAAGAGTTTGTTTGTTTGGTTGAACGCGCTAATCTCAGGAACTACTGGTCCGAATTGAAAAATTATTAGTGTTAGATAGCCCATTTATCGAGGCAGGCTATAGCCTATATAACATCACGCTATGAGCGGCGGGAGCAGAGCAGTAGCCTTAAATAACGCGGGTGTAACCGCGGGCATCCTCTACGACGGGACAATATCGTCAATATAGTTCTGAAAAGTATTTGTGTGTTATAATCCAGTCCCATTATATGAATGATTTTTAGAACTCGCTCTTTGAATAAATTGTGTCACGAGAAACAATGACAAAAATTCAAGCAACGGATACAGATGAGACCCCACCCAGACTCAAAACTACAATTTTATTGTAAGATATCAAAACACATAACACCCAGACTCGAATAGGTACATCCCACGCCATTTGTGCAGCAATTCTGCCTTACTCGGCAAAATGCTCTTAGGTACCTACTTCCAGATTTTTTATTCGCTTTTATATCCCCATTCTTAATACGCACTACTAATTTGCTCTACAGGCATATCGTTGGTATTGACGTTACATTACACACAGCGACGGCGTGCCTCATGGGGCCATTTCTGCTGGCCTTTAAGCGTACATTGGCCATTTATTAGTTAAACATATTCCTCTTTCAATGAGCCTGCAGGAATTTAATATAAGGAACTTTGCTTAGCTTGTACACAGGCTAGGTAATATTAAGATCATTAAAGCTACAGTTTTAAGCTAGTAAAATTGCAAGTAAGAATTTGTGCGCCCGAATTTCACCCGAATTGAACAAAAGCTAGGAAGCTAAGCTTGTATAAGTTTTAGTCTGCCGTTTTTATTTCATTTCTTTTGCTCATTCATTTCTTTTTCCCGCATGTCCTCTGTCACATAAAATCTTTATGAAAGCGAATCAAGTGTAATATGAAACAAATATGTTAATTTTGTGTTTGTGTTAGGTCTCGTCTTTTAGTACATTTAAAGCAAATGAAAAGGAAAATTTCAATAATATCGTATAGCTGTCTGTATTAGTCTTGTGCTCTTCTAATGTTATAGCATTAAAATAATTAGCCCCGAATTTATATTTATACAGCCAAAGAGGCCTTTTAACTAATTTTCTTTACATTCAACTGTTTTTTTATGTAAAATAAATTAAAAGTAGCATCTTAACTGAAAACAGCATAAAATTTAATAACCAGATGCATTTACACCTGTAACAGATGGAATCGAAGAAATATGTGAAATAATTCAGTGAAGGTAATTTTTTTTATAAACACACGTCAGAATGACGACGACGTCTAGCCCTTACATTAGTTGGAGCATAACTAAATAAATAACAGGCAATAAATTGCTTTGGTTTTTCCATTCCATACAAATAAATCGCTGGCTAATAATAATATATAACTACATATGCACATCATATTATAAATTTATATTTTTATAGCATTTCAATATGTTTTTGTACAGCAATTCAAATATTGGCAGTTCAGTCACACAGGCAATTAACACACGAATTTGCATAAAGATTTTTACCTTATGTACATTTTTATGTACGCCTACCGTTCCATATAACTTGAACGTTTCATGCGTTTAAATTTAGTTGGCCCCATAAATGATTTTATTTTTCCCTTACTAAACAGAACAAAACCGCAAATGTTTTGGAAGTTATATATTGTATTTAAATTTTGTCAAGCGTAAGTCGTAACCGCCTTAGTGAAGTGTACATTTTTTACGAAAAATATATATATAAATATGGGTGTGTACTGCCTGAATGGGTTGCCAATAGTCGAAGAACGCGCGATATAGTAAACATGCGTGCGAATTTTCTCTCAAGGAAAAGAAAATTATTTTTCCTCAAGCCATCGAAACTCTTCGCACACCGTTTGTACCAGTGCTTTCCAAATTGACGAGTGTTTTTTATCGACTAAGAAAATTTTCTCGTGAGATATCCTTGTTTAGGAAGCAGGCTTATTGAGATACTGAGTATAATAGGTATTGGTTTTATAAATTAATTGTGCACTCGTCATTCAGGATTTAAAATATTAAAGTATAATGATGCGATGTGAAACAGACATACTTTCCAAATTGAGATTTGAATTCCAAATGACAAGAAATTTGCTGCATTTTTTTTATGTCGGGTACCACTTACGTAAAAGGGAGCTGGTAACTTACCTGCAACAACAAAAAATAATTAGCAAAGGACCATTAAAAAATATTGAATAGAGCCAATTTCATAATTGATCAGCTATGGAGCAGAATAATTAGACATACCTACGCAGTGTTGTCCTTTGACGATATAATTAAAACTAGCCTGACATTGTGTCGCACCAATCATGTAAGTAATATAGTTTTACGTCAATTTATTAAAATAATTAGATTTCTGATCTATCAAATAAATAAACTATATACGCTGTCGAATATAATTATTTTTACATACATACATAGACTCACGCCTGTTTCCCCGAAGGGGTAGGCAGAGGCATATTAAACGCCCACTTCTCGCCAGTGTTTTGATCCCACGTAATAGGTGGCGAGCCTATTGCCGCTTATCGGGATAATTTGTTTGCCAGAGCCTCGTCCGTTGATCGGCAGGTGCACCACTTGCAGGTGAGGTTGGCTTGGGACCCTAAGTTCTTGGTGGGAACCCTATGCACCTGTAGCAGCCCGGAGTCTGGTGATGAGCCCGGTAACAGCAATAGGCTCGCCCCCTATTACGTGGGACCTAAAAATTCATGGCGAAATGTGGGTGTAATATTTACACCTCTTTCTACCCCTTCGGGGATACAGGCGTGAGATTATAAATAAAAAAATTGGTTGCCTGTAAAGTCGGTATACGGGCGAAAGTTTTACGTGACAACGACTTTGAGTGGTAAAATAATTTTAATGTGAATATTCATTCGTATAGTAGGAAGAAGGATGAAAGACGCGTGCTTTTCACTTTTTATGTCTGTCTCTCTCGCTCTTAGGCGGGACGCGTGCCTCTCACTCGCTCTCATTGTGAGCGCATAACGTGAGCGGAGCGTAACGCAGTTTCTTGAAGTGTCACCCGGCAAACCAATTTATAAGACGTTGTCACGTCAAAAAAGAAATGATTTATAGAACACAGGAACCCAAAGTGATACCGTTATTTTATTTTTCAAGAATATAATGGACAACTCTCAGTCATGCTAGTTTCACCACGATGTTTTTATATATAACGTACAGCAACCGATAAAATTACCACTTTAACGCAGCGGAAACATGTCCGCTCTGCTCATTTCGAAGCATTTCGGAGGATAAAATACTTAACATTAAATTCAGAAACTATCATTACAATCTTCGCACGTAGGAAGCTACGTGAAATGTTATACTTAAAATTAAATCTGATTTCGTGTCAGCAACAACGAAATGTAGGTATAAATGGTATAATTATACTTGAGTGACTTCTAGCCGACTATTTTTGGGTGTCCCACTTTAATATGTACTGAATATTTTAAGCTAGGCGCCAGATTTCATCGCCATTTCCACTAAGTAGGCTAACTTAATTAATTTTGTTGCTGGAATTGGCTGACAGGTCTTTTAAGGTTGAAGGGTATATGGACAAAGAAGTGTAGTTATTTTCATACGTATTGTGTACTGACAATGTTTTAGTATGAAATCGTAGCTAGTGGAATGCTGCATTATGTTTTAGTTTACAAGCATGTCAAACAATCGAAGAAATCATGTGTAAAACGAGTATCATTATCATATAAAATAAAGTATGACGCACAAAGTTTTGCAGATGATTATTTATTCTTTATTGTCATAAATTATCATCAATATGTATACAATTCTTGGATTTCTGACAGACTGTCAGACAACACACAGCTGAAACTATTGAGCGCTAGATACTGAAATTTGACATGTAATGTCAATGATGTTACAAAAGTAAAAAGAAGTAGATAGATGTTATAGGCGTACCAAAAGCATGACGCTAAACATAAGCCATTTGGCAAGTCTGACATATGTATTTGTGACGTCGCGAGCTGGCGTCAAAGCGAAACTGACACATCTTGTAAACCGAAAATAAAATAAAATATGGAGTTATCGATGTGTGCGTTAGTGTACCGTTTCTACGGATTGATAACTACAAAGGTAACGTATCTACTCTTTTCTTGTAATATCATTGTGTAATGTATGTTCCTTGGGGAGTGTAGGACTAAGAGGGGATATTTGGACATACATACATAGACTCACGCCTGTTTCTCGGAGGGGTAGGCAGAGACTACGGAATGCCATTTGCAACGATGCTGACATATCTCTCTTGCTTCATTCACTCCCATCAAATTTTAAGGGTACTTCTAACCTGTCCTTTTCTTAGGACAGGTTAGAAGTACCCCTCTAAAGGGATATTTGGAATTCCTTATGAGGAAAAATTTTAAACGCGGGCCAATTCTAGTGTAGCATAAAACACAACGTGTTAAAGAAGATTAGTTATTCCAATAACTTTAATAAATAATAAAATACGTATTTTGTCATGGACGAAATGTGGAAAAGCGACAAAATTGCGATATATACGATGTCGTGCTACGTTGTTGCGATGTCGTGTCGCAGAAAACATTGCTTCATCGTATCTCAGTGCGATAAAGTCCCGCGGTACGACTACCTGTCGTAAAATACTGCGACGCTCCATCGGAACCTTAGAAAATAGATCGCGGCGTACCATGACATTAATCCCACACTACTACATAATTATATTTGCCATAAGTATTATCATGGTTTTACACAAATGTTACACATTGAAATTAAACCACCGTTTACGGATTTTATCGCGATGTAATGGTTTTACGTTCGTGTGGTGACGGATTAAGAATATGGAATGTCACCACCCCATATCATCCCATGGGTGTCGTAAGAGCCGACAGAGGGAGCATATTATGCAGAGAACAGCACTGTGAGAGAAGGAAAACTTGATACAAATCCTATACCAACCCGTTTGGCTAGCGTGGTATGGTAGGCCAATTCCGTATTTCAAAGGAGAGGCCTAGTCCAGCAGTGGACTGTTAAATGCTGATGATGATAAAAGTATAATCGTGGGTTTACACAAATGTTACACATTGAAATTAAACCACCGTTTACGGATTTTATCGCGATGTAATGGTTTAACTGAGATTCAATTTAAACCAAATTATTCAGAAACTGCATTATTGATAAAGTGAGGACAAATAATAATAATGATAATATTCTACCGCATTCACACAACACCATCTGGCCCCAAACTGAGCAGAGCTTATACTAAAGTACTAGACAATGAATAAACATACATATATACTTTTTTTTGTATATACATTCATATTATACATAGAAACACCCAGACCAAGACAGTCATCCATGTTCACGCACATAAATGATTGACTTGAGCGGGAACCGAACCCGCGACCTTCGGCGTGGCAGTCGCTTACACTCCCGCTGCGCCATCCGGTCGTCAAATATCACCTGTCTTCCTTGATTACGATTTCTGTAATTGAAATCGAAACTTCGGATTGTAAAAAATAATGTACTTTCTAGATAATTCGTTTTAAATTGAATCTCAGTAAAACTGTAAAATCGCGATAAAATCCGTAAACTTTAGTAAATTCAAGCCATATAGAAACTTATGTCGCAGACATAACGTGCGTCTCACCATTAAAACTATACAATAATGTTCGCTGTTCTTACAAACTTACTCAGTTCAAAGATGGCATAATGATTAATGGAATATTTAAGTTGGACTATAAACAAAAAATCTCAGAACGAAATGTTTCGATTTTAGTCGATATATAAAAATAATCATATGATACTACTATTTTATTCTAGAATTTTTTAGTTCTTTGAATGTAGTAGCAATCCTTACATGCCACAATCAATATCTAGCTCTAAGCAACTTAATTTTGGAGCGTTGTATAAAGGACTGCTATCCGTTGCGTCTCGGGCTGGTTGCCTCAGGCGGCTCATTTGTCAGCGACTGTGTATAGTAGCCACCATAAGATGTAGTTCTACGTTAGAATAAACTGAATCAATGCATAGTTAAAGTTTTCATTTAAAAAATATTGTACTTCTTGGTATGACTTTGTTTTCAGTCGATTTAAAAACTATAAAGTAGCCACCATTAGTTGCAGTTCAAGGAAAGGTATGTCGTTTAAAAAAGATTTGTTCTCAAAATGAAATGTTTCGCTTTTAGCAAATTAAAAGAAATATTTTATATCTTAGAAACTGCAATTTTCATCAACATTATTTAATCAGCTTTGCTATGTTACTTGAAGTGGGTTCATAAGTCATCATCATTATCTTTGCGATAACCAATATGACAGATCCGTGGTCCGTGTGGTGAAGGATTAAGAATACGAAATGTCACTACCCCATATCATCCCATGGGTGTCGTAAGAGCCGACAGAGGGAGCATATTATGCAGAGAACAACACTGCAAGAGAAGGAAAACTTGATAAAAACCCTATACCAACCCGTTTGGCCAGCGTGGTTTAGTAGGCCAGTTCCTCCTTTCAAAGGAAAGGCCTAGTCCAGCAGTGGACTGTTAAAGGCTGATGATGTGAACCAATATGTTAAATAGTTATTAAATGGATAGAGCCACTTCATATATATTTTATTACAGCAACGTCACTTCAATATCATAGCGTAAGCTAAATATGTCAACAGATTAATGTTACCGGGACCGCTAACATTTAGGGTAGCGATAACCGATATCGCAACCGCCTAAAGAAGTTCGAGATTTACACCAATATTTTATAAGAATACAGCATAAATGGTAAAAGATTACAATTTACGACTATTTTTGTGCTGGAAATATTAATAAAGCAGTTTATCAAGTTGAAAATAAATAATAATTATGGTGTGCTGTGAAATTGATTACAGGGATTGGCGCGAAAGAGCTATAAATATGTCAGGTCATATTGTGGCTGTAAGCTATGGATAGTGGGAAACGATTTTTTTTAAGTTTTCACATTTTTAAACCGCAATTAAACGTGCGCGCGTGCAATGCTCGAAATAAATTCAAATTTTCAAATTCAAATTCAAAATCCTTTATTCATTTGGGTCACAATGTGACGCTTATGAACGTCAAAATAATAAATTTATAAAATAATTACTTTTACTCAAATTTAAAACATTATTACTGTATGCTTCTACATTTACATTTACTGCCACGTTCGCAAAGCAATAGGTAGAACCATGAGAAAGAACGGGCAATAAAACTCACGGTCACTCTTTTTCATCGCCAGGTTTTGCATAATACACAATTTACATTTTGTAAGGTGCTGCAACTGTTACACCTTCCATATCACTTGTATATATTTACTGTACATCATAATACTCAAGCATAATACTTTTGGTTAGCCTTCTCAAAATAGACATGGTGAAACAGGAGCATCCACTTACATTATATATACCTAATAATGCAGGCAATCCGCGAAAGTGATCAGAACCATGATGGAAATGATGCAGTTAAATATTAAAATCTAATACCAGCCCGCAAGACCGTCATCGACCAGTCATCGCAAGTAGCACCCGTTCACGAGTATGACGCATGTGCCAGCCATCATCCCTCTCGCCATATTAGAGGGAAAGGGATGACCCGACACACGACGCCACCACAAGAAATGACATTTTAGTGAGCATGACGACAACGGTATACGAACCAGCAGTAAGAAACAATCTATTGGTATACTGACCATGACCGCCAATTACCTCCATTTTCCAGATCGTTATTATTAACATGAGTTAGTGGAACACGTGAAGGAATGCAAATGTAGAAAGAATTTTGTGAAGGTGACAAGTGAACAATGATATGATCAGAGATAAATAATGTTAAACTACATTCAACAAATCATAAAAATATCCAAATCCTGCAAAAATCATGTGTTCACGAGGCACCTCCACTTAACATGTAAATAAAATAATCGTGAGTTAAACAAGCCTAAGCCTATCCCCACGGTGTCTTATCATTTAAAAATTCCTTAATAGTGTAATAACCCCTTTGTAAAAGAAAGTTCCTAATTGTCCGTTTGTATTTGTGCATGGGTAAATTCATTATTTCAAGAGGCAATTTGTTGAAAAATCGTATACCAATCCCCGCAAATGAGTTCTGAACTTTATGTAGACGGTAGTTAGTTCCCACCAGTTTATGCTTATTCCTTGTGTTCACGTTGTGCAAATCACTATTTTTGCGGTATAGAATTAAGTTTTTCTTAATGTACATTAAGTTAGCATATATATATTGCGATGCAACTGTCAATATGTCTACTTCTTTAAATTTATTACGTAAAGAATCTCTAGCACCTAACTTATAAATTGCACGTATGGCCCTTTTTTGAATGACAAAAATAGTCTGTATATCAGCAGCTGTACCCCATAACATTATTCCGTAAGACATTACGCTGTGAAAATAACTAAAGTAAACTAGTCTAGCAGTATCTATATCTGTGAATTCCCTAACTTTTCTAACTGCAAACGCTGCAGAACTAAGTTTTACTGCGAGACAGGATATTTGGGCGCCCCACTGAAGCTTACAATCTAAAGTTACACCTAAGAATACGGTTGATTCGACTAGTTGAATTGTTTCCTTATTTAAAATTATATTAGTAGGAACACTTTTGACATTAGGCAAAGAGAATTTAACACATTTGGTTTTGCTTGAGTTGAGTACCAAATTATTTGTCGAAAACCAATCTAATACTTGTGCAAGAGTGTTATTGACGGTATCAAAGTTACTTAATTTACGATCAACTTTAAAAATTAGTGACGTATCGTCGGCAAACAAAACAATATCACATAAATTTTGTACAAAGAACGGCAAATCATTAATATATATTAAAAAAAGAAATGGACCGAGAATAGAGCCCTGTGGAACGCCCATTCCTACTGGCAAACCTAGAGACCTACTCCCATTAACATCTACATACTGAATTCTATCACTAAGGTAGCTGGCAACAAGATTGAGTGCGGTATCTCTAATACCATAAAGTTTCAATTTAAGTAAAAGCGTATTATGTTCCACACAGTCAAAGGCCTTTGATAGGTCACAAAAAACACCAATGGCATCCTTCGAGTTTTCCCAAGCATTAAAAATATGCTTTAACAAAGTTACACCGGCATCAACGGTGGAGCGACCCTTAGTAAAGCCATACTGTTCACTGTGAAATAAATTATTTGCGTGAAAGTGGCTCTCTAGTTGATGCAAAATAATCTTTTCAAAAATTTTACTAATAGCAGGCAAGATAGAAATTGGCCGAAAATTACTAGGGTCGCTCTTTGATCCCTTTTTGAATAATGGTATTACTTTACTGTGTTTCATTAGATCAGGAAATACTCCTGTATCTACGCATCTGTTGAATATTGCAGCTAAATATGGAGCTAAGCTAGAAATAATTTGTCGCACAAGTTTAACAGAAATGCCCCATAAGTCAACAGATTTTTTATTATTGAGCGTCTTGAATACCTTCAGTATGTCATTGGTGTCAATATATTTAAAATTAAAAAGCACATCACACTCATTCACATTGCCCCTAACCAACATTTCTGCTTTGTTTGGACATGAATCTAGACAGCTGGTTGTGTTCACTGGTATGTTTATGAAGAAATTGTTAAATGTCTGAGCAACATCAGTTTTCCTAGTAATAATTTCACCATTCAATTTTAATTCATAATTGTTATCTACCAATTTAGCTCGACCAGTCTCATTGTTAATAATGCTCCAAGTAGTTTTAATTTTGTTCTTGGATTCTTTGATTTTATTGCTTAAATATAAGGATTTGGCTAAAGCACATGTCCTCTTAAAAACCTTGGAATAATTTCTAACATATTGAATAAATTCAGGATTAAAATTGTATTTCTTCATACCATATAGATCATACAACCTAGCTCTACTTTTGTATATACCTACTGTTGCCCAATCACAAAAATTTACTTTAATGCTCCTTGCAAACGTCTTCAGTTTAAAAATTTTATTGTACTCATCATTAACAATTTTAAATAAGCATTTATATAATTCATCAGGATCATCAACGGTTAAGTCAATACTGGCGATCTTGGCAGCAACATCATTACTAAAGTGTTTTAGGCGAGCAGAGGTCATTGGCCTACATGTAATTTCTTGTACTTTAGGGGTTGTATTAGTTGGAATTACAACCTTTTGCCCGCAGTGATCCGATGTCAAGTCAGTTAAAACAGCCTTACTTAAATAAAGACAATTGCAAAAAACATTATCTAAGCATGTACCTACTTATCCATGGGGTCATAGGGCATCTATAGAACATATTGGCGGGTAATACATCGATTGCACCTGCTTTTACGTTAGCATGATTTAATTTTATATTTAAATTCAGTATAAGTAATACCTTGATTCTATACCAGAGTCAGTATTCAAAGGTAAGTTGTCGATTTTAAACCGCAAAAATGTACACAAACAGTCACAAGGCAGTTGCAAAACAACCAATGATTTTGACATTTAAGATTTCCGGCTTCTATCAAGGCAGCAATGGTGTTGTCATAAAAAACACAAAATATCGATAAATCGATAATAGTTACTTTGTCTTAATCAATGCTATCATACAAAAATAATCATAATTATTATTAGAGGTACTTTCTGTGTTATTACATATTTTTTTACAAAATGAATAGTGAACGATTGAAATAATATATGATACAAAAAAAAATATTTTGCCGGTTAATTATCTATCAACATATTTTTTTGTCAGGGCAACATAGCACATAGGAAAAATATTACCAACTTGCATAGACTAATGAATAGGTACAAGGAAGAACTAGGATAAATATTAATATATTTTTTTAGTATAACCTAATAACTGTGCAGTTCTGGGCCTAGATCTGGCATGCCCCTATAGAATTAAAGTAAGTACCTACTTTGCTTTATTTAATTTCCTTTTATTTTATTATTATAATTGCAATAACTTTACCATAATGTGACATAGCAAAAATTTTAATATTTTGTATTTAATTTTTTTTTATAACAACTGCTACCTTATTGTACGCTGTATTCACCTATAATTAGTTCTTTCAATTGGCACGAGACATCATAATATTGTGTACTACGAGGGTCAAACTGAAAGTTCTTAGAAAATCAAAAACTGATTACATTAGCCAGTTATTAGTTTTATTATATCTTTTCAAAATATTGTCCATTAACGTCAATACACCGCTGCATGCGATGGAACCACTGGGAAAAGCACTTTGCCCACTCGTCCTTAGGGGTCTCTTCAATGGCATCGCGATACGCAGCCACCGCTTCTTCAGCATTCATAAACCGCTTTCCTTTAAGTTTTTCTTTAATTTTTGGAAATAAATAAAAATCACAAGGCGCGAGGTCGGGGCTATACGGCGGGTGACCCAGTAATTCAACGTTTGATGTCGCCAAATAGTCGATCGTTCGCTTGGCGGTGTGCGACGAGGCGTTGTCGTGGTGAAGGAGGATCCTACTGCGAGGTCGTTTCTCTCGAACTTTTTCCAAGACAAGTGGCAAACAATTGGTAGTGTACCATTCTGCAGAAACTGTTTTTTGATCCTCTAACACAATTGTTGCGAAATGACCTATCCTTCCAAAGAACGAGGCCACCATTTTTTTTCCCGCACTTCGATCTCTCTTCACTTTAGTTGGCAACTCCTCGAAAGGAAACACCCACTGAGCAGATTGTCTTTTGGTTTCAGGATCATAACAGTAAATCCAGCTTTCGTCACCTGTTAGTATGTCGAACACAGCATTTGAGTCACCTCCGTTAAATCTTTCAATCATTTTACGGCACCAATCCACACGATGGAGTTTTTGAGCCTTAGTCAAATTATGAGGTATCCACCGGGCGCAAAGCTTCCTGACCGCTAAATGTTCGTGGAGGATTTTGTGCACTTGACTCATACCGATGCCTAAGCTTGTCCGAATCTGCTGATAGGTCACTCTTTTGTCAGTCTCTATCATACGCCGCACAACACAGATGTTATTTTCAGTCGTCGCCGTAGAAGGCCGTCCCTCACGTACATCATCAGTGAGATTAGTGCGACCACGTTTAAACTCATTAAACCAGTTGTAAACAGTCGCACGAGATGGGGCTTCATCGTGAAAGGCCAATCGTAGTCTATCATAACTTTCTTGTTGACTTAAATGACATCGAAAGTCATAAAAAATCATTGCACGAAAATTTTCTCGTGTTAAATTCATGTTGACGTGACACAGACAATTTTCAATTTGCCGCCAAATCGTAAAACAAATGACAAATGAATGAAATATATACTCAGTAATATTGGCAAAGAGTTCTATTTTCAAATTTTAGAATATTTTTTTTATTATATTGTTTATAAGTGGCCAGTTCTAAGAACTTTCAGTTTGACCCTCGTATGAATTTAATTATTATTAAAACTACTGGTGAGTCTGATAAATAAATAAATAAAATTTTGTACCTAATTAGAATAATTCTATACTAATTTTGAGCCTCAATATCTCCTGAACCAGTTATTTCCCAGGTATGTTGCCGAAGTAAAAAATGCTCGTAGTGATTGGTACAACATGGAATTGCAGTTTTCATTAAGGGCGTTTTTACACTCTGTATAGTAGGTAGGTATATGGATCATTTTGGTATTGTTGCGCGTGTATTTATTCCATTTTACCATTATTCCAGAAATATTCTGAATCTAGACTGCCTCCGTGGTCCAGTGGATAGCGTATGCGACTGCTAATCGGAGGTCCCGGGTTCGATTCCCGGGTCAGGCCAAAATGTTACTGGGTTTTTCCGAATACTCAGTAGCAGCCCGGAATCTGGTGATATGCCCGGTATCGGCAATAGGCTCCCCTCTATTACGTGGGACCAAAAAAATCATGGCGAAATGTGGGTGTAATATTTACACCTCTGCCTACCCCTGAGGGGATACAGGCGAGAGACTATACAAAAAAAATTTGGATCTTCATTGAGTTCCTTACTTATAACTATTTTTATAAAATAGAACACATGTTGACAGTCCATAATGCAAATAATACCTACCCATATATCTACCATAAGATAAATTAAACCAAATACCTAGTTCCACACACATTCCAACCGACTGGTAGCACTTTCTGTCAGATGGACAAATCAAATCACGCCACCCTACACTCGCTCTGCTCCATCGCTGGGCAATTATAATTGCTCAACCTCCCAACGGCCAACGATCAAAAGGCCTGTAATTATTATAGGTATTGCAAGACCCGTGATGAGATTAACTATACCTATGCCAAGGATGCTGAACGTTTTAAGTTCGAATTTCGCTTGCGCTGCGAAGGATGTGGTATGAATTTGGATATGCTGAACATGTTTGTAGATTTTATTGTTATGAGCATTTGCTACGGTGACCAGGTACAACAAACTGTTTGTGGGCCGGGAGTATGAAAGAACAATATTTTATTTTTACCCCCGAAGAGCCTCCCTCTTCAGAGGTAATATTACAATATTACAACCACATTTTACCTTATGAGATGTAGGTCCCACATAATAGGGGGGCGAGCCTATTGTCGTTACTGGGCACATTGCCAGACTCTGTGCTGCTACTGAGAAGTCGGAAAAACTCAGTAACACTTTTGGTTGATCCGAGAATCAAACCCGGACGTCCCAATAAGCAGACGCATACGCTATCCACTGGAACACGGAGGCAGTTAAACAGGTAGAAGACATAATGTTTGCTTTAAGCAAATTTTTATGTAAATGTTTTAGTAAAAGCAACCTGCAATACTCCAACACCACAAAATACTTCCTTAAACGCTAACAAAAAAAATAAATAGCAACTAGAGTACAATTTAAATCCTAGGAAAATGCCTGGAAAGCTACCGACCCCTTTTATTCCAACAGGGATCAAGTTTAGTAATACTAAGAGCTGAAAACAATGAGCTGTAGGCTTCAGAAAGTTCGCGAGACAATAAATACTACGGGGTAGTTTTTGTTCCAGAAAACTGTAGAATAGCCAGATGTTTAAAATATTTCTTATAAATTATTGTTGCATAACGTACATAACATACATTTTAAACGGCGGATTTGTTTGCTAGAAGAAATAAGTTTTGTATGAATCATTATTTTAAAAGTTTGTTTAAATGAGACTCCAATGTTTTCTTTTTTAGAGCTTCAATGTAAAGATTGGATAGAAGACAAGGCTTGATGATATTTCGGCATGGCAGACCAGACCACCTATAAGCATTATAAAATTTTACGCGGTTCTACTCAAAAACGATACCTGAGACACAGTTATGCATTCCTACGTCAACACAGAAGCAAAAAAATTACATGATGATGAAAACTGAGACCAATGTGTTAACGCACTCTACTAGACACGGGACAAGCGATACTAAAAAATTAATACGCACAAAACTCTATAAAAGTCAGTGAGATTTGAATCCGATACCCTCTGCATGACAGTCTTTAAGTATCTTCTCTAAGCTATCGCTGCCTTGTATTCTGCCTGATCTGTATTCGTTTGATAAATTTTAGGAACATTTATTTGTTTTAATATTTTTTCTATTCTTCTTTTCCATTTAGGAAATATGTAGCATCAACCATACCCTCTCTCACCTGCTACCAAAAGTACAAAAAAAATATCTGTTTTATAAAAAAGAGGGAACAGGAAAATACTTTTCGAAAAACCGCCAATCCGTTTATAAGTCATTACCGGAGGTCAAGCTGAGGGTCGTTCATGGAGGTCCGAATAACAAAGAAAATGATGAAAGAGACTTATGAGTAAGGCGATTTGGAAACCTTAAAAGTGAGCACGTTGCGATGTCAAAGATCTAGGGAGAATATAAAAGGTATTATTTTTGTTTGAGTTTTGTTTTGGAATATTGTTTATTCATTACAGTACTGATCAGAAATCCTAGGGTAATCTTCTGGAAGTTCATGGATGTGTGTAAGATTTTTATTCTTAGTAAATCCCTAGGTACTGTCTCCAAGGAACATACATACATACATAGACTCACGCCTGTTTCCCCGAAGCGGTAGGCAGAGGCATATTAAACGCCCACTTTTCGCCAGTGTTTTGATCCCACGTAATAGGTGGCGAGCCTATTGCTGCTTATCGGGATATTTTGTTTGCCAGAGCCTCGTCCGTTGATCGGCAGGTGCACCACTTGCAGGTGAGGTTGGTTTGGGACCCCAAGTTATTGGTGGGAACCCTATGCACCATAGGAACATACTTGCCAAATTTCAGCTTCTTGCGCCCAATATGATCGAAAGCAGTTGTGCGTTGTCTGTCAGTCAGTCAGTAAAGCATGAATTTTATATATAGACATTTTGCTATTCATTGACCCAAGGTTATTTGTAGACCCAAGACATCGATGCCTTCTGCTGTCATGAGGCATGTTATGAATCATTACGAACTTTTTTCACTTGAAGTCGAATAATTTTTCACGTCAATTGAAAGAGTACCATCATTTATAATAATTCAGACGTGTTTTAATAAAAATATTCACTTTACATATCCATTAAGCCATATCGCGTGTCAAGATAATGACTTATTCGTCCTCAACCAGTGAACTCGCATGACAGTAATATCAATAAATGAGAGTTCACATATCAAAGGACATATTATTTTTATATGATTTATGAAGTACAAGTCTGCGAAGTTTGAACAACCCTAGAGATTTAGTACTTTAGTGGTGTACAGTCTCTTAAAAAAATAATTTATTTATATTATTATCATCATCATCATATTATAAGCCTATAGACGTCCACAGCTGGACAAAGACGTAACTAAATGGTCTCCACATAGACCGATGTTCAGTTGCCCTCATCCAACGGTTTCCCACGATCGCAACATGATCATCGGTCATCATCGGTCAACCTCACGTGATGGTTACCCCTACTGCATCGTCCTGCATCAACTATACAGGCTGTTTAGTTAGGCATCGGACAGACTTTAGGATCGTACCTATTCAGTTTTTGATTCTCAACTTAATAAATGCACGTAACTATGATTTACAAAAAAATGCTATTAACATACAGCAGTTCAATTACAATGCATGAGACGCCCACTGCTACTTTTCATGAAACGTTCAGTACGTTTATTATTTCATCTTCATCATCATCTCAACTCTCGAGAACGTATTAATGAACTCAATCTTGCTGTTCTTATATATGCATCTGTCTGTTTCTAGTTCTATCAAAGATACAAGATCATAATAGTCTACATTTTCAACAGTATAACTTGCAATGCCTGACGATATGTATTTTGCCGCACCGTGTGTTGTAATTCCGCCCAATGCGGCCTCACCCTTTCAGAGATAAATAGTTGCAAAGAGCTTCACATTAAATACAGCATGACAGAATACATTAAATCTTACTCGCTTGTAAATTGTTCATATTTTTGCGTCGGTAAATATTTTGTGCGCCGTATAACCGCAAATACGAGTGTCATATTCTGATAATGATGATTGTTTATAATTGGAAGGTTATGACGGAATAAATAAGTCGGCTTTTCTCGTTAATATGATATGTTACTGCTTGCTTATTGTATTAGTAAATAAGAATTAGTGAGAGCCTTCATTCATATGCGTACCTACTGATCGGTTGAATCGGATGCTGGTGATATGTTTACAGATGAATGCAAGGCAGCGATAGCCTAGTGGAGATACAAACGGACTGCCATGCAGAGGGTATCGGGTTCGAATCCACGGCACGCACCACTGACTTTTCGGAGTTATGTGCGTATTGAATTGCTAATTATCGCTAGTTTCGTGCCTCGTTTCGAGCACGTTAAGCCGTCGGTCCCGGTTCTTATGAAGATCTTTGACAGCCGTTATAGGGCGTCAGTACCTCTAAAATAAACTGACAATAGTCTAAACCATGGAATATCGCTATCCCTTTGGGTTGCGGAGGTCAGACAGGCAGTCGCTCCTTGGAAAAGCTAATATTCAGCCAAATCCGGTTAGACTAGAAAGCGGACCCCGGGTTGAAACTAGGATAACGCTAGGAGGATGATGATGATATAGTATGGTAGATCGCTGTTTGGCTCGGGAGGGCAGTGTACCGTATAAATACGTGCGGACAAAGTTGTATAGTGTGAGGTTTTGGCTTGATCGTGTAAGAATCATATCATTTTTTAACAAGGAAAGTCAACTTCACGGCGAATCAATCAGAGGTTAAATAACAGGATAAATGCCATGTCAATCGATAACATACCTCTGCAATCAATATTAGTTTCCCCGTAAAAAAAATTCGTGGGCGTAACTTTATGCTTTACTAGCTGACCCAGCGAACTCCGTATCGCCTTTTTAAGAGTTTTTATTTAATTCCCTTTCTTCCAAGCCCCTTTTCCAAAGTTACCATTGACTTAGCGCTTAATCTCTAATCATTCCAGGGTCTATAAATGATGCAAAAACAAACATAGATTTTTATATAATATTAAATTCCCCATTCCTTAAAATATCGGAGACGATAACCATATTGACTTTTAAAAAATCCCGTCCGCCATCTTTGATTTCCTATCCGCCATCTTTGATCACTAAATAGATGTTGTATTTGGATTCACCATCCCTTAAATCATCAGAGACGATAACCATATTGATTTTTTAAAACTTTCTCATCCGCCATCTTTGATTTCCCATCCGCCATCTTGAATCACGAAATAGATGTTGTATTTGGATTCCCCATCCCTTTAAATATCGGCGACAATACCCATATCGACTTTTAAAATAAATCCCGTCCGCCATCTTTGATTTCTTATCCGCCATCCTTGATCACGAAATAGATGTTGTATTTGGATTCACCATCCCTTAAATCATTAGAGACGATGCCCATATTGATTTTTTAATTTTTCCATCCACCATTTTTGATTTCCCATCCGCCATCTTGAATCACGAAATAGATGTTGTATTTCGATTCTCCACCCCTTAAAATATCGAAGGCCATACCCATATTGATATTTAAAATTTTCTCATCCGCCATCTTTGATTTCCCATCCGCCATCTTGGATCACTAAATAAATTTCATATTATTAATCAGCGTTCCGAAAATCTCGAAAACGATACCCATGTAGATTGTATCCTATTCGTTTAGCCTTTTCTTGCCTTTGACCCAACCCACCCCCCTCTCGTTTGACTATTTTAATATTTTTGTCTGGCCCCTAAAAGTTATGGCGTAATTTTATATAGCCTATAGCCTTTCAGAATAATTGGGCTATCATAAGCAATAACAATTTTTAAAATCCGACTGCTAGTTCCTGAGATTAGCCGACATTATGTTTTAACCTTTTTAGCCTTTTTGCCCGGCCCCAAAGGGTCGTAGCGATATGTTATATAGCCTATAGCCTTCCAGAATAACTGGGCTATCGTATACAAAAAGAATTTTTCAGATCCGACCGGTAGTTCCTGAGATTAGCGCGTTCAAACAAACAAACAAACAAACTCTTCCGCTTTATTATATTATGCTTTATTACACAAGTTTCGACAGCTGAAATTATAGGAAAAAGATGTTATATGAGTTTATTCATAAAATAAATATAATAGGTTCTCAAACCTATTATTAACCCTGTACCTAATAAAACTGCATAATAGTATAAAAATATATACATGTATGTATAAAAATAATCACTATAAAACATCTCAAAACATCTCCAAACCATCAGCCTTAATAAGGCTACATTTACTACAGAAATAACTTGTCCGACGGTTAAAACACAAATTGAGTGGAACGACTCCATCTAGACTTGTTAATTAACGTTAAAAAGTTAAAACAACAGCCTGATGTCAACGGTGCTTATAACGATGTCACGTACAGTGAATCATTCTGTGATAAAAAATGCGATTACGAAACATTTTCCAGTAATATTAGGTTGCTGATACACCTGAGCATTCACTTTTAATAGAACAGCGAGCATTCGCCGTTTTTTGTTTTGTTGAACCGCGAACAGAACCGAACATTATCACGATCTTTCTAGCGAACACTCTAATCAGCAAAAATGTCAAAGCAAATTTACTGTCCATTCGCTAGAATGTTCGCCAAGACTGCTTCCTAAAACACACTCGTTTGTTTTCCTGTTTTATAACATTCGCAATAATGTACATAACAGTTGAATGCTCAAGTGTATCAGCACCATATAAAGTTAAACAACGTTTCAATTTGTTCCATAAAATGTAGTTTTGAGCGCTTTTATGTTAAATACGAATTACGTTTTTTATTCGCGTAATGAGTTGTGAGTGATTTTACTAATTTATATTAATTGTGTGAAAAAAAAAGCATTTTTTGCAAAAATAGTGGTGACATTTATATTGTCTAGCGTACTTTGGTTGCGAAAATATAGTGCGATGACACGATGAGTTTTAGAAAACTCAGTTTAATGACCAAAATGCCATATTGACAAGGAGCAAGTATACATGGAGCGATAGCTTTCATATTTGTAACCGAGACAGATGTATTGTATTTATTACCTCTTGAAATACTCATGTCGCAATTTTTTCAAAAGAAGAAATGACTGTCAATAGTGATGTACTCATGCATTAATCTTTTATTGGTATTGGTATATAATTCGGTATGTAGAGACAAGATAAGCATTTGATTAAGTAATATACCAGTAGTATATTATTTTATTTAGAGTATAGTACTTAGGTGCCTACAAAGAAACAAATACTGTAAAAAGAGAGGTAATAATAAGATATGATTGATCATATCTTATTATTACCTCTCTTTTTACAGTATTTAGGAAAGTAATTGAAAAAAGAGTCTAAATAGTCAAAATCATTTATTTATACCATAAAGTAATGCACACGATAACTGCCCGGCAGGTCTGATACTATATATATTTTACCAAAATGGGATGTACATGGGCGGAAACAGTTAACATTTACGAACAATATTTTCATCCTGAGTTCCAGAAGTGCAAGCCATGTTCACTCTTGAAGCTTTATTATCGCTTCTAAAAATAAGGTTTCGTTATTTCGGACATTTCTGAAAATTACAACACAAATCTGTTTATGATATACCTACATATATGTATATATGATTAATATAGCATATTTTAACAGTTGCAATGTTGGTATATATTGATTGATAAAAATATAAGTTAATAATAATAGAGCAGAAGTACAAACCTCAGTATTAGATATCTGGTTAGTAAAAATAGTACCTAGGCACAGCATAAGAATGCAAAACGTTTCTTTGAAATCCTTCTTGATAACAAGCAGACACAAAATCAAGCGAACAAAGTTTAGAAGAATTAGACTGTTGCCATTCTCCCTTTCTCATATTTCGGACCCAATTTAGTTCCAAACCTTCATTCTTTGCAAATCTACAAAAAATCACAATTAATAACCAATTATTCAAATTATAATCTTTCAGAAACTGGTTTTCTAACTGACAATTGTATTACAACACTATCCTCATATTTTTTATCGAAATATTTCTATTATATTTATTTCCTTGTGACTATTGGAATAAAAATATGTGTCAACGGTGGTCATTATCTTTATCTTTAAGTATAAGCTTTACAAATATCATTGTAGAATTATTACGGCAGATATCTACAATTTTACTTATTATGACTTACCGGTGGTAAGATATTTTTTGACCATTTTCGGTCAATAGTCCTATTTGGCTTTTACATCCGACGGCATTACAAACTATGGTCATTTTTTAATGTTTAGAAGTGGTCATATCTATAATTGTAATATTTTGTAGCAATTAAAATTGCAATTTATTTCGACACGGCTGTCACTCCAGCTGGACGAACATCGACATGACATAACATTTTTCTTGGCATATGTCATTCAAGGCTGTATAAAAGCTCTATGGCTATCATACTCGAACATATGCAGTTTTGTAATTAAAGAGAAAAGAGATGCATATACGTTTTCTACTCATTTTGAAATGCTCCCTCCATGTATACTTGCTCCTTGCATATTGAGATGATGTTTCGAAGAAATTCGAAGATTTGTCAAGCAGCATTTTGGCAGATCTCCATACATCGAAATGTCTGAAATTAAATTGAAGCGCACAGTAATAAAAAATATTTCAAAAAATTCGGCGTAAGTAACAGAGCCTATAAATGATTCTATTTTCACTCGGGAAACCCGGAAAAATAAGATATCGGTGTTTTAGTTTTTAGTTAAGAATAAAAAATGTAGGTACGTTTGAATTATCAAATGAAATTATGTCAGATTGACATCAAAACGCAGAAGTATTCGTAGCATCTAACTGCCATAGCCAAAGACAAAAGCAGAGCTACACAATTTAAATCGATTTTATGTGAAATCGATACAACATTAAAACGATGCTGTGACGTTTTTATTTGATTTAAAAGCTGTTTTGCTTCAAAAATTATTAGCTTATTGATGTAATGTTAATTAAAGATTAAATAACTGCATTTTAATAACTATATTTTAATAATCGATACGGATAAACAGCACTCACGTCTATTCCTGTCACACCATTATCTATGGCAACAATCAAATAATAAAGTAGGTACCTAGTTCGTAATTAATTGGAATGCTTTTTATCATCATAAAACACTCCAGCTTTAACGAGATAAAGTGAAAATATTAAAAATCGTAGGAAAAAAACGATTTGTTTTGTTCATATGAAGTCGCCACAACAAACCCAGACCAAATTCTGCCATTATTCTTTATGATTGTCTTTATAAAGAAATTTAGACTCTATTTGAAAATGTACATTACACATTACAAATTATTTATACTTACTTACTTATAAATTCGTAAGAAAGAACCGGGCCGAGTGGAGAGACTGAAAGACTGCTACGCAGAGGGTCTCGGGTTCGAATCCACGGCACGCACCAATGACTTTTCGACATTAAGTGTGTATTAAATTGTTAATTATCAGTGATCTTGCTTATCAGTGAAGGAAAACATCTTGAGGAAACCTGCATGTCTGAGAGTTCTCCATAATGTTTTCGAAAGACATGTGAAGTCTGCCAACCCGCACTTGGCCAGCGTGGTGGACTATGGCCTTACTCTTCTCATAGTGAGAAGAGGCCCGTGCCCGTATGTGTTACGGGACAGTTGTAATGGTGTTGCTGGCTACACCAAATTAATTAATAATATATAGTTCTTAGGTCGCATACTTGTTTCCACATGTGTTTGTCTTATCGCTACGATGGCGCCAACGTTCTGCAATTAGTAAACTCATAAATTCTAAGAGGTTGACAAATTTATAAGAATTATGTGACAGGCATATGAGTAAAGAAATAGCCATGAAATATGAGAAAATATTGGCACTGTAGTGCTCACATGCGGTATAGTTGAGGATCATAAAAAAGGGGATCAACGATAAGAAACGGGCCCAATCAGGTAGTAAGGGTTCGAGAGGCGTTGCGTTGGTTGTGTTTGACTGGACAGTCGGGCTTAAGAGGCAGAGGGAGTCGGGTCCCATAAAGCGCGGCGTGGGAGTACAGGACAGTCAATGTGGGGACGCGGAACCGGGCGGATCTGGGACAGTCAGTCTTAGGACGCGGAAGAGGCCAGTTCACGGGAACGCTCTAGCGTGGTGTTTCAGACAGTTGGTCTTTTGGCGCGAGAGAGATCGGACCTGGCCTAGCGCGTAAGAGGTTCGGTGTTGGTCGATAATTAGTGCTTAGTGATATCGAAGAACAAGGCGAGCGGCTTCAAGAGAAGGTGATCAGCACAGGGCAAGGGGTAAGTTTGGCAGTGACGCAGCTAATAGTCCGGTGAGTGTCTGTTATTCACTTTACTGTAATTTATTGCATGAACTGTATAACATTAATAACTCTGTTGTGTATCTATGTCTATATCACACCATATATATATATACCAGGCTGACTAAAATATAAAGTTCTCTATGAGATATTGTACATAGTTATATTATCAATAACCGCGTGTACCATTAGTAGTGGTTCGTACCTTGTTGATGATGGATGTAAAGACGAGCGATGTATGATGGGAGTCTCCGTATTTGCGATCAGGTGGTAGAATGCAGGACTTTCACAATCGCTGTCTAAACCTGCGTACAGGCCAGTACATAGCAGCTGACAAGGTTTTAAAGAGCGAAAGAAGAGCCACCTGTCGGTCACGCGGTAGCAGTAAGACCTAATGCGGCTAACCTAGCGGCGATTGTAACGAGAGCTTCCCCGCAAACTATGCGCGATGGCTTAATACGTTTTAATTGACTATGTTTGTATGGCCTTCAATGTTGTGACTTGCGGCAAGGAGGCGTTTTGTGACATCAGTTCTGAGACTGTTACTGTACGTTCAATACTATACACTGGATATCGCTGAAATACTCGGCGCCGATAATACTATATGACTAATATACCTGGATCATGTTCTCCGTCTCCCTGGAGCTGCCGTCTCTGAGATACGCTGCCTTGTACTCAAGTACCAATATGTGAAGCATGAATATATGGAGAGTGATTTTGTGATGACAAACCAATACTAATGTATCGCTGTCTTTAGTATTTTGATGACCACTTTCATTCAATTATAAGCGTTTACGTTTGGTAAATGCTGTCAGTAGAGGAATATAGAGGAAGGGACGAATTCCATAGTTCCTGCGCGGGCGTAGGGGCGCGGGAACCCTGGCCACAAATTACTTGGCGGGGCCAGGCTGAAATTGATATTTTAGACCCAGTTAGTAAGAAAACTAAAATTTTAATCAGCCTGGGGTCCATAGGATTCCGTTACACAGTACAAAGGGCTGATGATGATGATTCATCAGAATAACATACCAATGACAATAACACTTCTTACTTTTATACGTACTGATAATACTCAGTTCCCAAGAAAGATTAATTTATTTTAAGATGAAACATATATAAATGCTTACCAACAATTTTATTAAATTCAAAATCTTCACCACTTGTAGTACAAAATATTTTACAACATTATATTTTATAAAAGATATCTAAAGCATAACATAAATAGAATAATTTAATTAGTAGCTGCCCACCCAATTAGTCCTCTTCGAGCCTAAGTTCTGAGAAAATGTCGATTAATGACATAAAAAAGGCCCTTAGTCCTGTCGCTTGCCCGCGATAAGGGTACCAAAATTGGGACTCCTATTCGAACGTAGAACCTTTTGAAAATATTGAATGGAAAATTTTAAGGACTCCGTCTTAAATATCGAGATGATTGAAGCCAATTTCCAAACTTATATTCGAAATTTCTGACCGAAAATATTTTTTATTGACAACCTTTTCTACCACTTATGTATTTTTATAAGTATCATCTGCACATGACAGAGGTTTGACCCATTTGAATAACCATACGGAAACTCTTCTAAATTGTTGAACATAATGTAAGGAAAGTGTCGGCATAAAGGTGTGTATGGGTTATTTTAAGGACACGGCATTCTAAATTGGAATTTCCTCATTCAAGCGGACCTTGTTGAAATATTCCATTCAAATGGAAGTACAATGCGATATCTCTTTCCCTTTGAAATAAATAAATCTCGCACAAGGATTAATTATTTGTACTGCAAAGGACTATACTAACATGGACTCAGATAACACTGTGTTATTTAGTATCCGTTGTTTTAATAATAGTTGTAGTTCGAAACAACAATTTGTGGATCAGACAATATCCTGTATGGATATTGTGCAGACAACATTTAGTGTAATGCCAAGCGCTGATGGTTGTTTAAACCACCACGACATCCATGTAGTCAATCAGAAGGCCAATTCTCGTATTTTATAATTAAGACATTGAAATTATATTTGGAACGAAATCAGATTATAATTTGAATTGACTCAGAATCAGTATTCTGCTAAATTAATGACATTATAGCCTAATTTGACATTTATAGTTCGACGTTGACACATTGTTTAATTTACGATCTAGTCACGATAACATTCCAGAAATATCTATATGACATTAGATCGAAACTGAATTTTGAACAAATATAATAAAATTAGGAGAATTGGGCCCAAGAATAGAAATGTAACTTATACCCCCTACCTAATCCAAGCTGTTTCGCCTAGCTCTCAGTTTATAAAGAGATATATTCTTCATAGAAGTTTATGTAGCGGGACTTAATCAGTTTTGGTTGGCAGTGGGACGGTCCCTCCGCAACCACAACCGTTTAGTTGCAAGTCGGTCGAGGAAGATCAGAAGTATTACATTTACTTAATTTTACATTTTACATATCCTGTTTCATACAGACGCTGTTGTTTCATCTATAATAACACCATGTATTCAAACTAGTGTTTTCAGTTAAACAGAATTAATATCTCAACATAGGATACCATATTGAGATTATCATACTGCTTAGTTCACCGGTATACTGAAGAGATGCCATAGTATTAATTAATTCATAGCTATGTTATGTACGCACATTCCAATGATCATAGGGATTTAAAGTGTTGTTATGACAATATTATTGTGCTTGTGTGTGCAAAGATAATGTCTTAATGATGCTTTGAGGGATAGAGGGTATATAACCCTTTGATTGAATGCTTTGAGGATAAGCAGGTGTCATGATCATAATCTTAGCGTTATCCCGGATTGAATAAAACTTTTGTTAAACCCGGGTTCGTTCAGTAGCTGGGAACATTATTTAGAATAACTGAGTATTTGAATTGATGTAAAGATTTACTTTACTTTGTTTTATCTTTAAAATTAAATACTTTCCACTTGTTAACGAGGGCAGCGATAGCCTAGTGGAGATACCAACGGACTACCATGCAGAGGGTATCGGGTTCCAATCCACGGCGCGCACCACTGACTTTTCGGAGTTATGTGCGTATTGAATTGTTAATTATCGCTTGTCTCGTGCTTCGGAGAGCACGTTAAGCCGTCGGTCCCGGCTGTCATGAAGATCTTTGATAGTCGTTATAGGGTGTCAGTACCTCTAAAATAAACTGACACTAGTCTAAACCATGGAATATCGCTATCTCTTCGGGTTGCGGAGGTCAGACAGGCAGTCGCTCCGTGGAAAAGCTAATATTCCGCCAAATCCGGTTAGACTAGAAAGCGGACACCAGGTTGAGACTGGGATAACGCTAGGTGGATGATGACTTTACACTTATTAACAAAATCAAGATACACCTTAGTTCATGCGTATTATAAGAATAGCTCGTATTTCGCAAGGTACTGCAGTTATTTATGTATTTGAAATCAGTGTAATTGTTTTATGATCATAAACTTTCCCCTCGATAAAGTATTGTTTGATAATGTTCACATCGGGTGAATCAAATTTAAATTTATATAAACATACTACTTAACGAATATTCGACCGGACTAAGCGCAGGTTTAAATATCCGATCATTTCATGTATCTCAAATCTCCAAAAAATTTATAAATCAAAATATTTAATTCGGCGGTAAGTAAAGTCACTAGTATCAAGCTAAGCGGGTTTAACCTTTGACACTACTCTAGAATTTAAAGCTAACGAATGTCCCACGGGTCAGTATCAAGCCTTTGAACTACACTATACCTAGCCTTTTAGAGGATACAAAAATAAAGTGGAAAGGGGTCCTTTTTCGGAACGCGATCTGACATCGAAACCTCTATCAAACTTGATTTTTTGTCCTCATCATTTTAACCTGAATATTTCCTTTGACTTCACATTTTTGAATTTGCACTAAGAGCGTTACCTGACGTTCTTTATTATGGTGATCGTTGCCATGGAAACGGTAATAGGAATGGTTTCGTATTTTTGTAAACGCTGTAACGTTTCGTATTTGATTGTTAAGTGTAGTGGTATTCAAAAGGAGGATATGGTTCGTATTATTTGAAATTTGGCTTTACGTAACATTTAAGATTGTGTTCTTATCTGTGGTATGGAAATAGATAAAAATATTTTTATATATTTCCGCATAATATAAAAATAGATTCACAGTGATGTAAAAATGGCAAGTTTGGTAGAATCTCTCTCTTTCTTTATTTATATCATAGCTATTTTTAGAGTACCCGTGGCAGAAAATATGATTCCTGAATAAAAATATACCTAAATATCGATTGCGAATAAATGCGTATACTGTGTTTATAAGTATTGTTTAACTTTTATATTACTGTAACAGAAGTTTTTGCGATAATAATAATGAAATAAGGTCTGTAGACGACCGAAACCTTATTGTAACCACTATCGATGCAATCCAATCAAAACGTCAGAGCTGAAAAGTTTTAAGAAAATCCGTCCGGTTTTTACTTGTGTACTATAAGAAATATATTTATTTATCTACGATAACAAAATATCAACGTCGAGTAGAGACTAGAAAACAATGTTTTCCTCAGCTGCACGTCTTCACAAGGCATTATTCATACTTACGCAACACCTGCATGATATAGTATGATATATGAGTATCAGGAACAGCTGTTTTTCCTCTCACCCGTAATTAAGGCCACACGAACAAAAATGTAAGAATAACATTAGCTTAAATTAGCCACATTTTTCTTGGGAAGAAACTAGTTATATTAATTTTGTACGATGACGAATCACTTATAAAGCCTTTTAGGTTTCTTAGATCATATAGCGCTCGTTTAGCTGTCTTCGGTAAGATTTCATTTTATAGGAATACAACTCTCGCACTTCAAGTACAATTTTGTATGGAAAATAATGATGTGATATTTAAAAGAACAATCTGAATATTCTGTAATTGGTATTGCAGGAGATGTGTTTTATTTTTCGAATATTCTTGTTGATTTTGTAAAGCTGCAGTATCATTTCACGTACGTCATAGTGTTAGACGCTCTTTGGCCAAATGTACCGATAATTTGAGGCGGTTTACTGGTAGTGGTTGAATGGCGAAAACAAGAGATTGGGCTTTGTAGTGTACCATGGGGAGGTCTGCATCCAGCAGTGGACTGCAATACGCTGATGAGATGTTAGTTGTCAGGGATTTTGTCAGTATTATATGTATTCTAGTGCCTCTATACTTATAACACTTTTTTAATATTTTTATTATTTGTAGTCTTACGCCTGTATCCCTGAAGGGGTAGGCAGAGGTGTAATATTACACCCACATTTCGCCATGAACTTTTGGGTCCCACGTAATAGGGGGCGAGCCTATTGCCGTACCGGGCACATTACCAGACTCCGTGCTGCTACTGAGAGTTTCCTAACGGGAAATCCCAATAACACTTTGCCTTTATAAAATTAACCATGATATACAGACACACGAATAAGTCGAAACAATAAGAGTTCTTCAGTTTATTACATATTATAGGTATTTTATTACCCAAAACACTCTTCTTATTGAAATAACACAGTATTTGTTAAGGCTCTGAATGCAGACAATTCCTGATGTGAACAAAGAGTACAATTTCTGAATAGAAAATAATGATGTGATATAGAGAAAAATCGGAATGTTCGGTAATTCATTTTGCGGGGGAAGTGCTTTATTTTCAAATTTCCTTGTCCATTTTGTATAGCTGCAATATCATATCACCGTCAATATTTCAGAGACAAGATGGAGAATTGTATATTGCTTTGATATTAGCATTAGGTGAAATTGTGATTCGCAATGGTTGATCTATGTTTGATGTTTTTTTGTGTTATATTGATGTTAATACAGTCCTTCGTGAGATAGAATATTGTCCTAAACTGATAGTTTGTAAAAAAGAAAGAATTACATTAGACGTTTGTAGTTGGTATTTTTGTGCTGGTATTAGGTACTTGAAATGAAATCATTTAGTGAGCGAAACTGCATTTTGAGCGACTTATCGCGATAGATGATAAAAAATTGTCAACTGTTTAAATTTGACCTGAATAACAAAATGAGATCATTGGAAAACAATCCATTGCGTATATTCTCCTTATCAATTAGTCATTAGTCAATTATTCATTACAAAATATATTGTGTAGAATTTCAAACTTACATACTTAACATGATAAAAATATCATGGTTTAAAAAAATGAGTACCATACAGTACAAAATAAATAGAATGTCATTACAGAATTTATTTAATTCAAAAGTTAATAATAAAATTACAAAAAATTCGACATGCTATCATTCTGAAACTCGTCTATGCCGTAGTAGCCCTTTTTCAAGAGAAATGACTTTCATTTATTTTTTAAAATATGTATACTGTTAATACCTTTCATGCCAACTGGCAGTTTATTAAAGATGCTTCCTGCTTGGACTAGAGAACTGTGTTGTACGACATTACATTTAGCCTGAACAAGTCTTGTTAAATCTTTCCTACGGCTGGCATGCCTAATCTGTCTTTGTTCTAGACTTTCAAACTTGTCCAGGTTTTTAATAAAATTGGTCAGCAGCACCAAAATGTACAGACAAGGAACCGTTAGTATATTGAGCTCCTTGAAGTGGTTTCTGCACGATTCCATTTGATCAATCCGTAGCATTGTTCTAATCGCCCTTTTCTGCATTACAAATGCTGAGTCTATATTATACTTATAACTATTTCCCCATAACAGGATACTGTATCTAAGTTTGGATTCTACCAGCGCATAATAAACTATTTTTTACTGGTCTATATTTAATTCTTCCCTTAAACTTTTAATGGCGTAGCAAGCGGAACTTAATGTGTTGACTTTATCTGTCAGCTCTGGTTTCCAATTAAGTAAAGCATCTATGTGGATCCCAAGAAACTTTAAACTTGACACCATTTCCACTAGACTAGATGCCGAAACAATATTCAACTGCTCCTTCGTTTTTGTCGTGGATTTAAATAACATACCTTCTGTTTAGTTTTAAATTATTTCCATCAAACCATTTTTCAAAGGCGGACGTGATATTATTAATTTCCTATTCTAAATTTTTGATATCTTTCGCAGATATCACTGCATTTGTGTCACCTGCAAATATGACCAGTTCAGAACTCGGGCTCATATCATTAATATATTTAGTCAGGTCGTTTAAAAATAAAATAAAGCAAAGTGGACCCAGTACCGATCCTTTGTTAACTGGCATTAATTTCGATGTGTGTATTAATTTTCTTCTTTCTGATATAGATTTCATTTCTACATAATATTTCCTATTCTGCAAGTAGGAAGAGAACAGCTTTAACACATTATTCCTAATTCCATAATGCTCTAACTTTTTTAGGAGTATGTTACGTTCTACTGTGTCAAAAGCAGCACTAAAATCGAGGAATAGCCCTGCAACTTTCTCTTTTTTGTTTAATCTACTGACTATGTCCGCAATTAAAGTGTTTACGGCGTCTATGGTACCCATATTATTCCTATAGCCAAATGGTAGGTGATTTAATAGTCTCATTTTGATTATTTTCTCAAATATTTTGACAACACAGGTAAAACAGATATGGGCCTGTAGTTATCGGGATCTGTTTTAGATCCTTTTTTAAATATGGGTATTACTCTTGCTATCATAAACTGGTCAGGAAAAACGCCACTCTCTATACATACATTTAAAACATCAGCAATGGGTATAGCTAAAATATCAATATTATCTTTAATGGCAGCCAGAGGTATATCATCATAGCCGAAAGAGCTTTTAGAATCAATTTTCTTAACTAGTTTGAGAATTTCGATTGGTAAAATGTGATCGAACGTCATGTTGTTTTCTATCATTTTCACATCATCAAAATTCATCCTTAGCGCCAATTAGCAACTATCCAATAACATTTGGTAACACGATACCTATTCAATATTATACGTAGGAGAATGGATTATAAGGCTACGCATCCACCAGTGTGTACAAGGAAGCTGAGCAAGGCGAGGACAACATCCACAAAAATGATTACATTATATTCCTTTCTTTATGAGAAGAATACTCGAAGACTAGTCTTTGTCTAGCCTACCTTTGGGATCGGCACAGAGGTATGCCGCACTTGTACTAGCTAAACCACCAGTCACCATTCGTTGAACTATTTGCCTATGGCTGGGAATATGAGGTCAACGAGAATTCAGTGCGATCCTGTCAATATATTTGTTGGAAAATATCTACTTTAAATGGGTCCGTATGTACTGTACGGCCTAAATAACTCCGTTTCTTATCAACAAGTAAGCGCTTAAACTGCACGTGTGTCTGTATATCTTAGAGTTGATAATGATCTGGCAACTGACTTCCCGAAGTCACTAAACCGTGGCGTCCATGATTTTATCAGTCGAAGAAAGACTGCTCAGGACCGAACAAGTAACTTTATTTTTCTAGCCTCTATGAGAATTGTCTTCCATAATGGTATCATACCGTTCAAGAACGTTTTATGATTACAGCGGATTATAAATTGTAATGAAAATTCACGATAAAAAACCAGCCTGTACAATGTATACATACAGCAGAGAACACACATGGTCACTTTAGCGTAGGAAACAAAAATGTAATACATCAGACCATCTTTCTTCGACTACAAAAGCGTAGGCCTATGTCAAGCAGTGACCTGCAATGGCTTTATGGTATAATATAACTTTCTTATAAAATTAAAGGGGCTAGGCAGACAGATTGAGTAAGCGGCATATACCCGTGACGGACAGAAGTCCGTGAGATTAGCCGAGATTTCAGGCGATAAATTGTCTCTAAATTACAACGTCTCTTCACTTTGTTATGTTGTACAGGTTGGTTCGGGTGAATATGAAGACCGATTCTCGCATTTTAACTGACACTGATATTGTTTTTTGAACGAACTGAGATTTGATTTTGACTCGACTGCGGGCTGTTATTACTGAATTAGTAATAAAAAGACACAAATAGTACTAGTTACCATTGCTGAAGGTCTGCAACAAGGTGCTATGTAGAACCTAGGATTTACCTGTGCAATGGTCGCATGTATAATAAAAAAGTTGTCTAAACGTCAACAAAATATTTTATATTTAAATAATTTCTATGTCCATTGTGATCCCAAAATTATAAAACTAGAGTGTAACTTCATCTCAGTAGCTGTTGTTCAAATAGAGAGGTGTTAAAAAGTGAGCAAAGATAATTTATTGTAATTTAATTTCGTGGTAGATCAATAAACATTCTGACTCTTGTTTAAGCCATTATTTCACTAGTTCAGCGGCAGTCAGACATCAGACTTTCTGTAGAAAAGCATAAATTCTATTGTATGCTAATATTCTTACAAATCTCGTTGGACAATACAACGATTCCACAATCAAAGTCTTGTGTGCTATTGGGATACCGTTAAGATGAATTTTGATTCAGTTATAGATTAGTTTACAATCGAGCAATTGACTCATTTATTAAATATAATGTTAATATTCTGCACAAAGTACATTTCTTCCGTCAAGTGAACTAAAGTGATAAACAATTTTAAAAACTTTTAGAGTTCTTCAAAATTATACGTTGTAAATAAACAAATAAAATTAGCTAGCTTTAAATTAACATCGTTGTATATTTTTGAACCTTTGCCAAATAATTTTAATAAGTCAAAATAGTTTCTAGAATAAAATAACTAAAACGTAAAGTACCTCTTTAAAAACACGTTCACATTTTTAATCATGCAGCTGCACAGAAAATTAAAATTTAACTCTGACAACCCTGCAGGTCATTTTGGCGCCAAAACGAATGCCAACAGCAATTTCCCGCGCTAACAGCATAATGCGAAGCGAATTGCCTCGCTCCGCCATCTTGGAAATGGAGGCACACGCATTCCTGTTTTAAAACTTTTAATTTTGACTGTTTGTGGTCTTTGGAGTACTTTAAAAATTGAATATCTGGATGGCATGCTGTGTAATGTTCCAGTTTCTGGCATTGAATATAATTATCATCAACCAAAAATTTGATTATATTATTGTAGGCAAATCGGGCTCAGTGGCGTGTCATTAGAGTGGGGTAGAGCACTGCTGGATGTAGATCCAGCAGTGGACTACGGTAGGCTGATGATGCTGATTGTAGGAATTAAATTTATGAAAAGTATTTCAACAAGACCATATTCCGTCAGTACAATTAATCTTTTGGATATTCGTAACATCGTACTGTGTTAATTAAACGAGCACTTTAATACGATTTAACAACGATGTCTTGTGTTTGGACTCGAAAGTGTAACCTAAAGCCTTTTTTAAGTTCCATATTTAATATATTACTATATGTATATTGCCTACTACGCATATTTTTGAAAAGGTTATTTCATTTATTTATTTATAGACTCACGACTGTATGCCAAAAGGGGTAGGCAGAGGTGTAATATTACACCCACATTTCGCCATGAATTGTTAGGTTCCACGTAATAGAGGGCGAGCCTATTGCCGTTATCGGGCACTTCACCAGACTCCGTGCTGCTATTGAGAATTCGGAAAAACCCAATAACATTTTTGAAAAGGTTAACTGGCAGATAACGGCTTAGGTATTAGGTCTGACTTGACTGCATTTAGAAACCTCAGCTTTGCATATACCTACCTGCTAAATACACTTTTAGAGTGCCTTAGTATGTTTTCTAACTAGAATTACATACCTACTAAGGCTGTCAGTAAAACGCAAAACCATCTGAGACTGCACTGCAGTAGGTATATTTTGAGATAATTTTACAATGTTCCTTATTTCCTTCAAAGTGTGCTTAAACATTTGTTGTGTGCTTTTTATTTATCCACCTCAACGACTTCGCTGCCAGTATCGAAACTACTCGCTTCCGTAATAGCAATAGCACTAATAACATAGCCACACTAGTACAACCACCGACAGTACCGTTTAGCAGTTTACCACACGACAATGCGTCAATAAATAGCCTTTAGTGACGTCATTTGCTGGTATACTGCGGATTATGAGGCGATACTGGTGTTCCAGCCACAGCGAATTTAGTTTGCTTCTTTGTAGAATAGAATGAGCTACATATTGTAAAGATTTACAGCAATTTGGTGCAATATAATGTGTTATGGTTACTTTGCGTTTAATTTGCGTTTTCGACTGCCTCTGTGTTCCAGCGATAATGTAAGCGACTGCGAATCAATCAGCATCTCAGGTTTGATTCAGGAACCGAGAAAAAATATACTTGATAGATATTCGGATTTTTCTGGTAAAAATTATCCAATGGAAACTCCGAGTCAGGCAACTGGTGGTAGTATATCCCGTGCTTGCGCCACAATCCAGTTGTATTTACGCACACACTTGTATGCTATCTCTCCTGTGGCTAGTCTTCTAAACACCTGGACTAATTTGGATGAAATTTTGTGTACTTATTGCAATGATTGCCCTAATGGTAACAATTGAATCTGGCAGGTGGCGCTGAAGTTGCTTTTTAACAAATTTATTTTTCAGGACAGGGAGGATGAATTCTGCTGTGACCGCTAGTATAAGTATAATAGTTTTATTAACACGACGTCAGGTCTATGTGTCTCGTAGTGAGTAATTGTTCTTTTGTCATTATAGAAAAAGGTCCGGTGTGTGTTGGACCATGCACAATGTTGGATTCCTTAGTTGCTCTTACAAGAGTGAATTTAAATATTAAATTTATTCTATAGCCCACTAAATTTGTCCATTATTACTTGCTAATTAGTCAAGCCTAATTAGCTGTGAGAATATCCTTTTTGTCTTCAGTTTATTTGCAACTTGTTGAATAATATATACGGACCTAAATTCTAAAGTTTACTTTTAGGGACGACACGTGATAATTGAAAATAGTTGTCTATATAAAAATAGCACTTACACCAACACTGTTTTTTTTAAAGATCAACCATGAAGAACGGCCAAGTTATTAGGTTTTCTCATTCGTAATGTAATGGATATCTTAGTAAATAAGAAAACATGTCAAGATTTTAAAAATTTATAATAATTATTTATACTTCAAATATCTAACCAATCATACTAGTTGTGATTTTCTTTTTAATGACTGTATTATCATAGAGTATGCAGTTTAGATACAGAATAAATTCATACCTAAATGTATACAGAACATTCATCAATTGCATTATCAAAAACAAAGCCCATTTTGAATACATCAATTCAACCTTAGTTTTTAGTTAATTCTCTTTATTCTTGTGCGTTTATTTAACATTAAAAAGTGTTTATTTTAAATCACATGACGTAATAACGTTACATTCACGTTATTGCCAACAACCATCCTAAGGGTGCTTGTACACGGTGCATGTAGCTGGAGCAAGTAAAGGTGCGGGTTACACGCGTGAGTAATATGCGCAAGCTACTTGTTCAAGTTATAATGCTTGTTCAAGTATACATGGTGCAAATAACTGGAGCAAGTAAAGACTCATGAAAGAGTTATGCAACAGATGTGTGGCCGATAAATGCTAGAATTAAACCATGGGTCAATTACCGCCCAAAGACCAATAGAACACCTAACAACCCTAACAAACCTAAATCGAACCAAACATTTCGAGACTCAAAGAACTTTCAATAAAGACAAATCACTAAATATTTTATACCAAAATGTGAGAGGCCTCAAAACAAAACTAGTTACTTGGCGAAACAACTTAATACTATTGGACCACAATCTAGTAGCTGTAACCGAAACATTCTTAGACAACTCAGTAGAAGATGAGGAACTATCACTTGGAGACTGGAGAGTGCTTCGACGCGATAGGAACTCTCCGTGTGGAGGGGTTATGCTCGCGACACGTGCGCCCATAGTAGCTTATCGCTGCACTGAACTTGAAACTGACTTCGGTGAAGACATTTGGGCGAGCTTTGCATGGCAGGGTCGCAAATTTTATGTGTGTGTCGTATACATAAAACCAACGGCAAGTGATGAGGACTATATGAAGTGGTTTTGCAAACTTGAAAGTTTTATTAATTATATAAACGGTACTGTGATTATTTTAGGTGACATTAACCTGAATAGTGCTTCTGTAAATATTAAGAATTATTATTGCTATTTTTTGTCTTACTGTGGTTTATCTGAGAAGAATAATGTGGTGAATATGCATGGAAGTATGTTAGATGTAGTGTTAATCCAGGAGACCGTTTATTTGCATGAAACGCTGGTATCTGACACTGATGGATTGGTGCCTCCTGATGCGTATCATCCTACATTGGATATTGAGGTAAAAATCGTATCTAAACATTGTGCCGATTCTATTGAGCCGGGTAACACTGATCGGGCGAAGGATTGGAACTTCTCAAAATGTGATATAGAATTATTGATCTTGTTACTATCTGAAAATTCATGGGATACGGTATGTCAGTCAATGGACGTTCATACAGCAGTCAAATCCTTTTATATTATAATGTATAATATTTTCAATTCTTGCGTCCCCAAAAAACGTCGGCTGCAAATAGCAGGGAGACGATATCCAACTTGGTTTTCGAGCGATATTATACGTGCCATCCGACATAAATCAAAATTACACTCTGTGTGGAAACGAACACGTCGTGAATCTGATTACAAAAAATACTCAGAATTCAGGGCTGACTTAAAAACAAAAACAAAAAATGCATATACTGCATATATTAAACGGGTTGAGAATAATATAGGCATTAATCCACGTGAATTTTGGAAACACATTTCTGACATGCGCTCTAAGGGTGGATTTGAACCCAAGGTGACGTACGACGGCACCTCTCATTCCGGAATACAAGCTGCTGAGGCCTTTGCGGACTTTTTCTCAAGTGTTTTCCTTAACGACATACCTATCCTTAATGTACCACTTATTAATGCTAGCGATACTAATTTGCACAACGGCAATATTATAAATGTTGTAAATTTTTCTCCATCTGATATTGGTTATGGCATTGATAATTTAAAACTGAATAGCTCTGTCGGGCCTGATAATATTCCTCCTTATATATTTAAATATGCAAAAAAGTATTTGACTAAGCCTCTTTGTCATATCCTTAATTTAGCTTTAAAGACTGGTGTATTTCCGTCGCAGTGGAAGATATCTAGAGTCACTCCCATTCCAAAAAATACTAATAAGCTAGCAGTCGAGGAATACCGGCCAATTGCCATCTTGTCTTCCCCTGCTAAAATCTTCGAGAGCATACTTCACAAATACATCTATGCTCAGGTCGAATCATTCTTATGCGACGAGCAACATGGTTTCCGGAGCAAGAGATCGGTGAATAGCAATTTGCTGACTCTCGTTGACTATATCTCTTCTAGTCTTGATAGTGGACAGCAGGTGGATGTACTCTACTTCGATTTCCGGAAGGCTTTTGATAGGGTAAATAATGATATATTACTGACAAAACTGTGTTCCTTAGGTTTTGCTCCAGGACTTCTCACCCTTCTCGCCGATTATCTACGTGATCGTCAGCAGTTCGTTAGATTAGGTATTTATGAATCGAACCCCTATCATACGCGTTCTGGTGTGAGTCAGGGATCTATCTTAGGTCCTTTACTATTTCTTCTCATGGTTAATGACCTTCCTAAAGTTCTTAATTTTGCCAAATGTTTACTTTATGCAGACGACCTAAAGGTATATACCCAAATTAACACCGAAGATGACTGTTTAGCACTACAACACGACATTGACGCTATTTATAATTGGAGCGTTGAAAACAAAATGGAATTTAACTTGAACAAGTGTCAGGCGATGACTTTTGGTCGGAAGAGGCGCCTCATAAGTTTTGACTATAAGTTGAATACCCAAAAGATTACCAAATTAGTAACTATCAAAGATCTTGGTGTCACATTCGACCAAAAGTTAACATTTCATGACCATATTGACGCTGTGGCTAAGAAATCTTTTCAAAGATTGGGATTCGTACTTAGAAACGCTCGTGAATTCCAAAATGTTAACTGCATAAAACTTATTTACAATGCTTTAGTCCGAAGTAAGTTAGAAACTAGCGCTGCAGTCTGGAATCCACATGAGGAAAAATACACGCTAATGCTTGAAAAAGTTCAGAAAGCCTTTCTCAGATTTCTGTATAAACGCGTTAATGGATATTATCCCTATTTATACCCCACCAAGTTTTTGCTAGGATCCCTTGGTTACAACTCCCTGGAAACAAGAAGAGCGTACGATCAAATGATAACGGCGTGTAAACTCTTCCGGGGCAAAATAGACTCACCCGATCTTTTATTTCAGTTTTCTCGGCTCTATACACCCGACAATTACCACCGCAATAGAAAACATAAGTTGTTTGCAGTTCCTACATGCCGCACGGTTGCTAGAGCTCAATCACCAGTTCCACGCATAATGACTGCACTTAATGGTCTCCTGGATTCAGACTCATCTATTGATCTGTTTGTGGATGGATGGTCGAAGATTTTGTCAGTATGTCTCAAATTTTGTGAGATTGACTGAATGTTTTAATTATGTCAACTTACTTTTGTCTTTTCTTTTTAATTTGCTTGTATCCTTCAACTTTTTTGTTTTCTTTTTTAATTTCCTACTTTACACTAATATTTTAATTGTAATTCTGTAATTTTGTATATATTTGTTATTAGTGTTATTGGCTAACCGCCGTTCTAATTAACAATAAATAAATAATAATAATAATAAAAGACGCGGGCTACTTGCGCAAGCTGTATGTATAAGTTATTTGCTCATGGTCAAGAGCTATGTACATGTGCATGCTATTCGCGCGGTAGCTTTATGACTTGAATCGCATCAAAATGTCTCGACGAACGAAAATTCTTCTAAAATAATATGTTAAAAATGTAATTTTAACAGGTAACATGAGCGAGTGACTCGCGCGCGCCGCAGAGCACGCGAATTACTTGCGCGGGTGGCCCGCTTTGGTACATGCTCGAGTCGCTGGACCCGCACATTTGTTTAAACGATATGTTTACCGTGCAAATAACCCGCGCGAGTGCCTCAACATGCTCAAGCTACATGCAGCGTGTAGAAGCACCCTAAGTAATGTTATTAGCTGCTGACAAAGTTCCAATTGTTGAGCATGTAGCACTTAATACGACGTGCAATTCCGTAGCGCCACTACGACGTAGACTCGTAGCGACGTGGACAACTGTCAGCAACTGAATAAGGCACTTCACGGTTAATCTACGTTCGGAAATCTTTTGTTCGAAACGTGTTTGGCAGTAATTGAAAATAATAGTACCAAGAATAATGTAGTACGTTAGAAATATATTTTTGTATCTAAAATCTAGTAATAATAGCAGAGTTTCAAAATATAATTTTGTCCCATATCATTAGAGGTAAGAAGTAAGCGATTTAAATAATAAATATAAGTATGGATTCAAAATGCAGCTCTGCACTCTGTACTCATCGAATGTTTTGTCAATATAAATATATAGATTAACTAGACTGTGCTCGCGACATAATACTGTGTCTGAGTGTAACTTATCTATAATATATTTGTTTACGAATGTATAGTATCGGGTTTCTGGTTACCACATTGCAAGCTCTGCTGAGCTTAAGATAAGATTTTAAAGCGTATCTCACGTATGTATTACGGACCCGATTTGAAGAATTCTTATATTTTTTATGTTAGATAGCCCGTTTACCGAGAATGGCTATAGGGTAGCCTATAACGTATAAGCCACGAGTGTGGAACATTAAACCTAAATAACGCGGGTGGGTTAACCACGGGCTCGGCTTGTTATTGTGATAAAATCATATCCCAAATTATATAATTTAAAGATCTAAACAAACAACACAGTTTAATCCAACAACAACAAATAATGGAAAGCTCTTCTATTTAAAAAACCGCAATAGCTGATACGTGTAATAAAGTATTCATTATATTTGTATGTGGACATAACCATCCACCTTCACAAGCTAACAATAATAAACTTTAGTCAAATAGTAATAGGGTTCAAAATTGCTTGCAAATTTACAGTTATAATCCGGTCACGGAGAAAGAGATTTAATTTCCAACGATATTATTGAACACACTTTGGCCGTCTTATTAATAAACTAAGATTAGCGTCAGAACAACTTTACTTCAAGACTTAAGCAAAGATTATGCAATTATGGTATTAATAAACTAGGAGTAAGGACGGAGTTAACTATTCATAATTTACTCCGCGAGTAAAAGTTAGTCCGGGGAGGCCCATGGTTTAACGCTGGAGTAAGCAAGGAGTACGCATAATTTTGTCACGGGGTACGGTAGACTAGATCGAAACTTTACCTGAATACTAAAACATAAAAAATAAAGATTTCGAGTCGACAACATATATCCGCAAAATTCGGATTGTCGAGTATTTTGTTAATTTCTAATGCTTCTGACAGTATTAGAAATTATAATAATAAAAAAAGACAGAAAAGTCACTGTCACCGAATAACAGTCATGTTGAGTATCTACTATGTAGTTTGTATACCATGAGTAAATACTTCCTGCAGTTAGATATATTTCTTATCGGTATAAACAGTTTGTTTAAACGACAATGATTATTAAAGTAACCGTCTATTATGAGAGAATTGTGTTCTTCGAACTTACGCGAGCGAAGCCGCGGGCAAAAGCTCGTAGATTTATATTGTATTTCCAACTTTAATTGAGATTTATAAATATAACCCAAATATATTTTCACATTTGTTTGGTGTTCGTTAGAGTAAGTACTTACTAGTATCTGATTTTGTAATTTTATTATTGTGGGTTAAAATTAATAGAGATTATTTCATTGAAGATTGCCAACCAACACAAACGCTTGCCCTTGCAAAGGGTAGAAGTTTGTACGGCACAAATTTACCTCTTGGAAGTAAGAACGCATGCGCTATGATAATTGAGTGCGCTGTGCGTATATCTGTCAGTACTGACACATCATACAATACAATGTCATATTGTGCACGGTGATTACATTATTCGCATATATAAACTAATAATTATATAAGTACTACGCTTAAACGGCTGAAACAGTTTTCTCTACTAATATTATAAACGCGAAAGTGTTTATAGATATTATTTATTAGATATTATATTGGACATGTATTGGAACATGGCTTTGACATTTGACTGTACGCAAGGCGATGTTATTATGTAGATATAATACTAGGTATATAGTGTCATGAATACCTACTGAAGTACTGACCGAGCTACTTTGTACCCAATAGTTTCTGAAGTCTTTAAGAATAATACGCGCACGAAGCCGCGGGCAAAAGCTAGTTGTCAAATAAAAGTGTTTAATAAAAAGTTTTTATTCGACCAGGTCATTTTGTTCATTCTTTTTACTTTTAATATCAGTGGGTTGCCATAACGTATACCTTAATCTCAGGGTAAGAATAGTATTGTTACTCCGAACTTACTTCGTATTTATTAATATGGTTATTAACACGTAGCTATTCCATAACTAATCTAGAATTAACTACCCCCGGTGTTACTTTGGAGTAAGAGAAGAATAAGCATTTTTTATTAATAAGACCTTGGGAGTGTAAACAGAGATGTATATTTAGTTCACGTGATATTGTGGTGTTGTTATCGACGAACATGATCCGATAATGTGCCAGATAATTCATCCTAATACTAATATTATAAATGCAGTTGAAGGCAGCAATAGCCTAGTGGAGATACCAACGGACTGCAATGCAGAGGGCATAGGGTTCGAATCCACGGCGCGCACCGATGACTTTTCGAAGTTAATAGCGTATTAAATTGTTAATTATCGCTTGCCCCGTGCCTCGGAGGGCACGTTAAACCGTCGGGACCGACGGTTTAACGTGGCTCATGACTCATCATCATCAGCCTTTAACAGTCCACTGCTGGACTAGGCCTCTCCTTTAAAAGGAGGAATTGGCCTACTATACCATGCTGGCCAAACGGGTTGGTATAGGGTTTGTATCAAGTTTTCCTTGTCTTACACTGTTGTTCTCTGCATAATATGCTCCCTCTTTTGGCTCTTACGACATCCATGGGATAGAATATCGTTATCCCTTTGGGTTACGGAGTTCAGACGGCAGTCGTTCTGTAGAAAAGTTGATATTCTGTCATATCTGGTTAGACCAGTCAGCGGACCTCGGGCTCCAAGGCATGTAAGTCTTGGATGCTACCGGGATAACGCTAGGGCGACGATGACTAATACTATAAATGCGAATGTGTGTCGTTTACTTACGAACGACAACATTAAAAAAAGAATTCAAGGTTTATTACTAGATGATTCTACATTTCCATTAACTGCCACGTTAGCAAAGTAATAGGTATAACCACGAGAAAGAACGGGCAATATAACTCATCAGCACTCTTTTTAATCGTCAAAATCTTCAAACATGCTTGTCCATAGTACAAACAAAACTCGTATATCAAAACGTCAAAGATTTCTAATCAGCAAAAACATGATGTATTCCGCGACAAAATCTCACAAGCAAATCTGTTCAAACATTAAACGAATAATTAACACGAAGTGACTTAATATATTCTCGTATCTTACATCCATAGGTTGGGTAAAGGTCACATTGATACCGGGTAGCGATGCGTTAATATCGAAATGATAAAACAATGGCTAAGGCATAATAAGTATTACAATGAAGAGATTATCTTTTTTGAAATACTAATCGCATTGAAAGAGGTTAATGAAACAGCTCATATCACATGATGTATAGGTAAGTAAATACGCACGTAATTACAGATAGTGAACCGCGCAAGCTAAGTATTCATATCGATTTATTTAGCATATGTTTGTTTTTATAAAATAGGTAAATATTCGGTCGGCTGATGATTTCAATCCATCAACTATGTGTGTTTTCGGACAAACCCTCAAAATCAGAACTTAAATACAAGGGATTAAACTAATATGAATAAAAAACAAACAGAGATTGCTTTAATATGCCATTTCTTAAACACAGTTTAATAGTGGAATTGTAATAATATTTCTTTTAAAAAGACAACTCCCGCACTAGGAATAAATCCTGTGTCGCGGGGGATTGATTCCTGTGACCCAGACTCGGAACAAAAATTTATGAATCACACAAAGTGTGATCTCGTGTGGGAATCAAACGCACAACACTCGGCGCAGTGCCAAGCGGCAAGGCGGCCGCTTAAACCACTACGCCTGCCGTGCAGTCGATATTATAATGCAGAATACGTTTGAAGTAAATTTTAATGTCATTTTACGTTTTAATCGTTATGGCCGTAGGCTCATTTTAAGTTATTTTAAGTTTATGTTAAGTTATTTTTTGTTTTTCTTCTTACTGTTTACTGATTGTGTGTGTGTGACTGAAATAAAATTATTTTTCTTTCTTTTCTTTCTTTTCTTTCTTTTCTTTCTTTTCTTTCTTTTCTTTCTTTTCTTTCTTTTCTTTCTTTTCTTTCTTTTCTTTCTTTTCTTTCTTTTCTTTCTTTTCTTTCTTTTCTTTCTTTTCTTTCTTTTCTTTCTTTTCTTTCTTTTCTTTCTTTTCTTTCTTTTCTTTCTTTTCTTTCTTTTCTTTCTTTTCTTTCTTTTCTTTCTTTTCTTTCTTTTCTTTCTTTTCTTTCTTTTCTTTCTTTTCTTTCTTTTCTTTCTTTTCTTTCTTTTCTTTCTTTTCTTTCTTTTCTTTCTTTTCTTTCTTTTCTTTCTTTTCTTTCTTTTCTTTCTTTTCTTTCTTTTCTTTCTTTTCTTTCTTTTCTTTCTTTTCTTTCTTTTCTTTCTTTTCTTTCTTTTCTTTCTTTTCTTTCTTTTCTTTCTTTTCTTTCTTTTCTTTCTTCCTTTCATGCACTGATGAGGAAGTTTCCCTTTAGTTGAGGCAAATTGCCAAGTAACAAAATTATGCCGCTATAAATGTCTCAAAGAACACACTCACATGACCGGACGCACTTTGTAATTTATCCGGTATTTACTAGACTTGACGCTTTGATATTTATACAAAAGAGAATATGTAAGGACCTAGATATTTCCTTCCTTGTTAATTATAATATAAACTAACTGAGCGCGCGGTTACACCCGCGTTATTTATGGCTACTGCTCCGCATCCGTGTACTATAGGGTGATGGCATATAGCCTATACCCTTTCCCGTTATTCGTCTCATATTGAACCAGTAGTTCCTGAGATTATTGAGTTCAACCATGCAAACAAATACTTCGGCTGTATAATATTAGTTAAGATATTACCCGACGTTCTAGTGTGGATTCCACCCAAAGAAATATAACCTAAGGCATAGAAGTAACACTAAATAACAACAGCGGTTGCTATGATTGATATCTTCTTTCTAATGGCACATGCAGTATGATAGAAAGAGCTGTCGATAGGTTTAGCAGCACGCTCTTATAGCAGCATCGTGGTAGGCAAACAGTAGACAAAACATAGAGTTATTAAACCGAGTGTTGCTCGTAACAGTGATGATTTATCGATAAATATTTTTGGTCAAATGTCTAACTTCAGTATGTGTCGATATATTTAAGCCGTAGAAGTAAACAACTAAAATATTGAAATTGTAGTTTTTGCTGTTGACGCCGGACAGTGCTTTGCAAAGACTTGCCAGACAGTACTAAAAAAATCACGTGTTTAATTGTTCGTTTTAGCCATAAACTAATGAACGATGCGTTGCGATGCGATGCTAAGAAACTGTCACTTAGATTATGTATTGTACGAATTATACCAGATTGGCTAATGCGGCACGGCAGGCTTTGGCAATTTGTTTGCGTCGCATCATATCACGTTGCTTGCTATCGCTAACGTTGGACACTGTTCGATTTTTTTGAGTTGTAGGTAATCCGACTGCCACGCCGAAGCTTGCGGGTTTGATTCCCGCTCAAGTCAAACATTTGTGTGCATGAATATGGATGTTTGTCTTGGTCTGGATGGTACTTGGATAATATGTAATATATTTACAGAAAAGTATATATGCATGTTTATCGATTGTCTAGTACCCGTAGTACAAGATATGCTTAGTTTGGGACCAGATAATGTTGTGTGAATGTGAAAGAATATTATATTTTATGGTAGAATATTATGTAGCGGACTACAAGGCAAGACGTCTTTGATCAGTCAGGATAGCACTAATATGATAAATAATATAGAAGTAGGTAGATTAATTAAAATCGTTGTAATTATTATATTTTATTAATATGTTCAAACTAAAATTAGACACTTTTTGTTTAGCTTTGGATAAATAATTCTACCGGGTGTGCAATGTCCGGGCATAAATGTAATGTAGGCACAGCTTTCGGTTTTAAACGACGCCAGGTGCTTTCTGTCTTTAAAAAACAGTCTTTCTCAAAATGACGTGAACAAATACGGTGGTACTTCTGCTAAATCAAACTAGGCCGTCCGACGGCATATGTCCAAAGTTTTCTTGTGACGTCATTAATAGGCAACCTGTAATAAAAAACACCATCTTAATAATAAAACATGCTACTCACATCCCTAATCCATCTACTATTTTATAGATGCAAAAATGTAAGCCTACACACACGTGCGTACACTGGAACACTTGGCTTTAGGTTAATAGGCGCTACTTTTAAGGTAGGTATCTAAATAAATTATGTACATTAAACTGCGCTTACTATCAAACGCGCGATAGAAAATTAGACCGCTGGACGTCTTTGTTTATTGCCAACTTAGCAACCGCGGCTACCCGCTGTCGCTTCCAGCTACAGTTTTACATTCATGTCCGATAGTTAGTTTCCGTATTTATCCCTCATTCAAAAACATCGATATCTCCTTTCACTGTCAAATCCCATCACTAAGGCTATTAAATCAATAAATGTACAAAATAACAATTTGTGGGTTAAATTCATAACACATACGTATGCAAGCTGTTCCTTTGATTTGCAATACAATGATATTGTGTAAACTTAACACTCATTATAGCATTAATACGAGAAAAGTAAATAAATTTGTTGGAAAATTCAGACTCACTGCTAGAAGGTAAAGTTTCTCCTGTTATTTCCGTTCCGAGAATAGCGGAATCCACATCCCGATATCACATCCACGATGTGTATTAATTAATGAGTACACTATATGATTATTATAAGCTTACTTACTATTTAAATGCAAAAAAGTTATTAAAAATGAAAACACAACCGTCCAACAAATTTTACACTGATGACAGATCACAGCACGGCTATTTAGAGAATGTAGTCAAAGATATGAGTATGCAAAGAGTCTATGCCTCTTTAAATGAGACGCGTAATTTGACGTTATGATAAACCAACTAAGACCAACTGACATTACATGTTGCACGTTCGGTATAAGGAAATTTATAGGGCATGTTCTCTCTAGTCTAAACCATCCAATCTCTTTGATGCCACCACTATAGTTATTTTTTTTATTCATCTCTATGGAGCCAATACGAGGTATTTCACTTTTAATTTTTAGAACACGATTACGACCCTATTTATTTTTATTGCACCTATACAAATAATATTATTATAATGTGTTAGGATCGCAAAAGATTGAAAAGTATTTATTCCTTTAGTATTTTTGGATTTGGTTCATAGAAATAACTTTGACAATTAGGTGATTTTACTTATCACCTAATTGTCAAAGTTATTTCTATGAACCAAATCCAAAAATACTAAACGCCTTAGCAGCAAGACAATTTTTTTATTATCATTAGTAACAAGCAACCAACTTGGCTTCTAAACACATTACATGATAGCTACGTGTGTAGACCACTTACTATTGAGAGAAGGTGGAACAAGATTTCATACCGATATTTTGTAACAGGGTTGTAACCTTCTGACAGTTTTATTTAAGAAAACTTTGCTTGGTTGTACTACCTATATAAAACACTTAGATGTTATGGAAATATAAAGGCAGGATTAGGCAAGTTCTTTGTGAAAAAAACATTTCAAAATCGCCAGTCGCTTACGCCTAACACTGGGACAGATGCTTTACCAGCAACTCCGAAGTGTCATCATTACAACATTTGTAAAGTTAATTATTCAAATTTTAAACGATATAAAGGGTGGGAAAGTTAACAAATTGTCAATGTAAATAATGATTAATTATTTGTTCGAAAAACAATTACAAGTTGACAACTTGTAAATGACGGCCTTAATTGGGACTTAAAAGGCCTCAAATAAAATACTGTTGATTTAAAAAAAGTGCAGTAATTTGTGAAAACATGTGGAATGTACTCTGCGTCCGAAGTAGAAGGTTCAATTTTAGCTTATATGAAGTATGAAGTTTGTTTGATATTATAAATAAGACAGGTACGAGTATATCTGTATAATCTATGGAGGCAGCGATAGCCTAGTGGATATGCCAACAGATGTACCCCTGACTTTTTGTATTCAATTGTGAATTATCGCCTGCCCCGTGCCCCGAAGAGCACGTTAAGCCGCTTCGGTCTCGGCTATCATGAAGATCTTTGACAGTCATTATGGGCAGACAACTGTCAGTCGCTTTGTGGAAAATGTAATATTTTGACAAATCCATTTAGACTAATGCTCGGATCGACTCCTCGAAGGCGAAAATCTATGATGCCACTAGATTAACGCTAGGATAATGATGGTGTTTGCTATTATAATATTTTATTAGATAAAGGCCAACCCTCTGACCACGTAGGTCTAGTTTGTTATAAGTCTTATTGAATTAAGAGTTAGCTTAAACTTTTATATAAGTAATATAGAACACACCCAAAATGGAAACAATTGCAAATTTGGTCAAGCCGAATTGTGTCTGAAAATGTTTCCTTCTGCAATTTTTAGGCTTAAGCTAACTGTATTTTCCAAGGTCATGGAGCCAGTTGAAACCGAACGTGGTCTTGGAAAGCAACGGGGAAATCACTGAGATGATGGTGATAATCAATCAGATATTAGTTAACCAAGATAGGTGTGCAAGGATTTATATCCACTAGCAGCTTGCTAAGCGCTAGCTAGCATAGAAAACAAAATTATGCCCTTGTTGGAAGAATGCCAGATATACTGGTCAGTTGCCTCATATTTCTTTGATTCATATTACGCTTAAAGATTGGTTGTCGAAAACTGGCCTCCCACCACGTCAGTGACGAACTACCCCAGCTGAACGATGCATAAGGAATCATCCACCAGTTTTTAGTGGAATTTGAAACACCGCTCGGTTCCCTTGGTTATCTTCGGTACGTACAAGGATTAAAGATCGGGTGTCGAAATCGGTTACCCATTAAGGCAAACTGAATGTACAAGTAGGTCCTTCGTCAATATTGTTGAATGGAAATAAAATATAAGTGGCTAAGTGTAGTGCTACCTGGTCAGGGTAAATGGACAGGCTTGACCTGGAAAGTAATAAAATAGTACCTGAAACATGGGTTAGCGATCGGTCTATATCCTGTAATTTATTTAAAAATAAAGGTACAATATCTGCAACTACTAAAGATAGCATACCGCTTTTGACATCAAGTTGCTGTTGCACTAAACATTACTTACCAGCAGGATGTATTATATAGATCTGATATCACTTGATAGAATGGAAAAAGTTATGAGGACAAGAGCTGAACCGACACTCTAAAGTAGTTTCTCTAAGTCACTTTATTTCTTTTGCCCTCTGTCTACTGAAACTTCTTCTTCACGACATCTTAGTACTACGTGATGGATATAGGGAGATTTATTACCCTTTCTCACAAAAACTGCAGAACGAATTTTAATGAATTTTTGCTTTGTTTTTATAGACTCACGCCTGTAATTCCCGAATGGTAGGCAGAGGTTGTAATATTAAACCCACATTTTGCCATGAATTTTAGGTCCCACGTTATAGGGGGTGAGCCTGTTGCCGTTACCGGGCACATCACCAGACTCCATGCTGCTACTGAGAATTCGGAAAAACCCAGTAACACTTTTGCCCGACCCTGAAATCGAACCCGGGAGCTCCGATCAGCAGTCGCATATGCCATCCACTGGACCACTGAGGCAGTCTGAATTTTTGCTTAGACATCAAAATATCATATAGGCTATCTTTTGTTACGATGCTGGACATCCACGCGCGTAAAGCCATGGGTGTAGGCTAGTAATGGGTAAAATAACGATCACCAAGACACAGCAAAACCTTTCATCAATTTCTTGTCTTGAACTCAGTTCAGCGTAGCTTAGCGCTGATGAAGAAAAAAGACTGGAAGATAGCGTTTACATTAACGCACTATATAATTGAATTATTCCAAGGCGAAAAACAAAATAGTTACCTTTCAACAATCACTTACGCGAAAGACTATCAATTTAGGAAGATCACGTCGCTTGATTGTAATTAATGAGAGCCATAAAAATGTTCCATAAGTGCCTGTAAAAAGTCCGACATAAAATTATTTTCTTACGCACTGATTCTAAATGTAGCAAATCTGGATTAAATTATTGTCATAAATGATTATTGTTTCTATGGCACGAATATTTATTGTGATTTTTAGCATTACCCCTAATGCTAACAGATAATGTTACTATTTCAGCTTATTGTACTGCTACTAAACATCTGACAAAAAGTTAAACTGATTTTGAGCATAGGCTTGCTAATAACTGTGTGAGCACGAAAACGGTTGTAAAAAGGAGCCTTATTTTCAGATTTAATGTTTTTGGCTTCAGCAGTTTAGGCGCCTCGATGATTTGTCAGCCAGACAAGCATAATATATCAACTATATTAAAATACTAGAGGACGCCAGCAGCTACGCCTGCATTTTTTTTTTAATTTACCCGTTTTGGCCGATCCCGAGGGGATTTCGGGAAATCCCTTCTTAGTGCACCCCTACGGTCCCCAAGGAACATACATGCCAAATTTCAGCTTCCTGCGTCCAATAGTTTCGGCTGCAGCGTGTCTGTCAGTCAGTCAGTAACGCAAGGATTTTATATATTAAGATTATTTCTGCCTACCGCGACGGGAAAAAGGCGCGAGAATATATTGCATGTTTGTAATTTTTAGACCTATTTCTTGTTTTCTAAATGTTGATGATTCTGATGTTGAATCACCAATACTAAAAGTACCTAATTTTAATATCCACGGTGGTAAGAGACCCAATACAAAGCCGAAGTTTTCTCGTTTTGCACATCATGCCAAGTCATACTACGCAAAAATAATACAACCCATGGCTGCATAGGACATGTATAGGCCAAATTGGTGCGAGAAATGCATCAATTTTATAATAATTACAAAAAAATATTAATAGGTATGTTGAGTTTGAGCTTCAAGACTTTAATATATAGTATGGTGCCCAGGCAAAAGACTGTTCGTAGTAATTGGTACAATATGAGATTTGAATTTTCGTTAAGGGTCTTTTTACAACGAGTATACCTACTTTATATTCCTGTGATTAAAGATATTAGTAAAATATTATGAAATACCCTGAAACCAACATTGCTTATGTTGTGGCTGAGTGCCTATTTAACTTTTGCTTCCTCAGCTTTTTGCACAAGATCGGTGCTTAGGCTTATGAATTTGTTAACCATTTCACTTCATAGTACTTAGGTATGTTATCTTTCAGCAATCGGAAGCAATTTTCTACAGTCTTTAAGTGGCCATTTTACCTTAATAAGTTTTACATATTCTTGGGATTAAGATAAGAACAAGACATTATAAAGTGCCCTGAAAACAAAATTATCTCTTATCTTATGCGTTTACTAAATCTTTTTCCGTTTAAGTGTTTAACTCTGGTGTCGGAGTTTGCAAACCGCCCGAAGGCGTTTAACATGCCTTTACGATTCTTATCCTGAGACAAGAACCGGGACCGACAGTTTTGCGTGCTCTACGAAGCAGGGCACTGCCTCCGTGCTCCAGTGGATAGCGTATGCGACTGCTGATCGGAGGTACCGGGTTCGAGTCCCGGGTCGGGCAAAAGTGTTACTGGGTTTTTCCGAATACTCAGTAGCAGCTCGGAGTCTGGTGATGTGCCCGGTAACGGCAACAGCGCCCCCTATTATTACGTGGGAACTAAAATTCACGGCGAAATGTGGGTGTAATATTTACACCTCTGCCTACCCCTTCGGGGATACAGGCGTGAGACTATAAGTAAATAAAAAAAATACGAAGCAGGGTAGCACTCTGAGGTAAATGTTACACAGCTACGCTCGCACATACTGCCCGATTGCAATTCTTTGTGCACAGTCCCCAAGTACACAATGTGTACAGTCCCCAAGAAATATACAGACATGCCAAATTTCGGCTTCTTGCGCCTAATAGTTTTGGCTGTGCGTTGTCTGATAGTCAGTCAGTAATGCAAGAATTTTACATACACAGATGGTGTGTGGTGATAGTTAGGTGGCTGGAGAGTGACATATGCTTCTTTTTACCGCGATAATCGACTTGTTTGTTTTTCGTGTGCGTGTGTGGTCAACTCTAGTGAGAAAGTTTTCAGACCGCCCCGATGGCCTCCGACGTGGCCTAACGATTCTTATCCTGAGAAAAGAACCGGGACCGACAGCTTTACGTGCCCTCCGAAGCACGATAGCGCTCTGATGCAAATGCCACACGCGGTCACCCATCCAAGTGGCGACCTGTGCAAGCGTTGCTTATCTTTGTCGATCTGTTACGAACGGCAAGTCAAATCTCGCTACGAGCGCTACGCGATTAGGCGATAATCGACTGCCAAGCAAGCGTCGCCGCGAGCGAAGTCTAGTAATATTATCAAAATAATTTCATCACCGTAGTTTACATCTCATTACCTTTATAGGCAATTGGAGTAAATAAAGGTCATTATACTTCTATCAGTCTCATGTTCTATAAGCATTATCTTACATTCTGCCAGTGTCAGTGAAGCTGCGACTCCATGATTTGATCTAACTTAATCGTCTTGGAAGTGGGAATCTACAGTTAAATTAACTGATAAACCTTATTTGCTTTGGGTATGCTGAAGTTTAAGATTTCTTCCAGTACTCTGTTTTTTGTTAACAATTGTGTGAAAGCACCGGTTGTTTCTGATGTGATACATGATTAATCTGATGTTAATTTTATTACTGAAATTTTGTTTCAATATTAATCATCAGCCCTGTAATATATAAACTATCCCACTGCTGGGCATGAGCTTTTTCACAATGAGACCGATAAAGCCATTATCAACCTTGCTGCAGCCCTAAGAACAAATCAGCATATTTGACACTCCAAAAGCAACTTGCATTTGCAACTTGCATAAAATAAAACCATTACAAAGCCCAAACTGATTCATGCTTACTTTATCATTATTTGCCATGTCAATTTGCGTATTTTCGGTCAGCTTTACAAATAGAATATTGCAATAACGTCAGCAAAACGAAATACGCGTGACACCTATTTTACTATAAAACTGAATAGCGCTTTGATAAGCCCGCTTCGAGACTTAATCCTAGCTAATTGATGTTTAAAAATTGCCCATTTCGGGAGTTCGTTGGTTCAGAGACATAAGTATAAACTTTTATGTTGTGGCTTCAATTCAGTGGATTGGTCATCATTATCTGGTAAATTTATAATGTTTATAAAAAAGTCTTAAATAATAATAATATTCTACCACATTCACACAACACCATTTACTCCAAAAATAAGCAGAGCTTGTACAAAAGTCAAAAGTCAAAAATCATTTATTCATCTAGGTCACAACGTGACGCTTATGAACGTCAAATTTTTAAAGTAAATTAATAATGCTTCTACATTTACATTTACTGCGCATTCGCAAAGCAATAGGTAGAACCACGAGAAAGAACGGGCAATAAAACTCGTACCTACTATGGGTACTAGAAAATGGATTAACAGACATAGTATATACCCTTTTTTTGTAAATACTTACAGATTATACATAGAAACACCCAGACCACAAACATACTTGTTCACACACACAAATGTTTGACTTGAGCAGGAGTCGAACCCGCGAACTTTGACGTGGCAGTCGCTTACACTCCCACTTCGCCACCAGGTTGTCAAAAGAGTCAAAAACCCTTGTAACATGCAACAACTTTCAATTGAATCTCGAACAAACTAAATAAGTACACACTGAAGCATCATTAAACCTCACTATACATCCACAGTTGCTTAGAATCAAGAATAGATCTCATGGGAAATAAATTGTACTGTAAACCAATACTGTGTCTTATATTGATTCTTGTTTTAGAAAACTGCGGCTCGTATATGTAACGAAGTGTGAGAAAGAAAATATGGCCTATGTTGCTCTGTTTTTTTCTTAGAAGTACGCGTTTAAATGACGTATATGAGTAAAAATGCTACGAAAGGTACATGAGAATGTAGCGCAAGCTATCTTTACTTCTTTAGTTTCTACATGAAATTTTGAGCCGTTTGTACTTCTATATAAATATAGATTTATGTTTTTGCATTTATATTTTTAATTAAATATAGAATGCGAAGTGCTTGTCGATATCAACAGTCCAACAGTCATGTTAAGCAAGTACATATTGAGCCACGCACAATGGAGGGTTGAGCGAGCGTTCACACTACGCCGGACCGGCTAATTAGCCGGTCCGGCTTAATGCCTGGACCGGCGAATAACGAGCCAGTGGCAGAACAATTTGTATGAAACTATTCACACTAAGCGGGATCCGGTCAATAGACCGGATCCGGGCATTAAGACGGACTTGTAGAGCTGAGCTAAGAGTATGCGTTAGAATGTACCGATCGTTCTGGCAACGATCATATGCTATATTAGGTATAGATAGTTATACGTCAATTGTTTGACTATCTAAATTTCATAACGAGTATAACCACCATGAAATGCCGCGCGCGGTCAGACTTTACCTATGTAGTTATATTTTAACGTAGCGTTTTTTGACAGCAGAATGGTTGGCCGGTGACTATTTAGATAGACATTTTGTAACATTCCAAGGCTTTATTTATGTCTTCTTATTGTATTCTTTTTTTGACATATTTATTGTTGAGTTTCCTTTACTCTTTGATAAATAATTTTACGATTTGATATATTTTTACCATTTTTACACACGTTTTGGATTTATGTAATTTTTTAAACTTTTTATGTTACATAGTACAGATAAAAATATAATTATTTTATCTGTACGTAACGGTATTACTTTTTCTATTTTTTTTTCACTTTTGTGCTCAATTTTATTACATTTAGCTTTTTGTTATTATTAGCACCTTTTTGTTTAATTTAACTTTATATTTTAATTTCATTTTGATATCTTTGTATACTTTTTGTACATGTATTTTTTTAATTTCAATTTGTTGCATTTTTTATTCTTTGAACTTTTAACTCATTTTGGCGTATTTTTGTTGCCTTGTTACGGTTTATTTGTTCAATTTTAACGTTTTGTAATGTTTGTGAACTTTAAAAAAAACAGCTTTTTGTGATACTATTAGATTTTTTTCTTTTTGTTTTTTTTTTGGCGTATTCTTAACATATTGTTTATTTTATTTTAAATTTGCATTATATTTTAATTTCTTTAATCTTGCCACATTTGTTATTTGTTTAGATTTTTCTTTTTCACAATATTTTTTGTTGATTAACTTTTTGCTATTTTTGCCGTAGTTTTTGCCATCTCAATACATTTCATTATAGGTCTCGATAACAATCTTAGCTTAATTAATGGTTAATGGTTTTTTAAAACGAGCCTTACCAAACCACTTGCTGTTATCATTCTAGTTATGCATTAGACATATCTACGAGTAAATACTTCTTTAAATTAGGTGATCGAACGATATAGATAGTCATGAAATATAGATAGTTATGACAACGAGCACAGACCCATGCCTAGTGCCGGTGACATAGTGTTACCAACAGTTGAACTAAGCTCTCCACCAGAAACCACAAATAAAATTTCTCTAGACACATTTCATGACACCCATTTAAATTATCATTATAATACTTGTTTCACTTCGGAAAACAATTGGTATACAAAAATAATAATTCGTTCTATTAGGTAATATGTAAAGAAAAATGCAAATTAAATGTTAAATCAATACATCAAATAATATAATAATAATAGATTGAACAATGTACATATTATTTTAAAACGAACGTTGTATTCAATTTTAGGCAAATGTTGAAACCCCCAGTGCTAATTCTACTAAGTTTGTAACACTGATCGGAGCTGGCCTTAGAATAAGGAAAATACTATAGAAACCGCATTACCAGTAGCGGCTTTAGGGGGGGGCCAACCGGGGCAGTCGCCCGGGGCGCCGAGTTTCAGGGGCGCCACAGGCGCCCTAATTCATGGCAAGTTTCAAAGAAACACTAAATGAGTTGAATTATATTGGGCCCAAAAATGAATGTTTGCTGGTTTACGATATCTGTTTTAACAGCAAATATATTAAAGACTTTTTAGCGATGTCTATGGAAGATATGCAGGAGCTGTTTCAGAGACTCGAGACCGAGAGCAACTGCATGGGCCTCGCAGTAAACAGAAGCAAGACAAAGTTAATGGTAGTTGACCGTGCCGAAAAACTCCCCAGATCAACTAATATCATCCCAGGGGTTGACATCGTTGACCACTATACATACTTGGGCGCACTAGTCTACAACGACGGCAGCTGCGTACCGGAGGTAAAGAGGCGTATTGGTATGGCTAAGGACGCGATGACTCGACTCAATGTCATCTGGAAGAAGGGGGATATTACCAACACAACCAAGACCCGTCTAATACGCGCTCTAGTATTCCCCATTTTCTTGTATGGTGTGGAAACATGGACAATACGAGCCAGAGAACGGCAAAGGATTGATGCATTCGAGATGTGGTGCTGGAGACGTATGCTGAGGATACCCTGGACCGCCAAACGCACCAATGCATCGATCCTTTCACAGCTTCGTGTCCAAACACGCCTTTACACCATCTGCCAGCAGCGCATACTGACTTACTTTGGCCACATAATGAGGAGGGGTGAAGAGAGCCTTGAAAAGCTGATCGTTGTTGGGAACACGGAGGGTAAAAGAGCCCGGGGATGGTTGCCAACCAGATGGAGCGATCAAGTGAGAGGCCCATCATCAACCACGTTTTGCTCTGTCGCCCGAGACGCCATGAACAGGCACCGGTGGAGGCAGATCATCGAAATCAGGTGCAAACCATCCACATCCGCCGATGACCACGATCCTCAGTCATGAGGGACCGACCGCAGAGAGAGATATTAAAGACAATCATAATTATTTGATAGTAGACATATTGTTTAACTAAATATTTTATACCAGTGGTTGGCAAGGCTAAGAATAGTAGGTATCACCCTGTTTCCTCCCGTGAGTGGAACTTCTACAGCAGAGAGGGCAAGAGCGTGGGGAGCCATATTTGGGACTTCATAATTACGGACGTAGAAAAAACCACTTGCGACAAATGCTAAGTAACTTAAAACAGTAAATCATTTGCATGTAGGGCAACTTTCTGTCAGAAACATCCTCAATGGAAGTGGACTTCTTTCTTTTTCTTTTCTTTCTTTCTTTTAAAAAGACAACTCCCGCATTAGGACTAAATCCTGTGTCGCGGGGGACTTTACAAACATACAAGTAACGGACACAATGAACACCCAGACTCGAAACAACAATTTATGAATCACACAAAGTGTTGTCTCGTGTGGGGATCGAACCCACAACACTTCGGCGCAGTGTCAAGCAGTGAGGCGGCCGCTTAAACCACTACGCCAACCGTGCAGTCAACGCCCCCCAACTTGTCAGCGCCCCGACGGTAACAAGAAACAGAAGATGACAATTTCCTTAGTGTTAAATGTGTTGATTCGTGTTACCGTTGGGGCATCATGACTTACTATTACAAGCAGATATTTAATAATTTATCAGTGATTAACATAACTGTGTAATACTGGAAATAATTCCTGACTAGTACAAGGCGCCCTAAATAAAAATTTGGAGCTTGAGTATGTATATTATGTGGTCTGCTCTTAATCCTACTATGCCCGTAGCGGTATATGTCGCCTCCAACTGGAATCGGAAAATAGATTCGCTGCATAAGAAATCCCGTCAAATAGATGTGGACTTGACATAGTCGGTGCTGTACGTCAACTCTTGGGATATCTAAACTTTCAAATAACACTCTGGAACTGATACAACTTCGACGGGAAACATCAAAGGTAGCCTTGCAAAATCCCTCAATCACTCCCTAGAAAGATCTGGAGGTGGGCGAAGCTGGAGCAATCGTCTCATATAGGAGGCGATTGAGTAAAATCCGGGGACAAAAGTAGGTATTCTTGAAATAACTGGGCAAGAGTCACCTGATAAAGCCAGACTACCTCGAATAGCGCTACCATAACAACAGTCTCAGAGACACTTGCTAAAATTAAAACTTCTGGGTATACCTGTATGCGTCGCATCCACTGTCGTCTACACCAGACAGACACCAGCAGCGACCCTAGAGCTCGCTTCCTCACCTATTAAAATAAGATTTTCCGTAAGTAGATGTTGACGCAATCAGGCTCTCCCGCTTCTCAGGTAGGTTAGTAAAGGCTCTCGGGGAAGACGGAGTAGCCGTGGTGTCTGGCCTGTGGAGACTACGAAAAGCCTTTGATTCCATGAAACCTGGGCTGTTCTTGAGTGTCTGCAGCGCTGCCAACTGAATGTGGAGGTGTTGACACTTGACAGGTCGCTGCCAAGTAGCGACGATGACTGTTCAAAACCTTAACCACCAAACAAGACTTACCCGTTTGCTTCCAGGTGTAAGACGAGCTTGGTTGTTTTTTATGATTTAATATATACCTAATGAATTAAGCACCACCATTTTCTACTACTTATGAGTGTTTTAGTAGTTTAGTAAACTTTCATTTGTTTAATATTTAAGTGTTTTTTATTTATTATGCAATACCGACGTTTTAAAATCACTTTCAATGTAATATAATGAAATCAAGTGTGAATAATTGGAGTCAGCCATGAAGTCTTCCGTAGTAGAGGTATCCACTTAACATACACATTGCCTTGCCTTAAAGTATAGCACAATCACTTTTTCGCCACCAAAAATAACTTTATTTTCCAATGTGCGATATATAAAAGACTACTTACTAGAAGGTTAAGGTCGTTTAAGGTTTCATCAAGATCTACAGCATAAGTATAATTATGTTTTCTCGACTTTTCGATGTTAGGCGGGAGGAGGGGGGGGGGGGGGAAGTTAAGGGCAAGGGGCGCCAAATGAGTGTCTCGCCCGGGGCGCCTATCCAGGCGCCGGCCTTAGCCATCCGGCTAAGGCCGGCCCTGCGCATTACAATAGCAGTCTTGTCCAATATACATAGTTACTTCATTTTGACTTATGATTTTTCTAGCGTAGAATAAGATAAATGTCTATAAATGATTATATTATTTGATTTAGACGTGGCTTTAACATAGCCCGGCGCATACAAAAATAATTTTCAAACCAATATAATAACCGCCTGGCAATGTAATAAAGCTCCGACTAAATCATCTGACTTATGTTTGTTTGTATTCTATATACATTAAACTATTATATTTAAAAATTGCATGTTGCCTCAAATACATTTTTGTTCGTTTTTTCATAATTTTCTATAGCCTCGCTGCTCGCCAGCCAGGTCTGCAATCATGCCTCAAATAGCTACCCAAAATTGATGCCAGCTCTCCTAGTAGGTATAAAGTAAATATCGATGAAACATAAATATAGATTAATAAATTTTAACGTAGGAACAGACACTTGTGATTTCATTTACAAAACCTGTTCAAATTAAAACCTGCATATTATTATTATATGTAACCAAGTCAGAAACAAATAAACAAATCGTGTTTTAGCTGATTTCATTGTCAAACGGACATTGAAGTTCAGTAACGTCAATGTTTGGTTGCCACAAGGCACCGTGTACTTAATTTAAATGGCAATAAAATTCAAATATGTGCGTGCGAAGCCGCTGGCGTCGACTAGTTAATTATAAAAGTCTAATTAGACGTTATAATTTTTATTCAAAGTTTATTATATATGTCACTATGTAGCATTTACATATACACATATCCTAAATAATACGGTTTAAAAGATAGAGAGGAGACACTTTGCATTTGGTGGTTTTCTCGAAATATTTATCAATACGGATTCCTTTATAAGAAAAACGGTAGTCACCAAGCGATGCTTAGATTCATATATTATCAATTCAGTGTAGGTACAAACTATGTACTTAATAAAAAAACAGCAGATGACTTGAATTTTTCACAATATGGCTCTCACGTTTTCTCGTATTTGTACATTTTATATCATCTAAAGGTCCCTTAGGTATGTCTAAATGGTAGCCTGAGAACGCAATGAATAGTAACAATTTGTCCTATCTTCCCTTGAGAATACCCTTACTGCTTTTAGTAACGGTGGGTCCAGTGGGGAAAAGGGACAACACACGATTGTACCAATACCTGACAATATAGCTCTAAACTCCATGTCACGCTTGTTCTAAATGAGCCTTCATGGACTTGTAAGACCCGTACCTCGGGGTAAAGGTAAAGCTGCCATGAAGGTCTATAAATGTGAAATCGTTTATTGATGGAATACAAAATGTTAAACAATATAGAATGTTATGCTATGGGTCTAACTATCCTGTTGTTGCTATTGCGATTATAGTTTATGATTTTGCATTCTTTGCTCGAGCATCATGACATATGCCTTTTACAGTTATTTTGTCAGTTATTATGTGGGAGGACTGTCTCCGTGGTCCAGTGGATAGCGTATACGACTGCTGATCGGAGGTCCCGGGTTCGATTCCCGGGTCGGGCAAAAGTGTTACTGGGTTTTTCCGAATACTCAGTAGCAGCCCGGAGTCTGGTGATGTGCGCGGTAACGGCAATAGGCTCCCCCCCTATTACGTGGGACCTAAAAATTCATGGCGAAATGTGGGTGTAATATTTACACCTCTGCCTACCCCTTCGGGGATACAGGCGTGAAACTATATAAAAATAAAAAAATAATGTGGGAGTTTTACCGTCAAAGAATCTGACTGTGTCATTATATAAAGATATAGCTATTCAACATGTATTTAACCTAGAGGTGGCGACAGTCAGACAGGAGTAAGTTAGAAGAAAGGCTAGGAAGAAAATTTCTTGTTAGTTCCGTAAACTTCGGGCTACAAGGCAAAAGTTCAAAATCATGAGATTCTTCTAAACTTCGGGCTACAAGGCAAAAGTTCAAAATCATGAGATTCTTCTAAACGTTAAAACTCCGGCCTAAGTTATTAGATTAACCTGGTTTGGTATAATAAATAAGTTTATTTAGGTTTTTGTGACCTCAAAGAGAAAATAAGAATCACTTTGATCGAAGCTCAATCGAAATATTAATACAGATATCAAAAGATGTTAAATAAACATTTAATTTGCCTCCTTTCCGAAACTGTTTTAGGAAAATTGTAAGTTGTATATCGACTTAATTGAATGGTTAAACCTTTTTATTAAATCTTTGGTGACTTTTGTAAGCAATTGGCTACTCAAAGGTTAATAATAAGTCGTGTGCCATTTGATATTTTAGCATAGATTTTTTTTTTACTTTTTTCACTGTGCTCTGGTATCTTGTACAAAATCGTGTAGATAAGTGAAAAAATCCAAAGAAATAAAGAAAACAAATTCCTTAATGTCTTAAATCTAATCTAATCAAATAAGTGTATTAAAAGAGTGAAAATTACAAACCCGCACCTGTTATAAGCATTTTTGTATTCTTTTCTGCTTTCTTTTGTCCGAAAAAAAAACACGGATATCCCGCCCCGTACATCTTTTACATTTTCTTCCGAAATAATTCTGCAAGCCCTGCTCCTTTCACAATGTCATACATAATTCAGTAGCCACAAATTAATCAGGCACGTCTTAGAATTACCAGGATAATACCGTACCCAAGTTGCAACATTACATTTGTACGTGATTATAGACTCGGTTTATTTGAATTGTAAATTAAAACGACTTTTATTGACAGAAAGCAAGACGTTAGCATTGTTCAAAATATTTAACTTATTCCGTCTTTCAAGGAATTGTAAGCCTATTTTTACTTATCAAAATGAGATGGGGAGGAGGGTGAAATACCATCCCAATATTTTTTTAAAGACTTCTTTCCTGCCTATTAACAACGGCTGTTGCAGACTTTTGAAAACGTTGAATAAATTGGGCAAATGGGCACTAAGGAATACGGGTTTAACTACTCTGGACAACGCTTGCCTGATTTCCAAATAAATGTTGTTATCAGTCTAAATACTCATCAGTTCTTTGCGTCCGTTAAAATAATGTTTGTCAAGTTCCCACGATGCAGCATTAGCTTTGATGGAATTGTGTTAAACAATAACAATAGTGGCAGTCCCAGGACCAATCACGTGATTTCAGACACAAAGCTATCCATGTAGATATAGGCAGCAGATTCCAATCTCCATTCCAGAGATACTTGTGATTCCACCGAAGTCCTCCCTCATAACTAATTCCAAAACGCCGCCGCCTCTAAAACTTAATATCATAGAAACGTAGAGATTTATACTCGGGACAGTTTTTAAGTATCTACATAAACCTGTCTAGACGTCTGCTACAATCGACCTGAGATTCAAAGTTTATGTGAAGATTAGCATACGAGCGATTAATTTTGGTGAGTTTAGGATAAGGTATCTATGAAAACGGTGAGCGGAGCGGAATTGATAACGGAGCGGTGAGCAAAGCGAGAACTGTTTTGTTTGTGAGTCGGTTCTGCGTCCTGCTGTTGTCAAGGAAAGCCAACTTATAACGCACAACGCGGAGCAGAAGGCGATACAACAAAATCAGTAAGCAAATTGACTTAATAACTACTTGATCCGTCAAAAACATGACCAACGTATGGCTCTTGCTGCACTCTGGTATAATAACTTTGCACTATTATCGCTCCGCTGTTGCTTGAGCTCTAGACCTGCTCTCCGCTTGCATTGAGACCGTGCTTTTAGTGTTATTGACTCGTATAAGACAATAGTATGGTTGTTTGAAATAAGATACAAGATTTGAATGCAGACGTGCGGTTGCTTGGTACGTTTTATTACTTGAATGTTGTGTATTGAGGTGCACGTAGTTTTTTCGTGAAATGTGAAACTAAGATGTGTTTATATTGAAGAGTCACGGTGCGATGCATCCTGGTCAAACTATGATATAATTATAAACCACAAGAATGATAACTATTTATTTTGCAAGTCCTGTAATATGCTTCTTATTAAGTTCGTTATGGGTTCCAAGACAGTTTATCTTTTTCTGGGAGTTTACGAGTGCCAAAATTCGTTGTCATCCAATAGTGATTGCTGCTGAACCTAGCTACACAGGTGTCACTGTAGAGGAAATGTTGGTGGGACTAACCCCAAAAAAGTATCGCCATAGTTGATTTGTATTGCATTGCAGCGCAATGCCACGCATTGCGTAGCACTCACCGCAAATAAAAGCCAAGATAAATACGTGCCGTATAAAACTGCATTGATGTTAACGGTGACCCACGGAATATACGAATAAACTGCACAAAGACAAATTGTGCATCCAAATGAGGGTTGTGACTGGAAGCTATTCTTTACTGGAGCGACATTAAGCCAATTCAGTCAACTATGCGACCGCGGTTGCTGCAATCTTATCAAAAGTTTGCTAGAAAATAAAGCTATTTTTCAGCGCTCCAATATTATTAATGTAGAAAAAGGTTGAATTTTTTAAACTAAGTACTGACTTCTACTGATTTAGATTTTAGACAACCGTTGACCTCTATACCTACGATTTATGTCTTCGTCTAATTGATCCGATAGAGCCCTTCCTAAGTAATGGCCTTCGTTATAAAAGGCACTCACTGTTGAAATTTCATATTTATAGCTTTTGGTTACTTTTTGGGAGATTAATTAAAGCATATCCGCAGTTGCTTATAAAAAAATCACTATAACCAATCTGTCACAGACTGCTATGCCTTGCGATTTTTTTTATATAGTGGTTCATTTTCTGTGTCTGTGACAAATAAATAGTTTTCTTTCTTTCTTTCTGTAATAATGGGTCTTCTGCTATCATTCTTTATGTTATTAAAATAACCATGAATAAGATCCTTCTTATTCTACCGAAAATAATATTCAATGGTTTAAAGCAGTTGAAACTGATTCAACAAAATCCACTAAGATAAGGCGAAAGGAAACACTATGTTATAAAAGAAACCAAAGACAAGATTGATCTACAAAGTGCCATGTTTGCTGATCCCGATGTGTAAGCCTCGATCCATCTTCTGCGTAGGCAATTAAAATAGTTTTGCTTACTCGACCGATGTAGATGTGATGATATAAAACTGTGATTTTTGTCCAAATCTCCTTATTTGATTTATGTTTTGCGAAGTGGATGTTATGAATTAATATTTTTGGAATTCCCTGCCTCTGGAGATCAGGATAGCTGCTAATCGTTGGAAGTTCAAGGTTAAGGCACGCGAGCATATTCGCAAAGACTTATTGGCACAATCATAATATTTTTTCACATCAACAGAACTGTATAATTATGTATGTATATATATATATATTATGTATATTTATATATAGGTGATTATATATATGATTTAAATATATATTTATCTTGAATGTATATATGTAGCCATATTGTATAAAATATGTATGTATTGTATATTATCATATTTATGTTACTTGTCATATACAAATATTAAGCTCCTTAAACTAATTTGTACAGCTACCACAATTATCTCTGTATCACCCTATGGTTGACTGGGAGAAAATGCCTCGATGGCATTAAGTCCGCCATTGTACTTGTGTATTGTATATAAAGTTTAAATAAATAAATAAATGTCGGAGTTGATTTTACTTACGTTTTTTGAACTCAGTTCGCTGGGTCGTTTTTATAACTCCACGGATTATGGATTCTTTTCCAAGGTCATACACCATTTCGGAACTGTTAATTTAATGCCATTTTAAAAGAACATGTAAATTGTTGAAATATAAACATGTTTGAACAGACCTCTGCAAAAAAATTATTCATTTATCAAAGATCCCATGTCTGTACTGTCTTACCGCTAAATTTAATATTCGATTTATCATTTTATTTTAGATTTTAGATTCGTTTTTAACATAAGCTCCATACAAAATATGTCAAACACGAATCTTGAATCTCAAAATCCATGGATAGATCGAATCATGACTGACCGGCCATTAGCCCCCAATCGCAAATCCATCCATTTTAAGATAATTCGCCTCTTCATTTAAGTAATCTACTTCCAATAAACAAATAAATTCAGTCATAATTAAAATATCGTGAGCTTTTAATCCACACATCATGTGTGCTGACGCAAAATGCATCATGGTGGAAATTCAATCAATATAATGCCAGTTGGCTGACCACATTAGTTCATGTTGGTGCGGTTTTAACTGACTTATTGATCCAGTTACTTACGGTTCATTAATCCCCCATAGCGCTTTTCTTAGCAACCCTTCTACCCTCCACAGGGTTCTTTTCAACTCTTCGGATCGGATTAATGTTTTCATTGATACTTCTCTTATGTTTCTTTGATTAATATACTAGCCCATACATGCCGCTTTCGTCATTAATAGGATTTGAATAGGTGGTCCAGGAGATGCCAGCTCTCATATTGCATTTGAAATCTCTCTTTCACACCCATAGACCCAAAAATATTTGATTATTTTTATTGTTCACTGTCCTTTCTGTAATATTTTCTCTCACCCTATCTCTGCTAGTTCTCTTAATATAAAAATTAATTGTTTCATTCCAGTTGCAGGAGTCAGTATCCATTATAGCAGAAATCCATACATGTGAACCTTTTACTAGCTATATGTATATTAACTTCCTCGTCATAATGGAAAACCTAAGGCCATCATCACCGGTCAAAAAATATTTATTCAATGAGGTTACGATGTGACGCTTATGAAAGTCAAACAAAAGAATTATGTTATATCAAAGTCAATAAAATTTTTAACATATCCAGAAAATGCTACTCTATCTCTTAATTCAGAAAATCTGGATAATTAACAAGATACCAAAATACATTTCTTTTTAGTATCAGATGGCCATTCTACATCACAGATGTCTATCCATCCAATTGGGTGGATTAAAATGGACACTTTTCTGTCGGGACCTTCCTAATATAAAGTTACTGGGATTTTTATGATTTTTCATAATTAACCTTAAAGAGATACAACTAAGATTCAATGTCAAGTATCGTAGAAGTACCTGTTAGGTACTGCATTTTATGGTGTGAAGAGGAATTTTGTTAGTAAAAGCCTTAATTGAGGCCATCTGGCACTATGCCAAGCTATCGACAGTAAACGACACTGCTCAATTTATTGTAGTGCCTGAACGTGGATGATAGATATTTGAGTTTAAATAAAGAACAGTGATGTGGTGAAATTTTGCTTAATCACTAGTATGATATTTATTAAAATCAGGCTCATTTGTATACTAGACGACGACCTTAGCTACTCGCACAATTTTTTTATTTAACCGTTTCTGTCCGATTCCGTGGGGATTTTTGGCAATCCCTTGTTATTGCACCCATGATTTCTACATAAGCTACATTGACCATTGACTTGCATCAGCTAGGGACGACAATCTCGTCTGGTTCCAGGAATATTCCTCTTGTTGGAGGGACACACCACATTTTCTCCAAATTTCTGTATAAATGTATGAGTGTTGTATAATCAACAATCCACTCCGCTCACCACTTAGTTTCAGACTAAGCGATAGAAATAGCGTTTACAAGCTACAGTACACATAGGATAGCCCAAACATTTATTTGCCTTTGCTTTACACAAATTAACTAACATATTTGCCTATCAATATTTATCCTTTCGAGCAGTACAACTTGAAAGTCAACTCAAATATTTTAACCTTATTACAAATCCAGATTAGTCTGGCGAGCGGCCAGGATTGGCACCGATTGTAGAATTTAAAACCACAAAGTTTGATGTCAATGGCACTATAACTTTTATTGTAAGTTTACATTGCGAATAAATTGATTATGTGGTAGATAATAGGTTAGAAAATAAATGGAATTCTTTGTTAATTTAACGAATATTTCGTGACGGTTTAATAATGTTTTTGATGGGCCAATAGTTAGTCATCCTGAATTCCCACTCAGAACAAATCGTTGTGGAATGAGCATGATTGTTTTTCTGCGTCTAGGTATATTTAACTATAACTAGACTTTGCCCGCGGCTTTACATCATCATCAGCCCTGTAAATAAACAGTCCCACTGCTGGGCACGGGCCTCTCCTCACTATGAGAAGGGTAAGGCCATAGTCCAACACGCTGGCCTTGTGCGGGTTGGCAGACTTCACATGTCTTTCGAGAACATTATGGAGAACTCACAGCAGGTTTCCTCACGATGTTTTCCTTCACCGTTTAGCAAGCGATAATTAACAATTTAATACGCACATTGGTGCGCGCCGTGGATTCGAACCCAGACCCTCTGCGTGGCAGTATGTCAATGTCTCCACTAAGCTATCACTGCTTTATCCGCGTCCTAAAACTTGCGCAGGAATCATATTATCTAATGGTAAAAACCGTACAACGATCCATTCAACGATAGTCTATTGCGTTCACACAGGTTATTTGAGTGTGTTTATCAGCTACCTGGTTACGCGTACGTTAAAGCCAGTGTTATCAATTTGTCATAATCATGATCTGTGTATACATCACCTCTTATTATATGGTTTAAGGTAATTTAAATTATTAATACGTTAAATAAAACACATTCATGTTCTAATCTTCTTAATATATAAAATCCTTGCGTTACTGACTGACTGACAGACACGCTACAGCCGAAACTATTGGGCGCAGGAAGCTGAAATTTGGCATGTATGTTCCTTAGGGACCGTAGGGGTGCACTAAGAAGGGATTTCCCGAAATTCCCACGGGATCGGCCAAAACAGGTAAATTAAAAAAAATTGCAGGCGTAGCTGCTGGCGTCCTCTAGTATACTATATACTCTAGAGACAATGTTTACTAATTTATCTAAAACGAACAAATTAGCTACAATATGACTAAATACACAAAATGTTTTACGCAATTTGTTGATAACCACTAATATTGGGAATCCTGAATTAAATCATCGCAGTTAGCGAGATACGCAATAGATATAAAGTAATATTATTTGCTTGTTTTGGCGAATAAGTGTATTTGCAGATATTGATATCGAATTATGGTATAAGCATTTTGGTTAGTAATCAGTTCTTTTTGAGTGTGTTGTGCTTGCAATGGTTGTGAATATATCGTGTATGTGGTTAGTATAGACCTATGTTGAAGACGGGACTGAGAGACATAAATTAGTGAAACGTGGTCACAAAACATACCTATAATGGCAAATCCAAAATAATTCGCGAAGCTGACATTTTTACCCAAATGCAATTGAGCACATAGTGGTAAATGGTGACCTATTTTCTATAGAAATACAAGTCAGTCAAATCAGTATCTACAGACGCGTCTGTCTCTATAACATCAATAGACTCAATAAACATATTGTTGCGGCCCATCGTTAGGTTTCAATCCAATTTGTCATGGACGTCACGCCGCGCCTGTCTGTCGCCGCCTTTATATTTATTATTAATTCTGCCTTATTGTTTCCGTAATGGTTTTGGCTGTTTGAGGAAGTTGGTGGTAGATTGCGTCAGACAAGGTGTCAGTGACTAATTATTTTAAGGTATTGCACTTTCAATTTGGATGTTGGATCGAGCACCACCATATTTATGATTTAGACCACTTATAGGAATTTTGGGTCCAATTAACTCTGTAAATGGATAGATTTGATCTATCAATCGCTACTGATGACTATAACAAAAGCAAATAGCAAAAGCCGAAGATGAAGGGAAGATGTCGCCCTCGGCAATTTTAAGATTAATTAAAGTCGGAAGCTTAGATGAAGGGTCGGAAGTAAGTTTGGACAGAAAGAGGTTAGACACTGGTTTAAACTACTTTGGGTTGCCAAGTATCAAAGGAAATTGCTTTGTAGAATAGTTAATTTATGTCAAATCAATCATCAACCGCTTGTAGTCTAGGATGATTAATAGACAGTGACTGACTGTCTACCATTGTACCCATTTTGACAAATGTCGGAGGACCAGAAATGTTGTAATAAGTTTTTAATAGGAAACTCAAATGAACAGATATTTCACCAGAATCAAATAATCACAAGTAAATACAAAACGGAACGAAAACGCCCGATTATTCACAACAATAATTAACTGACTAGCATAACATCATCCATCTTTCTCGAGAACGATCAACAAAGTACATACAGAGGAAATACGATGATTGAACGAATGATACGCTCACTTAATGGCGTTAATACAGCTGAGCATTCACTGTCGAACCGAACATTTTCACGATCATTCTAGTGAACACTCTAAATTCAAATAGTCCGTAGAATATAGAAAAATATAGAAATTGCACTACAACAGCAGTTTTACCCAATATGTTTACTTCAGTTTCACTTATGAATTATTTCCAGAGTAAGAGTAAGATACATAAACAAATGACGTTTCTAAATAAAAAAAAGCAGGTTTTAATTTGAACAAGTTTAATAAATCACACAAGTGTCTGTTCCTACGTTCAAATTTATTTATCGATATCGAGAGTTTATCAACATTCTATTGAAATGAATTCTAAGTAAACCAAATCTCTCATCACGTTCAAATTAGTGACCATCTACGAAGATTCTTCCCTAGATTAAAATCATAAGTCAAAATGAAGTAAAAATATATTGGGTTTAACCGCCATTGTAGCGCGAATTCTATGTATTTTCTATATTCTAAGGCTCGCCCAAATGTTCGTGAGAATGCTTGCTAAAACACACTCATTTGTATTGTAACATTCGCGAAAATGCTCAAGTGTATCAGCACCATAATATATGTATATCTCCTTATGATTAGTTATCTAAACACATTACAAGGCAAGTCTTTTAGTAAAATATTGGAATAAGAGTCTTATAATTATTCTTTGTACAACAAAAAAGTTGTAAAACCGCGCAGTGCAGCCTCACTCTTTCAGAGATAAATTGTTCCCAAGAGCCTAACATTAAATACAGCATGACAGAATACATTAACTCGATTGTTAATTGTTCATATTTTTGCGTCAGTAAATATTTTGTTCGCCATACAACCGCGAATACGACTGTCATACTCTGATAATGATGATTGTTTATAATTGTAAGGTTATGACTGTATAAATTAGTCAGAGGGCGGCTTTTCTCATTAATATGGTATGTTACTGCTTGTTTATTGTATTATGTAAATCAGAATTAGTGAGAGCCTTCATTCATATGCGTACTGATCGGTTGGATCTGATGCTGGTGATATGTTTACGGATGAATATATGGTATGGTAGATCGCTGTTTAGCTCGAGGCTCGAGGGCAGTGTACAGTATAAATACGTGCGTAAAATGTTGTACAGTGTGAGGTTTTGGCTAGATCGTGTAAAAATCATATCATTTTATAACAAGAAAAGTCAACTTCACGCCGAAGAATCAGAGGTTATATAACAGGATAAATGCCATGCCAATGGATAACATACCTCTGCAAACAGTATAAGTTTCCCATAAAACCATTTTGTCGGAATAGCTTTTAGCTCTATAACATTACTTTCGACAGCTGAAATTACCAATAAATTATTTTAAAATAATACGAGTTTAATGATGAAAGAAATAGATATTTAGTTATGTCGTGAAAGTCAAACTTTCACGACATAACTAAATATCTATTTCTTTGTACCAACACATAAGTACTAATGTTTATTTAATAGGTATATATCGTGTAATATGTCGAAAATAATAAAAATACCTTTAGCTTGCTCCGACGTTTCAGTGGGGTTGCACCAGCCGTTATTAAATAACATGATAAAGACCCGTTAATTAAACATTAGTATAAAATGAATAGTATACTTAAGTTCATTATTAACTCTGTCCCTGTATATATCTGTAGTCTTGTGTGTGTCTGTTGTAATAATTACAATACAAAACGTATAAAATATAAATTATATTATAAAGTATCTCCAAACGCCGTAATAAGTCTACATTTACTTACTACAGAAAACAACTTGTCCGACGGTTTTGATCCAAATTGAGTGAAACGACTCCATCTAGACTTGTTAATTAACGTTAAAAAGTTAAAACAACAGCCTGATGTCAAGGGTGCTTATAACGATGTCACGTACACTGAATCATTCTGTGATAAAAAATGCGATTACGAAACATTTTCCAGTAAGATTACGGTGCTGATACACCTGAGCATTCACTTTTAATAGAACAGCGAGCATGGGTCGTTTTTTGTTTTGTTGAACTGAACAACGAATAGAACCGAACATTATCACGATCTTTCTAGCCAACACTCTAATCAGACCAAATGTCAAAGCAAATTTACTGTCCATTCGCTAGAATTTTCGCCAGAACGTTCGTAAGACTGCTCCCTAAAACACACTCGTTTGTTTTCATGTTTTATAACATTCGCAAGAATTCACATTATAAGTAAATGCTGAAGTGTATCAGCACCATATAAAGTTAGATAACGTTTCAATTTGTTCCATAAAACGGACTTTTTGACTTTTATTTTATGTTAAATACGAATTACGTTTCTTATTCGCGTAATGAGTTGTGAGTGATTTCACTAATTTATATTCATTGTGTGAAAATAAAAGGCTTTTCTTTGCGAAAAAAGTGGTGACATTTATGTTGTCAAGCGTATTTTGGTTGCGAAAATATAGTGCGATGACACTGTGAGTTTTAGAAAACTCAGTTTAATGACTGAAATGCCACATTGAAATTATGTTTCGAAGAAATTCGAAGATTCGTCAAATCTATAATTGTCTTCGTAAAGAAATATATTCTATTTGAAAATGTACATATGTAATTATTTATACTTACTTATAAATACGTATTCATAAGAATAACATACCAATGACAATAACACACCTTACTTTTATACTTTATGATAAAACTCAGTTCCCATGAAAGATTAATGTATTTTAAGATGAAACATGTATAAATGCTTACCAACAATCTTATTCATTTCAAAATCTCCACCACTTGTAGAGCAAAATATTGTACAACGTAATCTTAATATATAAAATCCTTGCGTTACTGACTGACTGACAGACACGCTACAGCCGTCTATTGGGCGCAGAAAGCTGAAATTTGGCATGTATGTTCCTTGGGGACCGTAGGGGTGCACTAAGAAGGGATTTCCCGAAATTCCCACGGGATTGGCCAAAACGGGTAAATTAAAAAAAAATGCAGGCGTAGCTGCTGGCGTCCTCTAGTATCTTATAAAAGATATCTTAAGCATAACATAAATAGAATAATTTAATTAGTAGCTGCCCACCCAATTGGTTCTCTTCGAGCCTAATTTCTGAGAAAAAGTCGATTGAATGACATCAAAGTGGCCCTTAGTCCTGTCACTAGGCCGCGATAAGGGTACCAAAATTGAGACTCCCATTCGAACGAAGACTCTATTGAAAATATTGAATGGAAAATTTTAAGGACTCCGTCTTAAATATCGAGAATATTGAAGCCAATTTCCAAACTTATATCCGAAATTTCTGGACGAAAATATGTTTTTATTGACTACCATATTCTACCACTTATGTATTTTTATATCAAGTATCATCTGCACGTGACAGGGGTTTGACCCATTTGAATAACCATACGGAAAGTCTTCTAAATTGGTGAACATAATGTAAGGAAAGGGTCGGCATAAAGGTGTGTATGGGTTATTTTAAGGACTCGACATTCTAAATGGGAATTTCCTCATCATTGTGTCAAGCGGACCTTTTGGAAATATTTCATTCAAATGGAAATACAGGTCAGTGTCTTTTCCCTTTGAAATAGATAAATCTCGCACAAGGATTAATTGCTGTACTTCAAAGGACTATACAACCATGGACTCGGATATCACTGTTAGTTTTTTGTGTATCCATTGTTTCAATGGATGTAGTTCGAAACAACATTTTGTCGATCACAGACAAAATGCTGTATGGATATTGTGCAGACAGATTTAGTGTAAAGTCAAGCGCTGAAGGTAGTTTAAACCGCTACCACATCCATGTAGTCATCATCATCAGCCCTTTATACTGTCCCACTGCTGGGCACGGGCCTCTTCTCAATATCAGAAGGGTAAGTAAGGCCATAGTCCACCACGCTGCCAAGTGCAGGTTGGCAGATTTCACCTGTCATTCGAGAACATCAAGGAGAACTCTCAGACATGCAGGTTTCCTTACAATGTTTTCCTTCACTGAATAATATGCGATAATAATTAACAATTTAATACGCACTTAACTCCGAAATGTCATTGATGCGTGCCGTGGATTCGAACCCGTGACAATCTGCGTAGCAGTCTGTGGGTCTCTCCAATCAGCTATTGCTGCTCACCTGCCGCTCACCATGTAGTCGATTACTACTAAAAACGTCTTTCCAAACGTGACAAATTATTTTAATACATTAGCACATTAGTGGATTTCACCACTCTTTTTTGGTGCTTGTGAAATAATATATTTGAAAATCATCACTTTTGAATTTTTGAAGGCTTTTATTTTTAAAAGCAGGTGAATAGCAGAGAAATTATAACAAGACTGCTGGCAGCTGATGATTTTGAATTGATTCAAGAGCATAGTGGAGAAACCAAGCCATTTCTAATTGACGAAGAAGAAAAACACCATCACAACCTGCTGCTAAACAAAACGCGTCTCTAAGTCTGATAGAATAAGGTTGAGGTCTGTACTGAGAGTAGAGCAGGGGTAGTTGGACTAGCGATTGGAATTGCTCAATCCAGGACAACAATTATTGTCTGTTATGATGGTCACATAATTCTAGCATATATGAGGACCCTGCCGCAAACATAACATAACATAACTTTACACCTTTATTCCCGAAGGGGTAGTCAGAGGTGTATTACACACCCACACTTTGCCAGTTATGTTTCGGTCCCAATGTAATAGGGGCGAGCCTATTCCCATCTACCGGGCACATTATTAAACGATACTTAACATTTTTAATGCACACATAGCTTCGAAAAGTGAGTGTGGGTGCCCGGGGTACCTGGGGATCGAACCTGAGACCATCGCCTCGGCAGTCCGTTACGTGGGTATCCCGCTGCAAATATCTCATCACATAAATGCATCGAATCACGATCTATATTGTCTGGTTGATAGATAAGTAATGCTGCTGGTTTCGGTCTGTCATGAATCATCGTCACTGTCCCAGTGTTTCTGGATGTATTCAAGAGACAATTAAAGTTTTTAGACCACCCATAACTTCGAAAAGTGAGTCAGTCAGTTAAAAACATTTCATTGGAGTAGCTTTTGGCTCTATATCAATAGTTTCGAAAGCTGAAATAATTTATATGAATTTCAACCCCTTAACTTCGCGTCGAGCGGTAAAGAAGAAATTATGTTTTGACTTTAAATAGTTATTCCAGAAATAACCAGCGTTATAACAAGCTAGTATGCAGATCACCGTCATGATGTAATAAATAACCATGACGTTGCGCTAAACATTGATGCATGGTCCCGAAACGTTACGTTTACTAGAGGAAGCCGTCAGCTACGCCCGCACATTTTTTTAAATTCAACCGTTTCTGCCTGAAGCCGTCGCAATTTCAGGAAATTCCTACGATCCCTAAGGAACATAGATGACATATTTTAATCTTCTTGCACCAAATAGTGTTGATTGTGTTTTGTGTGACAGTCAATAACGCAAGAATTTTATATATACAAAGTTCAAAATAAACTGTGTCTTATGTTGTGGTCTTTGGAACGGTGTATAACGATTAATAATCCTTTTTTTTTCTGTACGGATTTCGAGCCAACTTTGCAATTATATAAAACTTTTTATTATTATATAAAACTTAAACGTCACAATAAGACTTTAGTTCTAGTAGCCGACACTCTGAGTTTGTTTGGGATGTTTTTCTCAGGACGTTCAGGTATGAAACACCAGCCTCATCTAGCTTATTAAAAAAGAAGTATGACTTCGTTAAAATGTTTGTAATGCACCTATGAACAAATAAATGATTCGACTTTGACTTTAAAAGGTCGGAGCCGCGAAAGGAATCGACTCCTAGTATCGCGTAATATTGTATTTTAAATGGATATGTTATAGATTAATTCAATAAAGCTTGTTCATCATCATCATATCAGTCGAAAGACGTCTACTGCTAGACATAGGCCTCCCTCAAGGCTCTTCACAGAGATCGATCTTAGGCCACCCGCATCCATCCGCTCTAGCTTGTTGCTATGCGATATTTAACGCTTTATGAAATAATTAGTAGGTATACTGCCTACATGTTCTGTTAAGTTTATGTTTACCTATATTCTTAAAACATAAAGTAAAACCTACAAAGAAATATAAATATATAAATAAGAGAAGCTCTATAGCTTCTCTTATTTATATATTTGCGTGTATATCCTGATTCGGTTCGATCATTAAGTACCTAATGTTCAGATTAGATGAACTAGAAGATTTTCGGTAGCGTCATGTGTTATCTATAAACTCATCTATACTAATATAATAAAGCGGAAGAGTTTGTTTGTTTGTTTGTTTGTTTGTTTGTTTGAACGCGCTAATCTCAGGAACTACCGGTCGGATCTGAAAAATTCTTTTTATATACGATAGCCCAGTTATTCCGGCAGGCTATAGGCTATATAACATAACGCTTCGACCCTTTGGGGCCGGGCAAAAGGCTAAAAAGGCTAAAAGATAATGTCGGCTTATCTCAGGAACTAGCAGTCGGATTTTAAAAATTGTTATTGCCTATGATAGCCCAATTATGCCAAAAGGCTATAGGCTATATGAAATTACCCCACAACTTTTAGAGGCCAGACAAAAATAATAAAATGGTCAAACAAGAAGGGGAAGGGTTTGGTCAAGGGCAAAAAAAGGCTAAACGAATAGGATACAATCTATATGAGTATCGTTTTCGAGATTTTCGGGACGCTGATTAATAAAATGAAATTTATTTAGTGATCCAAGATGGCGGACGGAAAATCAAAGATGGCGGATGAGAAAATTTAAAAAATCCATATGGGTATCGCCTTCGATATTTTAAGGGGTGGGGAATCGCAATACAACATCTATTTCGTGATCAAAGATGGCGGATGGGAAATCAAAGATGGCGGATGGGAAAATTTTAAAAAATCAATATGGGTATCGTCTCTGATGATTTAAGGGATGGTGAATCCAAATACAACATCTATTTCGTGATTCAAGATGGTGGATGAGAAATCAAACATGGCGGATGGGAAAAATTAAAAAAATCAATATGGGTATCGTCTCTGATGATTTAAGGGATGGTGAATCCAAATACAACATCTATTTCGTGATCAAAGATGGCGGATAGGAAATCAAAGATGGCGGATGGGAAAATTTTAAAAATCAATATGGGTATCGTCTCCGATATTTTAAGGAATAGGGAATTCAAAAACACCATCTATTTCGTGATCAAAGATGGTGGATGGTAATTTGAAAAAAAATCAATATGGGTATCGTCTCCGATGTTTAAAGGGATGGGGAATCCAAATACAACATCTATTTTGTGATTCAAGATGGCGGATGGGAAATCAAACATGGCGGATGGGAAAAATTAAAAAAATCAATATGGGTATCGTCTCTGATGATTTAATGGATGGTGAATCCAAATACAACATCTATTTCGTGATCAAAGATGGTGGATAGGAAATCAAAGATGGCGGATGGGAAAATTTAAAAAAATCAATATGGGTATCGTCTCCGATATTTTAAGGAATGTGGAATTCAAAAACACCATCTATTTTGTGATCAAAGATGGCGGATGGGAATTTAAAAAAAATCAATATGGGTATCGCCTCCGATGTTTAAAGGGATGGGGAATCCAAATACAACATCTATTTTGTGATTCAAGATGGCGGATGGGAAATCAAACATGGCGGATGGGAAAAATTTTAAAAATCAATATGGGTATCGTCTCTGATGATTTAAGGGATGGTGAATCCAAATACAACATCTATTTCGTGATCAAAGATGGCGGATAGGAAATCAAAGATGGCGGATGGGAATTAAAAAAAATCAATATGGGTATCGTCTCCTATGTTTAAAGGGATGGAGAATCCAAATACAACATCTATTTCGTGATTCAAGATGGCGGATGGGAAATCAAAGGTGGCGAAAGGGAAAAAAATTAAAAATCAATATGGTATCGTCTCTGATGATTAAATGGATAAAGAATCTAAACACAACATCTATTTCGTGATCAAAGATGGCGGATAGGAAATCAAAGATGGCAGCCGGGTTTTTTTTTAAAGCCGATATGGGTATCGTCTCCGATATTTTAACGAATGGGGAATTCAATATTATATAAAAATCTATGTTTGTTCATCATTTATAGACTCTGAAATGATAAGAGATTAAGTGCTAAGTCAATGGTAACTTTGGAAAAGGGGCTTGGAAAAAAGGGAATTAAATAAAAACTCTTAAAAAGGCGATACGGAGTTCGCTGGGTCAGCTAGTCAGTTATAACCATCCTCAGCATTGTTATCTCACGGTTGAAGATAGAAACACAAAGTGTGTATTAAAAGTGTTTTCTTACCATTAACCTACATACGGTGTTATGTGTGCATAACACTGTAATTATAACACCAATTAGGTCTGTCTCGAGTCTTGGTAGTTTAACGCTTACGCCTCGAGGCCTTTTTGAGAAAATTTGAAGGCTTTATTTTGAAAGTAATGACTTGAAAAGCTCATCATATATTTAAAATATGATTAAAGCATATTTTGCTCTATGGCAATGTCCTAGAATCACATATTATTGTCCGATATTTTGGTTGCTTTACAGGCACCTTGCTCAGTACCAGTACAGAAATAATAAAAGTCGTTCCTAGAGCGTGTGCTATGCGTACGCCCGGCGTCTGTTCGGCTTGCGCCCGGCGTTCACTTTGTACTACCTACAGAGTAAACGCGAGCGCACGCCGGGCACGTGATGGGCGCCCGCTCGAGGAACGCGCACGCCCAATGTGAAAAGGTCGGCCTAAACAAGATAGATAGGCAGCAAAATATGTTGTTCATTTATTATATTTTGCCCCCTAAATATGATTTTTTTCCAAAACCCATTTTGACAAAATTATGATAATCAGGTTAAAAGTAATTTTGCTAGAATCTTTAAACTACGCTGACGCATAATACGTGATTTATTTTAGTGGCCATACCACCAAAATGATAATAAAAAGAACATAAACAATTCACCAAGCGCATTATAATTACTTTAGTATTTACCTGAGTATCTCAACGCCTTGATGACAATCTGTAACAAGAAAAAACTGACATTATTTTACGTTAAATAGTATTTTTGAAAACATGCATGATGCAAACCATTATTTGAGAATTATACCTTACATTTCTAACAAAAACAAGCTTTTTAGAACATCTGTGAGATGATTACAAACTTGAAAATTTATTTTAAAAAGTCTAGTAATAAAAACCAAATTAAATAATTATAATTTGTGTATCCACCGTCGGAAGTTTGCTTTTCCAAGAAGCCTGGAAAATTCGTTTGATTAAAGGAACTGGCAAGCAAGAATTGGAAGTCGGAGTCAAATTATCTTTATTGGCAACGAAGCGGCGGCTGATTAATCAGTTTCAATGTTTAGTGTGACCAATCCAATGAGGCGTGAAGCTATGTTTTGGGACAGATGGCATGCTTTAATTTGGTACGCTATTATAGGTATTATAAAGAAAAGTTGGTAGTTGCCATTTTTAATTTATTGTGGCATACAGCAACTAAAATACCTACCTAGCGCTTGGAAAATAAAAACTACAATAATCTACAAACCTTTTAATACTACATTCTAAAATTGTAAGAAGTTTTTATTTTTCAACCCTTTAAACAAATACAAAGGCCTCTCTAGGGATAAATTACTTATTTGTGGCAGCTCTACAACCATCAGATCTGAATTATCGTTCGCAAACCACATTCAAACTATTTCGTGATCACACGAAGTTGTGCTTCCGAAGGAAATAGATGGCGCTGCATTTGTAATTATTAATGGTTCAAAGTTTTACGACGGAGGGACCGCAATCTCGAACACAAATTGCCATTTGTGTGACACGTATAAGATTGCGTTGATTATGAAAAGAAACGATGGTATTATAATTCTACTAGAAAAGGAGGAATTGGCCTACTATACCACGCTGGCCAAACGGGTTGGTATAGGGATTGTATCAAGTTTTCCTTCTCTTACAGTAGTGTTCTCTGCATAATATGCTCCCTCTGTCGGCTCTTACGACACCCATGGGATGATATGGGTGGTGACATTCCGTATTCTTAATCCGTCACCACACGGACAATGTCTGATAAGTCCTTGTCAAATTAATTTAATCCTATTCAGAGTGGCTAAACATAGGCATCAGATTTTATCACCTGGCTATATTAAGTACTAAAATCCACTCAACTGTTTATCTATGAATACGTAATTAACAAACAAAATTAAATAGTAGGCATTATCGTAGCATTACAATATCGACTCAACACAATATTAACTTTAATGTGAAACTAGAGGACCCGTGCTGCTCCACAGCATATTGTAATATTATAAAAAAGCTCTTACATATAGGTATGATGAGTACATTGTTTATCCAGCTAAATATTTCTGTGAGAAGCACGATTTATTTTGTTTTGTGTATGGGTTTGATTAATCCATCATGGATCAACATTTAGACTGCACGGTTGGCGTAGTGGTTTAAGCGGCCGCCTCGCCACTTGACACTGCGCCGAGTGTTGTGGGTTCGATCCCCACACGAGGCAACACTTTGTGTAATTCACAAATTGTTGTTTCGAGTCTGGGTGTTCATTGTGTCCGTTAGTTGTATGTTTGTAAAGTCCCACGCGACACAGGATTTAGTCCTAATGCGGGAGTTGTCTTTTTAATATAAAATAAAATATAAATAAAAAAAATCATAATTTAGAAATGTAATAATTACGTTAATGATTTCATCAGTTACCTGATAGAGATGGTAGTTCTGGTAGCAATCGTAAGTAACATTGCTACCAAAACTACTATAAATGCCAAATATACCATTTCCACCAAAACTACTATTCCTACCGAAAATACTATTTCTATCAAAACTACTATTTATACCAAAACTACTATTCGTACTACCACTATCACATCTACCTTCTTTTTCAAAACTACCATTTCTACCAAAACCGTCGGTGCTGTCAAAAGTATCTTTTCTCTAAAAACTACTATTCTTACCAAAGCTACAATTTCTACCATAACTACCACTTGTAATATAATTATATGACAATAGTACCTATGAACCGCTGTAATATGTTCCACATAAAAAAAAATTAAGATGCCCGAAGAAAGTCCGTAATTTAAAAACACAAAAAAATTCCAAACATAAAACGTAATTTACCCGTCTGTAGGGTTGATTTTCCCAACATTAGGCGGAAAGAACAATGGTCACTTTGGCCTTTAGCACGTCTGATAATGAGTCCTATACCAAAAAAAGTATTTTTTTTTATTATTTTGATCAAAGCAAGTACATATTTTTAGGACTTGGGAGAAAGAAATAATGTATTTACAGTTTATTTTTCAAACTGTACTCCTAAACAAAAATAAAATGTTATGAACGCAGCATAACCTTATTGTCAAAATATGCGTTTCATTATACGATATGATAAATAAGAATTATTTATGTTATTAATATAATAATTTTATTTTTTTTAATGCAAAATTTAAGATTTGACGTGAATGACAATGACGTGAAATGGAACGAATACGCCATTTCTGTATCTGTCACTGTTATACCCGGTACATCAACGTCATTCGTTCCTCGCTTGCTGTAAATTGAGTGTTTAAGTTTGTTTGTTACAAGAACATGTTTTTCTACACACATATATTAGGTACCAGAATTGTTTAATTTACATATTTTTACGAATAAAGTAAATAAAAACACAAATTAGTTCATAACCTCAAACATACTTTATAAAGAATAAAAAGGTATTACCAAGTTTTTAAAATTCATATCTATACTAAAGTTAAATAAAGTAACATAAAAATATTGATAAATAACTCCACAGCAATAGACGTGAAGAAAAAAATTCTGGTCCACCTTTGTATGAGAACCGACCATTGTTCTTTCACTACATTTGGGGAAAATTCCTCGGGTGGCGGGTATGTATACTGACGTTGTTACCGCGACCCCGTCATGAGCGTCGATAGAGGAACACCGCGGTGTTTTAGTGGGTATGCCGAGCATCAAGGGGGAGAGCCGAGCCACACACCTCCCCTCCACCTGCCCCAAACTCGGTACAGAGTTGGCGGAGAGGTCCCTTTGAGGGACAGTCTGTAACTGGATTTCATCGCGATACAAACCAAAGGGGGAAAATTTCTCAACATCAGAGATCAGTTCACCCAACATTAAGGGTTAACTGGTAACATTCGGGGAATATTACCAGCCATCAGCAATAATTCACTATAGTGATAATTTTACCAACATTGGGTATAATTTTACACACCACCACACTCACACCCGTATAAAAGTAAGGCAAGGTCACCTTAAGGAGGCATAACGGTTCTTCCTGGCAGTTACCGCAAGGAACTCATTAGATGCCATAAAAATATTTTTGAATTTAGAACCGTCCATGTAGAGAGAAAGCAATGGAATCTTAAGAAGTTTATAGGAAAATATTGAAAAATATGTTCAATGTCCACACCTATCTTCCTTCAAACTTATCCAATTTAAATGAGCATACCATCAAATGAAAGAGCTCTAATCACCGCGTGTTTAGGCCTATAACGAAACGCCTACCTCAATGAGAACCAGATATATAGAAGCAGAAAGTCATTGACTACGGCTACGAAAACGTAAAAAATGTATGGGAGAAAACAGTTTTTGCATATAACTTGATGAATGTGCAAGTTAGGTAATTTCTAATGCTTGATGACAAATCTATGCAGCGAGAGCTTTCATTTAAAAAAAACATCACGCGAATCGGTTGGGTAGAACGGGCTGGCCGACTCGTATTATAAAACACAAATTCTTTTAATATATAGATAGAGAATCTGAAAAACAGATTAATTGTTATAGTATAATAGGTTCGGATTTCTACTGAGGGTCTTATTACAATAGTAGGTATTTATGTCTTAAATATAGATGATTGTAACTGAGATTAGAATCTATCATATACCATCTATATATGTAAAAATGCCGCAGAGCCTTAACTTCTGAAGCTAGAAATATTAGAAAATGGGTTCTTTTATTACGTAGGCGTCCACTGAAATCTAAAGTTTTCTTTTTTTGCAATGCTGACTGCCTTTTGAGCACGCTATTAGTCACAGCGTTGCGTAGGAATTTTTTTAACGCGATTTATTTTATTTACTTTTATTTTTCATTCTTATTTTTTCTATAGTTTAGGGTAGAAGTAGTTTTATTTTGTTGTAGATAATTATGTTATTCCAATATGTTAATTTAAATTAAAAAAAACCTTTTGTGTAATGGTATTTTTTTTCAATTCCATCTGTAAGGGAAGCCGAAAAGTTAGGAAAACCGCAGATTTCGAAGTTAGCAAACATATATTCCTCGAGCCAACAGCCTTACCCCACAAAAGAGGTTGAACTTAGCATAAATTTAATCTGAATCTTCGGAGATAGCGTCGAGATTAATAGTTCAGCAAACAACCAAACTGGCCAAACCTATACATTTAATCAAATTTCCTGTAATAATTATTATTACTAACTTCTCGGAAGGGTAAACCACAGTATTCTAGCCCGAATAAAAAGAAATATGTTGTGAACCCGTAAAGGGATAGGGGAAGTTTATAAGACTGGCTTGGAAGGTTTGTGGTTGGTACTTCCTCTTGTCTAAGCCGGGGAAAATATATTTGTTAAGTTCTCATAGTTGCCTCAAGTTCACACAAAATAAAGATGCCTTAAATAAAACCCAGGCATAAGGACTCCATTTCGTACCCGTGATGTACCGACGAAATCTTTTATAAAACAGCCTCGAATGACGTACTTCTTAATGCTATTTACCCTAAATTTGCATGTCAATTCTACCCGCCCTTAAACTGGGATTCAAGGGATGAACGCGTACATAAAGCCCCTGAAGTTTACGACGCAAAGCTTTGATTTAATTATCACATACCAAAGTACATAAAGCTAGTCTAATAAAACGTTGCAGGTGCCTTAAGAAACTTACATAAAGCAAACACATGCTATCTCAATTTTATTACAAACACCGACCAGTTTAAAAGACCCACTCGATAGACACTCATCGAATAAAGCACTAAAGAAATGAGGTCTCTCGGAGCTCCACTTTACTTGGTTATACAGTGAGTCTGCAAAATTAACGTGAGTACGGACGTTACGTAATCAGTAGATTTTTATTGGAGCAAACTACAAAAAACAAGAATTTTCGAAATCGGTCCAGGCGTCTTAGAGAAATCGGGGAACATACATAAAAAAAAGATTCCGTCGAATCGTAAACCTCCTCCTTTTTTTCGAAGTCGGTTAAAAATACTTTCGGTTTGCACAGTCGTGATCCTAGTTCCTTTACAGTTCGAAAATTAAGCTTGAAGGGATCGAAAAAAGGGAGAGAAAATTAAATTAGTAACTTCTTTGAGTGACTTTGCAGTTTTCCTTTTGCTTGGTGTGTTTTTATCAGGAACAGTTTCTATCGAAAAGTTTGTATTTCCTTAGTAAGTTTTGTAGCTTATCTTTTTTGAAGGGACGCTAAACTATGTTGACGTCTCGTCTTGCAGATATACGGAGTGTCTCAGTACAAAGAAATAATAAACATGTTTATTTTTCTTAAACGGGCAGAGAGCTGTCTGGTAAATAAAATAATCCCTTCGGGCTACCTAATATTATTATGATATCGAAGAATATACAGTGAGACTGAATTAGATTTGGGCGAAGCCAAGGCATAAAATATAAGTGAAAATAACAAGCGTCCCCTGGAGTATATCCTATTGTTTTTCGTGGATACATATCAAAATATATCGGGATAGCCAAAATTGTAATAAATTTTGGTAATCTCGATACATTTGTCTTATTAGCTACTATGAACGTGTAAATTTGTAAGCATGCATGGATATTTGTAACTCTTTCCAGCAGAAACTCCTTAACGTATTTTGAATGCGCTTTTTAGAATACATAAGAATAACATATAACCTTTTGTCCCTATAATTGATTATTAGAGAAACTGGGATAACGCTAGGAGGATGAATTTGATTATTACAGAAACACATTACATATACTCACGCCTTTTCCGTTCAGGGTAGGCAAAGACAATGAAACGCCACTTGTTTCTATCCTTACATAGGTAACACGCTTCCTCTACAATCATTACTTTTCTCATACATGCTCGTTGGTGCCGAGTGATTTGAACCTTTCCCTTTTTCAAAACTGATTATTGTAAATATTTAACACAATTAAGTATATACATTTATATCGTATTCATCAGAACGGAAAATTACATAATGGATGCCAACATCAATATAGGTTCACCGCATTTACAGCAACTAGATAAAGTGGTATCGAAAATGAACACATAAAATTAAACTATATTTAGTAAAACAATGACACAATTCACTGAACTGTGGATATGATTGCACAGTCATTTCACGCTTTTGATAGATGATGGAAACGCCATAGTTTTTAAATAAAGTCGGTTAGCTAACCAGGAAAACGGACCCTTGGCTCCAATGTCGAAGGTTTCTTAGACCGTATTTGAGACCAAGCTAGAAGCATTCCCGCTGATATAGTGAGACGGAAAATTAATTTCGAAATACATACGTAGACTCACGCCTGTTTCGCGGAGGGGTAGGCAGAGACTACGGAACGCCATTTGCAACGATCCTGACATATCTCTCTTGCTTCATTCACTCCCATCAGATTCCTCATGCATGCTCTTCTGTTCAGGGTACTTCTAACCTATCCTGTTTTTAGGATGTCTCCAATCTGTCAGAGAACGTCCGCCTAGGTCTTCCCCTTCGTCCTGTCTCATTCACACTTGCCTTGTATATCTGCTTGGTCAATCTTCGTTTAAAAAACAGTTTCCTTGAAAAGTGACAACGGTCTAAATCATTCAATAGCGCTATCCCTTAAGGTGACTGAGGTCGGACGGTCGATATACTGTCAAATCTTGTAGATGGGGTGCAACTGCGATAACGCTAGGATTATAATAATGATGTATTGAAACAAAATTCTGTAAAACTTTTGTCGTAAAAGAAACTCGTGGCTTTCTATTACTAGTCAGTTTTATAAAAGTACTTCTTTCCACAACCACGTTATCTTGATGCAAACAAACAAACACTGCACTTTTGATGGATTACCCTACAAGGGACAAGCTACTACTACCTAATATTTTACATAGCTAATTATAGTTTAGTAAAATATGATTGCAGGGCCATACATGCCTGATTCTGTAAGCTTTAATTCCACAATAATCCAACTACTTACAACGAAGTACAAATTACAATTAGGATTCTAATAACAATACGCCTTCCGAGTCCCTAAATAACGACTACACGCCTACCAATTTCACTTCCATTACCAAAGTAATAATGGTTATATGAGAAGCGATAGCCTAGGGCACTAGTCACACCATCAACGATAAGCGAACAAAGCAATAATCAAAAACTATTTTTTTTTTTGGAGACAGGTCACTTTTAAATCTTGACCTGGCAAATAATATTTCACGCAGGTGACATTGGATGTTGACCTAGTTTTAACAATTAATATATTAAGTTTTGATACAGTATTCCAAATTCTAAAATATATTATATTGTTATAACTTAATAATAAATTTATATTATTTAATTGACATAGTTGCTGGATAAAAATATTTAAACCATAAACTACAATTCTAGAAACTACCAACTTTGCCTTAAATATGTTTGTCTACTTAAAACAGCCTCTCGTAAGCTTATTGACCGCAAAATTTACGCAAGGTAAGACTCAAAACTTGCCCACTTGGTAAAGGTCAGTAATGAAATGTTCTAAATTTATTAAGAGCTCTTTAAATATCCGTTAAGGCGAGTTATCAAATAATAACAAACCATGCATTATAGAAACCAAATGATTTTGTCATTATCAATATTAATAAATATTATTAATGATGATTATGATGTCCTCTGTCCTCTATATCTCATCTGTAGTGGCAGCCATGCACCGGACGTCATAGCACTGGTAGGCTTCCCGCAAGGTGGACCAACGATCTTGTTGGCATCGTGGGCAGCGGATGGAGATGTGGATGGCTCAAGATCGATCTATGTGGTGAGCCTTTGGTGAAACCTTAGTCCAGCAGTGAACGTCTATCGACTGAAACACCCAGCGGCCGCAGAGGATATCCCTATCCTCTGCGGCCGCTGGGTGTTGGACGGCAACACAACACCGCATCTCCTCCTCCTCTGCGGCTCCACCGCGACGCAACAATGGTGCGCCCCCATTTGGTCGCGGGAGATAGGGCGCGCGGCAACGCAACACCGACACGACTCTCCTGCCGCGACCGCACCCGACTGCGAGGGACAGAAGAACTGTTCCTCGCACCCGCACCATTGGACGCATCCTGCGCAGGCCTCCGTCAAGCCCACGCGGAGCGTCCACTCCCGGGATCTCGCTTAGCTTCACCGTGGGTGACCTAACCACGGTTACTGAGCCCCCCACCACGACAAGGTGGAGATCACAGGGGGGTGATGATCTCCCCTGCTGTCCTTAATCCGACAGAATCTATTATATCGTAATCACAACTCATACTCATCAGGCACTGGTCGGTGTAGCAACATATTATATATTTTAAATGCTATAGTTAATTAACACACCATTTATTTTCATTTCTGTTTACATCGTATTTTGTAAGTATCAGTTCATTGATCAAAGTTTACTGTAATTCAATGAACTAAGCATAAATTATTCATAAATCGATCAAGATAATCTATAAACAAACAAACATTTATCATTAAGTGACATGAGAAGTGGGTCACGCCTTGACTCGACTTTGCCCATAAAGGGATCTCATAAAATGCACTTCATATGTGAGTATGACGTCAGAACTAGGATTGCCAAACATTTACTTTATATGGACGTGACAGGGCTAAATCATTCGACAGAAAAGCTCACCACTGGCTCGACAACAGCGATAATACTGGCTTGTTATGGTTTACCGGTACCAATTTAAGGCAAAACTGCACATATGGCGTAGTGTAGGCGGTCACCTCACTGTATAATACTTCACCAAGTCTTGCAGATTCGATACCCACACGAGACAATAATTTGTGTCCACAAATTGTTGTTTCAGGTTTCGATTTTCTTTGCGTCCGTTAATTGAATGTTTGCAAAGTTCCCGTGACACAGATTTTTTCCTAGTGAGGGACTGGTCTCTAAAGGCTGCTACACACAGTGCCGGCGGCCATGCCGCCGGCCAGGCCGCGTGCGGCCGTTGGCACACAAAGCCGCCGGCCTGGCCGCACGAATGAGCCGCCGGCATGGCCGCCCGGGTAGGCCGCCGGCCGGCCGCGGGTTGCAACTTGCTACTTGTTTGTGGTCGTTCTATTAGGGTTATCAACCATACTTTATAATAAAGTATCCTACTTTATTTTTGGCAATTATACTTTATACTTTTGTATACAAATAAAGTATATGAAAATGCTTAATTTCCAACCATTACTGTGACGTGTAAAACAAAACACTAATTATGAGTACTTATCTATATAGCGTCACACATAAGTTAAATGGATGATGGTAACTATTTAGGCTCAAAGAGATCTAAAAGAAATTCACCACTGATGGTAAAGATTTTTTACAGAAAAAGGCAATTGGCAATAGTATAAACTCACGCCTGTATCCCTGAAGGGGTAGTCACTGGACCACGGAGGCAATTTATACTTACAATCATATCTCCATCTCCATCCCCGCCACTTCAGAAGTTCAGAATTAAAGAGTTCAGAGATGAATTCAAAGTGGCGAGAAGAAAGAATGTATAAATATATATGATGTGGTTGTGCTAATAAATAAATAAATAAGAAAGAAATAGAACGTCAATAATTTACGTAATTAAAAACTAATTGTTTATTTTTAAATTTTTATTGTCAAACAAGATATGACACATTTAAAGATAGAAAAATTTGGCAAAAGAAGTTGGCAACCCTACGTTCTATACAACTGGAATGATGTCCGGCGGCTTACTGCGGGCGATGCCGGCACCGACGCCCGCCAAAAGCCGGCGGCATAAGCCGCGCGACAAAAGCCAGTGGCCTGTGCCGCCGGCACTGTGTGTAGCGGCCTTTAGGAGCCCTGGCTTTTGAGTACTTACTACAAAATCAATGTCAAGAAAATACAAGTCGCTAACTGAAGAGAGAATTTCATAAAAAAAAAAATTATGTATTTGTTAGGCTAAAACAATGATTAATAGGTGGACTCACTTAAAGACATACTATACTCTCACACCTTATAATAATACTAGAGGACGCCAGCAGCTACGCCTGCATTTTTTTAAATTTATCCGTTTTGGCCGATCCCGTGGGAATTTCGGGTAATCCCTTTTTAGTGCACCCTTCGGTCCCCAAGGAACATACATGCCAAATTTCAGCTTCCTGCGACCAATAGTTTCGGCTGTAGCGTGTCTGTCAGTCAGTCAGTAACGCAAGGATTTTATATATTAAGATTATTGTTCTAACTTTACAAGCAATGACGTGTACTTAAATATTTTTTTGATGGAGCAAGAGTGATTTTATCCAACGACACCATGTTCAAAACATGTCCTCATATTTCAGCTATGCAATATGGTAGCCCCATAGTGATTGGTGACTAGGTATAAGAGTGATGGCTTTGAAGTGGCAGTCGTGCTTAGCCCTTAAATGGAACTATTATGTGATCGAGACGCTAGGCTGCTCGGTACCATATGATATAGTGATATGTAGTATATTGTAGTATGGTATATGCTCTTCTTCGAGGTCAATCGTATGTGATTGAAGGCACATACTGTTGAGTTTCTGAGATTGCTGTAATTTTTCTGTAATTAACATACCTAAGTGGCATATAGAATATGTGCATGGATCGTTACTAAAATACATAATTATATAAGAACTGACTTTGACACGACTCAGGCAAAAACGAGAGGTGGGTTTATTATTACGTCATTTTGACGGCATTTTCACAGAAAATTAGCCAAACATTTCAAGAGCAGCAGAAGCTTGTTAATAGAACAATGAAAGAGCGGATTTTACCCAGAAATCTTTATTCTAGGAATGTTCTCTAGGTATTGACTTAAATGTCAGCAACCTTTTTGTGTTTTATTTTGTTTATAGGAGTGGGCTTAGGCTATTTTCGTCTTTTCTTTTGCTAATGTAAAAATGTCATTATTATTTTGCATTTTATAGACTCACGCCTGCATCCCCGAAGGGGTAGGCAGTGATGTAATATTACATCCATATTTCAGGTCCCACGGACTAGAAGGCGAACCTATTGCCGTTACCGGGCACATTGTCAGACTCCGTGCCACTACTGAGAATTCGAAAAAACTCAGTAACACTTTTGCCCGAGCCGGGAATCGAACCCAGTACCTCTCGATCAGCAGACTCATACGCAATCAACTGGACCACAGAGGCAGTCAACTTACTTCTACATACAAGAAGATAATACACGCATAATATTCTACACCATACGAGCAATGCTTTTGAAGTGTTACCAAATTATTCCACAACACACTTTATATTCTGCTCACGAATGAAGTTAAAATGCTACACGAATAGCTTCGGACCCTTGTTACAAAGGATTCAGCGAGGATCCATGTTGTACCACATTTTTGTTTGATTACATCTAGCTAGTTAGCGAAAGGTGTTAGTACAACTGCAAGTGAGAGGCGGATAGCGGATTTTCTTATTAAAAAAAATCTTTAATTACAACTCTATAAACCAGAGACACTTATTCTAAGGGAATAAATACCTCTTTTTTGCACCCGCATTTCAATCGGTTTACATCTGACGTGATCTTCTCAATTATATAAATAAACATGTATTGATGTGCATGTTCTTTTTTAAAAACAGATCCTAGACTAAGAAATAAATCTTGCTAGGGGACTTTACAAACATACTACCAACGGACATTAATTACACCCTCAAAACAACAATTTATGGATCACATAAATGTGGCAAGTGTGGGAATCAAACCCATAACATTCAACGGAGTGTGAAACGGCAAGGCAGCCGCTTTAAGCCTCCCTCATATTGGGCATGTGCGTTGCTTGAGTGTGTGCTTGGTGTACGCCTGACGTGCGTGTGACGGTGACTCGGTGTTCACTTTTTACTACTAAATAGAGTGAACACCGAATGCACGGGAACGCGCGCACCCGATGTGAGGGAGGCCTGAACTCCGCTAGCGATGCAGTCTTATTTGCGGATTTATTTCCTACTTTCATCTGAGAAATTCCCTTCTTCACTTACACTTTTCTTACATTCATGTGTATGACTGTTGACATATCTGAGAACAGACACATGACGGCCAGTTGAGATCGGTCGCACCCCGCTTGCAGTCACACCCGAGGCGAACCGACTTGTCCAAAGTTTAGGGATCTCAGCTACAGATGTAGGCTTGTTTTGTAGTTTTATTTTATAGTTGTTCGGCTTTCTGTCCGGCGGAGGTGAAATAATGGACGATTGTTTTTATACTGTGGTCATTAAAGTCGACTGCTGTTTTGGGGTTTGTTAAAAAGTGCTTGGGGATACAAAAATAGGTTAAAAGGCTACTTGGTGGTACTTGCAACGTAAAAGGGAATAAGTTTAGAGTAGTTTGTCCTATTTTATTTGTTTAATGAATTATCTACGTTATGTGGATAATGGATGCAAGTAAAAGATTTCCAAGACTACGCAGAGATGCTAAAAGTGCCTAAGACTAAATCCCACTCGCTATTTAGCTATAATCACCCAAGAAAAGCTTAACAGAAGAATGTATATTATTATGATGACAAAATTTATGATGAAATCTTCCGTGACCACGGTTTCTGTAATATAGCTGAAACGTCGGATAAAATATCAAGTAGTTTCCAAATCATTCGGTTCAAAACATTATATTGCGATAAAATCCTAGTAGTTTAATTTCAATGTGTAACATTCGCGTTAACCCAAGAGAATATTTTAATAAGTGATGATTAAATGAACAGAAAATTACATTCGCTCTCTTGGGATCGTTATCGGCACAAAAGGTAGCCCAGGGATTATTCTGACGTATAAGCTATATAACTGCAATATTTCATCAACACCGGTTCATCGGTTTTCACGTGACAGACTCACATACACACATCTATCCTCACACACTTTCACGTTTATAACAGTAGTAAAGTACTTACATTTTGAAGCCAAGTCAAAGTGCTCAACTCAAAGCTTTTACCTGACTTTATCCAACAAAAATATGTTATTCAAAATGCTATTTCAAGGAGTATTCCCGTACCTTTGTAATTTTAAACTTGATTATGTAACGTGTCAGCCCCAAGCACGCCCTCGGGAGGCATACAGTGATGCTATTTCCGACTGAAACTGTTTTTGAAAGAGACAATCACATTTCTGTAGGTATGAATCGTGTGGGGTTTTCTATACCGGTATTTCTTATAAGATACATTATACAGGTATGAATGATGATTTATTAAATTGTCAAAGATTTGTAAATTTTCTAAGGCCAATATTAAGGCAAATAATTTCACACAGCGAGACTTAGCTTATCGTTCGTAACAGATCGGCAAAGTTAAGTAACGCTTGCACAAGTCACCACTTGGATGGGTGACCAAGTGTGGCATTTTCATCTGAGCGCTACCGTGCTTCGGCGGGTATGTAAAGCTGTCGGTCCTGGTTCTTGTCTTAGGATAAGAGTCGTTAGGCCATGTCGGAGGCCTTCGAGCGGTCTGAAAAAATCCGACACTAGAGTTGGCCACACACTCACAAGAAAAAAAAAAACAAAAGAAATAACAAAACATTTGCCAGGTGTCGCCATTTTTTGCCCTGGGTCTATAATAATTTTATCGACTGTATGTAAGTTGGTTAAGTGGCCGCCTCATCGCTTGACAATGCGCCGAGTGTTATGGGTTTTCTCCCCATACGAGGCAACACTGTCTGATCAATTTTTTTTTGTTTCGAGTCTGGAGCAGAAAACAAAAATATTAGACTATATCGGTGGCTTTCTGATTTCCCATACCAAAAATACCCACTTCAAACAAATGATTAAACAAGATTATCACTACATTGTATAAAACATGAAAAGCCTGTGATCAACAAAACAGTTATGTACATACACACGCTATGATTCATCGTCATCATCGATCCCTCGAGCAACTGTCAGGTGTTATTACCGAAACAAGATGGAGGCTGATGGCTTGACACGACCGTATTCTCGACGGTACCGACATGACACCTTACGAGAGGAATTAAATAACGATATGTCTAATACACCAGAGGCAGGTTGAAAATACCTTGTTTTTAACTGTCAATGAAGTTAGAAGTAGTAGTAGTAGTTTTTTTTTACTGACTCACGCCTGTATCCCCGAAGGAGTAGGCAGAGGTGTAATTTTACACCCACATTTCGCCATTAAATTTTAGGTTATATTTTGTAGTAGTAGTATGGTTATGTAATTGAACTTAAATAGTGATCCTTTAAAGTTAATTTTTTTGTTATAGACTCACGGCTGTATCCCCGAAGGGGTAGGCAGAGGTGTAATATTACACCCACATTTCGCCATGATTCTTTTTTAGGTCCCATGTAATAGGGTTTAACTTTACCTTTAAAGTTAAACCTCTCCTAATTTGCTACATCCACTGCTGTACCACTGTGGGTCAATAAGAGAATTTCGCTTGATTCTAGTTTTTCGTGCCTTTTCAACGATACTATGTGCTGCGTGTATTTTCCTATTCCCACGGAATGAAATGGGGTGGTGATATTACGTATTTTTAATGCTAAAGCCTGTTCAAATTAACTTGATTTTATCGAAAATATTAAAAAAACCCTCGAATCAGGATTGGGAACAGAGACTGATCGTACCAAACATCGCTAGTAACATTTTTACGATCTGTCTAGCGAACGCTCCAATCGGCAAAAAGGTTGAAGCTTTACTGTCCTTTCACTAGAATGCTCGCCATAACTAAAAAAGCACTCGTTGTTGTTTTTCTGTAATGTAACATTCGCATGACTGCTCATTACAAGTCAATGACAGAATGCTCAACTCAAGTGTTTCAGCACGTGGCCGACCTCACATTGGGCCACAGCGTTCCTCGAGCGTACCTAGTGTGCGCTCGGCGTTCACTCTATGGGCCGTTTCAGATTAGCGTTTTATACGCGCATGTAAGCTCGTTTTTGGAAGCGCGTGTAGGCAGATTAGTGTATAGGCGCGCCTTTTGGCAGACGCGCAACTCGTACGAGCGTTGACGCGCTTCTAAGCTCGTATAAGCGCGACACGTCAGAATCCATATTGACACTGACAAGATGTCACTCCCGTTTCCAGCAAACACGCCGATATACGCGAGTAAGGTTTTTAGAAGCGCGTAATGTAGCGCGCGTGTAAGAGCGTACGCTGAAACGACCGTATACGCGCAGAAAAATACGCTAATCTGAAACCGCCCTATAGTACAAAGTGAACGCCGGGCGCACGCCGAACGGACACCGAGCGTACCATGTGAGGGAGGCCTTAAACAGCATTGTCTAACTATAAAAACAAATCCCAATCTATCTAGACCGAAAATATTAAATATTCTACATCAAAAAAATTAAACAATAACACTAATTGAACTGACAATTCAATTATATTCCCATTATCTCTATATTTTCATGATGAATTCAGGAGTCTAAAAAAATCAAGCCTGAAAGATTTATCTGAATTTCAATTCGATATTCGGTACAGTAGTTGTCACTGACGTTGAAAACGAATACGTTTTTCTTTTCTTTTTCTTGTCTATCGAATATCGATAACTGACTTAAAAAAAAGGTCTTGATTTATTGAATTCCATCGTATTTTATTATTTCACTACGCGTTATACGCTGTATTTACACGATTTGGTAGCTAGAAATCGTATTTTTGGTCCGTTAACGGTAAATTCCCGGATGCAGGCCGTATAATTCTAAGCCGTACCCGGTAGCCGGTTTCACGGTTATTGAATTTTACTGTGTTTTTTTTTTGGCGTTGTGATTAGGTAGTGTAATTCGCTCCAATTCAAACACCTTAGGTCGCTGACGGCACGTTAGATGATAGTGATACCTGAACGCTAATTTATATAATTCAGTGCTTGGGGCTAATCGTGCTATTTTCAAAAGTTCAAACGTTGACAACATAACGTATTTGGTGAACGTTTGGTTTTAGTTTGGCTGATGTCAAACATGGTATCGTGCTAATTGTATTGAGCGTTCGAACCGTAGACGCAACCCTTACGTTGGGCTAACGTCAAACGTTTAGTGCTTGACACCGGTTTTTGAAAATAGTAAGTACTATTCTTATACTAAAGAGGCTGTAGCGACATTGCGCCATGTGCAAGCACTATTTTAAAAAGACAATTAAGGTCATTATGTGAATACCAATAAATATTATAATATAAAATCATGAAATAGTTTTATTACATTTATACGGTAAGTAACGAAATATTGTTTACTGTAATAAGTGATTTATGAAAAAAATAATTAATGATCACACTTGGTCATGTTAAAGTGGTTTTTATTTCACTAGAGTAACGAAGGTGAATTCAAATGATGATGCACCACAACATTACCGCAATTGCAGCTTCTTCTGCTATTTGTCGAGCCCAATACGAATTTTATATGATTATTACAATAAACAACACCTATTTTTCAGTTTCGGGATAATATATAGATCAGAGAAAGATGCTAAGCAAACCCCGAATTGTCAGCGTTTGGCATAATAGTTGTCGGCGAGGTTAGATGATGAGGGGGTTTGTAACTGAACGCCGATATGCATTGCAATTGGAATACTATGCGTGTATGGATGAAACGTTTGACTTACATCTCACAACGTAGACATCACATGGATAGCTCTGTTTGACCTCGATGCCAATCATTTGTCAGTATGGTTCCTCCTCGATTATTTCAGTGCGACCTGTAGGTTAAAAGGTTATATGATTCCACTGTCCGGCAGTCTAGTATTGCAATTCTATCAATTTCTATTTAGATTACAAATATATAACTTTCGGGGTATAATTTCATTATAATATCTACTACCTGTATACAGGTCTGTCACCGATATCAGGTATCAGGTGTTTTATCTGTCGGGGATTTCAATAATATCTACTACCTGTATACAGGTCTGTCACCGATATCAGGTATCAGGTGTTTTATCTGTCGGGTATTTCACCGCTCTTTAAGTGTTGGTCTGCTCACCGCTCTGTAAGTGTCGGTCTGCTCACCGCTCTGTAAGTGTCGGTCTGCTCACCGCTCTGTAACGGACGTCTCCGTTCTCTCCCCACTGAGGCATAAACGTCTTTATCCTCAGCAGAGGTCTAAACACTTCTACTATTACAATACAGAATTACCATACAATACATTACCAATTTCTAGATACGTAGAAACAATAGGATCCCATATAATTAGCTTTACAACACTAGCTACTCGCAAACAGTAGGAATCACTAAATACTTAGCTCCAGCGCCCATTTGTGATATCATCATAGCACAGCTCATCATTGTCAGCACATTTAATATTGTATCAGCACATTAATAATCAAAATAATAATACATTTACTGCTTTATAATATTTCAAATGACAATGTCAATGCTATGAAGTAATAAAGTAATTTCGTATTCTTCATATATCAAGTTCAAACCTCAAACGTAGAACCGTCGGTTGTGGCCAGTACTTACATAGAGGTTGGTTAAGTATTCACATAAAGGTTGGTTATTATTTACTCTTTCTATGCGGCTCATTTTACATTCATTAAATCGCGAGAAATCGCGACACTCCCGCCGGGCAAGATTATAAGACTAACTACATACAAATCGCGAGAAATCGCGACAATAGTCATCCTTTCTATAAAAGAAGAGATAGACGAAAAGCTGGAGAATTTGAATTTGGCTGACTTTCTAACTTTTCAGGTACGCATTTTAATTATCATTACGTAAGATCGTACAGTATTTACTCTCATTCTGAACTTTTCTCATAATATGCATAAATACCCAACAAAATAATGTAAGTATATTATACTCAAACACAAGATATAGCGCACGTATGAGAACAATATTAATCTTAAGTTAAATGTCAGTGGGTTTAGTTATTTTGATAGGACTTATATTTGAGTAAATAATTACTGAATAATTTATGTTTAAATTTTGTTCACAGTAGCCAAGGAGTAAGCAAAATAATAAGCCGCTCGTTAGCACAACCACATGGACATAATTGCAAGTTAACAAAAATGAGCAATTTGCTATGAGCCACATCGAGACCATCATCACTTCTTGGACATTAAACAAGAATATACTATTAATTAGTTTACTAAAATAATGTAAACCAAACCAAAAACATAATTATTACTGTGAAGGGCCTAACAGATGTTGTTTATTTCAACTCTACTTAAAATTATATTTTGTATCAGATCATCATCTCAACACACTGAATAAATAAAATCGAAATGTGAAATTGGAGCTTGCCTTTTAATATACATACCTACTCTATTCCTTTAACTATCTATAGAAGTGGTCCAGCGGTAGCCTGGGTAACACTGGATTATCAGATGTTGGACTCGATACCCGATTAGAAAGTACGCTTATGTTAGCTCACACACTTGTATCACATCCTGCTGAGTCAGTGGTTAGTCTCCCTTGTAGATCGGCTTATTTGTCTAGTGGTACCTAACCTAGTCATGGTTAGGTACCACTAGACCAATAAGACGAAAGTCATGGGTTCGATTACCACCCAGGAGAACTCTTTGTGCGATGAGCAAATTACCATAACTATAGTACTCGTATGTGTATAAAAGCAATATTTTTATATATTGATCAATTGTCTGACTACCATGCCACTAGGTTGTGCCTAGTTTGGGACCACACCGCCAGGTGTCACAAAGAATTAATTTATTCTTATGTTTCTCTTCTTCACGGATATTTTCTTACAATTCACTTAGAAATTCACCCGGTCTAAATGGTCACTAAGGACGAAAGGCGGCACCTACCCTAACCACTCTCATACAAGTATGGGCAGGTGGTACTTGATGGGCGAACTTATTAGATAGATATTCTCTTAACAGACTCCAAGGCTTATTACTTTTACTATATATGCAAAGTGGGCAACAGTGATGTTTTGTCATGGCGGGACTCGTGGCAACAAAGACCCGGGGCAGGTTTTTCCGTGATTATGCCTTTGAAATTTCACCAAGCGAATAGCTCCTGTGGCCTTTCCTTCGCTGATCGGCCAAAGCAAGCCAAATATAAGAGCCCTGAACCAACTAGTCAAAATAGGCTGACCAGAGACTAGGCTCTGACCGACTCATTGAACTATTAGGCACACACAGATTACATGAAATTTACAATTCTGTGTCGGCACCGCATTGCGCTTCCCACGCACGCACATTCAACTCGCTGCCACCCAGCCCTAATCTAAGACTTAGGTCTGTTACCCGAGGTAGTGGGTTGGATTCCTAACACGACAAATCTTTGTATGATGAGCACTACGCTTTTGTCTGTGTCTTGGTTAAATTAAATAATTACAATACCTATCTAGGTACTTAGGGAAAATAATTATAAATGAACGTTTATCAGTCGTCTACTTGCTGTATACTTACAGGCGTCTGAGAGCGCAGTGACCGAGTAGGCAGTCTTTTGGCTTAAGCCATCCAAAGAACCTACAACTGTGACAGTATTATGTGTATGGTATACGTATATCCCCATAATATAGTTTCAGCCTTTCAAAAGCGAATGTCTAGAAAGACATCGCGTCGAGATGTAGCCTTTTTAATGAGAAGTCTTCCTAGACATAGTTATAAAATATATAGGGCCAAGCAAACTTGACGCCAATCTTGCAATAATGAATTCTCCCGCAACAATAAGCTATACCAAAGAGATATCTATAAAAATTGCCTTATATGCAAGAATGTTGTTCACTCATTTAAGTTGCAATCAAACGTATTATAAGCATATGCTACTAAATTGATAAATAATACAAAATTATCTTAATTATTTTCTCAAATTTAAAATATTATATATTTGCAAAGTTTGTCGATAGGAACTTTTGGTTTGACAACGTATGAGACGTCCGCGAACGTAACGGTTTTGGTTTAAAACGTTGTCAAATAATAGCGCGATACCATGCAACAACGAGAGTTCGCTCGCACGCTGTCACCTAGCTGTCACTGAACGTATCTGCCCTACAAAAACCAAATCGTTTACGTTCAAATAATTAGCACGATACGAAATGTGCATAACGTGACGTTTTCGGTTGAAGTTTGGTTTTGGTAAATACGTTGACGTTTAGCACGATCGCCCCCCTGGGCGTATACTTAGACAGCAAGCTCTATTTTGACATTCATATTACCTAATCATATTGATAATAAAGCGTATCAGCTTTACGGATTTGTGATGCGGGTTTATAAACCTTTTAAGCGTCATTCTTCATATCTTTTATTGTACAAGTCGTTAGTTCGGTCACAGTTGGAGTATGTTACATACAGGGTGTAAAAAGACCCTTAACGAAAACTGAAATCCCATGTTGTACCAATCACTACGAACTTTTTTTACTTTGGCACCATACCTGGGAAATTACTGGTTCAGGAGATATTGAGTCTATTGTAATTTTTTATAATAAGTAGGTAATTTAATTTATATTATTTTGCGGACAACGAAGCTGGTTGCACTGCAAGAAAAGTCTTATATTTAATATCTTCTAGGGTTTACGCGAATGTTACACATTGAAATTAAACTACACTTTACGGATTTTATCGCGTTGTATTGGTTTCACTAAGTTATTACATTTGAAACTAAAGATTTAGAAACTATATTTTTAATTTATTACTAGCCGACGTTTCGAATTCTTTACAGAATTCATGTTCACGGCAGACTGAGGTGATATTTGTCTTTTTCTTGAATGTATAAGTTATCTCAAAGTACCCGAACATTTTTCAACTACTGGTGTTACTATTTACGCAGAATGAGCTCACAGTGTCCTTAGGTCTTCTGGTGACTTTGTCCTTCTTGGGTTTCATTAGCCTTATGACAGGGTCCCAAGCTGGAGGAACATTCCAACCATCTTCCCTATTGAAATTAGGGTGTTTTTTAATTTCAGTAGCCTCTCGTATCATCCTTGGAAGAAAACGATGTTCTTTTGCGAGTATCTGTGGTTCATCAAATCGCAGGTAGTGGTTGGGTCCTTGTTCCACATGTTCACACACAGCAGACTTTGTTGAGCGTTTATGTTTTATGTCAGCTATATGTTCTTTGAGTCGAATGCCTATGCTTCTCTTGGTTTGTCCAATGTATGAGAGCCCACATTCACAGTCAATTTTGTAGACACCGGCCTCTTGCAAGGGTAACTGACACTTGACAGATGGTAATAATTGACTGATCTTCGTTGGCGGCTTGTAGTAAGTTTTGATAGAAGCTCGCTTCAAGATGTAGCCAATTTTGTCGGTCACGCCCTTGATGTATGGGAGGACAGCAGGTTGTCTTTCTACTGTGGCTGGTTTTTCTTTCTTCTGGGATCTGTGACAGTGGCGCGGCGGTCGGAGCTTGTTGTCTTGCAGAACTTGCCTGACATGTTGAAGCTCAGCGTCCAGGTGTTTCTTGTCACAGATCCCGCGGGCTCTCTGAAACAGAGACATTCCTACAGTAGCTAACTGTTTAGGATGGTGGTGAGATTCACCGTTTAAGTACCTATTTGTATGGGTCTTTTTTCTATACACAGTATGGCTTAAGGAGTTGTTTTTATTCCTGATGACAAGTACATCTAAGAAAGCTAAAGACTTGTTTGCCTCTAATTCCATTGTGAATTGTATTTGGTTATTAATAGAATTAAGATGGTTTAGGAAAGCATTAATTCAAAAATCTACATACCGCTTGTAGAACCTCGGTGTGATGGTGGCAGTCTGCAGGGCTCGCGCCTCGAAGTCCTCCATGAAGATGTCAGCGACAACAGGCGATACTGGAGAGCCCATTGCTACACCGTCTACTTGTATGTAGTATTTCTTGTCCCATAACAGATAGCCCGTTGTCAGGCAGTGTTTGAGTATTTCTGCATATTCCTCAGGCATGTTGTTTTCTGTCAGCTTCCTTCTAGTAATTAAACGTCGACTAGTAATAAATTAAAAATATAGTTTCTAGATCTTTAGTTTCAAATGTAATAACTTAGTGAAACCAATACAACGCGATAAAATCCGTAAACTGTAGTTTAATTTCAAAATCTTATATTTAAGTTAACTTGTAAGCTATCAGTGTAATTGTTTGTAGTCCCAAATAAACTGTAAAAAAAAGTCTGTATCTGTTGTCCAATGAAGTGTTATTCTATTTCAACACTGTTGTAACCTGTGGTTGGAACATATTTAGTAAAATGAATTTTCACCCATTTTTGTTGGGCCGAAGTGATATTGTAACTGATCTTATATTTTTGTGTAAAGTACTAAAATAGAAGTAATTATTGCTTTGCATAGTTTATATCCATTTTAATATATATGTATATATCAGTGTCAAATCTTGCGCTGATGACGAAGTGGTTAAGATAGTTAAGTGGTTTGCTTCACGACATGCTAGGTGCGGTCTAAAAATCTTGTGCAAGGGATAACGTACTGTCGTATTAAAATCGTTTGGCTACTTTCTCTATAAACCAAACATCCATGTTATGACATCTAAAAATAACAGGGCATGCTGGTGGACGAAGTTTTGAAGCGGTGAAGGTATTCGCTCCCGTTAAGTTTGTTCTGTATAAAGATAGTACGATAAAGCTTGCACACATGACTAGTGGACAATGTTATTTGTAGACGCAATAAGATTTCTTTTAGAGTTTTGCAGTATATCCAATGGAATCGCTATATTTTCTAATGTCGCAATTATAAAACATATAAATATTCATAAGAGCTACGAAATATTAGTTCAAACATAATGTCAGGATATTTCACGTACTACCCATAAAGGTGAGCGCGCCTAGTCGTACAAGTGGGTATGTAAGTGCGAAAGACTTTTTTATTTGTTAAGTAAATGCAAGCTGAGCCCGGGATTACGCAGCTACTGATCCGCACATGATGTTATAACAAAGCCTATAGCCTTCCTAGATAAATGGGTTTTCAACACAAAAATATTTATTCAAATCGAAATAATAATACCTGAGATTAGCGCGGTCAACCGAACAAACAACCAACAAAATAAACTCTGCAGCTCTATGATATTCTTACAGTTTAAAAGATTTTATATTCTCGATTGTTTCGAAAAATATTAAGCTTTATTCACCAGTCAACTGTGTGTGAATAAAACACTTAAACACAAACGTATCGCATGCATTTTATTGAGAGTTAAAAATAATTTCTGGAATCAGAAATAAAATATACTAAAACAATGTGAATTGCCATCTGTGACACCTGTCGATACCAAGTACTGCGTAGATTACGTAAAAGTATAAAAAAAGCAAACAATAGAATCATATTGATTGTTTGGGTGAAGTCACATTTTGCTAAAGCTCTTTAAAATTCGGTATACAAAGTACATATTAAGACAATAAAAATTTTAATGTAAAGCAGAAAAAGTCAGAATTTTACATAATTTTAAGCTATTAATCAAACATGGTAGTTATGCACCTATTTCAATTTTATAATCGGGTCAACGAATTTTAAAGATTTATGCTTTAAATATATTTTTAATAATTAAGTCTACGTCTGATATAAATATGTATTATAGTGTTACCTAAAAGGCCAGTTCTCGTCCTCAAATTTCATTAAGTCCTTATTTTAAAGAGTCCTTAATTAGAATATAAAATAATTTCTGAAATTACATTTTAATGTCCAATATAAATAATCTGGAGCTTTAAACTTCACCACAGAAGACATGCAATCAGACAGACATACATAGAACGAAATATAGCTTATTCACCAAAATACTTACGAATACCCAAACTTCGTACGCCCATAAAGTCTCACGCAAGATAAACCTCCGACCATTCCTCTTGCAATGTACAGCCTCCAAAATAAATAAATAATACAAAAGTATACTGTGAGTAATTTGTTGTGAGTTCAGCTCTGAGCCATCTAGAAGTGAGGGGTGGTATCGCAATAAGTCTTGTACAGTAGTCTGTTTTATTGACCCCAATTTGAAAGAGGTTGTTTTGCCCGTAAGGACTGTTGTTGTAAAATAAAGATGTTGAGAAATAAAAGGGGATTTCGTAGTTGTTTGGCTGATTTTGACAAGCAATATAAAAATATAAGAATTCTCAGTTGGTAAAGGCTTACTTTGTCATTGGCTTTACTTTGTCTCTGCTTAAGGCGAGGATTTCCCAAAATACAGTGTTATCTAGCGTGGTCAAACGCGTTTTATTTGTAAATAACAGATATTTAAATTCGGAAAAAAATATATGTTATTCTACAGCATTAGATCTTTATATTTCGGCCATTCGAAACACGATTACTGTCATTTGATACGACAGAAAATAATCGCGAATATAGGTCTATTTAAACAACTTTTCCCGTTTCATTTGAGTTGTATTGGGATTAGAATTTTCAAAAGTATACCAAAAGAAAGGTCATGTAAAAGCGGATGGTTCTCGGCAATTACATTATGAATTTTAATATATACAAAAATATAATACCGAAAATACGTAATTTCCTACTGCCGACGCGCTCTCTCCGGCGTCGTTCAGTCCCGAGCGGGATGTAATGGAGACAGGACGTATCGCTAGTTTGCAGAGCGCACCGCAGGATTACGAATTATTTTATCGTCAGTTACGAATGTCATCATCACTTATTGATAAATATATTACTTCTAGGTTTAGTTTGTAAATAGGTATTGTAAATTTTTAGTAAGTAATAATAGTGTATATAAGTAAGAAGTATAGTTTTAAAAATATCGTTTTGATTATTGGACAAGATAACGACTTGATAACAACAGCATTGTTAGGTAACAGTACTTTAGAAAAATATTTATTTGTTGTATATTGTGGATGATTTATAGTATTATTGTTGTATTGGGTACCTACCTAATACAATAATTCACACTTTTATTCTGTGTACCTATATACGGAAATAAAATGTGAGATGTGCCTAAAAGCTATACAAGCGAATTTTATAGGTACCTAAATACCTAAATAAATACAAATATCCGCAGTTACCTACTTAGTGGTATTTATGGTTACTGCCCCACCCTCGTGCGTAGTAGCGTGATGTTATTTTGTATAACCTTCCTCAACAAATAAACTAGAGAAGCAAATAAATCTTAGAAATTGGCCTGCTAGTTCCTAAGACTAGCGCGATCAAAAACAAAAAAAATGAATTTCCGTCTATTCAATAATTCTATTGACTATTTCCACCAATAATATCATTGATTTCCACACTATTACCAAACACGGAACAATGGACACCTAATAATATTATAGTAATTATTTATCACGCCGAGGAAGAATGCACTGGTGTCACAGCTTAGGTAAGATGTTCGGTAGGTAAGTATATCAATTTGACCGACAAATAATAACGAAAACTAGAGTTTATTATTGGTTGGCGGAAAATAAGCGTTGTGGGTGTAGGAGTATCATTTCGTACGTATGTATGTATGTAAAATTTTAACTTTTATTCACTACTACTTGCCGATGGCAGCGCCTAAAGGAGATCACCCAAATTGGGCTAATTTTTATTTTGCCGGCCAATCAATAAATTGTGTTATTTTAATAGAACACACTGTTGTAAACATTTTAACTATTACACCAAACTTCTAAGTCAATAGGCTTGTGTCCACTAAGAATAAATCGGTTTGATTGTAGTATCTATAGATTCATTATGATTTTAAGATGTCAATAAAGTTTATTATTTATTATAAAATGGTAAGATAAATGTATTTTTTAGGATTCTAAAACTAAAAGATAATGTTTTTACTTATTCTTGTGACAGTGAAAACCAATCAGAGAACATTACGTCAAACAGTACGTCCACCATTCATGTTGTTGACGTTTTAGTAGTAAATACAACTAAAAAGTCAAAGTTTCTACCTGTCAAATCGAATATAACAAAATAAAAGTGGGTGCATCAGACCAGACTTCATTCACGGATTGTTTTGTTTTGTACTTTGTGATATCACTCAACCGCTATGATGGTTTACAGCGTTTTCGTGTCAAGTTCAAAAAGCTATTTAAAAATAATTTAATTAGTAATATTGCTGATTGTTGTTTGAAGAAAAATCAGGTATTTCAGTTTAACATCTAATAAAGGAACGAATCAATCGCTAATTACATTTTAGGATACAAGCGTATTCTCTGAGACAATATTTAGGTTTGAATGTATGTCTCAAAGTACCGTAGAGCAGTTTTGTTTTGACAAAAGTGGTAAATCAAAGAGGTGTAACGGTAGTCAACTATACTTTTTCAGCCTAACGTTTTAAGTTTCAGTTTTCAGTTTTCAGCCTAAAATTTTAAGGCTCACGTATTTCACGTGAGCCTTAAAATGCAGTGGACTCATTAAAAAAGTAAAAAACATATTTTTAAATACTCCTGACCAAATATAAAAATATCGTCTAAACCTTTAGTAGGAATGTCTATGACCGGTCAGGTACAGATGTCTTGCATGATGTACAGGCATGGCACCATGTGGTTGAAGAGATGTTGCGTCGCGACGTTCTCACTTTCCAATGTTTCAGCCGCTTCTTGTAGAGAAAAGGCCAGTCGGAAACACCTGGATATCACTATAGTGACAGCAGCCGCAACATTGTCCAAGAAACGGCGCTACAAATGTTGGCGGAATGCCCCGCTTATGCGTCCCAGCGCCGTGAACATCACCATCTTAAGCCTTTTCCGACCATTTTGGTGTAGACCTCTACAACAAATTCCTTTCCGTTCTGTTTTGGGCAGTCTTCAACCAATTACTGCCTGCTATCTTAATGATGTCTTCTTTCCATCTCATTTGCCGTTCCAGCTAGTCATTTACAATCCCATGGTTGCCATTTTAATATTTGCTTGCACCATGTTTCGGGATTTCTGGCTACATGTCCGGCCGCTACTCTTTTGGCAACATCTAGTACTAGACTTTCTTTTCGGAGCTATTTATTCTTCTTTCTGTCTCTGACTGTCACCCCTGCCAGTTTTCTCTCCATTGTTCTTTGAACAACTTCAAGTTTCTGTAGCGCTGCCTCTGTAGTAACCCAAGTTTCGGCTCCGTAGGTGAGCACTGGCAGGACGCACTGGTTGAATATTCTTGCTTTTTGTTGCTTCGTAAAAGCAAATGCCAGTTTATCGAAAGCAGCCCAACCCAAATGGATACGTGTATCAATCCTGTTCACTTGGTTTGCTTTGCCCATCTTTATTTCTTGCCCTAGGTATAATAAACTATTTATTGAAGAATTCTAATCGGGTACATCGTACTGCAATTGTTATTCCGCTGGAGTTTTCACTGGTCATGTTTCGAATTGGCCGTAAACTGATCGCGGCAATTGTTACATAGACTACAGGCCCATGTCCAAAATGGATAGGTCATATGAACCACCAGGTGACGTATATAGGACGATATAAGAGCATCAAATAATAAGATTCAGCACTATGCCGTCACTTGTAAGCTGTCCAACTGAGTGCTGGTGAGAATTAGATTTTCTGACAATTTCCAAAAAATTACCGACTTTGTAGCGCACCATTTTTTACGGCACTGCGCGCTTTCTTATTATTTATCATGGATCTATCGAAGGTCATAATGCCGTACAAAAATATATGACCGAAATGCGTACTCACTCTACTTGCACTTTTGAATTCTCATCAGCACTCAGTTGGACAGCTTACAAGTGACAAGTGGCATAGTGCTGAATCTTATTATTTTATGCTCTTATATCGTCCTATATACGTCACCTGGTGGTTCATATGACCCATCCATTTTGGACATGGGCCTGTTGTCTAACAGTCGTATGCTCGCTACCTGCCCTGCCCATAGTCTGGTGCGTGATGGCTTGGAACGTCAGCGTCTCTTTCTGTGAGGCAGTAATGCTTATCAATCAGATATTTCGCTCTTGGCTTACTACCTGTCATTACCTGATGCCATTTAAATTGCAACATGCACGTTATTTTAGGCAAAAAAATAACAGTAATTACTTAGGATTTATTTTAGGAACAGAATAGATTCTTTGAGCTCGAATATGATCTCACAGACTGCACTTAGAACCTTAGTGTAGTAATAAAAAATGTTTATTTCGTAATATTCTATAAGTTTATTTTAGTTGGCCGGCACCATTGACATATATTTAGTACATATATATCGATGGCCGGCACTTTTAGAATAGCCTAAATTTGTATGGAGCTGGGTGATCTCCTTTATTATGCATGCACGTGTGTTTGCATGAGTATTATATTGCTATAACTATTGCCCTGTAATAAAAATCTTGTGTATTATTGATCTTTTTCCGGTACTTTTTTGACAGAGTAGTATCTTAGAGATTGCATAGTTAAATATAACAAAATGTAATTATTGGTGATTAAAAGTAGCTATGAGTATCTTACCCTTTATGTGTATTATTGGTTCTATGCCGTTGTTTTGCTGACAGTAGCAACGAATTAATTAATTTATATTAATCTAATCCTTTTCCCTAAGATTGCGAACAAGCGATACTTTTGCATTGCAAGCGATCATAAGTTTTTTTTATAATTAACAACAAACATAATGTTCATAAATTATCTACTGATTACTATTGTCACTATAAACAAAAGCAATTTTGTAAAACTACTTTCGAATTTCATAAAGGTTTATTCAAAACAAAAACTTTGCAAATTATTTATACTCGATAAGTAAGTTTATATTTCAATTGATATACTGCTTCAATTTTCTATACTGTGGCGCGAAAGTGTTATACCTACATAATAAGGCGGCAGGTTGCGTCGCGTCTCGCGTCGCGATCGCGATTGATCGTAATTATACTCGCGAACTGGGGAAGAGGGGAGCCTCAAAAGCTTTGAGCGCTCGGAAATCCTCGCCTTAACCCGACGGGAAAAAGGCGTGAGTATACATATACTCACGCCTTTTTCCCGTCGGGTTAAGTCCCGTCGGGTCGTACATACACACATTCATACATATGAATGTGTGTATGTACGGTTCTCCAAATTATACGAGATATAATGTTAATTATTAACGTCCTAGCGTTATACCGGTTATATTCAAGCCTTATCATCTTGAAGCCCAGGGTCCTCTTACTGGTCTTACCAGATTCAAGGGCTTCATACTAATGTCAAAAGTATCATAAGTAAGGTAGGTGAGTAGTCTAGTTGATTCAGCACGAACGGAGAAGTACTACCCTCTCACACAATATTGATGTAAACTATCTTAACTGTGGCCTCCTTCACTCGGCCGTACCTACAGCGATAAGTGCCTACACTTTGGCGCGGCTTCCACGCTGCGTCGTCACCGCTCGCGCGCAGGGCTAGCTAATAACGTGAATTTTAATAGTGAACAACAAAAATGTTCACATCACAAGTCTGGTGCGAAGTATTGCTCATTTAACGGATGTGCGTCGGAAGCAACTTGAAATTTTGATTTTATTTATTTTACGAGAGCAAATTGAAAATTGTACTTTTTATTTGTTGAGATATCTCAACGATTATGGTGTCAAATTAAAGGTCTAGTTCAAAAACCATTTTATCTGTTTGAGTCATGTAAATCGGTTTACGCGTTTAGGAAATAACTAAGAATTAGTATAGTGAAAATGTAAACCACCAGAATTTTTGTGGTTTTCGTTCTACGAGCTCAAATAGTGGGATAGGATACTTATAGTATAAATATTTATTATTATGTACGTGGTCAAGTAGGTAGATAGACGATGAATAAATATTATAGTAGCAGCGGCAAGTCGACAACCCTAGCGCACCGCTCCGCGCCAGACAGCGACAGCGTTATGTGTTAGAAAAGAGCGGGAACAGTTAGGTCAATATCACGTTAGGTACTGAATGCTCATGCGAGCTGAATTGCACTTTCTTGCTTAGTAGCAAGAGTCGCCATTTCTTTAAATTGGTTTGCGAAGTGGTGCTTCTGTTCGTAAGAACTATCTATTCTGTGCTGTTGCGTTTCATTCGGTGAATGTGAAAGCCGCAAGCCTCATCCTATTTTCCTTCTCAATAGTCTTGTGACTCCTTTAGTGTTGCTTGTGCTTATGGGTGGTGGTAATAGTTTACCACGTAGTTACCATCATGCGGTCCGATATATAACTTATATAAAAACACATACAAAATATATTGTAAAACTCATCAGCTAAATAATTTACTGAAAACTTGGCTTCAAGACTGGCATTGTGATTGTTATATTGACCAGGAAATCCGAGTACTTCCTACACGAATTGCAAACTATGATAACTCGAGTCGTGGATGTTTATTAACATAACAATGGTCGGGTATCTATGCGCTGGCTCGCAAGTGAGGAGATACAGCCCTCTATTCTATTGTTGGAACAATTGTGTTTTTTGTTCTATAGGGTCATTTCGCCTGTTCGCGTCCACCCCCCTATTCGCGTCCATTTTGCGGACCTCCCTTTAAAAATGCTCGGAAATAAGTATACTAACACACTAATAAAATGAAAAGTCAGTATCGCCAATACCTCGACGTATAAAAGACACGCACAAATAGACAAAAATTCCGTGCGCCCAGCCTATCCTGTTTAAAAAAATTAGTTAATCTCGGTTGTTCAACAAAAGAGTGCAGATGCGCGGGATATAAATAAAAAAATAGTGTGCAGTGGCGTGTTTGACGGTAATTTTTTTTATTGTTTTATGTGAATTTTAAGATACATAGCTGTTTCTAGACATTAATAATGAAAAGACGAATAGTATGAATTATGAATTAGCTTGTTTTTTTTATAGTTAACAATTAAAATAAGGTGGACGCGAATTACAACACCGAATTTATAAAACTTCCACTTTGCGTCCACAATGGACGCGAACTCGTCTATTTATGATTTCTTTAGTTGTTTTTTTTATGTGATTAAAATATGAGAGAGAAATTAGGATTTTGTTTATTTTAACATTAATAGTATGCAATTGTAATGACCAATTTGCGTCCACATTATTATGATTGTAATAAAAGATACAATTGATATAATAATCGACCACAAGTGGACGCAAACTATACCTGCAAGGGATAATATTATAGCAAATTGCGTCCATATTTTCATGAAATAGAAATGATCGCATAAATACATTCTATACATATTTTTTTTTATAATTTAAAATGCATTTTTGATTAAGACTGAGTTTAAAATTGAATTATTACATTTAATTTCTTTTATTCCATATTTTTTCTATTCAAGATGAGTTCTTAGGAGACAAGAAAGAAGAAGGAAAAAAATACAAAAGATGTTTAAATAAAGAAAGCGTTTTGTGATATTCGTGAGAAGAAGAAATCGATAAGACAAATATGTACATAATTATGTAAAAATTATGCTATTCCGAAGACCACAATGTTGGACAACATGTACCTATCGTTATTTTTTATCTTTGATTTTAAGTTCCATCGATGTTGAGAACAATAAATAGTTATTTATAGTTTCTATAAAGTGATTTAATAATGATAATAATGTAGACTTTTTATAACTTTAATCTTAAATGTAGAAATTGTTAAAAGCCAATCTTTCTTTAGATTATCTTAACAATATCGCCCTTATATGAAGGACTATAAGGCTGATATTGTTAAGACTAAGCTGGTGGACGCGAACTGGTCCACAGGTGGACGCAATTAGGATTTTTTGGACGCAAACTGGGTAAAATGCCATATTTTGAAGTTTGTCAATTAAAAAAATATATATAACAAGTTTCGAACAAAACTGAAAGTTATTATTAAAATAGACTATATAATGAACGCATTACATATATTTTTCATTGAATTAATTTGCTGGAACATTTTTATTTTCTCCTTCAAACTTGCCAACTGCACTAAATGGACGCGAACAGGCGAAATGATCCTATTATTCATCTGGCATGGCTTGTACCGACTTGCGTACATACGTACTATCAAGATATTTATCATATATACCTATAGTACTTTTTTTTTAAGAATCATAAAAGATTTTATAACAAGCAGTCGATGTACCTTCAATCTTAATTCTTTGTTGCTAAAAGTTATTGAATTTTGTCAATGTTACTGAGATTACAAATGCGTGCTTTTGATTATATACTCACGCCTGTATCTCGAAGGGTGTAGCGGAGGTCACATATTGCACCCATACTATAATTCGATCTCATGTAATATGGGGCGAGCCGTTACGGGACACTTTGCCAGACTCCGTGCTGCTACTGAACATTCTAAAAACTCAGTAACACTTTTGCCCCACGATGAGCAGACGCATACGCGATGAAGATGTGGGTGCACCAATAAATCCAAGGTAGATTAATTGTGACACTGTTTCAGTATTAAGCTAGTTACCAATAAGCGTTTCAAACTTTAAAGTTAGACAGAGAGAGTTATAGCAAGCTACACTTTATATCTTGACTTTTTGGCTTGACTGGCTTGTTGTTTAAGCCGAGTGTAGAAAAAAATACCCATATTTATTAATCATATGATTGTCTTTTCTAGCAGCAATTTTTTACGCGAAGGTAATTCCAACATCCTTATTTAAAATTCTCACTAGAGTACCCAAATAATAATAAAGTCCTCACCAAACACAAGTACAGAACGCTAAAGTGACAATCAAGTAAGAATTTGAGTGACAATATTTCTTCAAAATTGTCCCTAGATAGTCAATTCGAACCTGGGTCTACTTTATAATAATGATTTTTATATTAATAAAGCTCCCTACGCTTTGCCCATTATTCCCTTTCCATTACATAATTCTTCATTAAACAGTGAAATGTAAGTGAATAAACATCTCTATTTTGGCAACAAAAACAGGTATTTCATAAGCGTTCTAAGACCATTATTCTAATAGATATTTAGAATGACTTGGGAGCTTTTGTATTATTATATTTTTTTTGTAGCTTATAAGCTATTACCCTACCTGGCAAAACAACTGGTATGTCTGATAAAGAGTGGGCATAGTTTCAGTCGTTTAAACAGTACAGAGGTAATGCGATGAATACGTACGGAGGTAATGGTCATGCGAATGAGACAAATTTTGATTCCACAACGTGGCAATTTGAAAAGCACATTCCTAGTGGGTTCCAACCCTATAAGCAACCAGTGTGCAAAATATTAAGTTTCGTACATTTGATATGACCTCCCACATATTGTTGCGTATGATAATCAAACCCACAACTCTTGACGCAGAGATCCACTTAAACCACTACCCGTACCACAATCAAAGTGCCGGTATTCAACGTAACTTTAACAATAACCAAAGAGAAACAGAACTAATAATATATAATATTTACAATTACCTCTTTCTGTCTGTCACGAGTCGTTTCGTTACGTACATTAAAACCCCATTATTGCCTTTATATTTTCTGTGTGGATTAGATAAATTAGCGATGTACGGTGTAACTCATATGACTACTACCTTCCAGTTTGAAATGTCATGTTTTGAAATCAGGTTAAGATTTACGGATTCTATCGAGATATACCTATTTGTTTTAAAGATATTACATTTAAACCGAATGATCTAGACACTATCTTCTCAATGAGTCTGCCGTGACCACGATTCCTGTAAAGAAATCGAAATGTCGGATAATATAAATAATGTAGTTTTTAGATCATTTAAAGGTGATATCTTTAAAACCAATATATCGCGATAAAATTCGGAAACCTTAGTTTGATTTCAAGGTGTAACTATTGCTTAAGACCAAGAAAATTCATGTCTTTTCCAAAAAATATCTAGTAAAAATAAAAGTCTTCCTTGTTGTTTGATTTTCTGCCAACTTTGATTTTACCAACCAGCAATAGTTTAGCAGAGTAAGGAACCGTAGATCCAAGTATTTCGTACTAATTTGCACTCAATACTTGACATTTAGCTGAGGGAAAGGGTCTTGATAGGCTGACAAACGCCAATTAAATTAAGTGTTCCATTTTACCCTTTCAGGCACAAAACTACAAAAATAAATGCTATTACGTTACTATATTTAAACAACTCCTCCTCTTTCTCTTAGCGTTATCCCAGTTTTAATCTGAGGTCCGCTTTCTAGTCTAACCGGATTTGAGCGACTGCCTGTCTGACCTCCGCAACCCGAAGGGATAGCGATATTCCATGGTTTAGACTAGTGTCAGTTTATTTAGAAGGTACTGACGCCCTGTAACGACTGTCAAAGATCTTCATGACAACCGGGACCGACGGCTTAACGTGCTCTCCGAGGCACAGGACAAGCGATAATTTACAATTCAATACGCACATAACTCCGAAAAGTCATTGGTGCGCGCCGTGGATTCGAACCTGATACCCTCTGCATGGCAGTCTGTTGGTATATCCACTCGGCTATCGCTGCCTTTTTTTTTACTATATTTAAACAACATAGGTACACAATAAATACCCAGAAACGGCTCGACCATTAGCGCTTTACAAAATATTGTCCATTCAGTTTAAACATAATACTCTAGGTACACTGCCAATGGAAATATTTTAAACCAATACACTATGCTTGAATTCTATATATATAACTAGAGGATGACCACAGCTAGGCTAGCACTTTTTTTCAATATGTAACTGTTTCTGCACGATCTCGTAGAAATTTTGGGCAATTCCTTTTTAGTACACCCTACGATCTCCAAGGAACATACATGCCAAATTTCAGCTTCTTCCGCCTAATATTTTTGTTTGCAGTATGTCTGTCAGTCAGTCAGTACCCCAAGAATTTCATATATACAGATAACAAAGCTGAAGAGTTTGTTTGTTTGATAGCGTTTATCTCAAGAACTACTTGTTGTATTTGAATAATTATTTTTGTGTTGCAAAGCTAATTTATGGAGGAAGGCTTCATGCTATACAACATTACGCTATGAGCCACGGGAACGGAGTAGTAGCCTTAAACAAAACGAGTGTAAACGCGGCCGCATCTAGTCTATATCTGAACACAATTTGCATTTGAAAGTCTGTGTTGTACAAAAGTTAAGCTATGTCTGTCCGCATGTTGAAATTTTACTGAGAATCGTGAACAATTCTGCGATTCGGATGAGCGAACATTTTAACTTAAAACTTTTGGATTTAAGTGAATTGTTGAGTGGTGTTTTTGACTTTTAAACATGGTTTGTTTAAAGTATGTATTATGAAGTATCTTTAAGTAAGCGTACAAATGTACTGAGAACCTACAGTTTTGAATAAAATGGTTTCCGATGTCAAAATATGCATAATTTTAAATTGAGCGGTAATAGGTAAGTACTATAAGTATATTAATATAGTACTATGGCAAAGATAATTATAAACATTGTTACAAAATAGATAACAGATATTGCCTCCGTGGTCCAGTGGATAGCGTATGCGATTGCTGATCGGAGGTTCCGGGCAAAAGTGTTACTGGGTTTTTTCCGAATTATCAATAGCAGTACAGCGTCTGGTGATGTGCCCGGTAACGGCAATAGGCTCGCCTCCTATTACGTGGGACCTAAAATTTCATGGCGAAATGTGGGTGTTATATAACACCTCTGCCTACCCGTTCAGGGATACAGGCGTGAGTCTATAAAAAACAAGCACAACCGTAACTACGATGTCAAGAAACCACTAGAGATCTTGTTTCATAAGCATCTCAGCCGAAAGTCGTTCTCTGTTGAACACAGGCCTCTCCTAAGGATGTCTACACAAAACAATCTTGAGCCATCCGCATCCAGACACTTTTCGCGGTGCCAATAGAGTCGCTCACATCTAACTGCTTACTGCGATCACAACAGATTAAAAGTCTACCTAGTGGGGGACCTTGACTGCGCGGTTGGTGTTGAGGTCCTCGCCGCTTGACACTGCGTCGAGTGTTGCGAGTTCGATCCTCACACGAGACAACACTTTGTGATATTAAATTGTTGTTTCGTGTCTGGGTGTTTATTGCGTCTATTAGTTGTATGTTTGTAAAGTCCTCCGCGACACTGCATTTAGCCAAAGTGCGGGAGCTGTCTTTTAAAAATAAAAATATGGCATAAGATTATCTTATTTCTAATTCTATTTATGTATTCTTTTGCCACCTCCGTACAAAAAGTGAGTCACATTCTCTACACAAAGCAAAGTAAATACTACAATAAATGAGTGACGCTCGAACATGTAGTTAGCCGAAGATCTTCATTGTGATAGATTATTAGATTTGTTATTTGTTATTTTTTGTCGACTCTTGATAGTGTGTGTGCCTTTGTGCGTTGCTAGTGCAATTTGCTCATGTTATATTTGATACGATGGGTGTAGGATTGATGAATGACAGAAAATTGCATTGATTTCCAGTATCAATATTCAGTATCAGATGCATAGAGCTTTAACGTACCTACGTTAAGGCTCTACACATCTAACCGAAAGCATTGCTCAACAACTGTCAGTCAAAACTACAGGGCGCAAGAAATTGAATTTGATATGTTTGTTTTTTTGGTTACCATAGCTGTGCATTAGAAGGAATTTTCCAAAATTTCCACAGGATCGGGTGGCAACAATTAAATTTAAATAAAATGTGCTGGCGTAGGTCCCTCTAGTATACAAATATATTTACAATTATGTCTAGTTGAATGTGACGTGGCGTTGGTTAGAATTACAATTATATTTTTTTACCAACATCGAGTGAACCAAAATTCCTTTATCAAAATAAGCTTGCATATACAATACTAGCCCACGAATATACTGAAATTTACTCCACACACTCCACTTATGCGCACAGTATTAAGCGATGTTCGTACTAGTTGTAATATGTATTAATATGAAACGAATATTGAACTAGTGCGATGGTGCATGAACTTGTTCGCTAAGTTTTGATAGACTAACCGCAAGCTTGGGACGAGACGAGTTATAAGGAAGGTGAGACGATACTCATTATAATAGGGTAGTTTCCAGGGTCAAAATAATTACATTTTATTTAGTCCGTATTTTAGATTATAAAAAAATATTGGACACATATTTTTTCTTTTTTCGATTAAATAAAAAATAACAAAGATATAGCCCATTAGAGTTACGTGTGACGTCATCTAGTGCGAAAAAATGCAGCACGGCGTCACGTTATACGTAACTTTAATGAGCTATATCTTGGTCATTTTTGGTTTAATTTACAAATAAAAAATACGTATCGCTTATTTTCGAATAATCTAAAGGACGGACTTATATTTTTTTTTGTCAACTAGCCTATTGTAATAGTTTTACGCTAGGGATTGAGAAATTGCAATTTTCTGTAATAATATTGCAAATAATATTTATAATATAATACTATTCTACCATATACACACGACACAATCTAGCCCCAAACTAAGGGTACTAGAAAACTAACTATGGGTACTAGAAAATGGATAATCATAAATATGTACCCTTTTTTGTAAATACATACATATAAAATATAAAAACACCCAGAACAAGACAAAAATCTATGTTCACGCACGCAAATGTTTGACTTGAGTGGAAATCGAATCCTCGACCTTTGACGTAACCGTCACTTACACGCCAACTACGCCACCGGATCGTGAATGTTATTTTTTAAAACTTAGTTTCTTTTACCGGCTAATCTGCCCTAAATAATACACCTAACCCTTCCTCTTTCACTACTGGAAACCGCATGAAAATCCGTCCAGTACTTTAAGTTTACCGAACAACTACTTAGTACGTTCAGCTCTCTTACATGCAGTAATGATTAATACCGATACCTACCATCTAATATTAATTAAGTGGTAGCTAGTCCAACACGAAAACCACTTATTAATATCCCAAACACCTCTGAACTTTTAAATTCAAAATTAGCTAGTCTGAAAACAACAAAAAACAGACCTATATTTAAATTTTCCTAAAGTTACTCAACTTTATAAACTCCATAAGCCTTTACAAACCTTACACAAATTAGCTCTGTAACACAGAAAAACGTACGTTTTCCATTTATCAATACTAGTCTGCCTCAGCTCATTATTAAGTTATCCATCAGAAAAACTTGTATACATCTCTGCCGTCGCTACGATCAATTTTAAAAGCTTTTCTCCAACCGTATTTTTTAATAATTAATCACGATTACGCAGTCAATTGAACATTGTATTATAAATTGTGTAGAATTCGCGGAGAATATTTAACGAGGTATTTTATTTTTATTGGTTGCCATGGTTATTTAAAAATAAATAAATTATGAAATTGACTGGAAAGCCGAGATGATGGTTGCTGCTTTAAACGCTTTTTACAGTCCACTGCTAGACTTAGGCCTATTCTCATTTGCGTCTCTATAACGATTGTCAAAAATGTTCATGCCTCATTTATTTGTACTAATGTCTGGACAGATAGCTTAACGCGCCCTCCGGGAAACAGTTGTTTGAAATAACGGGTCCAAACCCAAGGCCTCCTTGGTTTGTTGGTCTGTCCACTCCATCATTATAACTCAACTCGTAAGTATACTATTACGATATGTAAAAAATCCCTGTATCGAGTTTCAGAGCTTACATTTTATTTTATCTTCATTCTAATCTCAATCTTATTGCGTTCAAAGCTTTTAAAAAGAGCATCCAAAAAGATATTTTATCAGATTACTGGCATGAATAGATCTTATAACCTTAAGGTTAAAAGATTATTCGTTTAAACTTTAGGTACAGAACCTATTTAATTTGGTATTTCCATACTTGTCTAAAAAAATCTAAACCGCGGACAATATCGGTGCCTAAGGTTGCGTTCCTAAAAATATATATTGAGACAAGTACAGTAAGCAACATAAATCGTTATACATAGTTGATTTTGAATAATTTAATTAGTCCCAAATAATTATCTATAGGATAAATATATCGGGTATATCCTTAATATTTTGTAGGGTTTTAAGACGAAGATAACTTAGCTTGACAAAATGTCCCAATAAGCGGCAATAGGCTCGCCACCTATTACGTGGGATCAAAACACTGGCGAAAAGTGGGCGTTTAATATGCCTCTGCCTACCCCTTCGGGGAAACAGGCGTGAGTCTATGTATGTATGTATGTATAACTTAGCTTACTCATAATAAAATTAATAATTAAGGAACGTTCACAGTGATGTTAATAAACATAATTAGAGGGGGCATGTTACCTTTAAGTTTGTTTTGATTAAAATGGCAAACAGAATCACGAAACGATCAGTTCTTCACAAATTACAAGAAATGAACAAATGGAGTCATTTGTCATATTTCTTCGGCGCGGAGTTTGTCCGGGCAAATGTCGTTATTATTATTAAATTGTAAAGAAATATGTAGTAATCTGACTTCTCACATGATAGAAATCCAACATACCGATTTTAAGAGTAGTCGTTTGGCTTTACTTTGACAAACGATGGCTCTGTGTATTTTACTCAACGACAACCCAGTTGATTTTACTGCAGTTCAAAGCAGCAGTAAATTATTTATTATATCAAACTATCTGATACTGTTGATATGTTAAACGCTACAAACATCAACTATATCAGCGTTTATAGCAACAATATATTCCCAACAAAACTTACAGTTAACATTATATGCCGCCAATAAACTGAACAATATATCTACGTTTTATTTCATCGAATACAGAATTCCCATTACAATTTATACGTTTTTGCGGCACGTACAATAATATTTCATGTTATTGTCTAACGTGGCTTTGGCACTATTCCAATACACCTGTATTATATCCGTTTCTTACATGGGACGCAATAAAATGAGTCTGAAAGACTTACGGGTTTAATTTTACGGGAGTATGATTCTAATGTTGGAAGATATTCGGCATTTAATAACGTGGACGAAATAAAGTTCGAAGTTTTACTACCTACCCTGTTTTAGTATGGATTTATCGGTCGAAAAATCATCCATTAGGTAACAAATGCTTGAGATTTTGAGAGCCTAGTTTAGAAGCCAACATACAGTTACGCAGAAGATTTCAAGCCTAAACCCAAAATTTGTCTATATTTTCTTTACTACATTCTTCAAAAGGATGTTGAATTTAAATAAATTCAAGAGTTTTTCTTAAGTTTCGCTTGACTATATATTGGATTGGGCGTCTAAAATATATATTAATGATAAAAATTTTCGAATTTTTGAAACATCTGTCTCTTAGATTCGGCAAATATTGCAGTGAATCAAATAATATAGGAGAGGGTAACCTATCGATTTAAAACTTTCGCGATTTGTATACATCATACAAAATAAATTAGCGGGTCTTAATCGCGTACATTTAATTTATTTAAGGTACCTTACATAAATTAAATGTACGCGATTAAGACCCGCTAATTTATTTTGTATGAGGGTAACCTATATTGTACCGCCTCATAAATTGTACCACGTCTTTATTTCCTACTAAATATTAATATTATTTCAGACCAAAGCACCATTGCTGTGTTGATGGTGCTTTAGTCGAGTTGTTTTCTGTTTCCGTTGTAAAATAATATAAATAATTAGTAGGAAATAAACAAGTGGTATAATTTAGGAGCCGGTACAATATAGGTTACTCTCCTCTACCTACCCTTAGATAGATCAATTGCGGTTTAGCGAGCATTCTATCGAGCGTTCTGGCGAGCATTCTAGCGAAGATTCAGACTAGAGCGTTCGCTGGAAATATCATGAAAATGTTCGTAGCTATATTTGGCTCTATGCTTGGCTCTGTTTGTTATTCACTTCAAAAGGTTTTAAATTGGCGAATGCTCGATGTTCTGTTTATAAATGAATGCTCAAGTCTATCAGCACCTTAAGATCTTAACTCATACTGATAACCTAAAACATTCAAATAGGCAAAATCCAATATTCTAACAATTGAAGAATCTAGAATCAGATATCAACAAGATAATTTGTGAACAAAACAATCTGTTTAACTAAAATTAGGTCCAAATTACTGTGATTATATTACCCAGACTTACTGTTAAGATAGTTGAGAACCCATTGTAGTAAACGTTGGTGTCTAGACTAATCTGCATAGTTTAAGTCCATAGCTGCTTCAAAGAGCTTTTGTACAAGGAAGTTCGGTGTAAACTATCTTTGTAAAGGTTAAAGGTATGAGATTTGGCGGTGAATAAGAGAAATTAGAAGAAGATCATTGAAATAAAACAGATAAAAGAAATAAAAATGAATAAATAAATTTTTGTCGAAAATTTAGAAAGTTAAAAGAAAACCGGAAAATATTTAAGGGTTTCCAGCTTCTATTCTATGCGTCTACGTAATTAAGACTAACATCATACAAGAAACAAACTCTTACTGACTGACAGACAACGTACAGCCAATACTACTGGGCGCGAAGAGGTGCAATTCGGCACATGTATTTCTTAGATACTGTAAGGGAGCCACCATAAGAGGATTTTTTTCAATTCCCTCCCCTATGGCGGTAAAATGTGAGCGAAGCAGCGAGTAAATTCTAGCATTGGAACAAAACTGAAAGTAATGCGTAGTCGTTCTTTGCCATTTATAAACTGCACTTTTTGTAACCCAGAAATCAGTGTAGTGTCGAATCTAAGTATGATTAGTGTATTTTGTTTGTATGTCGTAAATCCAAAGTCCCCCGCGACACAGGATTTATTTCTAGTGCAGGTGTATAGAAAGATCATCCTCTACAGAGACATATAGTAGTATTATTGAAGTCAACACATTCAAATACATCGCCCGACTGATGCACTATTGTCGTAGTGGTTTAAGCGGCTGCCTTGCACCCTGACACTGCGCTGAGTGTTGTGGGTTTGATGGGGTCACAAGACAACACTGTGTGATCCAAAACCTATTCACGTAAAACAAACATTTTGCAAAGCTGATCCGTATTCTTCTCATGTAAAATAACTATTGCATCTTGATATTTATTTTTCATGAGAATTATTAAATACTACAAATCTAACAATGTACATAACTAGTAACAGAGTCACTCAAGCCAAATTTATTCTATAGGCGTTGTCCCATTTTCATCTCTCTCAATATCCAAGTAAAAGTCAAACTTAAACAATTTAACTAATAAGTGCTAGGTGTCAATGTCAACACAGGTTTCAAAGTTTTAGAACTGAGAGTTTGGAGGTTGGGTAGATAATCTGTTTGCTTCATTTATTGTGAAACTGTTAGGTACCTATGAAATTGAGACAGTGAAATTGAGTTAAAGGAAGTTTTTATTTTCCCATCGGTAGACAAACTAAGTTACTTTAGTTTTAATTATAATAGTTTTTATCGATTTATCTATAATATAAAAATGTTTTCTATAAAAGTAATATTTATATTTCTAAGAGGTAAGGTAATGGGTACTAGGGTGGACCCTTGCCACAGGCCTGGACAATGCAAATGATTGAAGCATTTGTGATCGTTCTTAGTGATAAAATGATTTAAAATTGCCTTTAGGTTAATGAACCACGTACCTTTGTTTCAAATATGCGATATTACAGCTTTGTTACGAGCATCACATTCAATTAGGTTCTTACACTTATATAATTATGCTGTAAGACAATTTATTCATATTAAAATTAATCACAAACATATGATATTATTCCATTAAAACCGTGAATATTAGGCTTCATTTTAGTTTATTTGAATACAAGTAATCCTGATAACTTTGCTGTCAGACCTGATTTTCATTATTGTAAAACATTAAATGTGTAAATAACCGTTGTGTATAAAATGTGAAGCTTTTAACATTTCTGAGAACGTTATAGATAGAACGTCGAGATGCAAATTTTCTATTTGATTAAATATTCTTCAAATGAAAACTCTTTGCAGGTAATAATACTTTTTCTCACTTCTTTTCTATCTCCTGTGTATGTGTGGCCCACTCTGGTGTCGGATTTTTCAGACCGCCCGAAAACCTCCGAGCTGACCTAACGATCCTTGTCTTGCAAAAAGAACCGGGACAGCTTTACGTGCCCTCCGAAGCACGGTAGCGCTCTAATACAAATGCCACACACGCTCAGCCATCCAAGTGGCGATCTGTGCAAGCGTAGCTTATCTTTGCCGACCTATTACGATCGGCAAGGCAAGTGTCGCTATGAGCGCTACAATCTCACCGTCGCTGCAGCTTACAACTTGCACCATAAACAACATTCAGCCGAAGCCCGGAATTAACTGTTGGAAATTCGACTAAGATTCCATCGTAATTAGCGTTCAGTAAAACCAAAACAATGATAAAAAGTGCCTACGTTTTCATATCGGGTATTTTCCTCAATTATCTTCGAGAAAAACATCGAATTTTCAATCAGTTTTATTTATAAACAATTTTATTACGAAGAGTTTTTTTAACATTTTGTTTTTAAGATGGATTTTGTTGCGGGATATACTTTTCCGTTACGTATTTTTATAGACTCACGCCTGTATCCCCGAAGGCATGGGCAGAGATGTAGAGTTACACTCACATTTCACCATGTTAGGCATTTTTAGGTCCCACGTAATATCGGGCAAGCCTATTGCCGTTACGTTATCTCATTATTAAGCCCCTCTTTGTTTTTTTCCGAAGAGTATTGTGAGCTAATAGGAGTGTTAGGCCTACTAAACATAGCTAGAGTTGGTATAGGGTTTGATGTCGAGATTTCCGTCTCAAGATACTATTTGCTACGTGTGGTTTCCTTATTCGCCTCATAGGACAAACTCGGAATGAAATGGAGTGTTGTCACTTAGTAGTCTTAATCCGTCACTATACGGATTATCTATAATATTATCTACCTCATCGAAAATGTTTTAAATTAAATAAGCTTTTCCTAAATCGCTATTCTTCCTCGCAGTACAATAAAATATAAAATGACATCATTCACTTTTAGACGGGTACAACACAATTTCTACCCCATCTAAGATCGAACCTCCAACACAACCCACACACTTACTCCCATACTATCCATCTACAAATCGAATAAGAACTTATATTTCAACTCACTAAAATATCTTGTGCCTTGAGATCAAAGCTCGCGACCTTTTCGTCCTCACAAGTCCGAAGTGAACAACGACAAGTTATGTCAATACTGTGTTATGTATAAAGTTGTGCTGTTGTCAGGAGCTTGTTTGTTTGTTTGGTTGAACGCGCTAATCTCAGGAACTACTGATCCGATTTGAAAACATATTTCATTGTTAGATAGCCCATTTATCGAGAAAGGCTATATAACATCGCGCTTTGAGTGACGGGAGCGGAGCAGTAGCCTTAAATAACGCGGCTGTAACCGCGGGCATCCTCTAGTATTATATAAAATAATGGAGTATAATATACTCATATTTTGTAATGAGGTTGCCGCCTATGTTAGGGGTCATCCACAAATTACGTCACACATATTAGGGGGTATGGGATCAGTGAAGTGTGACACTGTATGAAGAATGAGATGAGAATGTGTATATGACCAGCTGTGAGAAGGAGGGAGGAGGGATCGAAAAGATACGAAAATCGAAAATGTTAACCTCTTACTCTTACAACTGGAATGACGCCAGGCGGCTTTCTGTGGCAGATGCCGGCGGCACCGACGCCTTCCAAAAGCCGGAGGCACAGGCCGCGCGGCAATAGCCAGCGGCTTGTGCCGCCTGCACTGTGTATAGCAGCCTTTATAATTTTATTTTTGCTACAATAGGTATCCTACATTCCTTTGGTCTCGGATTAAGAATAAAAATATCTCTGCCCTGTTGTATTCCGTGGGTGTCGTAAGAGGCGAAGGACAATACACAAAGCAAATAATATCTCTACGGAGAGACGGAAAGTCGACATATCAAACTCTATACCTCTATACTATAAATTTGATTTGATTTGTGAAGCAAATTAGGAGAGAGGCTTTAATTACAGCAGTGTCTAGTCCAGAATACCATTTAATATGATATCTCTTCGTTAGTGGTTTCGCTTTCGAGGTTACGTGGCTTCGGTGATAAGTTTTTCGTAGTAACGTGCTTTCGTTGTCAAGTGCTTTGTGGTAGTAAACTTACGGGGACGTGATTTTCGGTGTTAGTGTATAAACACACAATGCCGGAGTTACGCGACAGAAGTTCGACATGATTACGCCTGCTAAATAATCGATTTGAATTACTGATGACACATTATACCGAAATTACGTTGTGTTATAGCGTACAGCGTAACTTCGGCCGGCCGTAAGCTCAGCGGCAACTTTTCTAGTAGTAGCGCACAAGCGTAGTTCGTAACACGAGCGTAAGTTCGGCACGCATGGTGTGTCATATCAGCCGAATACATCGGAACGTAAAATCGGCCGCCGAACCTCGGTCGCATAACTTCGGCATAGTGTGTTTAGACACTTACAACTTTCGGTGTCACTTAACACACTCGTTTTATTCCGCTACGTCGAATTCAGTTAAACCGTTTTAGGCCTCCCTCATATTAGGCGTCAGCGTCAATGCAGCCTCATATTAGGCGACACCTCGGCGTCGACGCGGCGTCTACGCGGCGTCGACGCCGCGTAGACGCCGCGTTTTCTGCGACGGCATCTCACAGCCACAAAAAATTAACAGAAGTTGAACTACATACAAAGTGCACTCGAGTCAACCAAAATATACGTCGCTTACCAATAGGCTATCTCAGAAAGGTTAGGTATAGCGCGAAATTTAGGTGCCATCCGCTTCAGGCACAGGTCTTGTAATGATTTTTGTGCAAACATAGAGCAACAAAGAACAACAAATTATTATTAAGTTAATTATCGCTTTTGAAGATAATTACCACCTATTTTTTTTTTCACAGATGTGTAGGGCCGGCTACTTTAAAGCTAGATCTAAATTTGTGAGGTCGTACCTCTTTTCCCTCGGCCACCATCTTGGAAAGAGTGCGGGCATGGATGGTTTTTCTTATTCATCTGGTAAACTATTGATCACGCTAAGATATGGTTCAAGCATTTTTACTACAAATTAAATTCTCTACAACTTTGGTTCTGACACTATTTGTCGTAAAACGATGAATAAAAAGTTTTTCTATGATATTGTTTTTCATGATTTCATGATTACTTTGTCTTTAGTCTTTTTATGAGCCAGGCTGCGGCCTATGATCTAATAGAGCTTTAGAAGAACTATATAAAAAAAGGCAATTTGTCGGTAAATCATAATTGGCACTGATATTTCCGATTATTTTACAGCGTCTTTCCCCAGAATATTGAGGTGCTGCAGAACATTGCAGTTTACTTTACTTGGGCGGAACATCAACTTCAATAGCCCACAGAGTGCCGTTGTTTTAGAGTTTTGTCCATATTTTGCCAACCGCCTGTTTTCATGATCGTTACGATGAGTTAAAATTGGACAAAAATGGTATTCTTGGAGGCGGCGGTGTCTCAAAAAGAAGTTCTTGTTTTGGTGATAGTAAAGATAAATTAAATAGTTTTTTTTCCTGAGGACGAAAAAACTACAACACATTGAAAAGAAAATTTGTTACAAATTGCATTCGATTTTCGTTTGTAACTTTTTTATTTATTATTTTAGGACTAAATACTACGGGGCCAAAGTTGTAGCGAATTTAATTTGCAACTTATCATGTGTTGAAATTTTTCTGTGCAGCAAATAGTTTGCCAGATATACTGTAAAACCCATTTGTACCACTCTTTACAAGATGGCGGCCGCAGGACGAGGGCTCTCTCCTTGGCATCTATTAAATAAAAGTGCGTCCTATGACAAATGTACGCTAAGCCCAAAATAATTTATGTAACATTTCAATAAAGTAATGGGCTGGCATTGAAAATATTATTCTTTGCATCGGTTTTTTAGCAGTTTTATTATCAATAATAAATTAAAAAACTAGATACGAGTACCATTTCTGTAATAGTTATTCCGTATATACCAGATATGATAACACTCGCGCAACCGTCTACGTATAAGTTTAACTTCTGTTGGTTTTTTACATTGTGGTGCAGCGGATGACCTTACTAGTGTTGCCAACAACTAAATCAGATTTCCATCTGATCTGAATACTAAAACTACCATAAACCACTAAGAAATATTGTTCTTAACTAGACACATGACATAAACACAGTTATGTCCACTAAGATTTTCTTACATTACATTTACGATCAGTCGCACACAAGTTATAAGTTCCCTTTTAAGTAACAATAAATCATTTTAAAATAAATCAACGTACAAGTTATTACAAAACAAAGGCTATTTTGAATTTGTTTGTAATTATCAGACGAATTAATTGTTCTTAATGTAGCAGTTTAAAGATTTATTTTCATCGTGCGTCTGCTTATTTATTTCTGCCACTTAAATACACCAGTTTTAGCGGAAAATCTTCTAAGCTGGCAACACTGTAGCGTATGACGGGTTTGTGAGTAGGGGTGTGCTAAACTGCTACATCTAAATATAACGTAATAATATTTTTTATAGCAGTTTATGTATGCAGCGCTAATATAATAGGTAAATGTTTATGCATATCCATATACTTTCAATAAAATAGAAATCAGTAGTGTTGATACGGATAATATTTAGATAAAAATATGTACCATTATATTCAAGAATATTAGATGCGGATATTTACATAAGAAAGTACGGTTACATAACATGATTCCCGTTACGTTGGGTCTGGATCTTGCAAAAATTGCGATATTACCAGTACTATAATTTTGATTAAAAAGTAGAGTCGGTTTGAAAATTGAAAGCCGGTATTACTAAAGTATTGTTCAATTTCTGAAATAATTGTCTTGTTTAATCTATATAAGTCACATTGTTATCATAAGTTTAGTGTTAGAAGGTGTACGTGCGTTTTATAATCAATAGAATATTTTATATTTCTGTTATAAAAAACTTAGACTCCTAAAAATTGAAGATCTGTAACATCTGATAAGGTAGAGCCTATCTACACTAGACTATATACTGACTCGTTGGCTTAGCAAAAGTTGTTCAGTCAAATGAGCATTTGCTGCAAACTTACAAAAATCAAAGATGTGGAACTGCAAGTGCCCATCTAAACTATAACACACATCTATATACATAAATCAAATTGGAGTGTCTGTTTGTTATATTAAAATAACCGCTTTTTACTAAATGCATATGGATGTATATACGGTACCTATATGTACCTAAATTATTTTTTACCATTTTTGTCGGTCTGTCTGTCTGTTTGTTCTCGCTGATCTCTAGAACGGCTGCACTGATTTTGACGGAACGTTCACTGGCGGATAGCTGATGTACCAAGGAGTAACTTAGGCTATAAATTTACCGGGTACGCGAAGTAGTTCCCTCAGGACACGGGTGAAACCGTGGGAAACAGCTATAAATAATAAAATGGTTTAATAGAATTTACCACATTTAAAATACAAAATTTCTTCATCATTTACTTGTTTATTTACTATGAAATTAATAGGTACGAATGATATTTTGAATGCTATCCCCAGCCAGCACTCTAGCACCATCTTAACAAATTTGTTTAGATTGCCATCTATCTCACGAGGGTGTCGATTAAACGATATTTTTTTAACTGTTAATAGTCTATCTTTATGCTATCTATAGTCATAGTGGCAATGAAGTCCTGTGTCAAAGGAATTGACTGTTAATGACTTCTATCATATTGTTGCTGTGAGATACTCGTAGTATTGCCAATTTAGCAACTTACGTGGCGACTTTCATTAAATAAAAACAATTTTAGGCCAGTGACAGATCTGTTAATTTTGTTTTATGACACAATAGGTGCATACAACTGCAAAGTGGTAGCGCACGAAGAATGCCCGCCTAGCGCAAGCCGAGCGGCCGCTCAAGGAACACGCATACCCAAAGTGCGGGTGGCCTAAAAGCTCTGCTAAGTGACAATCTTATGTTATAACCTCAGACATAATGGATTTACTTATATTCAAACAAAATAGCATAGCATCTTATTGAGCTTTATAAATAACAGATTATATGGTTATTATAAAATAATATGTTACTTATCAAGTTATCTATGATAAAGCGAACATCTCTAGCGGTAAGCAGCCGGTCGCTCAAAGAACGCTCGGGTGTCGCGGCGTCGACGCCGCGTAGACGCCGCGTAAACGCCGGGGTGCCGCTGCGTAGACGCTGATGCCCAATGTGAGGGAGGCCTAAAATGTTAAAGTGGAACATACTACACACATAAGGCATTAAGTGATTAAAAGTAATTTTGATATTAATAGTACCTACGTAATCGCGCACGTACTGATAAACTAGTAATCAGGTTTAGAAAATCTTATTGCAAATTATGTGTTTGAAAAAGATAAGTCGAGTGGATAGTGTATTCGACTGCTAATGAGAGGTCCCAGGTTCGATTCCCGGGTCGCGCAAAAGTGTTACTGGTTTTTCCGAATTCTCAGTAGCAGCACAGAGTCTGGTGATATGCCCGGTAACGGCAATAGGCTCGCCCCTGTTACGAGGGACTTAAAATTCGTGGCGTAATATTACACCTCTATAACTCCTTCAGGGATACAGGCGTGAGACTATAAATAAATAAAAATGACTTAAAATGGAGCTTTCACAATGTACCAGCTGGCATGTTGATCTGATCGTGATTACTTAGCTCTGATCATCAAGATGATTTGTTCTGTATTTAGGTGTAATGTAATGTACCAATCTATAACAAATATGTTTATAAGAATATTCAAACAAGTCATCAGTCTGAAAACTCGACATCAAACCCTATACGACTGCTTCGTTGGTCTCGCGGCATAAATGTGCGCGTGGGATCGGGAGGTCCCGGGTTCGATTCCTGGGTCGGGCAGTGTTATTGGGTTTTTCTGTCACGAAATTCTCAGTAGCAGCACGGAGTCTGGAAATGTGCCCGGTACGGCAATAGGCTCGCCCCTTATTACGTGGGACTAAAGTATATCTGGCGAAAAGTGGGTGTAGAAATACACCTCTGCCTACCCCTTCGGGGATAAAAGGCGTGACGATATGTATGTATGTATGTCATCAGTCTGAGTAACATAATAATAAACATTTCAGTAATGAAATATAGAAAAATAACTAACAACGACCTCAGTAATTTATTAATTTATATGAAGCACATCAACAGCATAATTACATTATTTCTTATGATTAATAACATTTCTAATGCAATATAATAATATTTCATTGTATATATTCATATCATATACATATCCTTTCAATCATAATACCTAGTAGGTAATAAAGCAAAATGATATTTGATGTTTTGTCAAATCTAAGTAAGACTTAAGTAAATCTCTGCGACTGAAACTTATGAATATCTCAGCTGTAAGCCCAATGCTCTATCGAGTCGAAAATTTCAAAGAATTGAATATCTCCCGAGGGCAATTTTTACCTCAATATATAAAGAAATATTGTGTACAGAGCTTTATATTTCCTGAGTGTTCTGTCCATTTTCCAACTAAGTTAAGACCTCTGTGGAGATTCGAACTTTATTATTGGAGTACTGAAGTTTATTTTCCCGTGTACACGAAAGGAAAAACAAATGTTTTTTTTATTAGTCAAGTTGTGTAATATGATAACTGTTCAATATAATAATGCTTGTGTATTAGAATGGATGTGTTTGTTTACAAAATTTGTCACAAATTAGGTTGGTTTTGGTACCTCATAAGCTATAAAGACGAATGAGTGCTTAGCCTATACGAGTACTGTAATGTTTATCTAGCCTAACCTCCGTATAATTTGTAATGTTAGCCTGTAAGTTAAGACAATATAGGTCTATGAATCGAATCTTAAACACGTCTTTGATTCCATCTTTGAAGCCAGATGCATTTATGTATATTATAAGAGACAAACGAGCATTAAACGACTATTAAACGAGCATTTAATTGTAGGTATATCACCTACAATTATACCTACAACACGCGCAGTGCGTTGCCGGCCTGTACGGGTCTTTCTACCCAAACTCAACCCATAGAGTGGGGGATCGGACTGCCCGTCACAGGGTTGCTACTATTTACTGTCAAATTAATTAGCAGTATAGTAATAAAATTTTATGCTCTACAATTTTAAGTCAATAATTATTACTATTTTCTTTTACTTATATATGTATCTCAGTACTATCCATTACTCGCAAGCATCATACATTATACAAATATAATATCATCATCAATCTCTTTGACGATGATTTTAGGTTGCCTATTGATAATATTGCCGGTAGCATGTTCGAATCTATATGTCGTGCAATATTATACGCCTACGTACTAACGTTGTGCAAGCCGTGTGCCGCTTGGTTACTACTAAGTAAATACAACGTTTCGATTTCTTGGACGGAGCCATGTACGTCTGTTTATGTGTAAACTGCAACCAAGCGTACAAGAGTTGGATATTGACGAAATGTTACGGTAAACTTGGAATTTGGGCTTCACCCGCAGCTACGCCTTCTTGGGAGACGATTTAGACCAGTATCAGACTAGCTTTTCATAAGCTCGTTTTTGGAAGCGCACTTTGCGCGTGTGCCAAAAGGCGCGCGTATAGGCGCGCCTTTTGGCACACGCGCAACTCGTACGAACGAGCGTTGACGCGCTTCAAAGTCATATTAGCGCGAGCCGCGAGAGAAACCTCCCTGTGTTTCGAGCGAACACGCCGAAATATGCTCGTTTACGTGTGTCTGGTTTATTGAAGCGCGTAATGTAGCGCGCGTGTAAGCGCGTATGCTGAAACGACCGTATAGGCGCGGAAAAATAAGCTAATCTGAAAACGCCCTTATCGTGACATGTTTTATGAAGGTAAAAATTCTACGTCCCTGTCTAGCTTTTCAACTATCTCCGCAAAAAAATCATATCATAACATCACTTCGTTGCAATGTGAAAAGGACAAACTAACGATCGAGACATTCGCATTTTAATATTACCATTAGTAAGTATGTTTATGGATATATGTTTTCAATTCTGTTTAACATTTGTAATAGTTGACCCATACTATTTAAATTATCATTATCCAGTTTGTTATCTATATGAAATATGAAGCAAATTGTACATTAATTGTTAACTTATAATTATGATTTCCTTCCCATAATATTATAAATAATAATTTTCTTTATGACTAAACTACTAACTTTGGGAGCTGAATTTTGTGGAAAATGTTGAATTAGCAAATCCATATAAATATTTTGCAATGTTTAATAGACATTAAAAATCTAATTAATAATTTCATTTATTACCTGATATTAAGTTGAGTAGGAGACCGCTCAAGAATAGACCTGTAACAAGAAACACATTATCATTATAAATATATGTACTTACATAATATTTATATTGTTAAGTATTTTATTATAACTAACTTTGATATGTAACACAGTATCTCATAACTGACTTATACTAAGATAATTCACATTCAGCCATCTAATCCCAAATTAGTCACAGCCATGTACCTATGGCGGCCAAATAATTAAAACATAATATGTTATTATATATTCAAAATCACACATAAATATCATAGATAAATTACACCCAGATTCAGAACAAATAATCTAGCTAAAAATGAAGCAGAAATGATTCGCTGGATGGGAAGAGAACCCACAACCTTGAGCTTAGAAGACAGGGTCACCAACCACGAGTCCCGATTATGTAACACTTAACAGTAAGTAGTGTAACATGTGTACATACTACAAAATATTTTACCGGATATTAATCGCGTAAAACTAACTTTTTTAAGGTGTAAATACCTATTTTTTCCGACGTTTCGATCGTCTTACGACGTATACCTTAAATTAGTAAATTTTACGTGATCAAGACCCGGTAAATTATTGTGTATACATACATACATACATACATAGACTCACGCCTGTTTCCCCGAAGAGGTAGGCAGAGGCATATTAAAAGCCCACTTTTCGCCAGTGTTTTGATCCACGTAATAGGTGGCGAGCCTATTGCCGCTTACTGGGACATTTTGTTTGCCGTCGCCTCGTCCGTTGATCGGCAGGTGCACCACTTGCAGGTGAGGTTGGCTTGGGACCCTAAGTTCTTGGTGGGAACCCTATGCACATGCACATTATTGTGTATGATGTATACAAATCGCGAAAGTTTAGTTTAGTTAGTCTAAAATCGTTTATGTGTACATACTAAAACGTTTACGTATCATCATGGCATAGTCCACTGCTGCACCATATCAAAAAAAGGCCTATGGCTTGCCGATGGCACGACACCGAGCCTGATTTTAAGCTCTCCGTTTCCCATCACTGTCAATCCCTTTGTGTATATCGTCACTCCACCTAGCTGGAGGAAACAGTAAAGTTGTCTGTAAAGTATTATAACTTCATACAAACGGTCCGACGCGTGTTATACCTACACGCCTCGAGCTAGGTACCTAGTACATACAGGGCTCAAAGAGCTTTGGTACACACTCAGTACTGAGTGTATACCGAGCCCCACGCTTGTAGGAACTTGCGTTAATACAGTTGGTTTTAAGTAAAATACTACTGCCTTTGTGGTCCAGTAGATAGCGTATGCGACTGCTGATCACAGGTCCCGGGTTCGATTCCCGGGTCAGGCAAAAGTGTAACTGGGGTTCTCCGAATTTTCAGTAGCAGCACGGAGTCTAGTGATGTGCCCGGTAACGGCAATAGGCTCGCCCCCTATTACGTGGGACCTAAAAATTCATGGCGCAATGTGGACGAAATATTACACCTCTGCCTACCTCTTCAGGGATCTTTTTATTTTATTACTTTATTTATATAGACTCACGTCTGTATCCTCGAAGGGGAAGGCAGTTACATATGAATTTCTAATTATAAAACTCTGTGTCCCGCAGGACTTTACAAACATTGATTGAACACAAAAAACTGCCAGACTACCTAGGCACCACTTTACATCCATTTAGAAACATACATATTATTTGGTAATATTTCTAGTACTTATTGTGTAAGCGAGTATGGCATTGAAATAAAATTATTGCTTTTGGTTTCAAACAGTACAGTTCTCAATCGCGTTATCATACAGCATGACACAGTCCACTGTTGGACATACGCCTCTTATTTGCGTCACAATAGCATAGTGAGCCAATGGGAGCCGTCAATCGCGTAATGATTTTAAAATAAACATGTAGTGTGTTTTTCTTTAGTTAAAATCATCGGATAATAGCGCCAAATATGTCTAGATCATAATACGATGAGATCTCACTAACATAAACCGTAATTATACCACGTAAACGAAGGCAGTGAGATTTGAACTCTAGGCGTCCACTGACATTTCAAAGTTATATGCGTCTCATTTCAAAGTCATCTATTATCTTCTTAATATATAAAATCCTTGCGTTACTGACTGACTGACAGACACGCTACAGCCAAAACTATTGGGCGCAGGAAGCTGAAATTTGGCATGTTTGTTCCTTAGGGACCGTAGAGGTGCACTAAGAAGGGATTTCCCGAAATTCCCACGGCATCGGCCAAAACGGGTAAATTAAAAAAAAATGCCGGCGTAGCTGCTGGCGTCGTCTAGTCGCTTTATAAACGGTGAAAATATATCATAAGGAAATCTGTATGACCGAGAGTTGTCCATGTGTCAATAATATTTTTGGCTGACTTCTGAAGTGCACCAACCCGCACTTGGTCAGCATGGTAGACTTCAAACCTAACCTAACCTTTTAATAGTGGATAGCCAGTGGAATGATGGCAAATATCCGTGAATCTCTTAAAACAATAATATCCTGTGAGGCACGTACATTGGAGTTTACGTTGCGACTGAACCAACAAATTATCGCGGGCTTGTGGGAGTAAGCACTGGTCGCCGTACTGACAGTGGCTTAGTGCGAAATGAACACAGCTCAACGTATTATGGTTTGGGTGAAATTTTATTTTTGGACATGATGGTCGTTATTTTTATGTTGGAAATGTCAGTACTTATTTTTTTTATAGACCGCCTGTATCCTTGGAGGATAGGTAGAGGTGAAATATTGCAAACACATATCGCCATGTAATGATTTTTTAGGTCTCACGTAGCAGGACGAGCCTATTGCCGTTAACGGCCACATTGCTAGACTCCGTGCAGCTACTGAGAATTCGAAAAAACTGAAAAGCAATGCTTGATTTTACATATCCTGGTATATATCAAATTATGTTACTGCAAAAGCACGTATGGTGGTAAATCTAAGGCTTTACCAGTAAATCTTACAATTTCCCAACATGAGTTGGAAAAACTTTTCGGATCTTTACCACTAGCCTTTGGCACATCCTAGGCTTTACCTATGACTGTTAGTAAATGCCATCGAATAAATTATTAGCTATCGCTTTCCAGTTGTCAGTCAAGCTGGCCAGTATTATTAGCTTAGCTAGATTTGACAGAATATAAGCATAATTATTCTGTAAGATCTGGTTAGACTTAAATGTGGACCCCGGATTTCAAGGCTAAAATCTTGGAAATAACTGGGATGAAGACGCTAGAACGATGTTGCCTATTCTAAATAGTAAAATTATTTAACTTATTTATTTCATAGCAATGTACATATTATTCAGGTATACAATATAACTTAACGATCTTAAAATATTATCCTAAGAAATATATACAGAACATCCAAAACAGAAAATAAAATAATTTAGAGGGCGTCATAAAAGTCCTCCACATCGCCGTCGACCAGGAGCGTGCCCAGAACGCCGGCAGCAATGCCACGTTGCATGGCAATGCACCAAGTACCAGGTTTGGGCCAAGTACACTCCAGCCTTCTGGTCACACGAGGCGTCGACCAGTCTCTTTGCGAGATATCTAAAAATAGATCTCGCACTTGGACCCCATGGCCCCAAAGTTTCGACCCGAATGGCTCAAATACGTAATACCCTACCAGGCTTACGTATTTGCACCGTTTGAAGGTCTGCGCTGTAGCAGCGGCAGCGCCCGCACAACCCACTGTGCCAGGAAGATGAGATAGCGTGAGGGTATCGATACACGTTGCGTCCCACACCAACGGCCGACCCAACTTCCATGGGAGTAAAGACATACTGTCTGGTTTTTTGCCATCGTCCCGTGCCAGCCCCTGAGGTTCAAGTTGGGCTGGAACGCCAGCGGTGACAAGAGCCCGACGGAGTACGTCATTGAGATTTCCGTGTCGTGATATACGACCTGCGCTCCTGCTGCATGATAAGCCATGGTGACCAAGGCTGTCGACAGTCTCTTCACAGTGACAACGATGTGAAGAAACACATGATGCACAAATAATAACCTGTGTTATGAAATTATAGGAACATTTTTGCTTTCCTAATTAATGACTTTTTAAATACTCGTAAAAATATACATGACTAACTTCAATTTATTATAGTGAGCGATGGAATAAGGTTAAATATTCTGGTTAAGTCCGTGTAGGGATATCGGAACCATTAAATGTCGATCGACACACACTTAACTGGTTTTAATTACATTCCGATAAAAAAAATGGTATCTGCAGCATTTTATCGACGCGTGTCTCTGTAAACATTTCCCGGCAGTAATTACATAATTATCCTCGAAAATATGTCATTACTACTGTACACGATAATGCAAACATTCGATTAAAAAACGATGTAAGATTTTAAATACATACATACATACATAGTCTCACGCCTATAACCCCGAAGAGGTAGGCAGAGGTGTATTTCTACACCCACTTTTCGCCAGATATACTTTAGTCCCACGTAATAGGGGGCGAGCCTATTGCCGTACCGGGCACATTTCCAGACTCCGTGCTGCTACTGAGAATTTCGTGACAGAAAAACTCGATAACGCTGCCCGACCCAGGAATCGAACCCGGAACCTCCCGATACCACGCGCACATTTATGCCGCGAGACCAACGAGGCAGTCGTATAGGGTTTGATGTCGAGTTTTCCGTCTCTACGCAAAAAGATGGTATTTGCATCGTGTTATCCCTTAGTCGCCTCTTACGACACCCACGGGCAGATAAGGGGTGGTGACACTTGTATTCTATGCCGTCAACCACACGGCTTCAGATTAGATTAGATAGATTTTAAATAGCAAGTAAAAAATAAATATAGCATGTAAAAATAAATAAGTGGTGTACATCTATAGTAAATTTTATAAAATTAAGTCACTGTGGTTCTGGTGTGGCGGCTACGCATCGGACGTCGTAGCAGAGGTGGACTGATGATCTTGTTGGGATCGCGGGCAGCGGATGGATGCGGGTGGCTCAAGATCGGTCTGTGTGGAGAACCTTGGGGAGGCCTATGTCCAGCAGTAGACGTCTCTAAGCTGACATGATGATGATGAAGTCACTGTTACTGACATATGAATGTCTGCGACCATATAACTACTGAACGAATTTTAAGACGGTTTTCACCAATAGATAGTGTGGTTAATATGGAAGTTTAAGAGATATAATTCACGCGGAACTACAAGCGAAGTCTAGTAATGAATAAAAATAAGTAGATTACAGATTTGGTCAGTGCAAGTCTAGTATTTGAAATATCTTCAAATAAAACTGAACTCAAAGAATGGCTAGCAGCTACCAAATTATATTATAAACTTTAACGCCTCACAAATATGGTTGTTATTCGTTTTACGTGACCTTTAGTATTCATTCAGTGACCTAAACGAATATATTATTTGATCCTTTTAGACTTATCTCAAAACATTTTCGTTCGTTTCTTTGGTGATGTAAATACTTTGATAGCTTATATGTTTTCAGTCCATTGCACGATAAAATCCATTGATGTGATAAAACTAAAGTATTACGTCAGATCAAAAGAATTCATTTTTTAAGATGAGCAGGTCTTAGTTACATTTCAAATCGTCTATTCATAGACGAATTAGTCGATGGGAGGTGCACATTATTTATTTGTTTTTGACTAAAGTGATATAGACTCACGCCTGTTTCCCCGACATGGTAAGACAAAGACAAAACGTTCCACGTAATAAGTGGCGAGCCTATTTTCGTTACCGGGAACATTTCCTGACTCTGAGCTGCTACAAATGCTATCCACTAGACCACAATTTCTCACAAGTAACTGGCAGCGATAGGACATGAAGAGCCAGACCACATTGGCGAGGCGTATATCTAGCAGTGGATCATAGCAGGCTGATGATGATGAATTTCGCAAAAGAAAATAAGCTCAGTTTAAAATAGAAATGAATTTATCGGTATACCTATATAAAATCCTTGTGTTACTGATTGACTGACAGACAAGCTACAGCCAAAACTATTAGGCGCAAGAAGCATTTGGCAATGTATGTTTCTTGGGGACCGAGTGCAAATTAAACAAATATCTCACTATCACTATAAATCTGAAAATTTGCGAGGATGGATATACAGGGTGTCACAAGAGCCATCACCAAGCCGAAGTCTACTCGTTGTGGACATCATGCCAAGTCATAGTAACCAAAAATAATACCTGGGAAACCTAGGATTTTCTTTTTGAGTTTTCACATTTTTTAAACCGCAATTAAAAGCGCGTGAAATGGCGTTATACGGCATCTAAAGAACATATTGGCGGGGTAAATACATCAATTTTGTACCTAATTAGAAAAATTCCATACTTACTTTGAGCCTCAATATCTCCTGAACCAGTAATTTCCCAGGTATGGTGCTGAAGTAAAAAATGTTCATAGTGATTGGTACAACATGGAATTTCAGTTTTCGTTAAGGGTCTTTTTATACCCTGCATATTTGCTAGTCTTTCACGTAAAAACGGAACATATTTGATAGAACGTTTCGCGGTATATAGCTTGAACATTAAGGTTGCGGCTGTGGCTTATCTGTCAGTCAGTCAGTAAAGCAAGAATGTTGTACGCACAGATTTGAGGCTGCTACTTAAATTAAGAACTTTAGCACTGTAAGACCCTAAAAGTCGTTAGTCAAGAGCCTGAATACTGTCACATCAGCTGCAGAAAAGATTTAATAGGTGTTATTTTAATATTTTATCATACTTTGATATCCACTGAAAATAATTTCGCATCAATTAAACCTCTAACATTCCTTTATTGAAACTAAAGAGTGAGCTATAAAGTTTAGTTTAAAGGCGTTCATATAAAAATAATATGGTAATGACACCACGGGGATGTGTGACTCGTAATGGCTGATATATACTATCAGTGCTTATTTGAATACAACTGAAGCATCAGAAAAATATATATGAATGAGTCGGATCGAAGTACTACTCTCTCTTCTAACTTTAAGAAAGTTTAGGCCGTTATACTTGACTTTGAGGACATTGGGTTGAACTCTCAGGCATGCTAGTTTTCTCACGATAGTTACGATCTTTGACTTCACTGTTTTACTTTTTCATTTTATTTATTATAGCTCTATAACAATAAGTAGAGCATCAAGATAGCGTAATTATCAAAATTCTGTTTTTTTAACACTTCGAGTATAATATTACTATAATACTACATTTTGAGCGTCACAGTGAGCCTTACTAACTGTAACTTACATAATTTTTATATTGCCCAGACTCACAAAAACAACTACCTAAGTCATACTATTAAAAGTAAAAATTGTAAGATCAATTGTTCAGACAATTACAAATTTCGCTATACACCTTAAATATTTTGCTGTTATTTTTATGAATAAAAAGCTCTCTGATTATAAAAAATAAAATATATATTATGATTCAGGTAAGTTTTCTTTCTTTCAACATATATTACAAGATACTGTATAATAACAATTAAACCATATTCATTCTCGTAAATGTATATGTAGCTGAAACCTTAGCCTGGAAATGTTTGATATTTAATCTTTCTGTCAAGTAATAAAAACAAAGGGATAACACGATGCAAATACCATCTTTGCGTAGAGACGGAAAACTCGACATCAAACCCTATACGACTGCCTCGTTGGTCTCGCGGCAGAAATGTGCGCGTGGGATCGGGAGGTCCCGGGTTCGATTCCTGGGTCGGGCATTGTTATTGGGTTTTTCTGTCACGAAATTCTCAGTAGCAGCACGGAGTCTGGAAATGTGCCCGGTACGGCAATAGGCTCGCCCCTTATTACGTGGGACTAAAGTATATCTGGCGAAAAGTGGGTGTAGAAATACACCTCTGCCTACCCCTTCGGGGATAAAAGGCGTGACGATATGTATGTATGTATGTATGTAATAAAAACATTTGTTACACAATTTCATACTGCTAGCATTCAAAACAGACGGTACAAGATGCACAATTATGTTCTGTACAGACTTACAATTGGTTTATTGAAATGTTTTGGCAGCGCATCCGCCTGATTTACATACTGTACCGCAACTGAGTCAGTTCATATTCCACTGTGCAGTAATCAGATTAAGGGTGCTTCTACACGGTGCATGTAGCTGGAGCAAGTAAAGGTGCGGGTTACACGCGTGGGTAACATGCGCAAGCTACTTGATCAAGTTACTCGCTTGTACTTGTACATGGTGCAAATAACTGGAGCAAGTAAAGACGCGGGCTACTTGCGCTAGCTGTAGGTACCTATGTACAAGTTATTTGTTCGTGGTCAAGAGCTACATGTGCATGCTATTTGCGCGGTAGCTTTATGACTTGAATCGCGTCAAATGTCTCGACGAACGAAAATTATTTTAAAATCATATGTTAAAAATGTAATTTTAACAGATAACATGCGCGAGTGACCCGCGCGCGTCGCAGAGCACGCGAATTACTTGCGCGGGTGGCTCGCATTGGTACATGCTCGAGTCGCTGGACCCGCACATTGTTTTAAACGATATGTTTACGGTGCATGTAACCCGCGCAAGTGCCTCAACATGCTCAAGCTACATGCGCCGTGTACAAGCACCCTAAGAGAAAAATGATGTACAATGTGGTGTTACAGCGAATGAGTGTTGAATGAAATTTAAGTTTACTTGGTTTTTATTTACAGAGTTATAATGGCTGACGAGCCATTTGTCCTATTTGAGATGGTATCTGATGAATCTTTGTCTATAGCTAAGATCTGTTGAAGTAGTGATTATATATTTACACCATTTTATTTTTTTTAAGTATTGTTTATACTCGTAGTAATATATTAAAAAAAGAGAGGTCTATGTTCAGCAGTGGACTTGAGCTGTGGATGATGATAATGATTATTGCTTATAATTACCTATTTAATCCTGCTGTTGTTACGTATTAAAGCGTCTAACTTTGTGAGAATGGAAATTTGTCGGGGGGATGGATTCAATTTCTGAGACAGGCAAAAGTATTTCTAAGTTTTTTGAATTCTCAGTAGCAGCATTGAGTCTGGCGATGAGCTCGGTAACGGCAAGAGGCTCGCCCCCTATTACGTGGGACCTAGAATTCATAAGACGAATCTTGGGTGTAATATTACACCACTGCCTACCTCTTCGGAGATATAGGCGTGATGCTATGCTACCCAATACTATATTTTTCTCAGCCAGGCACTTGATGACAGGATCCAGAGTGACTCGTTGATAATATACTGGCGAAACCGAATGTAAAACTAAACAGTAAGTGCAACTATATCCAGGTACATAAAATATTTCAGAGCAGTAAGTACCTTTCACTTTCTAAACGGTGCTAACGTTTGAATGTGTAACAGAATGCATAGTGATATTAAAGAGAGAATGTCATCTGCAACGAATGGTTTACGATATGGGCATAATATTCATGATGCTCTTACTTTTAATACTTGGTAAGCCAGGTATTAAAAGTAAGAGCATATTGGTGATAGCAACGTAGATAGATATGCCTGAATGGAAACGTATGCATATGTTTAGAACACAATACTAAGTAGCTTTGATCATATCGTACAAAACAGCTTTTTGTTTTCACGGTGAACTCAAACTACTTGACTATCCATATATGCGTTAGAACCTACCCATTACTTCTTTATTTATTTTTGGGTGATGTGTGTGGTGTTGGAGATTTCAGACCACCCGATAGCCTCCGATATGACCTAACGATTCTTATCCTGAGACAAGAACCGGGACCGACAGCTTTACGTGCCCACAGAAGCAAGCGCTCTAGTGTTAATACCACACGCGGTCACCCATGCAAATGGCAACCTGTGTAAGCGTTGCTTAGCTTTACCGAGCTATTACGTAAGTTAAGTCAAGTCTCGCTATATACTAAAGTTAACATCATCGGTCGACGTCATCAATCATCAGTCAACGTCCCGTAGTAGAATCACGGTTAACATACTTTTCGTCGGGTGGTGATATCATCATATAATCAATGACAAGTGTCAATAAGTGGAGGATGAGCTTGTTATTTAGGATGCCTACATAAATACAAAAATAATATTTTCTTGACAGTGATAGAATAATTCTACCCAGATACTCCAGATATCCAATAGAACAGAAGCAATGAATTTATAGATATTTTTTGCAGGTAGTAGAGCCTTGCTGATTTCAGCATGAATGGGCCGGCTCGACCGGGGAGGTACTACCCTCTCACAGAAAATCGACGTAAAGTAACAGTACTTATACTGTTGCGTTTCGTTCGGTGAGTGAGAGTGCCGGAGGTCCATTTCCACGGCAAAATATTACTAATAATATCACAATGCCTACATACATATAACGTTGGCCGGTACCAAAACATCTCAGCGCTAAGTTGACACAGTCTAAGTAAAATTAAAGCTATCTGTTGCCGGGGGACAGCTAATTTACTTTTGCCGTAGGGTTGCCAAGAATTATACTAATACTAGCAGCTAAGCCCGCAAATTATTTTTTTTAATTCCACCTTTTTGCCCGATCCCGTGAGGATATTGGGGAGTCTCTTCTTAGTGCACCCCTACGGTCCCCAAGGAACATGCATGCCAAATTTAAAGTTTTAATTGCACGTTAAGTGCTAGATTACGATTAGGTACGTGGCCAAGCTCTCAGTGATTCACAAACTGTTGTTTCTAGTCTGGGTTTCCCTTGTATTAGGTGTTCCACTATTAGTAAATCTCTGCTACAAGAAAATAAATCTAATTGTAGGAGCGGTCCTTAAATTCACCAAGTATATGTTCATTTAGCGGCTTTATCACGATAGTTATAATCTTTAGGGTATAAATACCTCGGTTCTTCCGGTGTTTTGACTGACTTGCAACGGTCATGCTCGCGGGGAGTAAACAAATCGTAAGTTTAGAATAGTTTTACACAAAATCCTTCAATTTTTCATGCCACTGGTTTCATAAGCAATACCAGAAATAAAATTCGTTTATCATACAGAACATAGAAGATCTGCGTATGATATAAATTACACAATGTAGTACTTTTACTGCAGTTATCTAGTTCACTAGGTCAAGAGTAAGTGCGCTTGGTTTTCCCACATACGAGTAATAAACGTAAATATTATGTGTGCATACTTACAGATTTGGATGATATGCTTAGCTAGTGTAAAACCTGCACACTTTATCTATATCTGTACTAACCCTTAAAGGCTATATGGGGTGTAAAAAAATCCAGGTCCATTTGGTTTTTAACCGCTACACTTCTGAATTTTTGTCACAGAGCTTTGTGCTTTCGTGTCTCCTCCTTAGTTGTCATTGGCCATTGAAAGCGCAGGGGCTACGGTCGTTTGCATGAGCAGTTTTTGCCACATGCTTGCCTCCAGGGTGTATAGCCATACTGATTAAAAGATAGCCAGCTACTGATTACTAAAGTGACCAGCTAACGTGAGTGCCTACCTTTTTAATATTTTTATTGAATTAAGCATGCAAAATGGAGTTACTAAAATGTTATTTTATTTTGAAATGATGTGTTGTCTGCGAGAATTTAAATTGAAGCTGTACTAGCATCTTACGAAGAGGACTTATTAGAAGACGGCATTCATCTATATGTGAAAATTGTACCTAAGGATCTCATAATCATAATTTTATATGTATGACATGAGAGTTAATTTTGCATGTAAAGGTTTCAAAAATTATTTTGTTATTGACTGAGAAAGCAAAGTTCCTAAAAATGTTAAGTTTTTTTGCATAAAACAGATAGTATATCTTAATATACAAAATCCTTGCGTTACTGACTGACTGACAGACACGCTACAGCCGAAACTATTGGGCGCAGGAAGCTGAAATTTGGCATGTATGTTCCTTGGGGCCGTAATGGTGCACTAAGAAGGGATTTCCCGAAATTCCCATGGGATCGGCCAAACCGGGTAAATTAAAAAAAAAATGCAGGCGTAGCTGCTGGCGTCCTCTAGTACTTAATAGAAACAAAAACATTTGTTTTGTATTTCGATATTTTTTTCATACTGTTGCCTAGCAACCGAATTTGTTCCGTAATTTCAATATTTGGAAGCGTTGATACTGCTCGTAATATAAAGCTAGTACGTAGTAAAGGCATATCTCCCGGATCTACATGAATATGTGCTTCCTACACTTTGAAGCGTTCAAAGCGACAAGTATTACATATCGATACTTTCATCCGATTGCACACAATACAAACTATTATTTACTTTACCTGAAACTCCCTTAATAACTTTACACGGAGTAATATGCAAAACTATACTGAAGTTGTCTTGTGTATCCTTATTTAGATGAAGCAGTATACCTACTGATGATTTCACATATGTTTATTAATACCAAAATATACGATGATATTAAAATGGACGTGATAGCATGAATAATACTATATGCAACAACTATAGACTCGCGCCTGTATCCCCGAAGGAGTGGGCAGAGGTGTAATATTACACCCACATTTGGCCAAGATTTTATTTTATTTTTAGGTTCTACGTAATAGGGGTGAGCCTATTGCCGTTACCGGGCACATCACCAGACTCCGTGCTCCTACTGAGAATTTGGAAAAAGACTTAATTACTCGAAAATAAAACGTAAAATATAAGCTGTGATCACCAGCAGTCGTCTCTTAACCACGGCTGGTGTAATCCATGCCGAAGTGTACACTACAAATACTTGGCATAATAACTAAACGAAAATGAGAGTCGTGTGCGAGGCAAAATAAAAACTTCGGATGCCAACCCTAAGTACTCTCGGTCACCAGGTCAATTCCAACGCTTACTTATTTTAATAAAAATCTCAGCAGATGTACAAATTTCGTGTTATTAGCACAGTCAGAAGAATATTACTTTTATATGACTTCGCGCTAAATCTTGTCATTTTACGAAAGCTTAATTGTTTAGTTTTCTTTTTGTTATTTAAGATGTTGGCTAATGCTCTAAAGACTTGCTTAATTAGCTGAAACAGGTAATTTTGCAGTTGGTTTTAATATTCGATCTATCCATGAATTTGGAGATTTGAGATACATATTTAACATCATCATCAGCCCTTTATACTGTCCCACTGCTGGGTACGGGCCTCTTCCCATTATGAGACGGGTAAGGCCATAGTCCACCACGCTGGCCTAGTGCGTGTTGGCAGACTTCACATGTCTTTCGAGAACATTGTGAAGAACTCTCAGACATGCAGGTTTCCTCACGATGTTTTCCTTCACCGTTAAGCAAGCGATAATTAACAATTTAATACGCTCATAACTCCGAAAAGTTATTGGTGCGTGCCGTGGATTCGAACCCGAGACCCGCTGCGTCTGTCTGTCGGTCTCTCCACTCGGCTATCATTGCTATATAATTAACATAAGCTGCAACAAAATATGACAAACATGTAATATTGTAATATCAAATCTACAAATACATGGATAGATGTAATATTGAAACCGGCCTTCAAACAGTTTTTCGGGGCTTTGAAATAATATGTCAGACACGACCCATATGCTCTTCAATGAAAAGTCATAATTTCCATACAAAAGAGGTAAAGCAACAGCAGCGGTAGCCTTGTATAGAGACTGATACGCAGATGGTAGTTAGTTCAAACCCACGGAGCGCACCACTGACCTTTCGAAGCTAAGTGTGTAATGAAGTTGTTAATTATCGCTTGCAAAAAAGTAAAGGAAACCATCGCGAAGATACGTGCAAGGTAACCATAATGTTCTCAATAGTCATTTGAAATCTGCCAGCCCGCACTTAGCCTGCACGGTGCACTATGGCCTAACCATATAGTGAGAAGAGGCCAGTGCCCAACAGTGGTGTGGATTAGATAGAAGGCTGATGATGCTGATATCGGAAATGGTTATGCTGTGTAATGCTTAACATTTCCTACTCTTTCTGAACTCTGGTAAAGAAACTTGGAGCTTATTAGTAATCGCAATGTTATATAGTTCAAGATTGACAAAATTATAGATACCTACATATTTTTATTCTTTTATTTTTTTACAGACTCACGCCTATATCCCCGAAGGGGTAGGCAGAGGTGAAATATTACACCCACATTTCGCCATGAATTTTTAGTAATAGAGGGCGAGCCCATTGCCGTTACCGGGCACAATTTATTATATTGCACAATATATGTATAGTATACATACCTATATTGTGCAATATAATAATAACTTTCTGCAAACAAATTATGCAGAGTCTGTAGGTAACCAAACAACTAATAAACATACTTATATGTATTCTTAAATACATACATGCTATAAATTAATTACGCCCAGACACAGCACAAATTATGATCTTCACAGAACTTTCGATATTCATTTGACATGGGTAACACATTTGCGGTTTTCAAACTAGATTGTAAAACAAAAATAACTGTTTTCCGTGTACAAACCAACTATGAATAATAATACCTTGTACAAAGCTTATCAACATTTATAGACTCCAGAATATTTATCTGCCTACCAATCAATTTACCCAAACTGAGCAACTGGCTATAAAATCTTCTCAGATTTAATTATCAGATTATAAATACTGCATTCACTACAAAAAGCACTTTAGGGTTAAACAGTGAAGGTGCGTTTTTGTTCGCTTTTGATGTTATATTTGGTATATTTTGTGTATGAGCGCAAAAACGTCACATAAACAAAATGTTACAGGTTGACATTAAAATCTCATTAGTTCTTTGTTTTAGCGTATATGTGCGGTTTTGGACGCAGATAGAGATCTGCATTAGGACGCTAATATAAGCATAATTAATGCTGGACATCTACGTGAATTTGATTGCTTTATATTTTTGTACTGAAATGTTTAAATGTTAACGGACAAGGGACATATTTCTAGAATAATGGCTAGGCACCGGATGACCCGTAAGGTGGATTAAGATCTAGTTGGTATCTAGGCAAGCGCCTTTTTTTTTCGCGGGCTTCTGACAATCGGTTTGTTTGGCGAGTCTAGAGGGAGCTTTAAGCAGTAGACGTCTTTAAGCTGATATGATGATTAACTTTCAAATGGAAGCAATCTTTGCAGTCACCAACAACATCTTTTATTTAAAAAGATGACGAATAATTGTATAAAATAAATGATGAACTAGAAATAAAATCTGTGCAACAAATGATTTCACAAACATAATATAAGCAACGGACACAACACCTAGACTCAAAACTCAAAACAATTTATGGATTACTTATATTTTCCTACTCATTTATTACGTATTGTCTCGTATAGGCATCGAACCCACAACATCAATGCAGTGTTTAACGGCAAGGCTGCTGTTTAAACCGCTACGCTCTAAAAACAAATAAACAAATACTCTAAACACAAGTAAAGAGTAAAACAACAAATTCGGTACTTAACTGTAGTGCTTTTAAAAGCGTGGTATTTATAAATAATATACTACACTCCCACAAAGTGAGGTCTAATTAGTGCCAAGCTAGGCAAAACAAGCGCGACATAAAAATAACAAAGTTGGAAATGTTCTTACACGCGTTTTAACTTTTATTTTACTCGATGGCCTAAAAGCAGCTACAGCCTAGTGGAAATACCAACAGACTGCCATGCAGAGGGTATCGGATTCGAATCCACGGCGCGCACTAATGTCTTTTCGGAGCTATGTGCATAAATTATTAATTATCGCTTGCCCCGTGCCTCGGAGAGCACGTTAAGCCGACGGTCCTGCTGTCATGAAGATCTTTGACAGTAGTCAGTACCTCTGAATAAGCTGACACTAGTCTAAAACATGGAATATCGCTATCCCTTCGAGTTGCATTGGTCAGACAGACAGTCGCTCTGTAGAAAAGCTAATATACAGGTAAATCCAGTAAGACTAGTAAGCGGACTAAGGGCTGAAACTGAAATAACGCTAGGAGGATGTTGAGTTCTTCTTGTGAGAACCGTTCTGTTCACAGGTGATCTTGTGCTTTATCAGAAATCTGGATAAATACTGCAAGAAACTAAAGAACAATTTAGACAAAGATATCTCAGGGTAAATTGTTATGAAACCAATCCAAAAAATCTATTACATTTCGAATGTTAAGCTTTCTTTGCTTTTAAAGATACTTTTAATTTAAAAAGGCAGTGCTGTTATGCATTCAAGGTAAAATTGCTAATGAAACTTGACATAGGCTATGTGATTCATAGTATAATTATATCTCGTAGATACGTTACCTACGTAGTAATCAATCCGTAGAAACGGTACACTAACGCGCACATCGATAACTCCATATTATATTTTAATTACGGTTGACAGGATGTGTCAGTTTCACTATGACGCCGGGTCGCGACGTCACACACATATGTCTGACTTGCCAACTTGCTTATTGTTTAGCGCCCTGCTTTTGGTACGCCTATAACGTATCTACTTCTAATTTACTTGTAACATCGTTGCTCGCAGGTATTAGGATTATCAAAATTAAATACAAAAAGCACTTCCGCTTAGTACAAAATATAATAATGTCAGTCTTTACTCGATACTTGCAGGAGCTGTAACAAGAATTTTCTGCGAGACTACACAAGTACCAAGTTTAATTACTTTATATTTCCCTTGGTGGAAATGTTTCATAGTTAATTCTAGAAAACATTGTTTTATAAAATTGTAGCTAAGTAGTAATCCATCATGAGAACGAAACTTTTCCTTCAGTATTAATAACTAGCCGAGACATTACCAATCAGCAATTCAATTTTCTCCCACGCCCATTGAATCGGTGAATGAATGAGTGATGGGGAAGTTCGTCATTCACCCAGAGTTTCACGATGAAATTCGACGTGGGTTTAACAGCGGTCGACATTTGATTTGCTGAATGGAACGAATGAGGAATGTATTCAAAATTAGAATCAGTGAGATTTGTAACTTTCAGTTTTTGAGCGGCATTCTTAATATTGAGTGACGGTTCTGGTGATCCTGTTATGCATGGCTGACCTGAATTTGAACTATTGATGTTTAGTTCTCTTTGTTAAAACTAGAAAGGGATGGAAACAAATAATATAGTAAGACCATTAAGAGAATTACGTGGCAGCTAAGTTAATTCAGTAAATAAAAATTATTGAACTTCGAATGAAAATCTTTAACCAAAGGAGCAGTTAATATTTGATATGACATGGATGTAGTGAGGCCATAGATATAATAAATAAGAGTGAGACTGATCATAAAAAATGTAAATTTGCAGGCATATAAGCAACGGTTATTATTCTATAAATGGTTCCGAACCATGTTACAACCGTAGAAAAACCAAGTCGTGAACAGGGCTTTTAGAAAGAAAAACGAGGTGTGCGAGAATAAAAGTAAACAGCTAAGTAAGGATGAAAAACCACGAGATAGCAAGTATTAAATATAATTAACAAGAAATATACCTAATATTGTAACATTCCAGTGTTAAAAGTTGTATTTTCTACACAGAACTTTACTGCTTCCGTTAAAAATAAGTTTCTACTTTATACTATCCTGTTCCTTTATCAGCTTGTAAGGCCATATTTCTTTTTAGCTTATGTATTTTTATATCCGTGGTGCACTTCGATATATTATAGAATATTATTTATTTCATTATTTATTTCAAAAGCTTCCGATAGAAAGTTACCTATATAAAGTACACTTTCTGTTTATTACTACTCACACACTCCTTAATTTTATAATATCCTTATATTTTTAAGAGTATTTTTCCAGCAAGTAGGAATTTTTATGCCATAATTTAATAGATCATAATAAGATGTAGGTAGTTAAGCATCATGTTTAAATACGACACCATAATTACGCCGAATGGCGCAAATAATTGTGAATTCCCCGAAGCCTTAAGCCGAACATTTAAGTTACGTTTCCACTAAAGCTGAGTGAAGCAACGCAAATAATTTTACAATTGTATTTTTATAAAAAATCGGTTTACATTGTCGTTTTTAGGAGAAGTTAACCTAAAATGGTAATAATTATAAGTATGTAGAAACATGTACTGCAGTGCCCGTTAAATAAGAAACCACAACTGTATTAAAAAAAAATGCTTTGCCTTGACTGTAACTTCAGCTACAATCTATCACATTCGCGGTTAAAAGAATTTTTGAGTACCTTACGAAGTTTAAATAATTTAATTCATTGATTGCTCATAATTTGTTATGAGTAGCGGTCAAAGTAAATGTTGGGCCCAGATGATCTCACACTACCACAGAATATATACAAGCCCTAAAGTAACACTACCTACGGAGCGTCACTGTCATCGTCCTCACGACATCCCGGTTGCCTACAGCGTGTATTTGCTTTTGGCATTAAAATCAATCATAGTCTATATATATGTATAAGGTGGCGAGTACTGAATTCTCACAATCACAACGTTAACATAGATTAATACTAATATGCTGATTCTAGTTTTACCACAGAGTGCAGTTATTCTTTATTGCTGTGGATGCCAGATAGTAGTAGCTCTATTAAGTTCTTACTCACCGCTAAATAATATCTGGTGGATTTGCAGCCTTACAGCTCCACCATTAACCAAAAGACACGACTTCTAACATCTCTAAAACGCGAGTAGTTCGAATTACACTCATTAGTAATTTTAAAGAGTTATTTGCAGACACTAATTCGATGATGTTAAAAGATGGCAGTGGTCGTAATTAGAGATTTACCTGCGGTGTAATTTAGCTATGTTGTAGTTGTTGACTATTTTTATCTTATACTAGAGGATGCCCACAGCTACGCCCGCAGATTGTAATTTAATTTAACCGTGGGGATTTTGGTATATCCTTAGTCAGTTTACCCTTACTGGGAAAGAAGGAACATGTATGCCAAATTTTATGTTCTTGAGCTCAATAATATGTCCAGCAGGGGACGTCTTTCGGCTGATATGATGATGATGATGATTAGCTCAATAGTTTTGGCTGTGTGTCATCTGTCAGTTAGTTAGTAACGCAAGAATTTTGATGTGTAGGGGAAGCCCGGGCAAGACGCATATGTTAAGGAAAAGTATAAATAAAACAACAATCTGATAATCAATAAAACATTTTGTACTTTTAATTTGTACTTTGGTTACTCATCTTTGGAAAATAACAATAAAAATTACAAAACTTAAACATTTTTCTAAAAATAATATCCATTTTAAAAAGTTGTCAATTATTCGTTTTGCCCAGGGGGGTGGGGCAAGACGAATAAACATTAAGGGCAAAAAGGATAAACTAATAAAATGAACATTAATCTTGGCATTCATCGCAAAAATAGCTACCAGTTCCTAAATACGAAGTACCTATAGTCCTCATGAGCCCAGTTTTTGCACTCATCACACTGAATCCAATCTTCTGTTGAAGTATCAGTGTACTGATCAGTGTAGTGTTTCTCAGCGCACACCAAACAGTAGAATTCCGGTTTCGGGCTTATTTTGCGGTTTGGTAAGGCATGGTTTCTTCTTTGTCTCGCTGGGACCAGCTAACTCAGAGATTTTCGTCTTTTTATTAAAAAGGTGAATACACCTTTTTAAACGAATGCCCTAACCGTTTTGCCCATATTCGTTTTGCCCAACGCACTAATATCTACAACAAGTTATGACTTGAACTATTGCAAGTAGGTAGAATAAAAACAATAATCGCAAATTACACTCGTTTAAACTAGTAATCGAATAAAGTAATACTATTTCTAAGTAGCTAATTGGTAATATATAAACTTAGTATACAAACCTTTGCAAAAATCGTAAGTAAACAACACAATTTTATTTTTTTTATCTCCACAACACATACTCGCGCTTATTGTTTTGGTCAAACTGTCATAGCGTCCGCCGGCCGCACGCGGGTGACTATGCAAAATATATTAACGACATCTAGTATAGATTTTTTGAAAAAAGCATTATTCTTTTTACCTCGCTTATGCTTCTTGCCCGGGCTTCCCCTACAGATTGAGGTTATGTTGTTTGAAGTAGATTATTTTAACGCTAAAATCGTGTTTTTTATAATATATACTGTACAATATAACTTCCAGGTAGCTAAACAATACAAAAATAATCGTTCTATGTAATTAAGTTAAATATACTTCGCTCCTAACAATATTGTCTCCACTATACCAAAAAGAACAGTACCTAAATAATTTCAACTACCCTGAGTCCGAAAGTATTCGTCCGTCCGCAACAGCGATATAATGATGAAAATATATATGGCAGTGCCATGTCCCTTAAATTTCGTATTCCTCCTTCGTCCCTCCAATCAAGGGTCAAAGGGTCATTGGACCTTCCGTTAGAACCTTTTTTCGGGACAAAGCTTGACATGTTACTGAGAGTCTTGACGAATAGTACGCGCAGTCACGCACCAAACTGGTTTCCGATACACATACAAATTATCTTTTTATCTCGCTCTATGTTTTCTTAGGGAGTATAAGGGTTATCTTACTTTGTAGTTTGGGGTCACAAAGTACAGACTAGCCTCCAATCAGATAGGTTTCTGAGTAACCCTCACGTATCGCCGTTTCCTTATCCCTAGATGGCTTTTAAGATGACTTTTTGGTAAGCCTTAGTAGTTTTGTTTTGTAGATCTGCTGAATTGAAGAAGTTTCTTATTTTTGCGTTATTGGTTTTGTTCGTGCTCTAGGAAGGATGACATTTTGTCCAATATACCTTCTTTTTGTATCTTTATGTACTTCCAATATGCCTAAGCTGTTACTCAACTTTCATGCGCACGATTTCAACTGGTTATTATTAATATAATCCCCTGTGATGTCAGATTTCTTCTAATATTAAGACTCATTTTTTTATAAAACATGTTTTATTAAGTGTATGACTTATAAGCTTTTTACATATTATTTTAATTATGTTACATACATTTAAATACAGCACAAGGTCGCATCCTAGCGTTATTCCGATGGCACCCAATATTTACGTTTTGGAGGACTTCGGAGGACTGGAGAGGTTGCTTGGACTTACGCTTTGGAAAGCGTAAGGCCAACCAAATACACTCCAACTTTACTCAAACCAGATACGACAGATATTTGCACAATAAACATATTGCGAGGGCCCTCTGATCGGGTTAAGTTTAAGCACAGTTGACAGCTATTACGGACATCTCCATTTACGTAGTTGCAGACCTCTTACGAGGCCACACGATGCAGTGCACATTTGCTTAACATATATTCTCTAAAAACTAAATTATTAAACCAAATAATTAATATCTAACAAACTCGAAAGCTTTATTTGTCACAAAGATACATAAATCTTACAATGTCTTATCATTCCGTAGATTACAAAGAAATGACTATCCGTAAAGATATTCTTCAGAATAAGTCTTCCAAAAGCGGATTAAGATAAGTCAAAGTGGAATTAACCCGTAGAATAATCTAGAAACACGCCAACACGGTAATTTTCCAGTTGTCTGAAGATAATTGATTAAGGGTCTTATTACAAAACAAGGACTCAATTTATTCTTAGCTACGTATAAGTTATTGTTATAGATTAACATTCCTTCCACCTTTTCTTCGCTCATCGCCATTTTTCCTTCGCCACCAAATTTTTTTCAGCGTAATTGCAAGGCATTGTATTGCAAAGAAGAGGTTACTTTTTTAATCTTATAAAATACTTACATATCGCAAAGACTTAGTTAGGCAGAACGAATTATAATAGGGATAGAAATTTGATACCACAGCTCAACTTACTAATAACTCAGGGCAGGGAAGGAATATTTGTAGGAAATAATTAAATTTATTTTTTATGGTTTAAGTATTACAAGACCTTATAGAAATAAAAAAATGTGGATGAAGTTAAAAATTTTAAAACAGTTAAGAAAATTTCAGCTCAGTTTGTGTTGACGTCAATGTTACAACTTTAAATACTTTGGTTGAAATGTAATAACTGTAAAACCAACATAAGACGCAGTACAATTAAAAATATTGGACAACGGGTTTTGTGATGCAGTTGATTCTGAATCACTAAGAATATTCTGGCAATGGCTAGTCATTCTTCTTAATATTTAATTTCTTCCGTTACTGACTAACTTACAATTTGACACTCTAAAGATTAAAAAGGGAGTCTGCAGAAGCAGCGCTAGTACTCTAGTACTTATAAATTCTTAATGTTGAAAAGCGAAATTCATGAAGAAAAGCGTATATTTGAAAGCTTTTTCAGATAAATTATCACTTGTTGAACCACTTTACATTGTTTTATTCTGAATTTCCCAGACTTTGAGTCAATGTATTTAACCTTCGTCATAAAATAATTATAATTGTCACTGTTACATTTTTAGAGGGTCCATTGACTGCATTAACGGAAAGTGTTTCAATTATAAAAGGTTCTATTGCATTAAGTTTAATGTCTTTACGAATAGCCGCACTCATATTGTATTAATGCGCAAAAAGCCTTCGTTTCAATGTTAAAACTTTGTGTTAAGAGTTCTTTATAAGGTTATATTAAAATTTTTTTGGTAACAAAATGGTAATTACGACATCATAGATTAGCACTACATGACAGCCGGTAGTAACTTTCCGAGTAAATAATTATGTGCAAAATTGGTTAAAACAACCGTAGTCAGTTAACACCTGTGTCAATCAAACGGTCAGAATGCCAGGGCACTTTCCTAGTCGTGGATTATCTCTAGTCGTCAGATATTTTTTTATGTAAAAGGCGGCAAGCGAATAGACGGGTTGCCGGATAGAGCCCCCGTAACTTTCACTCACTTATAAAAACGCAACAGTGTGTAAACTGTTACTTAAGGTCGATATTCTGCGAGAGGGTAGTAAGTACTTCTCCAGTCGAGCCATCTCATTCATGCTGCAATCACCAAGGCTCTATACTAAATATTTCATTCTCTATACACTGCCTTACTAAAAACTTGACTGCTATAATGTTGTTTTTAAACAAAACTATTTGCTACAACCAAATTGAAAATAAAAATCCCTCTATTACCCCAAACAGAACACCACCCAACTAAAACCGTAATCCTTAAACACAAATATAATATCGTCAAGCCGAAGACCTACAAACACCCGGGGCCACCATTCTGCAACCACGAAAGACAAATACAGTGACAATAATCCGCCATAAACATTTCATTAAGCCCTCCGCTGGTACAAACTATGGGAACTAAAATTTCTCGCAGGCATAAGGACCGCAAACATTTCGATTATAGTGCCCAAATGTATAAGTTTGTGGGACCGCTCCGGGTTATTAGTTCTATCTCTTTTCGTCACTAAAAGCGATGGTATATTTAGGAAGGGTTTTGTTGGAAAATAGATTCAAAGATTGGACTTTTTTTACTACTACCAATAAACGAGACAGTGTTGGCCCTCATGTTAATTGGTAACTTTATTATGGATGATGGCGTGGATGTGTTTTATATGCATAGTTGTATGCAAAAATACAACCAAGCCTCTGTTTATCGCGAGGGTGGGCAAAGGAATAGGAGGAAGAGCGAAATGAGGGAGATGGAAATGGGTATTAAACCTCTGGTGCTCTCACTCACCGAACGAAACGCAACAATATAGGTACTCTCACTTATCGTCATCTATATGACTGATGGGTGACCGTGTGTGGCATTTACATCTGGGCGCTACCGTGCTTCGAAGGGCACGTAAAGCTGTCGGTCCTGGTTCTTGTCTAAGGACAGTAATCATTAGGTCATGTCGGAGGCCTTCGGGCGGTCTGAAAACTCCGACACCAGAGTTGGCCACACACTCGCACGAAAAACAAAGAAACAAAACAAATAAAGTTACAATGGCAATTTAACGATAAATTTTATTCGCGATGAAGTCAAATAGAAGGAGATTTATTCACCATGAATTATTGACGCACCTTTACTGTTTGTCAAATGCCCGCACATTTTAGGATATCTCTTCTTAGTGTACTCCTACGGTCTCCAAGGAACACGTATCTCAAATTTCAGCTTCTTGCGTTCAATAGATTCGGCTCTGAATTGCCTGTCAGTCAGTAACGCAAGAATTTTATAGATATTGATTTGAAAATGCATGGCCCCTGAATTATAATAAAAAAGATTATCGGAATATTCTCGTTCTAAACTTTGACCACGGCTCCGCCCGCGTGAGACTGTTTTACCCACTTAGTGTCAGAATTATGCCCTGTATTGTCAGCTATGCGTAGTCCATCAGTCAGTCAGAAACGCAAGAATTTAATATACATATACGTATCAAATAGGGGTGGCTCGAATGACAAGACCAGGCACTTGCAACAGTGCTGTACAGAACTATTAGTGCCTCAAAATTATGATAAATTTATTTAAGAAACCCTGATTAACATTTTGATTGTATGTTACTTCTTAAAACTAAAAGAACATATATTACTATTAGATTGGATAGTTGCCGTGTGGTTGACGGCATAGAATACAAATGTCACCACCCCCTATCTTCCCGTGGGTGTCGTAAGAGGCGACTAAGGGATAACACGATGCAAATACCATCTTTGCGTACAGACGGAAAACGGGTAAACTCAACATCAAACCCTATACGACTGCCTCGTTGGTCTCGCGGCATAAATGTGCACGTGGGATCGGGAGGTCCCGGGTTCGATTCCTGGGTCGGACAGTGTTATTGGGTTTTTCTGTCACGAAATTCTCAGTAGCAGCACGGAGTCTGGAAATGTGCCCGGTACGGCAATAGGCTCGCCCCTTATTACGTGGGACTAAAGTATATCTGGCGAAAAGTGGGTGTAGAAATACACCTCTGCCTACCCCTTCGGGGATAAAAGGCGTGACGTTATATACGTATGTATGTGGATAGCTCATTTGGCACCGCCTTAAATTCCGAAGTACTTGGTCGCATAATATATAACATTCTTGCATTACTGACTTACTCACTGACAACGCACAACCAAAACTTTTGGGCACAAAACCTTTATAGGGTATGTTCCTTCGGCGCCGTACGTTAAATTAAACTGTGCGAGCGTATCTGCATCAGGGCATCCTCTAGTTCATAATAAAGGTGGAAAGCCGTTAATTCTACGAAACTCTGAATGCTATTTACTGTAAATTCCATTTTCGGCCATGAGAGAGGAAAAAATATAAGTATTTTATTAGCGGATGACAAAAAGCTCCGGACACAATTCACAAGGGACTTATTCAGGTCAGCTCGAAAAGAATATTGTTAAAACCTTTTCAGAAAAAAACTCGTATTTCCTTTTTAATGTAAATTTTGTTAGTGAGCACCTAAGAATTGAATTAACATCACCCAGAATAATTTTATAAAAAAAATATGCAAGAATTCAATTACAGAAGAGCAAGATTTCAAAGTTAATTAATTAGCTCAAGTAATTCTATTAATTATCTATCAAATCTTGTGACTGTTTAGTCTTTGACTAATACTAATTAAAAACGAGACCTAAATAAAATACATCAATAATATTAAAATAAAATTTAATTAATACTAAGATAATTATCTGATATTTTACTTGTTACACGAAACGAAATCAAGTTAATGGAGGCCCGCAAAACAAAATGTTAATCATTGAGAAAAGGTTTTGCGATATCTGTCGTATCTGTGTAGATCGTAAAATTTAGAAATGCTTGCAGAGGTCACTATTTTGATCAATGACCACTTGTATGACATTTACATCAGAGCGCTTCCATACTAAAATATGTAAAACTACTGCCACGATTGTGTTTTAGTCTATTGCAGACTTTTAAATTAGACGGTTGCGAACATACCACGTATTTTCGACAAAAATTAAATTACGCTTTACGGTTTGGCCACGGGGACCGCCGCCGCCGCGACCTGCGACACGACCGGCGATGCGACAATTCGCGCGACGCGAAAATCATGCCACAGGCACACGCGTTCGCCGTCGCGACCAGTGTAGACCAGGAGCGAGACGACATTAGCTGAGATCTTTTTATGAAATTTTGCTCGACATTGTACGGACTTTGGTGCCAATATCACATTAGTTTCAACCCGGCAATCGAACCCGAGACCTCATGATCCGCTTACACTACCGCAAGATCACAGAGGCAGACTTGATATTGTGTACCTAACCACGGTATTGAAATCTATAGGTACTGTATTTTATCTTTATACAAACGGTCGGAACGCGATTTATACCTACAAGCGTCAGGCTCGGTACCCACCTAACCTACTGCATACCAAACTCAAGGCGCTTCGGTATACATTCTGTAGGTACCTACTGAATGCGTACTGACTGAGCCGACGCTTGTAGGTATTGTAACTCGAGTTTTGAGTTAAAATACGGAAAAACTTATGTAGGTAAGTGTGATCTAACTAACTAGGTATATATGCACTTCTAAAAACTTATTTAGGTATTTTGAAGTCACAGTCAGACACTTCAAGTTTATTTATACTGTATACATTTATGTAGATAAAGATAACATCCAGACGTTCCAAATAGCTAGTCTAACTAAAAATTCTAAGAATAATATCATGCTCGCGGAGAAATTAACTAAAAATTTTATACTGATTCAGCTCCGGCACTAGTCGCCGCGACTACCGCTCGACGCCGTGGCGTGCGCCGTACTAATTCATACATTTATTTTGGTCGCGCTACGTGTCGCGCGACTCGTCCCAGTACCGCTCGGTGCTATTCGCCGGTCGCGTCGCCGGTCGCCGCTGCGCGTGGCATGCTTAGAAAATTTCTATACATTAGATTCAGTCGCAAGTCGCGTCGCCGGTCGCGCCGCGCGAATTTTCGCTGGAGCGAATTGTCCAGGCCGTTAGTGACAAAATGGTTCTGCGACTCACCGTAGCCAATGAATACAAAATAATAGAAGCGTATTAACAAGACATCCTTAAGAAATTACGCTTCTTATGTAAATCTATGTAGCCAAATGAAGGGTTGGCAAGTCAGATCTAGAATGATGTGAATGAGTTCAAATCGAAAACGTGACCACAAGCCCGATACCCTTGACAGTCCAACATATTTGTTTGATTGAGACAAAAGGAAGTCCATTTTAAACGCTAAGTTTATAATAATGAATGGATGAATGCTTGTCAAACTTATTATATTTACTATATTTATACAGTGATGGACCGATCGTACTCAAAGAATTGGAATCTTTAGCACAAATGTATAAACATATTGCACGCATCCAAAATGAACGAGCCTATTTCTTTCTTAAGGGCAAGCTCATGTATCCATTATTGTAAGCAAATATAATTACTTTCGTTTAAAGGCTTAATATCTTAGAAAATATACCGTCCTTGTCTATTCAAAGGTCTGTAAGTAATTGCTTTAAGTTATAATAAAATGTGTTACTGGGTTTTTACAAATTCTCAGTAGCAGCACGGAGTCTGGTTATGTGCCCGGTAACGGCAATAGGCTCGCCCCTCTATTATGTGGGACCTAAAAATTTCATGGCGAAATGTGGGTGTAATATATGTAATAATAGAGGTGTAATATATATACACCTCTGCCTACGCTTTCAGGGATACAGGCGTAAATCTATATAAAAAATACACATGTAACATCAGTAAAGTAATATGGTTACTTTTAACTATCAGCAATATATTTTATTGTCAGCTAATGGTATCATACACATCTCTACATAGTCAATTGTGGCTGGTTGTGTGTGTTTCTATTTCTAAAAATCTACTTAACGTATTTTGATAAAACTTTGTATAATATGTTGCTTATACACCGCAATATAGCACTACTTTTTCCATAAAACCTGGCAATGCTTCCAGCATTTTGGGCAAATGGGCACACTTCTAACTGACGGTGATGTCGATGATTTTAATGACGCCTTTTAATTTTGTTTCAATTCTTTATGTTTTTTAATAATAATAATAAATAATAATATTCTACCATATTCACACAACACCATCTAGTCCCAAACTAAGCAAAGCTTGTACCATGGCATGGGTACTAAACAAAGGATAAACATACATATATACTTTTTTGTAAAAACATACATATTATACATAGAAACATACAGACCAAGATATTCATGATCATGTAGACAAATTTTTGACTTGAGCGGGAATAGAACCCGCGACCTTTGGCGTTGCAGTCGCTTACACTCCGGTAGTCGGTTCAATAATAAAATACATATGAAGTTAAAAAATCCCAGTCTTCGATCGAGATGGAACTATCCGTTAAAACAGGCACCTTTTCATAAAAACTATTTTCGTACTTATTTTGACTAACCCTACATGGTACTCGTATCCGTATAGTACCTACCGGCACGTTCACAAATCACAAATAAACAGGCTGACGCCGAACAAATATTGAATTAGACGACAAATATTTGGTGTGAGTAACTAACTGGATAGGTACTCATTGTGGAGGGTTTGGCTTGCTTACACGACTCATGACCAGTAGAAGCTTCAGATTTTGCCATTTTTTTCGAAAAGGCTAGAAATAGAAAGTAAGTACTGCTGGTTTTTTATATCTATATTATAAAGTTGTGGAGTTTGTTTCTTTATTTTTTGGTTGAACACGCTAATTTCAGGAACTTCTCCTATTTGAATAATTATTTATTGTTGTGTTTGATAGGGTATACCGCCGTTTGCCCGAATTTTATTTACCCTTATATCTTTTGCCATAATAGTCAACAGCCATAATATTCATTTCATATGACGTAATATTCATTTGCTCTACTCTTATTTGCTATATTAGTCACGTGCTAGAAGCTTTGTTTCCCATAAAGTCACTTACCATAACATCATTTGTCATAATCATTGTAAGCCCTAATTATCACATGCCCTAATTACAACATGCCCTAATTATCACATGCCCTAATTATCACATGCCATAATTATAATATGCCATAACAAAATTTGCCATCGACATTGGGTGTGAAACGGTTGTTATATCAGGAGAAACTGGATGCAATCGGGACTTTACCTCGACTTTTACCCGATATTTATTTCGCTGAAATAATGTCATTTGACCGTATTTTCAAATGCACTAATTTTATTTAAACTAATGTTTCACTAGACTAATAATGATTTCTTTGCTTTCGAGTGCCTAGGGTTAGGTCCGACTGTAATTCCAGTAACTAAATAGTTTATGTTAGGTTCTCTTTTGACCCTTAATCCGAAAATAGGAGCCCTGCGAAGCAGGGTTTCGTCAACTGCAGTTTATTAAACTATTTTTGGGTTAAGGGTCAAAAGAGAACCTAACATAACCTCGCGGTTCATAATAGTGTACTTGTGCCCACGCTGATGTATCGTAGTGAGTGTTGAGTATGGCAGAAAAAGCATAAAAGCAGAATTAACGCAGTGGAGATGCGATCACTGCATAGTATGTGTGGGGTGAGACTAATTGATAGAATTCCGAATGCAGTAATAAAAAAGCGATGTGGCCTGAAAGAAGATGTTGTGCCGAGAATTGAGAAAGGAATGCTGAGATGGTTTGGACACGTAGAGCTAATGAGTGAAGACAGAATGACTCACCAAATATATGAAAAGAGTAATGAATGTAGAGGAAGCGCGTGAGGTTTGTAAGGATAGAAGCAAGTGGCGTTCCGTTGTCTCTGCCTACCCCGACGGGAAAAAGGCGTGCGTATTTGTATGTATGTATGTATTTATGTAGTTCATCGCACCTAACCCTAGGCACTAGCTGTTGATAAGGGTAAGTTTAAAACTTTGGGATTTTAACCTTTCGAGCAAATGAACTTACGGGATTTTAAATTTTCGACCAAACACCCATTCGGCGTTTCAATAATCGGGATTTCGTCCATCGGTATTTTAAAATTCGGTCTTTTAAAATTCAGGTTTTTGATACATACCCATTAAAATACTATGTCTAATAATTATTATGGCGTTTAAATATTATGTCTAATAATTAGTATGGCAATTTAAAATATGAAAAACAATACGTATGGCAGTCGTATCTTATGGTATCTAAGTTTCGGGCAATTAAAAGTATGTCATATGTCTTTTACGGCAAACAAAACATTCGGGCATCTGAAATTTGGGTAAATGAAATTCGGGAATATGATGATTATGGTATATAATCTTCGGGTAAACAATACACAACCGTTTGATAGCCCATTTATCGAGGAAAGTTATGCATAATTATTGCATAATATCACGCTATGAGCCAAGGTAGCGGAGCAGTAGCCCTAAATAGAAGGCTCAGCTAGTTGATAAGGTCACTTTTTGACTGTCTTTTCACCTGACACACACCAGATTCTGTCAAAAAACAAGACTTAAACGCATACTGCCCGTTAACCTAGAGTTATGTAATAAGGAGAGACAGAAGGTCTGCAGCCACAAATAAATGCAAAATGTGGCAAATGTAAATGTGTAAAAAAATCACATAAACAATAATTCCATATTAATTTTCCTCCTTTAGTGGTGGATTTAGACTTTAAGATGATATGACATTTAGGACATATGTTTTAATACACGTGCTCGGTAATACAATTGTATCGGCTGTTGTATAACACAATTTCTAGGAGTATTTACAATTTGGCAAACATTACCAGACTTTGTTTAACAGCGCTTAACGCGTGCCAGAACATGTCACTCAGACGCTTACAACTCCAATTAGAGTATTTATGTTAGTTTATATTGTATACAATATAATTTCTGTGAATTATACACGAGAAACCTTTTATTGTCACATGTTTCGTTCCTCATTGCTTAGAGTTGTAGCTCTGTAAGCGTTTCTTACAAAACTTGTACCGTCTGTTCTTTTGTAAAATATTTTGAATAGAAAGGAAGATGGTTTAAGTGGTGATTTTGCCCCTTTAAATGGTACCGTTTTAATAATTTTAAACTTTCGTGGCTTGTAACCATAATAGTATATACATATGTAACGGTTCTATGTCGCGTAATTATTTGAAAATGCAAGGTAAAATACTTAAGTTTAGGTACAGTACGGTTAAGGGGCGTGGGTATAATTTACGCAAGTGAACTCTAGTTTGTAAAATGTTATTGTTTGTACAACCATATAAACCTTTCGTAATAAAAAAAAATATCTATACCAATATATAAAGCTGAAGAGTTTGTTTGTTTGCTTGAACGTGCTACTCTCAGGAACTACTGCTTCGATTTTAAAAAATATTTCGGTGTTAGATGGCTCATTTATCGAGGAAGGCTATAGGCTATATAACATCACACTATAAGCCACAGGAGCGGAGCAGTAGCCTTAAATAACGCGAGTGTAACTGCGGGCTCATCTGGTGTTCAATAAAATCATATTTCAATTGTATTACAACTCCTAAGACCGACATGGTTTAAGTTCATCTGCAGATAAGAATCGACCCAAGTTCAATCCAACTCAGTCATACCCGAAACTTCGCCGACGCCAGGGGTTCAGGGAATACGAATAAGTTTTAAACTACTTATCATTGTTATAGAAATGTATTTTGGGTACCTCTAAGTTATTATGTTAAAGTGGTATATTAATGAGGATTAGGCTACGAAGATATACATAATTTGTTTGGTAAATATAAAGGAAGAGGCCTATATCCAGCAGTGGACTGGTACAGGCTGATGATGATGAAAATATTTAAGCATTTTTGATCAGTTTAGAGAGCATGAAAAGCCGTCGGCTGTCAAGAGCGAAATTTCAATTTGGCAATAAATTGACACTGGTCTAAACCATGGAATATAGCTATCCCTTTTGGTTGCGGATATCAGGCAGCACTCGCTCTGTGGAAAAGCTTATATTCAGTCAAATCTAGTAAGACTAGTGAGCGGACCCCGGGTTGGAACTGTGATCTCGCTAAGAGTTTGGATGAACAACATCCTCTTAGCGTCCGAAAACAGACGTAGCTATATACATACGTACATACATAGTCTCACGCCTATATCCCCGAAGAGGTAGGCAGAGGTACATTGCTACACCCACTTTTCGCCAGCTTTATTTTAGTCCTTAATAAAATATAAGTCCTAAATGTAATAGGGGGCGAGCCTATTATTGCCGTACCGGGCACATTACCAGACTCTGAGCTGCTACTGAGAATTTCTTAACGGAAAAACCCCATAACTCTTTTCCCGACCCGGGAATCGAACCCGAGCCCCCCAGTCCCTCGTGCACATTTATGCCGCGAGACCAATGAGGCAGTTTCGTAGCTATAATTATATAATATAATAATTTACTTCCAGTGCCAGCACTATAAAAACATATTCCTGTACAAAACAGAAATATAGAATTCCTCCAATCAAATCCTAAGCTCACAAGCCTCTAAGTCTACAAATGAAATCAGAATCAATATCATTATTAATACCTTCCTCTTCCGAAGGCTTTCGCGGATCGTACAAATTCAAAATTGGACTATCAGATCACGTAGCGACTTGTCTTTGCACTAAATAAATTGAGCTCTTGATAAGGCGGGGGGGGGAGGGCAATGACACCTCTAGGCATGGGGCTATGTCGATGATTTGAATATTTGATGAAAATTCCGCTGTGGGTATTCATAATGTAATATCATTGGGTTTTTGATTGAATATTGTCGCTTGTGCCTTGATTTACTGAAGTAAATCTTATCACTGGTATCAAATAAAAGAAGGTGCTACAGAAGTTTATCTCAAACACGTAGGACGTATAGTGTAACTATAACTATATATTAAAGGAGATAAATTAGTTGAACTATTTTTTTATTGAGCCTTTGATAACGCGGTTGAATGACACCGCTAGGCATGGGACTATGTCGATGATTTGAATATTTATGAAAATTTTGACGTAGGTATTCGGATGTAACCTTATTGGATTCTTGATTGAATATTGTCATTTTTGCTTTGATTTTGTTGCAGAAAATCTGAGTAGCACCAGGGAAAAAATATGTCACTGTGACCATTAGTAATATATACAATAACGACAACCCAGAAAATGTGGAGTAACTGTAGTACATGAATTTTAGCCTAAAGCAACTAAATTATGCATTATATTATGAATTCTAAAGCAACTAAATAGTATATTGTTGTTCAGGTATTTACAACGTGCTACAAAATATCATCCTAAACCCTGGGACGCTAAATGTAACTATAACTTTATATTTTAAAAGCATAAATTGGTTGGACACATTTTTATACCGTACATCCCTAGCTCATTTTACTTCCCTTGACGCTCAGCGTTACAACGCGCACAGATATATCAGCACCTTTTCTTAAATTATTTATGTAGACTGTGTCGTTGAGAAATTGGTTGATTTGATTTTTGCTAGTCCTTATAGAAATAAAGTATCATTAAATATCGCAATAAGCAGTTTGAGAGACTACGTAGAAAGGTTAAATTTTCTTTTCTTCTTTAACCTACTCTCTTACTTAATTGTATCCTCTCTCCTCTCTTTCCCTTAAAATAAGGCTAATTATCCTTTACCCTATTTTTGAGTCTGTCTCATCATCTTGCATATTGCTCTAGTAAAATATGAGGGCATATTTCACTACACGTGGCACAAGGCAAGTGAAAACTTTAGTATTTCTTCGTAAATATGCTTGCTACTTCTACTTACCTTGATTCAGCAGTATTCTTATTTATACAACGTATTTTGAAATATCCAACACGCGTTCGGTCTTTACCTGCGGAGAAAGAAAACATATTGGTTGAAATTCGATCAGATAGCTTCGTATGGCTTTTACCGCAGTGCATAACGGCGTCGGGTGATAAGCCTTTCCAAGGATATTGAATGAAATATTAGTAAAATTGGGTAGACATGTTATGTACATAAATAGACTGACGCCTGTTTCCCGGAGGGGTAAGTAGAGACTACGGACCGCCATTTGCAAAGACCCTGTTATGTATTTTACTATAAACTTAAAAGTAACTCAGCACTGATAGCGAGACTTGTCGTTCGTAATAAGTCGTCAAAGTTAAACATAAACCGCGTTTGATATTCACATCAGAGTGCTACCCTGCTTCGGAAAGCAAGAAAAGCTGTCAGTCCCGGTTGTTGTCTCTAGACAAGGATAGTTAGGCTATGTCGGAGGCCTTTGGGCGGTCTGAAAAATCCGACAGAGTACGTCACACACTCCCATGAATAAGAAAAAGAAAGAACTTAAAAGTACTTAGAAAAAGACACGTTTTAGATAGAGTAGAATCGTGGCGGAGTCCCAACGTATGATATCCATGATTTGAACAACCCTAGGGCAAAGAGACGTCGACTCTCGCCGTGGTGGTTTTAGTGTGTAGGTCTCAGATGCCTTTAGGGGAAATATAACAAAATAAATCTATCTACACAACTCACCTGCCTGCCACAAGAGAGCTCGTGATATAGGTTTCCACGGTGAACAAAAACAATCAGATAGTGTAGAAAATATTTTTATCAGTTTTTATTTCGTACTAGAGAATTCTCGCAGCTACGCCCGCATATTAGGTATTTAATTCAACTTTTTCTGCCCGATCCCTTGGTATTTTGAGAAATCCTATCTTAGTGCACCCCTACGGTCCCCAAATAAGAATACATGCCAAACTTCAGCTTCTTTTGCCTAATACTGCTGTGCGTTGTTTATCAATCGCAAGAATTGTATATAGGTGAAAAACAGGGCAGCTAATACTCTATAATGAACAGTCAAAACATCAGTAACAACTAGTTTTATTTGAATGTTTAGCTATCGTAATGATGGATCTATGTTTTGTAATGAACTGTTTAATTTGCACATCTGATATAAACTCGTTACAAATAATAATGAACAAAATTATATCCTTAGGCCCACTTGCGTAACGTTTGATTTAAGTCACTCCTTAATTTAAATTGGTTGAACAGAATTAAAAGCATAAAATAATTTAAGTTAAAAGTATTTAGCGTCGTCTTGCACAACGACAACAACGCTTAGATTTAGTTAAACATTTTATGAGGTCGGTAAAGTAGTTTCTACGTTTTGTTTCATGGCATGAAGCCTTTTTGTTAAGATTTTAAAGATGTTATGCGTATGGTTTCGCATAAAACCTTAGACTATATATACTTTGAGCATAAAACAAAACGCATTGTCGTCGCCTAGCAACGAAATGACAATTGACAAATAATAACTAGAAACTTTTGAGCATTAACCCTAGAACCCTACATGGGGTGCAGGTGCACCCCACACCGATTTGTTTTCTAAATATCTCAATTTCTTTAATATCCTCGAATTCGCGCGTCGGAGTATTTTAGTTTGGTGTCAACCGCTCGCGTTACGTCAATACAGTGACGAGGGACCGCGTTGTGTGGTCGCCTGTATAAGTGCTGTGGGGTACGCCAGTACCCCAGTGTATTAAAATCGTAAGATTATTTATTTATTACGATTGATACATTTATATGTAATAAGTTATTAAATTTGATTATTTATTAAAACAATAGTCTTATATGAATTAAATATAGATATTTTTAGATATTATGAAGGTAAAATTCAATGAAGTTTATTTATTTTGTTTCGGATGGCTGTCAGAGGTTTGAATTACGAAGAAATAAGCTCTATTCTAGACCACAAATCTGGCTAGGAAGAAATAGAAGTTGGGACCAATTGTAATTCCTGGGTTCTTTACAAGTGTTCAAGATCAAATAATAAGCCAAATATAAAGTTTCAGCAGACAGTTTTGAAATAAGGTTTGGAACTGATACATGAACATTTTGAGGACCGTCACCGGATGCCAACTTAGTCCATTGCAGTGATCCTCAAAAAAGTACCAAATCCTACAAGCGCTGTTACTCAAACTACATTTAACTTTGTGTAATAAGGCTGATTTGTGATCTCAAGTTACCGATTATGTTTAATAAAACGTGTTTTCATGAATTGTTTTTTTTATTTTAAGGATTACAGTCATTTTAGTATGGGGTGTTCCAGCACCCCAGTGTAGGAATAACATGTGCGTCAAATAGTGTAGGATTCTAGGGTTAATAATAACACAAGTAGGTACATTGTTATCAGTTATATCATCATCATCATCATGTCAGCCTAGGGACGTCCACTGCTGGACATAGGCCTCCCCCTGCTGCGTCGTCCGGTCCAGTTATATAATTATTGATAATTTTCGTCGCTAATGACAAGATGCCAACATCAGTATGACAGTTCTTAAATAAAATTAGCCACTAAACAGCCGAATTTCGGTGATTAATTTTGACAGTTCTTAAATCATATTACTCGACAAATTTTTCGTTGTGCAAGACGCTAGTGGTGTTTAATATTTTTTTTCTCGTTAAATACATCTTAATTCAATTTAAGAATCGTTGTGCAAGTGGGCCTTAGTATTTAATTGGAATGCAATCCAAAACTGAAATATATGACGTCATTTCACTTAAAATTTCTGTGTCACAATGTAAATTGTATTTGTGTTGCCACAGGACAATTTCTCGTAGTTATATTTGTTCAAAATTAAGTTCCGATTTAGTCTCGGTGTCATACTTATGTCATCAATGATAGTCTCCTAAATTATCAGATACTTGAATGAATACTTGGCGAAGTGTGGGTGTGTATAACACTTCTGCCTACCCCTTCGGGGATAAAAGGCGTGAAGTTATGTTATTATGTTATGTTATGTTGAATGATATCGCAACTAGATCGCAAATAGAAACAAACACACCAACAACAAACTATTTGAGTCAAATTAAACAATAATGGTCTTAAGTGCAGCAGATTACAAATTGTGTTCTAATACTTCCCGGTTCTCAATCGCGTAATAATTCCTGTGCATCATAACATCCCTTTGGAGTCCTCAGTTTGATAAAGGCATCTCATAATTTGCGTCACAACAGCATGTGCGCCAATTACATGATTTGGCTGACTATACCACGATGGCCAGACGAATAGAAGAAAAAGAAAATAATTATTTATTATTATGCATGCCAAAACATCCATATTTAATTTTAAATAATGAAGCTATTATGATCGCTTCACAAAATAATCAGTGATATAAATGTTCATTCCCAGAATCACATCCCGCTGGCCAAATATAGGTCGTTGCAGGAATAAACTTGTTTACATTCTTCTATAACGTGAAATATTTTGTTTCCACGAATGCACGCTGCGTCTACATTTCGAACTAAAATTATTTTGGTATAAACTGTAGCATATCGTAGCAACGGGGGCCTCATTCCTAGAATTTATTTCATTATGCAGAGGCATTTTTGTTTTGAACTACCTGCTCTAAAACACTGACACATAGCTTTGTTTATTTATGAAGAGCAGTATTGTTTTGGTTATACAACAGTTTTTTTGTTTTCAATCAAAATTATGTGTAATTAAAAAATATTTGCAATTTCGTTTATGTTGTGTTATCAAAATAGCAAAAGTATACTATTATGTTTGGTGTTGTAGTCTATTAAAGCAAATTGAAATAATTTAATCTATTTGCATTCGCTCTATTTGAGAAAACCTATAGTTTTAGTTTTTACTACTAGTATTTTGCGGTGCTGGTTTTCTGGAAATGAAATATAAAGTGAAATCATTTAGTATAATTATGACGTTTAAAGTGCGTTTTTTATAGTAAATTATGATTAGTATTTTCTCTGACCTAATGTTAATGGTTTCCATCCTTATTAAGACGATTGTTGAGAATATCTAGTCACTTAATTATTTCTGGGACTATGGATTTAAAGTTTAAAAAGTATACCAGGACTGCTACCGAGATATTGTAAAGGCCACGATGAAAAATTTCATATATACCCTGTTTTTTTTTCTTTTAAAATGAGAACTCCCGCACTAGGACTGAATCCTGTGTCGCGGAGGACTTTACAAACTACAACCCACGGACACAATGAACACCCAGCCTCGAAACAACAGTTTATGAATCACACGAAGTGTTGTCTCGTGTCGGATCGAACCAACAACACTCGGCGCAAAGTTAAGCAGCATGGCAACCGCTTAAACCACTGCACCAACGGCCACGCAGTAACATTTTTTAATAGCTTACTGATAAGAGGCGCAAATTTTGATATATTAAAGTAACTCAACAGATCCAGTTACTAAGCGAGTCTATGAAACAGATCGACTGTCCAAAACAGACTAATGAACTTTTAAGGGTTAGTACACATTTTACAGGATAGCGGTAAACATTATACATTTTAAATTGAGTTTAAAATCATAGGTACTTTTTTATATGTTGTAATATGTATCCTTTGACTTGAAAAGCTCTACGTAAAGTAAAGCTACAACATTAAAAACGAGTTTTACTTATGTCGATAAATATCACAATTAATTAGGTAAAAAAATAAATCAATGTATTAGGAAAGCCCCACTATATGCTAGGAACCTGATTTAAGGGCCAGGAAGTGGACTTAGCTGGGTCCTAAAGCTGGCACTCGATAATCTACAAGGGTTGTTTAAAGCCGTGGATATGCTTCCTGGCAACAGGATTTCCGCAGTGTTGCTAGTCTTATTTCACTGCGTAGGAGTCGAAACAAGCGACGAAGGAAAATACACGAAGCAAGTGATAGCTTTGGTAAGAGACGGAAGACCCGATGCCGATCCGTCTGGCTAGCGTGGTATAGTTGAAATCAAATCCTCTATTGACTCACAATGCATTGTGACGCAAATTTGGAGACTCTGTCCAGCAGTGGACTGCGAGAGGCTGTTTGATGATGATGTAAAGTCGTTTTGATAGGGAACGTTAATGTATTAACCACGCATAACCCCTTCCCTCTATGACGTTCACATTCGCTATTGTGTCATGTCACACTTTAGTATGAATCGCTGTCCTCCGCCTAACGCATTCTCAAGCCTAACAAATGACTTGTCAAAACATACCCCTGTAAAGTTACAATGTTTGTTCAAAAACTTTTTAACATTCCCCTTTAATGGTTTAAAGTTTGTATTTGTTTGTGTGAATGACATAACCGGAGGCGAGAGAGCATCTCTCCGTTAGTAAACAGTTTCTATTTATCTAGTTGAAGGGTAAGTAATTTAAACAATAGGAATGATATCCCCATCACAAATAATAAACTAAGCTCGTTGTGTAAAATAACAATTAAATGGGGCGATATGAAAATTACTCTGATGTTTAGAAAAGTAATGTCTGAATACAACGTTTTTTGAAAAATACGACATTACTGTAGGGAAACCAGAAGCTGTTGGATTCAAAGCTACGCTACTCTTACGGTGGACACCACAGAACTTTAAATCATATGCGTATCAAACTAGTAAATGTCACTTGCCCACGTTAGCCCGTCGGTCCCGGTTGCCTCGAGGAGCTCTGATTTTCGATCCAGTGAGTAATACCATGTTAATTAGTTTAATCATCAAACATATTTTCGAACTCTATGCCAGTTGGAAAATGTCTTAACCAAAAATCTATACATGTGTCATTAACAAAATTAGTTCATAATATCACGAATCAGTAATAATCTGCAAAATTAAGAGAAAACATGCGACTAAATAAAATAATAAGTCATGTGTTCACAAAATCTTTTCTATAACAATTTTGTTCGTTCGCTATGAGGTCTTCTGTCTTCACGTTTCACATTTACATGTAGGTATATGCGAGTATATCGACACACACGTGCCTACGTTACCGCCTTTCTAAGGCTGTGTACCCACTGACGTATAACGGCACTGCACGGCTCGCCTTTCATCTAGCAAGAAAGTACCCCTATAAGAAAGTACTCTTTAAATTAGAATAACTTAGTCGCTGACTTGGAAGAGCGATTAGAAGTGTCCTAATTTAACATAATACTGTTATGATTTAATACTATATTTTGACTTCGCATAGAGGACCTCCAAAATGTTTGTGTTGTAGGGCTTTTCGCTCACAAAAATCTCGTATTTAGGCTTGCTATGACGTTGATCAATAAAACAGAAGGTCTTTAAATAACCTGTGCCATTTTTTTTAAGTTCAAGCAGTCTTACTTAGAGGGCAATCAGATTTCACACAACTTTGGTTCATTATCACACCAAATGTTATCGAAACGTTCTTGAAAACTCTGAGACAATCCGACAGTTGCAACACGGCCTGCATAAGCTTAACCCAGCTATCGAACGTACGATAATCATCAATACATTTTTTATCTATTGCATTAAAGTTAAGCTACACTTGTATTTTGTCGAATAATCTTAAAATATGCCGTACGCCAGTAGGCGCAGACCCTAATACGACGGTGCCCGTATATCCCGAATCTCCCTCAAACTCCTGCAGCCGTGTGATTGCCGTGAAACATATTTGATTCGTGTTTTATTGTAATAATATCGGAACGTCATTCCAATATGTTCGTTTTGATAAGAAAAATGGAGGTAAAGGGATTGAATTTCATTTTATAATCATTACGTGTGCTTTCTTTGTAATAATAAATAGGGATTCGAAAGGTAATAGGTCACTTATGTTTTGGTATGGTTGTGGTAGTAATAAATATTGTTTAATTTAATTTCATTTTACGTTTCCATTCAATTTAGCAAATTCTTTTCGCACATGCTAATTACCGTATTAATTAATGGAAATTATATTCATAAAAATGGAAGGAGAGAAAGAAAAAGATAAGTAAAAAGAATCGGCAAGTGAAACCGCGAAGCATTTCTAGTCGTATTACTTATTCAGTTTGTTAGCATAGGAACCAATATCTCACGTCAGAATACAGGCTATCCTTTGAAAATTATAGTATCCAATCTATAACAGGCTAATCCCTTAGGTTTGATTTACAATCATCATGGATTTCAATAATCCTTAATTCTAGTAAGTTTGGTCTTTGCTGAATATGAATTTGGATGTCTCTTGATATATAGATTGTCGCTTCGTTTAAGCACCAGTTTTGAACAATAACGATGTATTTTACAAAATAAGTAAACATTTTACAGTGTCATTTGCCGTGTGGTTGACGGCATAGAATACAAGTGTCACGATCCCCTATCTTCCCGTGAGTGTCGTAAGAGGCGCCTAAGGGATAACACGATGCAAATACCATCTTTGCGTAGAGGCGGAAAACTCGACATCAAACCTTATACGACTGCCTCGTTGGTCTCGCGGCATAAATGTGCGCGTGGGATCGGGAGGTCCCGGGTTCGATTCCTGGGTCGGGTAGTGTTATTGGGTTTTTCTGTCACGAAATTCTCAGTAGCAGCACGGAGTCTGGAAATGTGCCCGGTACGGCAATAGGCTCGACCCTTATTACGTGGGACTAAAGTATATCTGGCGAAAAATACACCTCTGCCTACCCCTTCGGGATAAAAGGCGTGACGATATGTATGTATGTATGTTTACAGTGTCTCACCAGTATACCCGAAGGAGTAGGTAGAGAGGTGAATAAAATTATTACAACCACATTACGCCATGTTACGAATTTAAGGTCCCACGTAGAAGGGGTCGAGCCTACTGCCATTACCGTGCCATTACCGGGGCCACATTGCCAGACTTCGTGCTGCTACTGATAATTTTAATCGGTGTATGCAACAAATACTCCAAAACTGAGCACGCAGGTGGCGGCTCGCGAAGCGCCTGACCGAGGCACACGCGTTCACATAGGGCAGTTAACGGCCGCGGAAGTAAGCACAGCCCTTAGGCGTCTTAAGCCTAAGAGATCAGTGGGTCCTGACGGGATTCCTCCGTTCCTAGTGAAAGACTGTGGAAGGTTGCTCACCCGCCCGCTACAGTATTTGTTCAACCTTTGTTTAAAGGAAAACCTCTACCCCGATGGTTGGAAACTTACAAGGGTAACGCCAGTCCCAAAAGGTGCCCCTAGTTCGAAAGTCAGTGACTATAGACCAGTGGCGGTTTTGTCGACTTTCGCGAAAATCTTTGAGTCAGCACTAGGTTCTTGCATTTCGGGCCAGGTTAGTGCACACCTTAACAATGCGCAACACGGATTCCGTGTAGGGTGTAGTACTAACTCAAACCTCATGTGCTTCATGAAGTACGCGACACCGGTGCTCGACTCAGCAGCGGGAACTCAACTTGACGTAGCCTATTTAGATTACCAAAAAGCTTTTGATAGCGTGGATAACGATGTCCTCCTGACAAAGTTTGCGTTGGCAGGTTTTACCCCGGACTTACTAGATTTTTTGCGAGCTATCTAGGCAATTGGAAGCAGTACGTGGAGTATGGGGGATACGTGTCTAATCCATATCTTACCCTTTCAGGAGTCGGACAAGGCAGTAATTTGGGTCCACTTGCATTTATTCTTATGATAAATGACTTGCCCGAGGTGATAAAACATGCAGGTTGTCTACTTTTCGCGGATGACCTAAAATTGTTCTTAAGTGTGAAGGACCAAGGAGACTGTGAGAGGCTCCAGAGAGATATTGACCTAGTAGTCGACTGGAGTAATAAAAATTGTTTATATTTTAATATTAAAAAATGTACCATAATGACGTATACACGCGCAATTTCACCTCTGCATTACACGTACCAAATGAACGGAGAAACAGTTCCTCGCGTTACATCCATGCGGGACTTAGGCGTCATGTTTACTCCCGATTTGAGGTTTCGCGATCACATTGTGCAAGCTTGTACTAAAGCTTTTAGATGCTTGGGTTTTATTATGCGAGAGACAAGGGACTTCAATAACGTAGCAGCAGTAAGGGTTTTATATAATGCGCTAGTAAGAAGCAGACTGGAGAGCAGTGCTATTATTTGGAACCCCCATGAAGCTAAATATAAACTTATGGTGGAGAAGATACAAAATAAATTCGCCAGGTACTTGTATCAAAAACTATACCGAGTATATCCTTTCTATCCGCTTATGTATCCAACATTATTTGTCCTAGGCATGGTTGGATACTATAAGCTGGAAGTGAGACGGGACTTCGCTTTGGCTAAGTACGTCTTTGAGGTGTTTCGTGGCAGATAACATAATCCCGATATACTGGGTTCATTAGCGCTGCGTGTTCCAAACACTAGGTTACGCCAGGCAATTAGGGCAGAGCCATTTCACGTACCGGTGACGCGTACAGAAAGTGCGAAACACGCTCCTGTATTACGAGCCACCCGTATACTCAACATGGTAGCATCGCGGATTGATATATTTGTGTGTTCATTGGCGGAATTCGAGAGAGTAACACTTATGTGCTTATGTAACTAGATTAATCTTTTATATTTTTGTGTGTTTGTTTTTACTTTTTATTTTATTATGTTCTTAGTTTTATTTTACCTTTATTATGTTTGCTGTAGTTTACTTGTGTTTTAGATTTAAAGTTACCTTTATTGAACCTTATTGTATATTTTAAACTTATTGTCTACTTTATCGCATTGGGTCTTGGCCTGTAATGATAAATGTGTGCATGATTTGATAAATAAATAAAAAAAAAATTGGCAAAAACTCAGTACCAGCTTTGCCCGACCCGAGAATCTAACCCCATCAGTAGACACATACGCTATCCATTGGACCAAATATTATTTAATATTTTAGATGCTTATACGTCCCTTGCTTTAATTTAATGTATGATTTTATTACAATTTTAGAAATAAAATAGTACCTATAGATAGACAAAACAAATTTGCTGAACATTTAAATTTAAAATAAGTCCCTTTTAACAGCTCTTTGTAATGTGAGTTATTCCTTGAACCGCAACTATTTTAAAGTGCAACGAACAAACCGCAGCTAAATGATTCCTTTAAAGGCAACCATTAGTTGCGCTCACAAATTTTCAAACGCTTCTGGTAAACAAAGACTTTTAAATCAACTGCTTTAATTGTTTATTTGTTTTAAACGGGAAACAACGATGCAACCAGAAAAATATAAATAAACTTGAAACTAAGAATTGAGCCGCAGTTGCCTTGATAGGTACTAGGGTATCAGAAATGAACAGAACGTGCGTCTAAATAATCTGGTAACAAAGATTTTTGATGTACATCGTTAAACATAGTATGTTACAAACTCAATTGAATTGTTAAATGTCGCTTGCCGCTTGTCTCGGAAAAAACGTTAAGCCGTCGGTTCCGGCCGTCATGAGGGTCTTTGACAGTCGTTAAAGGTAGTCAGTACCTCTGAATAAACTGACACTAGTCTAAACAATAGAAAATCGCTATCCCTTTGGGCTGCGGAGGTCAGAAAGGCAGTCGCTCTCCGGAAAAGCATTCAGCCAAATCCGGTTAAACTGGTAAGCAGACCCCGGGTTGCACCTGGGATAACGCTAGAATGAGTATGTGCTACAAACCTAACACGCAAACCATCATTCAACTAGCGAATTACCTATACCATACCATATAACATATAATATAGGTGCTAAACTCAACACACTCTACAATAGAGCAACCAACTCTACATAGAGCTCTTACCGAAATACGTTTTATTTGTGTTTTGTTACCTCTAATCGTTTACGACGTCTGTATAGATGTGTTGTGAGATTGTTACCCAGATATACTTGTGAACGATCAAGGAATTTAGGGGGTAACGGTAGGCAGATAATATTTTTGTTTGTGTTTTGTAAAAAAATAAGTTTTAAGTCCGACGCCGCAATCAACATATTTTTTTAAGTATTTGGAATTCTATTATCAATTTCGAATTAATCAATACAAGAAATCTTTTTCGCTCTTTAAAATTGTTTAAGGTAAATACTGAAGCATGCTTTTTATTACCACGCTAATAAAATATGCAAATGTTTTCAATTTCAACTTTAGACTTTTCTTCTGCATACACGTATTATGAGACAAACACGAGTGCCATTCCCACAAGTTAAATTTATATGAAACAACTAACATATTGCTGTAAACAAACTGCCGTTTATTTAGGACTTAAACCATTTCAACAGCATCTGCTTATTTGCATCTCATTATATAAACATAAATAGAATTGTACTTTACTTGAGGTGTGCAAATATTTTTGCACGGGATCATATTATTCATTTTATTTTACCCTTCATTTCCTATGCGGACTTGCTTGGTGTTTATTTATGAAAGAAGGGATTTGATTTGGCGTCATACGACCCGTTCACTTTGGCTCGGCTCGATTTGATAACCGAAGATTTTCATTACATCATATACAATGTATGTGGCTCGAGATGGATATAATAACATGAATATTATCTGAAACCTGAAGAGAAGTCATTGCCGCTTAGTGCATATGAAATGAAATGAAATGAAATGATTCTTTATTTCGTGTAAACTTTGTATATAGTGCTTACGAAACGTCAATTTTAAATTTAGCAGTTGTACAAGTTTATATTTTTAAACATGTTGAATTAGAGCAGCTCAATCCCAAGCATTTTTGTCGTCTATATAATCGGAAATTTTATAATATGCTTTTAAACACAATTTAGTTTTAACAATTATCTTAAATTTATTTATTATTAAATTTTCTTATACTAAGAGGGAGCTTGTTATAAAAGCGTATACACTGCCCCATAAAACAGCTGCTTATTTTGTAGAGGCGGGTGCTATGAACTACAAGATTATACTTATGTCTAGTATTTACAGTGTGAAGATCACTTTTTTTACTAAATTTGTCAATATTCTTGTGGACATATAACAGATTATCGTATATATATTGCGATACAACAGTTCGAATGCCTATCTCACTGAACTTTCCTCTTAGAGAAATACAAGGACCGAGGTTGTAAATTCCCCTTATTGCTCTTTTCTGCAGAACGAATATCGTGTTAAGGTCTGCAGCATTCCCCCAGGGAAGAATCCCATAAGACATGATACTATGAAAGTAACTGAAATAAACCATTCTAGCTGTATCTATATCTGTAAGGCGTCTAATTGTCCTAACTGCATAAGCTGCAGAACTAAGTTTGCCCGAAAGTCTTTCTATATGCGGGCCCCATTGGAGTTTGGTATCAAGCATAATACCAAACATAGTTGTCCCGACGGGCTCAATTCTGGATTCCTTAAGTTGTACATTGGTTTCCATCTGTTTAACATTGGGCATTGAGAATTTTAATAGTTTGGTTTTCTTATCATTAAGTAATAAATTCTTTACATTAAACCAATTAACAACTTTAGAGAGTGCATTGTTTACTTCGTCAAAATGTATCTGTTGTCGTCTAATGTTAAAAATTAAGGACGTATCATCCACGAACAACACAATCTTATGATTCTTTTTTACATAATAAGGTAGATCGTTAATATAAATAAAAAAATGAAATGGTCCGAGGATTGACCCCTGTGGGACTCCCATTTTCAAGGCAGAACCTGGAGATGTCTTGTCATGGATCTGGACCTTCTGGATTCTTTTGCCCAAGTAAGAAACCAGGAGATCGAGAGCTTTGTTCCTAACGCCGTAATGATACAATTTTCTGACCAGAGTGTCATGATGTACACAATCAAACGCTTTTGACAAGTCGCAAAAAATACCTAATGCATCTTGCGACTTCTCCCAAGCTGCAAACATGATTTTGAGTAGCTCAACTCCTGCGTCAGTAGTCGAACGACCCTTCGTAAATCCGAGCTGTTTCTCGTGGAGTAGATTATGTCTATTAACCTCTTGTATGCCGGAATGCCAGACACAATTAAAAAGCTATTGTGTCTCGCGTAGATCTGCGTTCATATATCGATACAAGGGGTTAAAATAACTAAGCAACTGACTAAGAATTAATTTTTCAAAAATTTTACTAAGTGTCGGCAATACAGAAATAGGTCGGAAATTGGAAGGGTCGGTTGTGTCACCAGATTTAAATAAAGGTATAACTTTACTATATTTCATTAAGTCAGGAAATATTCCAGAAGCAACGCAACCATTGAATACCGCTGCAAGATGTGGAGCAATTATGCTAATAATAGATGAAGTAGTCTTCACTGACAGTCCCCACAGATCCATTGTCTTTTTCATATTTAAAGTTTTAAATTGTTTAAGAATATCGTCAGTAGTAACAACAGTGAATTCAAAGGCTGCATCACATTCTGGCACGCAGTCCCTAAGAAGCATTTCAGCAGACATGGAAGATGAGTTGAGCGACTTTGTTGTCACTATAGGTATATTAGCAAAGAAATTCTCAAATTCTGTCGCAACTTCCAGATCCTCTGAAATACTCACATTATTGATTTTTAAAAGGTAGTCGCAGCTGCGTGCTTTGGCTCTGCCAGTTTCATTGTTGATGACATTCCAGGTAGCCTTTATAGTGTTTTCTGATAATTTTATTTTGTTTCTCAGATAAATAGATTTTGCTGTGTTACAAGCTTGTCTAAATATTTTGGAATATTTTCTTACGTAATTAATAAAGGTCTGACTATTATTATAAGACTTTTCATTATACAGTTCATATAACCTAATCCGGCTTTTATGAATTCCTTCAGTTGCCCAATCACTAAACATCAGACGGTCAGTTATACCAACATACTTTTATATAGAAGGTATCGGTTCCGATCTGGTCTTGGGTTCGATCCCCAGGTACCGCGGGCACACACTTCTGACTTTTCGAAGTTATGTGTGTATTAAAATGTTAATTATCGCTCGCTTATAAATGTGCCCGGTAGATGGCAATAGGCTCACCCCCTATATTACATTGTGACCGAAATATAACTGGCGAAGCGTGGGTGTGTAATACACCTCTGCCTACCCCTACGGGAATAGGATGTGTGAAGTTATGTTAATTATGTATCGGTTCCAAGCCTACGGCGCGCACCACTGACTTATCGAATTTTGTACGAACTTTACATTGTTAATTTATATTAATTAAATTTGCACAATGAAAACAGAATATTTTTCTAATAGTCGCAGATACGTAGTGTTTTAAGTTAATGCAGTAAATGAAGTCATGCTCATACATTGATATAGTAATATATTATATATAGTTGTGGGAAGAACATAATGTGTCAAACATTTGGTTCTAAAAATAACTATACTGCAGTGACCTTTCAAATGTCATTTCATTCTGGCAAAAAAAAATATTTACTATTTGACTGACACAACTTTACAGGTCTATCTCTTATTCACATAAAACCGTCTGACTCTTTGTATATGCATATGACAAACAATTCATAAAAGCATTTGTATCCTCCCTCCCACGACTTTCACAATCTCTTTGAGCTTAGTACCTATTCGACTATTGACTGCACCAAAAGCGAAACGTAAAGGCATTGAAACAGCAGATTGAGCGGAATGTATTGAAATAGCCATGTGCAACAAATTCTGAACACTGGAATATAGACTAGGAAATAGAGAGAACGCTGTGCGCTACAAGAATTAAGAATAAAGCTACAAAAGGGGATTAAACGGAAATCTACCGAATGCATTCGGCATTGTATAAGCTTTGCTCAATGATAAACTTACGATGTTTAGTTAGGGAGTTTGCTGCCAATTTGAATCTGTACCTCTGCTTAAAGTATTTAGCTTTTGTGCTGCTCTAAATTTCAAATAAAAGTAAACTGGACTCCGCACATCCACTTGAATCATATGTACACCTAATAGTCCGTAGGAGAGCGACCTTCACCGATCTGATAATTAACTACAAAATTAACTTTCCGCAGGAATTATAAGAACAATAATATAGACTGCCTTTGTGGTCTTGACTGCAAAATCATCGTTGTGTTTTTATCGTTATCTTAGTTGCAACCCAGGATTCGCTTATCTTCATGACTGAAGGACCGACGGCTTAGCGCGCTCTCCGAGGCACGGGGCAAGAGATAACTAACAATTCAATACGCCCAGAACAGAAATCTGCATGGCAGTCTGTTGGCATCTCTACTAGGCTATCGCTGGCTGGAACAATCTATGTTCATAATAGAGAAAATATTCTAGTTATTTCATATCTTTAGTTGCTTGCCCTAAAATCTTAATATATAAATTCCTTGCGTTACTGACTGACTAACAGACACGCTACAGCCGAAACTATTGGGCGCAGGAAGCTGAAATTTGGCATGTATGTTCCTTAGGGACCTTAGGGGTGCACTAAGAAGGGATTTCCCAAAATTCCCACGGGATCGGCCAAAACGAGAAAATTTTAAAAAATTGCAGGAGTAGCTGCTAGCGTCCTCTAGTCTTTAATATAACCAATCTATCACCATCAAAACAAACCCAGCAACTTAAACCCTTAATTTGAGAGCAAATATTAATTCCTATCATTGGTACTGCAAATTAAATGGCGCTGTTTATTATCAATCACGTTCGCGTTGACCTTGCCGACGGAATGGCCAATGGGCTGAATTAAACGAGATTCAATCTGCAAACGGACGGCGGTTAAACAAACTGAATTATATATTATGTATAAAATAGTGTATGTCATGGGCTGTTCAGAGTGAAGGAATTGAGATGAATTCTGCAAGGTTCAGCAAAAGAAAATAATTATGTAGTACTCCGTGTGGTAACGGATTAAAAATACGGAATGTCACCACCCCATACCATCCCATGGGTGTCGTGAGAGCCGACAGATGGAGCACATTATGCAGAGAACAGCACTGTAAGAGAAGGAAAACTTGATATAAACCCTTTACGAACCCGTTTGGCCAGCGTGGTATAGTAGGCCAATTCCTCCTTTCAAAGGAGAGGCCTAGTCCAGTGGACTGTTAAAAGCTGAGGATGATAATGATGATGATGATGATATGAATACTATATGAATTACTGAAGGCCGATTGTCGTATTTTTATATTTTACTAGAGAAGGCCAGCAGCTACGCCTGAATTTTTTTTTAATTTACCCGTTTTGGCTGATCCCGTAGGAATTTCGGGAAATCCCTTCTTAGTGCACCCCTACGGTCTCCAAGGAACATACATACCAAATTTCAGCTTCCTGCGCCCAATAGTTTCGGCTGTAGCGTGTCTGTCAGTCAGTCAGTAACGCAAGGATTTTATATATTAAGATAATTTTATTGCATGGGAAGACAATTGAACAAGCGAGTCACCTGATGGTAAGTGATCACCGCCGCCCATAGACACTTGCAATGCCCGAAGTGCACAAGTGTGTTGGCGATCTTTAAAAAAAGAATGTGCACGCTTGTCAAAGGAATTGTAACAGAAATTGACACTGTATTTTGAATCAAATGTGATTTGATTTTTAATTGACTCAATCAGTTTTCTGTGTTATCGTCTCTACACTTAGGTATATGTATGAGTTTGATGTTGACACATAGTTTGGCATTTTGGTGGATTTACCATCTAGTCGCGATAGCATTCAAATATCAGTTAATTTTGGAGAATACTATAAAAATTAGGCAGTGTATATTGAACCCCCTAAGAGGAGAAAATAGGCTTTTATGTTTATTCTTTGGACATCCGTAAATTTTGATTCTAACCGTATCAATCTATGAACGAACACAGTAATTGCTTCGAAATTAGACTAGTTAGGAGCGTTATCAAACAGTTTATTACACACAGAGAAGCCATATCATGGTTGATGTCACTTCTATCTATCTTCGTAATTAACTACTGCCTCCTACAAATCATCGCTTTGCGACGTACATCAATAATAGGAATTTGTTTAAAAAAATTATACATGCTAAATTCTCCTATTGACTTTTCTTCTTTCTGTCTTAGCCTCAATAGACTGGTTTAGGCTGTAACTGTCAACATGATATTATTTCCTACTATAATACTACCCTATTATTTTTAGGGCAAATAACATTGCCTCGAACGCTATACAGTGTAAAGTATACATATAAGCTGTTCGGCACAATCGGCTGTGCAGTATTTGTCGAACGAAAGCTGCCACGGAACAATTAATACACTATTCGGATAGTGGCAATCCGGAACTACTCCAGCGCTAGTCGGCTTATTCGAACGGCCTTTTTTCGGTACATATTCGATTTTGTCACCCTCCTCTGCCTGTCTACTTATGTGTCTAGTTCGCTCTTATCTGTATACATACACCGCTATTTTTTAATTAGTACAAAAACTTTAAGGACAGATTAGCGAAGATATTATTATCATATATGTGACGTAAGAATTTCATAATATCAATAAAGAGCAAAGTTATTATCATTTGTTTATTGTAGAAAATCTCACTTAAATCATAGTCATATTTTACAATCCATTCACTAATTCATTGATAATATTCCATCCTGCTCATTCGCATTCTCTCTGTCGCACTTATGATGTAGGTAGCAATAGAAAATAAAATGAAGAAAAATAATAAATGTAGGTAGTTATTTTTTAATTTTGTTAGTTCTACCCTCTCCTTCATACTTCATTCGGGCGTAGGACCGGTAAAATTTATCGTTTAACAAGTAATTAAATACGGAGGTATGTAATTAGAAAGCAAACAAATATCAAAATAAAAGATGGTGTTCTGGACTAAAAGAAAAGAGTAATTTTGGCGTATTTATGAAGTTAGAATCATCTGCTATTTACAAATTATTTTATCATCATCATGTCAGCCTAGAGACGTCCACTGTTGGACATAGGCCTTCCTCAAGGTGTGTGGAGAACACAGACTGATTTTGAGGCGCCTGCATCAAATTATTATTTACTTAAGTACGTATTATTTACTAAACTTACAAGTATTTCCATTGTCCTTCGAAATGTCCACCACCGTTGTCAAAAGCATCCAATATGCACTGTTTTAATTGTTTGACACTGACCCGGTCACTTTTGTACACTCACAATACGATGTCCATGGGTACACAGCTGCACTCGCGATTTTTCCACTCAAAAAGTACGCACGAAGCATAGCTACATACTCCCGTGATATGAACTGATATGATAGGCCATCGCGTCGGGCAAACGTAGACAAACAATTAAGTTTTGCAACGAAATTAGATACGCTGACTTTCGCTAGTAATTTAGTACTGTTTGTCGCATCGTCGGGGCGTGGCGCAGGCGCAGAGGGGCGGGGGTAATTTATCAATGGTATGATAGTACACGGGTCGGTCATAGTATTAGTATTGCATTTACCAATTATCACGTATTTTTGTGGACAGTTTTGGGACTTAGTGTTTTTATTTTTCAACTACATAATTATGATCAGTTAAAGATACTTAGTGACCTGTTAAATTTTTTGTACTAATTAAAAAATAGCGGTGTATATATAAACCAAAGAGCATGCATGAGTTTGATGGGAGTGAATGAAGCAAGGGCGATATGTCGTTGCAAATGGCGATATCAAACTATATACGTTCCGTAGTCTCTGCCTACCCCTTCGGGAAACATGCGTGAGTCTATGTATATATGTATATACAAAATTCTTGCGTTACTAAATTATTGAGAACGCACAGTCGAAACTACTGGATGCAAGAAGCTCTAATTGGAAGTGTATTTTCCTTGAGGAGTGTAGGAGAGCACTAAGAAAGGATTTCTCAAAATTTCCACAAGATCGACCAGAAAAAAACGTCACTCACCTCTTGTCTATTTCTTGCGCTACTGACTGACTGAAAGACAACGCACAGCCGACCTATTGGGCGCAAGAAGTTTAAATAGGCGTGTATGTTGCTTGGGGAGTTTATAGGAGCTTTAAGAGAGGATTTTTGAAAACTCCCATCCTAAGGAGGAAAAGGTCCCACGCGGGTGAAGCCGTGGGTGCTGGTGATAAATGCGTAAAAAATATTTCTGTCAAGCAATTTACAGTATTTACACCTTTCCAGGAGACAAATTTTCACTTCTCAAACTTTATTCAACTTTAGTAAAACGTGCCGTGCTCTATATTACATACCAGTCATTCTACGAAACTCATTTCCAGCATGCAAATAAATTATATATAAATAAATATTTGACAAAGACGGTCCTAACAGGAATTTACAGTGATCATTTTCTAGATTCAGACATCATGAATACGACTGACAATTTGTTTTTTGACGCTGTATCTCGCTGTAGGTACTTTTCCTACATAAATAAATCAAATCTCGCGCCAATTTCGTTCATAAACTTAAAGTGAGTCGAAAGTCAAACTTATCTGACACGAACACGGGCGAAATAAATGAAGTCAGTGAGGACTCAATGATAAATGGTTTTGAACATTGACCTCGATAAATCTTTTATGGTCTCTAGAGAATATATTTATGAGATATTTGATGCCACAAATAGTGCAATTATCAGCTTTTGGATGGATAATAGTGGTAATAGTAGCTGGAAAACATTTTACTATAATATTTACTTTTGAATATTACTCCCAAAAATCGTGTGTCGCGAGGGATAGACGATAAAACAATATAATAAAACCATCAAGACTTGGAAACCTATCACTGTGAGGCATACAATATTTTGTTCCATATAGGGATAGAACTTATCGCTATCCACATGGTTAAGAAATTTAAGCAAATGCCTATCGTCAAAAATAAAGGAATCCCGAATACCCTGCTCCTACCATTCCTTTATATTTTTCTGTTAAGAGAAAAATAATGAACTCACCGTAGTATGAGTATGATGATGCTTTGGACGATTATTTTAGACAATATGTAAGTATAACATTATTATGCTTTTACTGCCTGACTGATAGGCTAGGCACAGTTAAAGCTATTGGGCGCAAGATGCTGAAATTTAGCGAGTGCATTCCTTGGCGACCGTAGCGGTGCACTAAGGAGGGATTGCCGGCAAATTCCACAGAATCGGGCAGAAACGGTTAAATTAAAATAAATGTGCGGTAATGTGCCTACCCCTCTGGGAAACAGGTGTGAGTCTATGTATGTATGTATGTGTATGTATGTGCGGGTGTAGCTCAAGTATTCCATACATGCATAGTACTATGATAAAATCACTAGAATCTCGCTTCCCGCTTTACCACACAATTTCATAAATGACGGACAATTTGCAACCAACCTATCTGAAAATTATGTAAACTACTCGCTACCAATTTTGCACGCCAGAACTTAATCCGGGGCGATCCGGAAACTTCAGAGTATGGGCACCTCAGCGGACAGTTAGAACTATGGTGTCAGCTGCAGGTGGAATATTCTCAGTACAGTATTTGGTTTTCATTGACCGGTAGAACTGCATACATGTAACCATACAACATAATAATATAGCCTAAGCACCACGACACATCTACATCAACTATTACGCCGAATGTTCGGTTGAATACGTTTGTATCGCCACGCCATCACATATTATGCTGTCACTCCAGCGCGTTTGGTGTGTCACGCCAAATGAATACTACGACCCATAGTCCCTTCGCTGAAGGTTCGGCGACGAAGTGCAGGTGTGGCGAAATGCTTACCGCTGAATTAAACATTTGCGATACATATATTTGACATAAACTCCACAAAAAATGTGCTAAACTTGTTTAGATACATGTTTGACACATTTCCTCCAATTACTTAGAGAGATCAGATATTGAAACTGGCTGTAAGAGGTAGAGCTGTATAATTTTTAGCTCAGTCAACGTAAAAAGTGGTTATTGGGTTGCTCCAACTAGAATAAACTTTTAAATAAGACTTTTTAACCAAGATAACATACATCATTCTTAAGCAGTAACTGCTATTTGCAAACTTAAAACAAGAAAATCTTAACGATTCAAAAATGAAATTTTCAATTGAAATAGAAGCTGTTTACAGGACATTGTGCCATAGAGCCAGCAAGACAGTGGTAATCCAATGGATCAATACACTACTGGCATAGACGTGTCGGATAGTATCCTAGTTTGAGCCATTATACCTCATCTGTATTGTAGACAATCATTGAACGCTCGCCTCAGGCAGGCGACTGACAATATGTATCTTTATATACAAGGTAGTATGGACCCATTTATTATACAGGATGTCACAAGACCCATCACCAAGCCAAAGTCTACTCATAGTGGATATCATGCCAAGTCATACTAACCAAAAATAATACCTGGGAAACAATATATTTTTTAAGTTTTTACATTTTTAAACCGCTATTAAAAGAAATACCTACTTGTCCATGGCGTTAAAGGGCATCTAACGAACATATTGGCGGGGTAAATGCATCGATTTTGTACCTAATTAGAAAAAATTCATACTAACTTTAAGCCTCAATATCTCCTGAACCAGTAATTTCCCAGTTATGGTGCCGAAGTAAAAAATTTTCGTTGTGATTGGTAAAACCCATGTTTTACCAATCACAACGAACGATTTCAGTTTTCGTTAAGGGTCTTTTTACATCCTGTATATACTAGATTACATTGAGTTTGATTGGTCGATTGTCTAGAGGCTCTAAAGGTTAGTGACTCTAACTTCCACGCAAGTCCGGTAGAGAGAGAAAGAAAGAAGCTGTCTAAAAGAAATATAATGATTATGCATTCATAATTCACCAACTGGCCTTCTTGCCAGCAGACTTCTAGACTGAGTATTGACAATAAGTTTCTGGACTTCAACAAAGATCACTGCCTAATATAACTTTTCCAACTTAAACCAAACCTCTCACAAAATTGTTATTCTTAAGCAGTTACAACACCACAAAGAAAAGTGGTATTTAAAATACAAACTAGCAAGTAATTTTGTAATTTAAACTTTATTCGTGTAATACATAAGGCGCACGTTTACACACATTGCATGTACACTGCAGTACTGTTGCCATTATTTAATTAAATGTATCTCTAGAGTACAGTCGAATTGCTGCAAGCCATGTGAAGACAAGAATTATTACATTTTTTACTATTTCGCGGGTACAAGTTTGAATTTATGATAGTCTGGTATATGTATGTATGTATAGACTCACGCCTGTACGCCCGAAGGGGTAAGCAGAAGTGTAAGATTACACCCACATTTCGCCATGAATTTTTAGGTCCCACGTAATAGGGGGCGAGCCTATTGCCGTTACCGAGCACATGACCAGACTCCGTGCTGCTACTGATAGTCTAGTCTGGTAAAGTGGTTTAAGACTATGTTGTGTCTTTTTCGGTCGCCACACAGATCAATACATTGTTATCATCTTCGTCCTAGGATTATCCCGGTTGCATCCAAGACTTTTACCTTTGACCCGACCTGAAGAAGCTTTTCTACAAAGGGACCGCTTTCTGACCATCGCAGCCCTTAGGGATATACCAATTTTGCGGCGTAGACCAGTGACGGAATATTTAAGGGTTTATGGCTCAATGACACCTCGTAACGTTAGTGAATGATTTTCATGAGAGCGCCGCCGTCAAAGCTACAGGTAGCCACATACTCACACGAGAATAAAGCAAAAGGAAATACAGTACATGTACAGTGTTGAAACATTTTTTTCTGTATGTTATTCTTGCAATCTATCTTGTCTACATTTAGCAATTGTTTCATATTTATTTCAATTGAAACATTTAAACATTTCTTTTTCATTAAAATATCAAACGAAGTATAAAATAGAAAACTCTTCCAATAAAACAATAAGGAGTATTTTCAAGAACCTACTTGAACTCTCTTTGAAATAATGTGGGCAAGAATCGGTGGTAAAACTAATTTCGTTTCTTTAAAGAAACGAAATTAGTTTTAACGGTATTAGACTGACCAAGCAGATATATAAGGCAAGTGTGGAAGGGACAGGACGAAGGGGAAGACCTAGGCGGACGTTCTCTGACCAATTGGAGAAATCCTAAAAACAGGACAGGTGAGAAGTACACTGAACAGAAGAGCATGTATGAGGAATCTGATGGGAGTGAATGAAGCAAGAGAGATATGTCTGGATCGTTGCAAATGGCGTTCCGTAGTCTCTGCCTACCCCTCCGGGAAACAGGCGTGAGTCTATGTATGTATGTATGTATGTTTCTTTAAAACTTTGTAGATGGCAGTATCAAAGTAGTTGTATGGACAACTCTATCAGTGTTTTAGCAGAGATTTTAAGCCTGATTTGAGAAAGTTTTCAATATGATTTTGGTTACTTAAGACTTCTGTAGTTTGATAGTGATTGCACTTTACGCACCATACTAAAATTGTATAGTAATTATTTAGGACTTGCTCTCAAAAGACTTTATACATAGTTTTTTAAGAGTATTTTATAGGGTTCCCACCAAGAACTTAGGGTCCCAAGCCAACCTCACCTGCAAGTGGTGCACCTGCCGATCAACGGACGAGGCTCTGGCAAACAAAATGTCCCAATAAGCGGCAATAGGCTCGCCACCTATTACGTGGGATCAAAACACTGGCGAAAAGTGGGCGTTTAATATGCCTCTGCCTACCCCTTCGGGGAAACAGGCGTGAGTCTATGTATGTAGGTATGTATGTATTTTATATAATCACTATGGGTGATTTTATAAGATCTTCCAAGTAACCTTGGAATGGACAGGAATAATGTTAGCAGTTATGATGTGGCTTTACTATAGTTACTATAAAGACTGCACTGCAACGTTTTCAAATCGTATGCCTACAACACAAATGGTATACACAGAATAGCTACAGACTTAATTTAAGCGTCGTAGAACTCGTAGTTTTGTGAGTATTGAGTGTTCGATCTCCATAAAGAACAACATTTTAGTCAATCGAAAAATCGTTTTTACTAATCTGGAAATAGTTACTAGAATGTTCACGAAGACCTACATGAAAAATAATTATTTACATTAAGTTGAGAACTAGAACGAGATGCCCTGCTGCGCAGGGCATCTCGGGTTCAAACTCACTTTGCTACGTCACTGACATTCAATTGTTAATAATCGCTTGCTCAACGGTGAGGGAGAATATTGAAAGGACACCTGCATGTTTGAGCGTACTCCATGGTGGTTTCAAAAGAAAGGTAAAGTCTAAAAAACCGAACTCGACCAGCATTGTGAACGATTGGCCTAACCCTTCTTTTATAGTTAGAAAAAGATCGTGCCAAGCAGTGGGACAGTTAATATACGGGCCTGCTAATTATGAAACTTTGATTCTAAATATCACTAAAGTTATGTTAGTTATCAATCGATTCGGTTCAATCCAGATTATGGACATCTACATTCGTTCAGAAATACGCACGCAATGAGATATTTATCTTATTGCGTGCGTATTTAATGTACGCATATATACATAGAAAGCATTTCTGGCTGACTGACTTGTCTATAACTATAAATGCCATCTTACAAACAACCAATAACACATCCAAACTATTTACACTAAGGTCTAATTTCGAATAAAATAAATGTACTTTATTTATTTTTCTCTATTCCGATCTGGATTAACCCCAAATCTTGACTAGGCTTTCGTTGGATCGTGCCTCCATTAAAACTACTTACTCTAACACAAAAGTTACCCTAATCCCAATTTTATCGAAAACTGCTGGATGATAAGCCTTTTATGTTTCGTTCAAGTATATATTTATATTCCCAAATAGGCATCTTTTGGCTTCATAAGAATCGTTTGGGAACAAAATAACCCGTGTATTTTACTCTTAGGTCTCTCCCCATATTTTTCATTGTCTACGAAACTTCCAAAGTTTTATCTTAGAGAATATTAGCTAGATCGGCTAAAGTCCTTTAGTGGAGGCTGTTATAGTAAGGGCTTTGCATATAGAGCGTCATAGGCAAGTTTGGAGGAGTCCGCAATCCCCTAAATTTGGTGAGTAACGACAGCTCAAGACACAGTGTGTGGATGTTGTTAGGACGTCGTAAAGTCAGATCCTCGGTGGGCGTATACATTGCTGCTGACTGCTGGCTAATATTTCCTTTTGAAAGTCAGACTGCTTTGAATATGTTACGAGACAGAAACGCTGCGAAATGCAAGCTAGTTCCTTTTTGTCATAAAAGCAAACTCCTATGGCCGAATAGCAAGTAGACAGTAAAATTCTATTGTAGAAACCTCTGAGAATTGCTAGCGCAATAAATAGTCATTAGCGTAGTAGTTTTACTTCGAGAGCTGTAATGAAAACTTTTCACGCTTCGTCTAACAAGGCCAGATTGAAAATGCAAGAATCACGTGTTTGGCAAAGCTCCAAATTTTTATACTAAGGCCTTTATAGGTAAGACTATCGGCACCAATTCAGTCGAAAGATATTACTTCTAACGCTACTTTAGGTCAGACAAGGCAAATCAAGAAATCAAAGCTGACAGCTAGCGGCAAATTGTTTGCACCTAAATCTTACTTGGATTAACCAAATGATTACGTACATATTGAAGGTTGTAGAAAATATGAAGCCTTATGTCACGCATCTTATTTCCATAATTGTTTATGTAAATTTGATTGTGTGTGTATGTAAATATACCTATGTTATTCGGAGGCTCATAGTAATCCTGTAATTGACCCTTTCAATTTATGTACGTGATCCTACAGAATCTGATCCCTAAGGGTGTTCAACCGATTGCATATAGTGAGATATTATTTGCTTGGTTATGTGGTTTTTGAGGTCTGGTGCGTTAAGGGATTTGCTTGATATCTGCCAATATGGCAAAGGAATTTCATTAGGCCCTTGTCATACTAGACCACTTGCCCCTTGTAGTTAGTTTAAATTTATTTGAGTGCCTGTTGGGTACAAGAATACGTGCACTGTCTTTGAGTAAAGCTTTTTATTTATTTAATATCATTATGATATAAATTAGTATTACGAAAAAAAAAAAACCATGCCTATGAAGTGCCCTATTGTTTGCTACAAACCTCTTCTCACTATGACAGGGGTTAGGCTATAGACCAACATGCTTTTACATGCAATCTGAAACCATTATGGAGAACTCTCGGACATCAAAATTTTCTTTACCGTTTAGCAAACATTAATCTAACATTTGAAACATTAGTTATGCCAAGTTAATAACTAATAATTTATCTTTATAAGTTTAAAAACTCAAACCCGACTACGTAAAAAAATACGATAAAATTTGTGTAGCCTATGTCACCCGCGCCATTATTACGAATCTTTTGACACCCCATTTATTAAAATCGGTTTAGTAGTTTATGCGCTACGGTGGAACATACAAACATAAATACATAGACTGCCAAAAACATTACCCTTCCTTTTGGCTTCGCCGTAGTCGGGTAAAAACACACTTCATAACGGCTTAAAAGTAGAAGATAATAATTTCATCCTAAAAAGTGTGGCATGCTTTTTGCGGAGGTTTATTTGTATTGTGTTTGAACCCAAGTTCTTCCGTGCAGTGCGTGCGTTTATTGGAGACTCCATTACGCTATAATATATATTATGAACATCCTGACAAAGTCGATTTGGTTCAGTGACATCACCGATAGAGCTATTCTGTAGTTGGTATCTTGACCCAGATATATATGAGCAGGGACTTAATAACCTCCATGTCAACACTTTGTACATGTTGAAAGATATAATGTAGGATAACATCATTTTTGAAGAAAATACTAGGACAACTGTTTGCTATTTACCTAGATTATTTTTTTGTGTTGAGCTAGTCTCGAAAAGGGATCAACAATTTAGGGATTACACGAATTGTTGTCTCGTGTGTGGACTGAACCCGCAATACTAGGCGCGATGTTAAGCGGGGAAGCGGCCGCTTAAACCACTACGCCAACCAAAGTAATCGAAATTATTCAATAATAATATTCTAGCAGATATATAAGGCAAGTGTGGAAGGGACAGGACGAAGGGGAAGACCTAGGCGGACGTTCTCTGACCAATTGGAGAAATCCTAAAAACAGGACAGGTGAGAAGTACCCTGAACAGAAGAGCATGCATGAGGAATCTGATGGGAGTGAATGAAGCAAGAGAGATATCTCAGGATCGTTGCAAATGGCTTTCCGTAGTCTCTGCCTACCCCTCCGGGAAACAGGTGTGAGTCTATGTATGTATGTAATATTCTAGGACACATTAGGTACTCATTTTGAAACATAAGCACATGTATTTGGCAAACAAGAAATTGCCGAAAATGCTTTGAAACCATTTTAAAACGTTACTTTACGTCCAGAGGATGTCCAACATTGAGTATAATCAGAGGTGCTGCCGTGTAGACCGTGCATAACGTTGCCCCATTCATCATAATAATAGGCAGGCAGATCAAATGACATCTTAGAACAGATGAACACACATACTTACTTAAATCATAACACTTCGTCGAAACTAGTAATTTCAAACATTTTAGTAATGCCTACGGTGGTCGGTACGGTGACTTGTCTGTATGAACGCGGGAAACTTAAAAACTACCGATTTTTATACGGTTTTCACTTTTAGTAGTAGATTATTGATTCCTGAGAAAAGTTTTGGTTTATAAAGTACGCGGGCCAGGCCTGTCTCATTTTTAAATTAAACGATAATCCGAAAAAAATACCTCATCCTATTTTGTCAAAAAAAAGAATTTGTTTGTAAATATATATAGGTACATGAATCTAAAAATAAAAAGTGAAAATATGTACAGGTGTGTTTAGGCGTCGTAGAATGCCTCCGCATCAATATCATCGGGTAACGTGCCCAGAAGGCTGGCAGCATTGCCACGCTGGATGGCAATGCTGATTCTTTGAACAAAGAATAAACCAGCCCTCTGGTCACGTGAGACGTCGATTAACCGTTTAGATATATCTCGGAATAAAGAGCGAGCGCTCGGACCCCATGAGCCTAGCGTTTCCACCCCAAACGGCTCAAATACATAATTAGCTACTAGATTACTGTATTTGCGCCGTTTGAGGGTTTCCGCAGATGCAGCAGCAGCGCCAGCATGGCCTCCCCTGCTTGGAACATGGGATGGCACGAGGGTGTCTACGCAGGTTGCGTCCAACACCAAAGGCCTACCCATTTTCCATGGCAATAATGACATACCGTCAGGTCTCTTCCCATCGTCGCGTACCAAACCATTTGGTTCAAGTGCAGCTGGTACGCCAGACGTGACAAGAGCACGACGGATTATGTCATTTAGGTTAGCATGACGAGGAATTCTACGAGCGCTTCTCCTGCAAGACAGCCCATGGTGTCCGAGGCTATCGACGTCTTCTCCACAATGACATCGATGCGGAGAGACTCACACCTGTTTCCCGGAGGGGTAGGCAGAGACTACGGAAAGCCATTTGCAACGATCCTGAGATATCTCTCTTGCTTCATTCACTCCCATCAGATTCCTCATGCATGCTCTTCTGTTCAGGGTACTTCTCACCTGTCCTGTTTTTAGGATTTCTCCAATTGGTCAGAGAACGTCCGCCTAGGTCTTCCCCTTCGTCCTGTCCCTTCCACACTTGCCTTATATATCTGCTAGAATATTATTATTGAATAATTTCGATTACTTTGGTTGGCGTAGTGGTTTAAGCGGCCGCTTCCCCGCTTAACATCGCGCCTAGTATTGCGGGTTCAGTCCACACACGAGACAACAATTCGTGTAATCCCTAAATTGTTGATCCCTTTTCGAGACTAGCTCAACACAAAAAAATAATCTAGGTAAATAGCAAACAGTTGTCCTAGTATTTTCTTCAAAAATGATGTTATCCTACATTATATCTTTCAACATGTACAAAGTGTTGACATGGAGGTTATTAAGTCCCTGCTCATATATATCTGGGTCAAGATACCAACTACAGAATAGCTCCAGACTCGAAACACCAATTTATGGATCACACAAAATGTTGTCTCGTGTGGGAATCGAACTCACAACACTCGGAAGTGTCAAGCGGCGAGGCGGCCGCTTAAACCACTACGCCAACCGTGCAGTCAAGTTAATTATAGTTTAATTGCGGAGAAAATTTGATCCCATTTATTTTGACCCTAACTCAATAAAACCATTTTATAAACGTTTTTCAGATCTTCCTATTTAATGCTTCATTCGTAATGACGTGGGTGGTATTTCATTGATCTGAGACACCGAGTAATTATCATACAAACATAACTGTAATATGATTATATATTATTCTTAAACTCCGTAGTACTTAAACACTAACCTGAACACATGTTCGGTTTCAGAGTTGTGGTAGAATTCCTCACATATTTGCACTACCGACTCCCTTGTTCAAAATGGTTGACTAGAAACCCGAAACGGTGATAAATTGCTTCAGTTACAAATTCATGTTTTGAGAGCAAAGCTTCGTAGTTGGGGCAGCTTGTAAATTGGTACAAATCTTTGTGCCACTAACATGTGATATGATTTTGAGCTTGTGCTTTTGCTAAGATTCTGGATTTAATTTAATAAAGCAACAAACAAATATATGTTAGTTTTTATTTGAATACTTTTCACAGTAACATTATACCAGGTTATTAATTTTAACTATATACATTGCTATCTTACATAATCATAATATCTAAACATATATATATATACATATATGTTTAGATATTATGATATTATGAATCAGAATGTCTGATCACCACGGCCAAGGACGTGTTAGCAGCAGTTTGCTCCTTCCGAAGTGGCTCGGCAGGCGGTCTCGATGCCTTGACACCACAACATCTAAAAGATCTTGTGTGTGCAAGTGCTGGGGTGGCTGGCGATACACTTCTGAAGGAGTTGACTGCGCTAGTAAATATGATGCTCTCCGGTAATGTGGACGGTGCTATCATTGATATCTTGTATGGGGCGAACCTGTGCGCCCTTAACAAGAGAGATGGTGGCATTCGTCCCATTGCCGTGGGTTGCACATATCGGCATATAGCAGCTAAGATATGCTGTAAATTTTACAGCAGGGAGCTATCTGATAAATTCCAACCTCTCCAACTAGGTTTTGGTTCCAAGGGAGGTTTTGAGGCTGCTGTACATGCTCTTTCGACGTATCTTGGAAGTGGTGATGGCGAGGTCATTTTGAAGGTTGACTTGAAGAACGCCTTCAATTCAGTGAATAAAGACACTTTGTTGGCACAGGCAAAATTAGAAACCCCTAAAATTTTCAAATTTCTTTGGCAATGTTACAGGTATCCCACAAAATTACTATATCAGGACAACCTTTTGGAATCTGAATCTGTCTGGATGGCAATGCTGATTCTTTGAGCAAAGAATAAACCAGCCCTCTGGTCACGTGAGACGTCGATTAACCGTTTAGATATATCTCGGAATAAAGAGCGAGCGCTCGGACCCCATGAGCCTAGCGTTTCCACCCCAAACGGCTCAAATACATAATTAGCTACTAGATTACTGTATTTGCGCCGTTTGAGGGTTTCCGCAGATGCAGCAGCAGCGCCCGCATGGCCTCCCCTGCTTGGAACATGGGATGGCACGAGGGTGTCTACGCAGGTTGCGTCCAACACCAAAGGCCTACCCATTTTCCATGGCAATAATGACATACCGTCAGGTCTCTTCCCATCGTCGCGTACCAAACCATTTGGTTCAAGTGCAGCTGGTACGCCAGACGTGACAAGAGCACGACGGATTATGTCATTTAGGTTAGCATGACGAGGAATTCTACGAGCGCTTCTCCTGCAAGACAGCCCATGGTGTCCGAGGCTATCGACGTCTTCTCCACAATGACATCGATGCGGAGAGACACACGGAACACCTAAACGAAGACAAGTGGCGATGCGGAACGTCTCATCGTCCAACATGGTTCCTGTGTTGGACGATGGTAGTGCCTGAAGCCATAGACCGGATTCCCATTCCCCCACAGCCAGCAAGCGAGCTCGCTCTGTAACATCAAAAGATGTATCCAAAAGATTTTTTCTCACAATGTTACAAAGCGGCGCGTCCCACTGTCTTTGGGAGAATAGGTTGGTGGGCAAATCAGTGCTTGGACAAGCCATTTTCCAGGCGTTTATAGCTTCGGTTTTGCACAGCACTTCTGAGTTAACTAGTGTAGGTAATAATATTTTCCTAGTTAACTCTTCCGTGCTGTGAACCGAAGATAGGAACGCCGGTAAACTGACACTGGAAATTTTGCGAACGCCGAGCCCACCCAGACGTATGGGTAAAGATGCTTGTAGCCAGGCTCGGTCGTCCAAGTCCCCATTTAATATTTTTTTTAAAGTTATTTGTATAATTTGATCAATTTTTTCTAATAGTGTTATTTTTTTCCAAAGCTGCGATGATCTTAAGGCATGAGTAAATTTTGGGACGAAAAGACAATATCGAATAATAGTATAGGCCGAATGTACATTAATTTTGAATAGGCGATCTGAAATATCACAAAAATTTTGAATTTTTTCCTCTACGAAAGAATCGAAAGATTCTTCAAATACTGGAGAACCTAGGAGGCGAAGAGAACTCTTATCAACAATTTTGATGTCTGAAGCCAAATGATTAAATTTAGATATTATCGAATGTTTTTTTGAAGAGTCTGTTGTATTTATAAACAGCTCACATTTACTATAATTTAGTTCCAAACCAATAGATGCGAATTTATTTTTAAGAAAGGTCAAATCTTGCAATACTATGTCTGTTTCTCCTCCCAGGGTCCCGTCGTCCAAAAACAATACATTAAATTTAGAATTTATTTGCCGAATAATGGGTTGTATAGCTAAGCTAAAAATTACTGGTCCAAGAGGGTCACCTTGTTGGCATCCAACTGCAGATTCCAAAAGGTTGTCCTGATATAGTAATTTTGTGGGATACCTGTAACATTGCCAAAGAAATTTGAAAATTTTAGGGGTTTCTAATTTTGCCTGTGCCAACAAAGTGTCTTTATTCACTGAATTGAAGGCGTTCTTCAAGTCAACCTTCAAAATGACCTCGCCATCACCACTTCCAAGATACGTCGAAAGAGCATGTACAGCAGCCTCAAAACCTCCCTTGGAACCAAAACCTAGTTGGAGAGGTTGGAATTTATCAGATAGCTCCCTGCTGTAAAATTTACAGCATATCTTAGCTGCTATATGCCGATATGTGCAACCCACGGCAATGGGACGAATGCCACCATCTCTCTTGTTAAGGGCGCACAGGTTCGCCCCATACAAGATATCAATGATAGCACCGTCCACATTACCGGAGAGCATCATATTTACTAGCGCAGTCAACTCCTTCAGAAGTGTATCGCCAGCCACCCCAGCACTTGCACACACAAGATCTTTTAGATGTTGTGGTGTCAAGGCATCGAGACCGCCTGCCGAGCCACTTCGGAAGGAGCAAACTGCTGCTAACACGTCCTTGGCCGTGGTGATCAGACATTCTGATTCATAATATCATAATATCTAAACATATATTTATATATATGTTTAGATATTATGATTATGTAAGATAGCAATGTATATAGTTAAAATTAATAACCTGGTATAATGTTACTGTGAAAAGTATTCAAATAAAAACTAACATATATTTGTTTGTTGCTTTATTAAATTAAATCCAGAATCTTAGCAAAAGCACAAGCTCAAAATCATATCACATGTTAGTGGCACAAAGATTTGTACCAATTTACAAGCTGCCCCAACTACGAAGCTTTGCTCTCAAAACATGAATTTGTAACTGAAGCAATTTATCACCGTTTCGGGTTTCTAGTCAACCATTTTGAACAAGGGAGTCGGTAGTGCAAATATGTGAGGAATTCTACCACAACTCTGAAACCGAACATGTGTTCAGGTTAGTGTTTAAGTACTACGGAGTTTAAGAATAATATATAATCATATTACAGTTATGTTTGTATGATAATTACTCGGTGTCTCAGATCAATGAAATACCACCCACGTCATTACGAATGAAGCATTAAATAGGAAGATCTGAAAAACGTTTATAAAATGGTTTTATTGAGTTAGGGTCAAAATAAATGGGATCAAATTTTCTCCGCAATTAAACTATAATTAACTTGACTGCACGGTTGGCGTAGTGGTTTAAGCGGCCGCCTCGCCGCTTGACACTTCCGAGTGTTGTGAGTTCGATTCCCACACGAGACAACATTTTGTGTGATCCATAAATTGGTGTTTCGAGTCTGGGTGTTCATTGTGTCCTTTGGCTGTATGTTTGTAAAGTCCCCAGCGACACAGGATTTATTCCTAGTGCGGGAGTTGTCTTTTAAATATAAATAAATTGTTTTGCAATTTATTTGAAATGATGTATACGTAGCAACCGGGTAAGTTTAGAGTTTAGTTTTTTATGTAATACGCGGCAAACTAGCAGACAGATCGCCTGCAAGCGATAACTGCCGCTTATCACAACCAACACCAGAGAAACCTTAAGTGTTGTTGGATAAGGAATAGGAGGAGAAACAGGGAAGGGAGAAGGAAATGGAAATAGGGCCTCCGGCACTCTCATTTTCCAAATGAAATGTCGATAGATACTGTAACTTTACGTCGATATTCTGAAAGAAATTAGTATTTCTTCAAGATGAGTATAAGAGATAAAGATCTGAGGCCCAATTTTATTCTCCTAACTAAATTTGTTCAAAATGCAGTTTCGATCATTATCAGTGTCATACTTATGTAATATTATTGGAATGTTATCGTGTCTAGATCGTAAATTGAACAATGTGTCAACCACGAACTATAGAATTCAAATTATCGTCAATGACATTAAATTAGCTGAATACCGATTGTGATTCAATTCAAACCTAATCTCATTTCGTTCAAAATATAATTTCAATTTCATATAAAATACGAGAATTTGCCTTCTGATTGTGAATACGGGTTCCAGGGCGAAGTTTTTCGTACGCGACCGAGATAGCGCTAGGATGATGGTGACGACTTGATTGTGTAGATGTAGACGGTAAAATATACCTTAATGCTAGAATGAAAAAGCATTGCATGATCTTAATAAATGACTTCGACATTACGACTAGATGATGTCACAATGTTATAATATCTATCGAAGGAAAAAGGAAAGTGAGACGCGTATCTAAAGATTGATGAATACAATAAACGAAATGCTTACCCTAAATCAAAACTTGTCAATTGAGAATCGAATGCCCGTTGCGTTGTGCAGGGTTGAATATTAATCTATTTCGGTAAAAATCTATGCACCGGCTTTAAATTCCAAAATTAATAAAATTGCAATTTACTGCTAGCACACCTGAGCATCCTCTTGTAACAGAACAGCGAGCATTTGTTTTTTGTTTTGTCCAACTGAACAATGAACAGAGCCGAACATTGCTACGAACATTTCCACCATCTTTCTAGCGAGCACTCAAATCAACAAAAACTTCAAAGCACATTTACTGTCAATTCGCTAGAATTCTCACCAGAACGTTCGTAAGGATGCTCGCTAAAACAGACTCGTTTGTTTTTCTGTTTTTTAACATTCACAAGAAGGCTTTTTACAGGTGAATATTCAAATGTATGAGCACTGTAAGAACATCAACATTTCGTTGATATAAGCCTGAATGTCGCCCAGATTAAATGTACTTTCTATGTACCCGGCTAACGACAACACATTTAAATGAATACTGGATGTTGTCAAATGAGAATTTTTATTTAAAAAAATTTCAACTTTATACGTTGTTTTGAGGAAATTGTAATGAAATATGATTTAATATTGGTAGTACCTACCTACTAACTGACTTATTTCTGCCATTAATATTATCACTTGCAGAAGTTGACGACCAAAGATCGGCAAATTATTATAACCCAGCCAAAATAATTTTTATTTGAGCTTTCTGTTAAAGCGCCAATCTTGATCAATTCTCTTAATCCTTGATCAATTACTATTCAGAATACATAGCTTTATGATATTTATTGGTACATTTTAGGTAGCGGAACCCTAAAACTTACGGATCGCGATCTGAATTTAATTATGATAATATTATACGTTTCGCTCAAAAGCAGGCGTACTAGTAACCAATAATTTCGAAAGCCATTTTTGCGTAATCTATATAGGTATATAAAAGAAAGTCGTGTTAGTTACACTATTTATAACTCAAGAACGGCTGAACCGATTTGGCTGAAAATTGGTGGGGAGGTAGATTAGAACCAGGAAAAACACATAGGATCCAATTAGCTGCAAAAATAGAGAGTGAGGCATTGTAGGGAGGGTCGAAGTTTGTAGGGACAAATCTACCTATTAAAAGATACTTTTTATTTTTTATTAAAACTTCCTGCAGCTTTAAAATATCTCATTGTAGGTAAGGATATTGAAAAGTACCAGGGTAGCATCAATTTAGAGAAAGTTGAAGTTTGTGGGGTAATATATTATATGAACAATAAAGAATGAATTATTTTTTATTTGTATTTCCTATTCAAAAAATGAACTTAATAAAAGCCAAGATCTGCTTATTGATTGCCTCTAAGGCGGAACAGAGTTCGCCGGGTCAGCTGGTAATTGGATAAAAGTGCCCGCGATTTGGCAGGAAATTTGATTTTGAATTTGAGATGATTGTTGGCGTCTACGTGAAATTCAGTGGAAAGGATGAAAACGTAGGCACATTGTCTGTTGAATTAGTATATTAAAACGTGGAATGGATGAGACATAGGGTATTGTTGACATGATGCGGATTGAATTTTCTTGACATAATCAATTTAATCAGTGAAATTACTGTTCGTATTAAAGAAAATGCTGCCTATGTTACGGAAGATTGATGGAGAATTTTCTACCTTGAAAACTGAATTGGAATGTATTAAATCATCATTTCAGCCTAAAGACGTCCACTGCTGGACTTAGGCTTCATCCAAGGCTCTCCACACAGACCGATCCGCCGCCGCCTACATCCAGCAGATTCCCGTGATCATAACCAGATCCTCTGACCACATTGCGGGAGGCCTACCCCTGTTGCGTTATCCGGTGCGTGGTGCAACTCTAGAACCCTCTTGCCCCAACGGTTATCGGTTCCTTGAGCTATGTGCCCTGCCCATTGCCTCTTCAGGTTGACTATTCGGAAAGCTTAATCATATTTTAATAACTTTATCTGCGTCGTAAATATTTCCGTAAGTTTCCAAATAAAATAATACAAAATTCTATAAATTCTACTCTAACAAAACTTCAAATAGCATTCCGCCGGCTAAGTCTAATGAAATATATATCAAGAAATTCTGGAACCGTTTTGAAATGTATATACCTAACGCTAATTAAATCAATACAATTCTGCGTAATAATAACCAAGATAGAATTAGAATTTATAGTTATTCCAACCTTAGCTCTTGATTCCGAGCAATGAGAACTAGAAAGAAATAGGTTTTCTTTTTAAGCATATTCAACGAACTGTTTCTAAGCGCCCGCAACCGGCGAGCATGTATGAAAATAGTAATGAATGAATGTAGTGGAAGAGGGTGAGGTTTGTAAGGATAGAAGCAAGTGGCGTTCTGTTGTCGCTGCCTACCCTGACAGGAAAAAGGGTTGAGTGAATGTATGTATGTAATTCTGCTCTTATAATAAGTTTATCAAAGGTTGTCACAAAAACTAAATGTCAATTTATTTTAGTTTGTGACTTCTCATTATCATACAGCCTTTCTTCCGTCAGTTCACTGATCGACATGGGCCTTTCGTTATTTGCGACGGATTAGGTTTGTGAGTCAAAAATAATATTTGGGCTACTATGCCACGCTGGCTAGATAGGTTGGTATAGGATTTGATATCGAGTTCTGTATGTCTCCAAGATACTATCCACACACTCTCAAAGAGCCACTTTAGTAATAATTATAACTAGCACTAAACTCAGCAATTTTCTAAACAAATTCTTATCCTCATATTTTATGAGCTTATATTTTACACACCAATATGTTAAAGAAAACAGACGTTGGATAAAACCAAATCCAAAAGATAACAAAAATAAAACAAAGTAACAAAGAGGTAACTAAAACACTTACCTTATTTTGTCAAGCACCTACTGAGCCGACTCCGAGATATCGAAGTTACGTCTGAAACAAACAAAAAGATCTATAAATTTTAGTTTCATGTCTTTATTAAATTGAGCGTGGAGCAATAGAAAATAGTTTAATAGTCTTTACTTAACCTATTATATCTTAATACACGTGTTTAAATTTCCGCAAAATGAGTACTATGTTTGTATTATTTTCAACTACACAACATAACAAGATAGAGGGTACAAATGGTGATTTTCTTAAATATTTCACAAACGTATCCCTAAAAAGTAAAAATACACCCTTATGGCCTTATTACAAAACAAGGTCTAAATATAATACCAGGTTTAGTCCCTGACAGAGAATTAAAAAAGTCTTCTTTCCAAAGGTATTTATTTATTTTTATTCGACATTTGTTTCAACGTGTATTTTAATGATAATAGTTTTTGAATAATGTGTCTACAGTATAATCAATTTTACGCAGGCGAGCCTAGGACTAAACCTAAATTTATATTTAGTCCATGTTTTTGTAATAAGGTGGATAGTCTTTTTGAAATACCTATCTAATGATACCCCACATAAATTTCTAGAAACACAAAAAACCGCCGATGTCGATACACCTAAATGAAAAAAATTAGGCAAGTGCGAGTCGGCCTCGCGCACGAAGGGTTTCGTACCATCATCCATTCATCATCTATAAAACAAAATCACGTTCGTTGTATGTATACTTAAATACTTTTTAAGTTTCTACCTGTTTATTAAGATCGACTAACAAATTGCTTCTTAAAAATTACGTTTGTTGTATGGGAGCCCCCCTTTATTATTAACTTTTTTTAAATTTCATTATTTATTTTGAAAAGTAATATACAACTACATATTCTGTGAAAATTTAAAGCGTCTACCTGTTACAGTTAGTAATTTTGAGCAAAAAATACGAAAAAATACACGTTTTTTGTATGGGACCCCACCTTAATATTTTAATTTTTTTATTTTTAGTATTTGTTGTCATAGCGGCAACCGAAATACATAATTTGTGAAAATTTCAGCTTTCTAGCTATCACGGTTTATGAGATACAGCCTGGTGACAGACAGACAGACGGACAGACGGACAGACAGACAGACAGACAGCGGATGCTTAGTAATAGGGTTCCGTTTTTTACCTTTTAGGTACGAAACCCTACAAAGGTTTTTTCCGGAACTACCAGTAAATGAAACGATTTCAAAATTTTATTGTACTGTTTTATCCGCGTGATTACAATGTATAACAATGCAAAATTTCAACTCTCTAGTGATAGTAGTTCTTGCTTATAACCTCAGACGGAGAGATAGGAGTACTACGGCATCTTAAAAATCAATCTCCTAAAAGAAACTGAATTAGTTAAACGGTAAAGAGATCCAATTTAATAATTACTGAGATTACGAGTTCCCGAACTTACTAACGACTTACAAAATGAAGTCAACGCCAAGGATTGCTTGGCTGAGATGAGGTTTTAAGACGAAGCGTTTCTATGTGCAGCTATGTATTCCAAGCAAATTTATGTTTCATTATGGATTTGCAGATATTTGTAAAAGCGGTGACAGCAATATGGTTAAAGCATAAAGCATTGGAGTATTGCCATTGGTACAAACCCCATCTAATCTACTGAATAAAATACTTACATAGCTAACATAGGGAATAACATAGTTTTAAATGACGATGTACTCGAAACAACTGAATCCACATTATTTCTAGGATTAACACTTGATTCGAGGTTACATTAGAGCTGGGAAAAATTAGAGCATATAACAATTATTATATGACTTACAATATTTAGTAAAGCAATGCATTTCCAAAACCGCCACATCCGCACTAGAAGTTAATCGTATAAACTTTTCATATAACATAACATCACTCACTTTTTTTGACAAAATTTGAAAGCCCCATTTTCAATTCCTAGCTATCATAGAACCTTTACACTAAAATTGTCAAACACAAGACTAAATTGGAGGATTTTGTTCAGTCGCCGTTCAACGTTGGACTAAAATCACAGACGATGCAAGGCGTTAAAAGAAATTGAAATATATGACTTTGGAAGCTTGTGAATTCGTATATATCTTTTGATAGTAGTATGTTATTTATAAATAATAATAATAATAACCACATACACACATCACCATCTAGTCCCAAACTAAGCAGAGCTTGTACTATGGATACTAGATAACGGATAAGCATACATATATACTTTTTTTTGTAAATACATACATATTATACATAGAAACACCCAGACTAAGACAAACATCCATGTTCATGCACACAAATGTTTGACTTGAGCGGGAATCGAACCCGCGACCATCGGCGTAGCAGTCGCTTACACTCCCGCTGCGCCAACCGGTCGTAGAATACCTATACATCATCAGCCTTTAACAGTCCACTGCTGGACTAGATTAGGTAGATAGATAGATTAACACTTTATTGTACACCAGCATACAAACAAAATTACAATGGTAAAATTAACTTAAAACTAGTTGCACAATAGGGCGGTATTATCGCAAAATGCGATCTCTTCCAGACAACCTAGTTTGGAAAAGGTATTTTATAAAAGTATAATTGTGTGGGTAACGGTGTACCTAGTGGAACAGTGTCTTAATGGGTGGATAAAAAGAATCGGACATAATACATTAATACAATTATATAATTATATGAGTATAAACATATAATACGTATAATATTTTACATACAATACAAAATAATTATTTATGATAAACCAATACTTTTAAACAACAAATAAATAAACTATACATTTTTATACTAGGCCTAGGCCTCTCTTTTGAAAGGAGGAATTGGCCTACTATACCACGCTGGCCAAACGGGTTGTTATAGGGTTTGTATCAAGTTTTCCTTCTCTTACAGTGCTCTTATCTGCATAATATGTTCCCTCTGTCGGCTCTTACGACACCCATGGGATGATATGGGGTGGTGACATTCCGTATTCTTAATCCGTCACCACACGGACCAATAGAGAATACTTATAGTATTTCTTATTACAACGGTTTTATACACATGCATTCACGCCTTTTGCCTGTTTGGGTAGGTAAAGACAATAGAACGCAACTTGCATTCTTCAAATCTCACGCGCTTCCTCTATATTATTTACATATTATTGCTTGGCGGTTACGGCTTCGGTAGAACTATTAATTATCGATCGATTTTCGCTCTACGTGTCCAAACCATTATAGCACCCATTCCTTTCTCAATCCTTGTCAAACCTTCATTCAGTCCACAGCCCTCTCGAATTATGTAATAATATAATACTACGCGGTGATCGCATCGAAAACAAGGGTATTTCTTCTTTCATGCCATTTCTGCCAAACCCAACTCTCACTTCCATACATCAACGATTATAATTATATATCTTTTTAATATTAATGGCGTTCACACAATCATCATCATCCATCATCTCTTTGAGCGCATAGCGTGACGACATCAAAGTTGGCCACACCCTTATACGATAAAAAGAAGAAGCCACTTCACAATAAGGCTTTCGTAGAACTATCGCTGTCCTTATATTATAAAAAGTTTTAAATAAAAATAACTACCTTAATAAAAACCGACATCAAAAACTAAAAAGTAATTTAATTTTTATAATAAAGATTCAATATTAATTATAATACTACCTATTATTTATATGTGCTGTAATTCGGCCGGTATATTTTATACCGGCTGAATTGAGAACCTTGTTTTTGAAGTCGGTTAAAAAAGTGATCAAATTGAATTGGCTGAAATTTGCAAATCATGCAAAATATTTATTTTCACGTATCTACTATACAATTTCATCAACTCCCACAGTAGATTAATAACCAAAGACAGGTATTGCAAGTTAATATGATGTTCGAAGTCTCTAAGTACAAAGGACCACCAACTATCTCTTCAAAGTAGATTAAAATTCAGACTTTGATCCTAAATACGAAGTCCTAAATATTCAGCGAATGTTTCATTTATATGAATAGGGTATATCAAAGTTATTTCCATTTAAGGAAGTCAATTAAAGATTCATATAAAGCACTTACGCTTTATTTACAAGTTACAGTCAAGTCAAAATATGACAAGCATTCAATCCTAAGAGATATTCTGTGAAAGTTCAAACGAAGCTGGCTAGAATTTATTTGCTACATTATTGAAGCCGATTATGCATTGAATAGAAATCTTCTAATGTAATTAAGGTGATATGTATTTGGTTTAAGATCTTAAGTTTTTGATGTTAATTATACCTACAGGTTTAGAACAAAATAGATGAAAGAGAAAAAGCAGTTGTATAAGTTTCCTAGTGGAAAGACCACTAGGCTATGACGCAAAGGATCTCAGTTTCGAGGCCAGATTTACCGCGTAAGTAATATCCTCTCATAGAATATCGACGTAAAGTAATAGTAAGTATATATATTAGGTATGTGGTGCGTGATAGTGGCGGAGGCCCCATTCCATCTACAGATCAACAAAGCACAATATTTCAGAATCTTATCGTACAGTTTTGTCCGAATAATCAAAATGTATTAGCCTGCCAAATTGCAGCTCTCTAGTGATTATAGATGCTGAGTAAAACAGCGGGCGGACGGACATGGCAAAAATATAAGGGTAATCCAAAAAAGTTTAGCATTAAAGAGTAATAAGCATGCATCCTTATGTCATAAACATTCGCGTTTAGAATAGATGTAGCTAGTAGAATAAACATATATACTTAACCTTTTGACCTTAATTTTATATAAGAAACTACATTACTTCACAGCCTCACAAAAGAAAAATGCAAAGCTCCTCCATTCACAAGACTTATGCCTAGAATGCTTCAATGTTTTTCACGAATTTACCATGCATGCCGTGCGACGAACGCTGGCGGTTAAGCAGGTGAAATTGCGCGGCAAATCACTGGGGAGTATGGAGGACACTATACGGTCCCACAGACACAGTCGGGACTTAATTGTGAGAGAAAATTGTGGAATTTAAACGCATGTTGCGTAAGCTTCAAGTTTTGGATGTAAAGGCGTACGTGTGTACTTTGATGGTTGTGTATAGATTTAGTGTAGAGTAAATCTGCAGAGATTCGTTGCAATTTATTTCTTTGCCAGTATCTAAAGAGTAGATGCAGACTGCTTCTTCACGTCATCGCCTACACGACCAGGACCGTCCGACGCCCGTTGAAACTTTAGAGGAAAAGAGATTCATACGTAAAATTAGTAATTATTACAAAATATAACGAAAACAAAATAATAATCACTTTCATGTAATTCTATATGAAAGCGATTATTATTTTGTTTTAGTTATTCTATAGAATTTGTATTAAGTATATTTTGACATTTTAATTATTTATCTTCATTATAGATAAGTAATAAGGCGATAATTCTTATTCTACAATCTTAAAATGATTGATAATTATTATTGAGCTCTGTAGCTAGACTATATTGAGGAGAAGAGCGTTTATGCCTGACGGTTTTCCATACAAATATTGAAGTCCATTATTTAAAAAACCAATGAGAATAAAACTTGGTACGTATAAATAAAATAGTGAACTTTATGGTAATGATACGTTTGAGCATTCACATGTAATCAGCATTCTTACGAATGTTATAAAAGAAACATAAATTACTGTGTTTTAGCTGGCTAATTGAGAGTACAATTTGCTTTGACGTTTTTTCTGATGAGAGCGTTCGCTAGGAAGATCGTGAAATTGTTCGTAACAATGTTCGGCTCTGTTTGTTGTTCAATTCGACAAAACAAAAACACAAGTGAATGCTCAGATGTTGATACATCGGGGCCAATGCCAATTCACCTATTTTTATATGACATTGATATTATATTTTGAATTGATTCAGAAGCGGTATTCTGATAACCTAATGTCATTATCGTATAATTTGAAACAAACAGTTCGTCGTTGACATATATTTTGACACTTGTTTCAATTTACGATCTCGTTACAACTTCGTTCAATTATCAGATAATTTAGAAGAATACGCTTTTTGTGACGTAAGTATGACACTGACATGATATGGAAACTATATTTATTTAGGAAATTGGGCCCCTGAGCATTCACCTTTGTTTTTGTTTCTGAAAACATTATCCCATGGTATTGATAATACCATGGGATAATGTTTTCAGAATTATTTAGAAGTGGGACATAAATTAGACTTTCAATAAATATGTACAAGAAACTGTACTATTTAACGCCCTTACGGTGGGAATTTCCAAAAATCCTCTCCTAGTGCTCCCCTTCACTCCCCAAGGAACATGACATGTATGCTAAATTTCAGCTTCTTGCGCTCAGTAGTTTTGGCTGTGCATGATATGTCAGACAGGCAGTAATGGAAGAATTATAAATATACAGAAGATAAATGACATTACGACGGTTGTACATTTATTAACGTTAGTTCGTTTTGTACCTTTATGTAACATTTGAAAACATTATCGAACAACATTTATATTCATAACCAAATCAGTATTCATCCATATTCTTTTACTCACCTACATAGTATATTACATTGGAAACGATAAGAACCTGATCCATTTTATTTTCAACAATAACACCATAGCTAGCACGGGCCCATAAAAATATCGGGCTACAAAACGTTTATGGAGGTAGATAAAAAGAAAAAAAAACTTTTATTATTATGAAACAACATTTCTGTTAATTAAATTACACGAAAAGGCAACGCCCAGTGGCTAGGGCAGGTCACATGGCTTTAAGAACCGATGGTCGTTGGGCAGGTAGAATTGCATCCATGCACCGGAGGACGCATCAGGGATAAGCCATCCGAGCAAAGGCGACCAACAATTGAGATCGCAGGCAAGATAATATAATCGAAAAGTATTGTAACTCGGCCGTCTCCATGAGTTATATGCCTACTGATCCCAAACTAGGTAGAGCTTGTATTGTAGCAACTAGATAACTGATAAACGGACTTACCTACTCTTCTGTATGTCGCTGTCCACTACTGGACTGAAGCCTCTCCTAATTTACTTCAAAGTGCCACTGTGAATCACTGAAGCAAAAATACTATTTCGTGTATTCCTTAGTCGCCTCTTACAACACCCACGTAATGAAATGGAGTAGTGTACATTTAATACTCTTAATCCGTTACCACACAGACACGACTAACGTAACCTTATAATTTTCACCCGGTCACGTGAGGTTTGTCTACCACATCGTGGTAAACCTCTTTCCAGTTAGTAGGAGGAGTAATAGGAGTTATCTACAACTGGATAGAAAAAGAAGTTTAAGACGGGTGTCTTAAACAGTGTGCATAGGGTTCCCACCAAGAACTTAGGGTCCCAAACCAACCTCACCTGCAAGTGGTGCACCTGCCGATCAACGGACGAGGCTCTGGCAAACAAAATATCCCGATAAGCGGCAATAGGCTCGCCACCTATTACGTGGGATCAAAACACTGGTGAAAAGTGGGCGTTTAATATGCCTCTGCCTTCCCCTTCGGGGAAAACAGGCGTGAGTCTATGTATGTTTTAGATAACTCCTGTGTATTTACGCACGATATTTTCCATTAGCTTCAAGATTAGACCGAAAATCTTTTTATACTGTATGTTCATACTTTGTCAGAAGCCAATTAAGTAAAGCAAGCGAAAATCAAATGTTAAAAGTATCTATGCTAATTTTATAAATTTATTAAGCTGAAGAGATTGTTTGGTTGAACGCGTTTATTTCAAGAACTAGTGGTCCGATTTGAATAATTCTTTGTTTGTTGGATAGCTCATTTATCAAGGAAGACTATAGTAAACATCATGCTATGAGCCACCGGTGTAGAGCAGTAGCCCTAAATAGCGCGGGTGTAACCACGGTCCCAGCTAGCTACTTACGAAATCGAGCATTGATAATGTGTGGTTGTTGACATGCCCTGCATAGCCGACTGACATATTTACCATGGACCGTGGTAAAATATCAATTTCCTTCGTGACGTAAGACGTGGTCCTATACAAATATAGTTTATGTATTTGTATCTGGGTGTTTTGATTGGAAATTCAGGTTTTTTGGTTATTCCAAAAGGCAGAATTTATTTCCCTTAAGTAGGTACCTCTAGATTTGATCTGTAAGTACACATCTCTAAAGAAATAACTAGGTCATGTTAGGTACTTGGATTTAGCTTTGTGAGTAAGATTTAAATTCTATATACATAAGCTTGATGATTCTATTAAGCGGCTTCAATTGGAATAACGCTAGGAGGATGATCATTATTAGAGACTTTCATCTGTAAAGTAAACTCAAACAAATATATGCCAAAATATTGCTTAATTTTTATTCTAAGCTTAAGTTCTATGTGTTAAATATTTAAATAGGCCAAGTTATAACAGTATTTTCAAAAATGCACGGTGCAATTAATAAACAATAGAAATATGACCGTTATAAATCTAAATAAAAGCTTCGTTTCTGTGTATTATTAACGAGCGTGAAGCATCGAAGCGATGACTTTTATTTAGTAACTTCCCTCGAATTTAACAAGAATTCAGTACGCTTGCATTGCTTCATGTTTTATAATAGCTTGTTTATGAAGTTTTCTAGTTAAAGTGAGTCGTTTTTTAAATAAATTTAATCAGAAAATAAATATTAATCAGAGAAGAATGATGACCCGGTGGCGTAGTTGGAGCACCACACCGCAGGTCGCGCGTTCGATTCTCGCAATAATAATAATAAGTGTTCATTCTTCTAGCACCAAGGGTTAGAAGAATAGCAATGACAAAGAGAAACATTAATAATAAATAAGCCTTTTACCATTTCTCATGATTAAGATCAAGATTCTCGCAATTACCTAAACCTTACTACGTTACTCCTTGGTTTATGTAGGTACGTTTATTAAAAACTTGTTGATTTATACAAACCGCCAAAGCTCAAAATAATTTAATAATTCAAATATTACGTATAATAAAGTATTCTCTCCTCTCAATTACACAAAACCAACAAAATAAAACTCCACTAGACGCCGTATAAATTTCACAGAAACTGCACTTCATAACATCAAGACATGGTCACGTCTCGCAATACCGCTAAACTGTACATTTCATACAGCGACATGTGCGGAAAAATAACCAAGTTAACATTTTTGATACTAGGTCACCAGTATTCCGGACAAGTTTAAATTGGCTGGAATATTTACAAGATTTTGACAAGTGGGTCACGCTTGCCGATCTTTTGAAGGTAGTGTTTGTTTGCCTTTTTACTGTGGTGACGATTTTTCCATATTATAATGTAGATCTGGAATAGTTTTATTCATTTTTCTGCATCTCATTATATCAAATGATTGCTTGTTGAGATAAAATTACCATGAATTATTATTTTGAATATATTGGAACATTATTACTTCAATTCTGATATATCAGTCTTTCGAACTAATTTAAGTCTTGTTATATTTTAGATCATGGCGCCAGCACTAGAGTAGATAGATTTTTTATGTCGCGAGATACCTCTATCGAGCACAAATTATTGAGTAAAGATTTGTCCTGCGTGGGACTCGAACCCACAACCTCCTGCTTTCACTAAACGCTAGACCAACATGCCATTCTGAAATCGACGACACAGTCATATTCATAAAAATGTTTCAGATATTTCAAACAAAACAAATTTTACTTAAATTTTATTTAAGCTGAACGCTGTTGCATCGTGAACATAAAATTTATATTTAAAAGCAATTTGTCACTTTCCGTAATTAAATATTAACTGCAAAAATAGTACTTCACGTTGTTGAACGTGTGTCGACACGTTAAAAAAATAATATATAAACATGCCAGACTGTCGGCTATGTAGGGCATGTCAACAACCACACATTATCAATGCTCGATTTCGTAAGTAACTAGCTGGGGCCGCGGTTACACCCGCGTTGTTTAGGGCTACTGCTCCATACCCGTGGCTCATAGCGTGATGTTATATATTCTGTAGCGTTCACCGATAAATGAGCTATCAAACGAAGAAATAATTATTCAAATCGGACTACTAGTTCCTGAAATAAACGCGTTCAACCAAGCAAACAAACTTTTCAGCTTAATAATTTTAGTAAAGATGCTTTTAACATTTGATTTTCGGTCGCCATACCTATTTGGTTTCTGACAATGTATGGAGATAAAGTATTCAAAACATTTTCGGTCTAATCTTAGTGAAGGTAATGGAAAATATCTTAATCGATTTTAAACTTTTGCGATTTGTATACATCATACAATTTTGTTTAAACGGGTCTTATTCGCGATATTTAATTAATTTAAGGTATAAATACCTATGTTTTACCGACGTTTCGGCAGTCTTACAACAGCCTTGGTCGCGGCAGGACTGTCCTGCCGCGACCAAGGCTGTTGTAAGACGGCCGTATTTTTATTAAAATACCTAGAGGATGCCGCAGTTACACCCCCATACATTTTTTTACTATCTGATATCGTGGGAATTTCGGGAAATGTCTTTTTAGTGTACCCGCTCCAGCTCTACGCTCCCCAAAGCGTGTTACAAGCCAAATTTCAGCATGTTGCTCTTAGTAGTTTTGGCTGTGGCTTTTCTGTGAGTCAGTCAGTAACGCGAGAATTTTATATATACAAAAGATAAATAAAATTACTATAAGGAATTACATTTATTTTATCAACGTTTATTCGTTTCGTACCTCTACATATGTAACGTTATATTACATTGGAAACGATAACAACCTGATATATTTTATTTTCAACAATAACACCATATCTAGCCCGGGCCCATAAAAATATCGGTCTACAAAACGTTTGTGGAAGTACATTACAAGAAAAATAAACTTTTATTATCATGAAACAACATTTCAGTTAATTAAATTTTACGACTAGCCAAGCTGAAATGGGCTGGTATGGTGTAGGGCATATAGAGTAGTGACCACGTACCCGACGACGCATCAGGGGTAGGCCTTCTGCAAAGTGGACTAAGGCTCTTCTTGGGATCGCAAGAAGCGGTTGGATGTGGGCGGCTCTAGACCGCTGTGTATGGAGAGCTTTGGGCGAGGCACATGTTCTGCAGTGGACGTTTTTGGCGTTAGAAGATGATCTTGAAATTTCGTTTGTTCAGACGCCTTATTATGAGGTGCACATTACGTACCTAGACTTGTTTAGGTACTGGTGGCAACGAAGTGACTTGTTAAAGTATTACAATATTCAGGACATCCGTAACTAGCAACACACCTTACAAATGTATGCTGGATGTTTTTTTTTTATTTTTAACCTGTCCTTTATTATCTTATCGCTGAGTTTTTATTCCTCTTATACTCGTGAACAAGAAGAAAGTTTATCTAATGAAATTTGGTTTGAATTACTTTTGATTTACAAAACATAAGTTATGTATCGTTAGTATGTATATTATGTATTATTTGTATGTATACCTTATGTTTTTGTATATATATATATATATATATATATATATATATATATATATATATACCTACATATGTATGTACATTGTATTCAAATAACTATAAGGTTCCATATATATTTGATCACAACACCATCAAACCTATCCTTTCCAGTCTGTCCATCCTAAGGTTGCCTGTAAGAAATCGCACTTTGCGATAAGGTCGCCCTTGTGTATTTACTATTTTTTTGTAAATTTAAGACATCTTTACATAATTTGTAACAATTGTATTTGCGCAATAAAGTTGTTATCTATCTATCTATCTATAATAGCAGTTATTTCATTATGAACCTTTAAACTGAAAAAACTGAGATGGCTTATTCTATAAACAAGTTTCAGGTGCATGGAGATAGTGAAAATTATGGGTTAAACATGGGCTATGCTATTCAAAAGCTAAACTATCACGAAACGATGACTTTTGTATGAAATTTCCATTTGTTATTTGGCTTCACAAATGGTATACTTTGTTATTAACTACATACTAGTTAGTAGCAAAATATACCATTAGGGTAAAGCTTCCAAATGCAAGTAATTCATAAAGAAAAGCTCTAAATCTAATTAACATAATCTACTGTCATTACAAAGTCGTCAAACTTCAAAACGACGTAAAAACAAATGTATTAACAAAAGCAGTTAGGTCTATTTATTTCACAAAACAATAACAAAAGTGCTATCTCTTAAAAAGCCTCATTGCAAAATAAAACAATTTAGCCCAGTGATTCCCAAAGTTAGTAAAAACGCATAAAATATACTGAGGAAAATGTATGTTAACCAAAAAAATGTAATTGAAAAAGGGCCTCTTTAAACTTGGTAAAATGCTTTTAAAAGAACATTTCTGTTTACAGGGGATGTACAAAATTCCTTTTTTATGAAGCTGATACATTATGAGCATTCTTGCAAATGTAATAAAACAAAAAACAAACAAGTGTGTTTAAGCGAGCATTCTTACTAACGTTCTGGCGAGCATTCTAGCAAATTGTCAGTAAATTTGCTTTGACGTTTTTGTTGATTATAGCGTTCGCTAGAATTATAGTGAAAATGTTCGTAGCAATGTTCGGCTCTGTTCGTTGTTCGACAAAACAAAAAGCGGTGAATGCTCGTTGTTCTGCTACAAGTGAATGCTCAAATATATCAGCACCATGAGGAGATGTACTAAATTTTTCCAAGAAAATGAGTCCATATGGAAAATTGGATACAAATTTGTTTGCGAAGTCAAAATGCTTTTTGATGTTCTATTTTTATCTTTCTAAAGTCTTGGTTGGTTGATGGTAACCTTGAATTAGAACTGAGAACTGTTAAACCTTTGATATATTTCTTTCTTCGTTTATTGCTAGGCGTTTGATGTGATTTGTTTTTACAGTGTAGGCGGTAACTGTCACTGTGAATTTCCGTTCAAAGGCGTGAGATTGTCGATTGGAATTTGAACTATTTGATTAAAGAAAATTCGGCCTTGGTAGCATAAATAAAATTGACCACCTTAAATGTGGCAAAAGCATGTACCGGTTTTGAATGTCAATATTTTGTAAGAGACTACCGAATATCATGTTCAATTTTAAAATCCTTATGAAACAGAGGCTAGTGTAAATGTATTAAATGAAGACCAAGATATAACCAAGATCTTTGTAACTATATTCGTTTTTAGATAGATACGTATTCTACGTTCCTCAATTATTTTTTTAATTATTCTTAGCTTTGATATTTACAAATCTAAGAATACATTATTTGTAAGAAACAGATCGCCGAAATAGTATATTTATTTTATTTTCAATTTTCTTTTATAATTGCTTTTATCAAAGCATCGTGGAAATAATAGAATTATTTTATTTTCAATCTTCTTTTATAATTGTTTTTATGTATCTTCATTATGTGTTTTTGAGCACTAAAGGTTAAATTCTCTTTAATGAGGATGTCTTTTAGAAATTGGTATATTCTTAATTGCTAGCCGACTTAAACAAAATCTTTAATCTCGTATTATTTCGCGTTTTTTTTTCTAGTCACGTTAAGATGAACAATAATGCAGATAAAAGGTATTTTTAATAGCAAATGGTCCAGAAATTTGCCTTAGGGTTCTTGCCTGTATAGGATTGACGTTAAACTACCAAAAACTTGATATGATATAACTCTGGATAACATTTTATAAGTAAGTACATTGTACCGACAAATTCTATCATAATCGATAAATCAAAACTTAGAATTTCACATACCGTGTATCAAGACATACTAAAAGGTTAGAAGTACCCTTAACCGAAGAGCATGCATGAGAAATTTGATGACAGTGAATGAAGCAAGAGAGATATGTCAGGATCGTTGCAAAAGGCGTTCCGTAGTCACTGCCTACCCCTTCGGGAAACAGGCGTGAGTCTATGTATGTATGTATGTGTATCAAGTACCAGTTATCTGTGCCGTGACTTCAGAGTGGTGATTCAGAGTACAAAGTGACACTACATTGGCTGTCGTAAGAGGTGACTAAGGAAAATACATAAAACAACCAATTTCTTCATTTTTTAGAGTTTACATTTCGCCATGAATTTTTAGGTCCCACGTAATAGGGGGCGAGCCTATTGCCGTTACGGTTACATACATCATTTTATTAAATTCATTATCATCATCAGCCGTATATATACAATCTGTCCCAAGGGAAGGGAAGGCCATAGTCCACCACGCGGACCTAGTGCGGGTTGGCAGACTTCACATATCTTTCGCAAAACATTATAGAGAACTCTCAGACATGTAGGTTACCTCACGATGTTTTCCTTCACCGTTTAGCAAGCGATAATTAACAATTTATTAAATGATTAAAATTAATTTACTACCTCATCTTTTAAAAAGCGGTTAAGACAAGAAGAATTTAAAAGCAATTAAATTTTTCCCTCCACAATGCAATAAAAAATCTTCTCATTAATTGTCCACTGAATAATAGTCAAATATCTATCACAAAGCCGGGACGATCGGGAAATAAAAAAGGTCGAGCGATCGGTAAAGCAAACTCGATATAATCCGTTGTACAAAGGCACTTAATTTCATTTCTTTTGTGTTTATTTTAAATGTTTCATGAACGGAAGCATTACAAAGTCAAGCATTGTGGATGCTTAATGAAAATTTATACATGATAAACACTTAAACAGTTTGTCGAAAAATTCAAATTGTAAGGGCCTGCTCACTTATAGCGAAGTGCAGCGTAGCGCATTTTTCACTTTCAAACGAAAGAAACTACACTACTAACTACAACGAAAATCTTTCACTTACCAACGTTTTTCTTATTGTAAAAAAGTTTAAAATCAATTATAGTATAAAAGTCGTTTCATCTCACGCGGTGCTTCTGGGGTAGATACGAAGAGTCGATATCAATAAAATATACCTGTCAAATAAACTGTTGAACTTGTTAGGTATATGCGACTATGTAGGACGGCTATTATGTGGGAATTATTATTATGTGATATTCTTATGAACTGTCACTTTCACCTCATTTACATTCGTCGTAGAGCAGGAAAGATCGCAATACAAGACATATGTATTGTATAATGTATGCTCTTACTGTAAGAGAAAAGATTTTTTTGGATTGTCAATTTTACATTTAGCAGAAAATTGTAACTGCTTCGAATATATTACCAACAGAGAAGAAAAATTTTAATCCATATTTGTTCTTACATTTTACATTCTTGCTGTATGCTGTTACCGATTGATCAACCAATCATATGATAAGTATATAATTAAGTTTGAATTGTAGATGCATGGAAAATCGGTCAAAGTTGATAAATCCGCCCATAGCGCGAACATGTCTGATGGAAGCGTTCGCGTCATGCACTCTTCGGTCACTGGGGTATAGTTATCGTCCGGCCATTTAGTATTATTGTTTTTCTTGCTCATCGCAACGACACGAAACGTGTCACGACAACTTGCCGCGCATTTGACCCACACGTAGGGCAGTAGGTTATCAAAGCGATATAATACAGTAGGTATAACAACCCTGTATCTACTGAACCACTGCTGGCCCTTTCTCGCTATGAAGAGGATCACGCCCATCCACTACGCTGGTCTAGTGTGGGTTGAGACTTCACAAGTCTTTCGGAAATATTGTGAAGAACTCTCAGAAATGAAGCTTTCCTCACAATGTTTTCATTCACTCCTAAGGAAACGATAATTAACAATGTTATACACATATAACTTAGAAAGATGCACTGGCGAACACCGGAGGGTGTTCGCCAGTGCATGAAATCGAGACCCTCTGTGGGGCAGTTTTTTGATATATCCACTAGACTATTTCAGCTCTAAGCCTACGTAAATTTATATGCACTTTGCCCAGAGATTACATAATAGCATACTCCATGAAAGTTTAAGCCGTTTATTCACCCTATTACTAAGATAATCAAACCAACATTTACAAACAAGAAAATTTATTATCTCGAAACAGAAGTGAATCAAATGTTCAATGTTCTGACATATAGTTTCACGAACATGAAAATAATTCAAAACAGATCTGTTCCCGTTTTAGTGATCAAAGATTGCATCATAGTTTAAAATAGCTATCCAAATTTTACGGATACTGCACGCGATTATTACTTCTAAAATTAAGAAGTTAGAGTACATAATTGTTTTAGGAAGCGATGTTAATTTATTCTATCGTGGACTACAAGAGAAATTATGGCCGTCGGAAAATCTAGTGAAGCGCTGTCGAGAAAATCTTGTATAGCTATGGGACTTAACTATCCGAAACGTCTGACTTACGTTGCCTGGTAGAATGGTTGATAGTTTAGGATTTAAAAGAGGTAAGCGGTAAGTAGAGGCCGTTTTGAGGCAACCGCGCTTATCCATTATACGTGTCGGCATCATCCTCATCAGCGCTGTATACAAACTGTCCCACTGGATTCGAACTTGAGACTCTCTGCGTAGCAGTCCGTCGGTCTTTCGACTAGGCTATCGCTGCTCTCTACATCTATATACGTCTAGTTAAATGCATTGGTCAGCGTTTAATTTTTAGATGGGCGACCGATCACAACCCGTGTTAAACCTTGTATGCACTTATATCCACGAAAGACAAAATCTTTTTAAGTGGGTTTGGTAACCTGATTTTCGAAAGGTTAAAGAGTACTTACAGCTCTTTCAGCTGAGCTGGTTCTTAGCAGATTCATGACAGTTCTGTTCTTATATAGAGTCAGTATCCCCAATACCGTTATAGCCTCCTTTTTTGGACCTTAAAATAAACGAAAAGCGAATTTTCTTAAATATTAGAAGTGGATGTCAAGTTCCTAAACAAGATAGCACCGGAAAAACGTTCGTATTTATATGATAACGATAGGAAATGCTTTGGAATGCTGCTTTGCACTATTTATAGGATATCACAAAAATTTACATAATCTATGAACAGCTGACATGAATTTACACTATCGTATAAATAATCTCGATGCTTTTGAAGTTTTAAATGTGATCGATTTCTTTGGTAGCTTTTGGGAATTTTGATGATACCTATTTCTAATTTCGATTTTTTATAAAAAGATAACTCCGTATGAACACAACAACATGAGCATAATAGGCTGTTGGTATCTCCTCTCTAGCGCTGCCTTATTACTCCAGCAGTTCTTGATATCCATAAAATATTTTTGCAAATAAAAACCCTAAAAGTAAAGATAATTGTTCTCTTGAATGGGATGAATAGCATCAGACGGAAGTCGTATCTAAAAAATTCAGAGATATCTACACGAAGAAAGAAATCTTATTCTCGAAGATGTACATTGAAAGCAACTGTAAGAAAATAACGAGATTCAAATCCCATTGCAATACCTGTTGAGTTGTAAGCTAGTAATTTAGTTTTTGCTCCAGGCTCTATTGAGGATGAAGATGAGGAAGCGTCATCTGTTTTAAAAGAAAAGAAAAGAAACGATAAGATCTTTGTTAAACTATGGAAGATGATAAGAATATTTGTGATAGTGGGAAAAGTATGAACTATGTATATCAGCCTTTTTAGGAAGTGCTGTTCTAAATGTTCGAGAGTAAAAATTTGAGTTCCCAAGATAAAAATCGCATTTTGTCTTCACAGTTTATTTTACCACTCAAACGTACGCGCATGCCTTTGTACAAATGTCTTTATTGCACTGTTGCCATCAATCGGTGAAACAATTCAACTCGTCTTGTTGTAAGCTATATAAGAATTCGTAAAACCTTCACTTTCACTCGTAGCTGAAACTACAGACTATTGTTTAAAACCAGAGACATCATATAAAAAAAACCGGCCAAGTGCGTGTCGGGCCACGCGCAATGTAGGGTTCCGTAGTTGACCATAATGGCCATCTTTGATAATAACTTTTGTTTCACATGGGACTTAAAACGGGCATCTTTAAGATTAAGCCAGCGCTCCCAATGTAAACTCACAGAAATAGGTATTTATAAGTTAACCGACGATTACTCGTAAACTAGTGATGTCTACTTAGCCGTGATAGTTTTCCTTTTAAATTCGTTATATGTACTACATTTGTGATTTTTTTCACCTCTTCCAAATTAATAGTTTATCCGGTAGAGGGGGGGGACACTTGAGTCTAACAATTTTTTTCACTTAAAAGCTTGATATTTGACAAACCAATCACTTGATCGAAAAATGATTTGAGCAAACTAATAATATTTTTTTAAAACCTATCCAATGATACCCCATACAATGGGGTACTCAACCAAAAAAAATTCAACCGCACTACTATATGTATGGGAGATACCCTTAAAAAAAATATTTTCCAAAATTGTATTCTACAGTTTTGTTACAATATCGTATGTCTATATTCATGTCAAATATCAGCTTTCTAGCACCAGGCGTCTTTGAGCTAGGCTGCGGACGGACAGACGGACGGACATGACGAAACTATAAGGGTTCCTTGTTGACTACGGAACCCTAAAAACAGAACAAAAACACTACAACATATACATTATAATACAAAGAAAAACGAGCACTTAAAACACACCTCTAACAAATTTACTTGAGCCATTCCTCATGATATAAATGATTTATATTCTAACAAATGCCCAAGTTATATCTAAAGGAACGCTTGGGAAAACATGTGAAAGGAAAGCAACATTCCTGTCTCACTGACACATAAATATCATAACTATAAATATGGGATTTTATTGAAAAAAATAAAGTAGGTGTTTGGTGTGACAAACTGTCATATGTACACGGTTATGGAAATATAAGTTTATGTAGTCAATTTACCAACACACTGTGATGCATAGGGTTCCGGGTACCAACAAAAAACATTGACAATGGTCAACACCTTACATTATCGCTATCCCTATGGATTGTGTAGGTTTGATGGCAGTCACCCTGTCGTACGTCACATAAAGCTTTGTGCCCATACTTGTCACCCCGGACTAGCAGTCAGGGCCTCGTAACTATTATACCAATAGTCCAGGCAACAAGTAAATATTATTCATAAAGTGCATAAACGTATTGAAAGATAATATGACAACAAATACATTGTAGGTTAACCTTGTTTCAAAAAGTAAGTTTCTAAGGTTTTCGGATGATAAAAGCTTTGACGAGGACAAACAACAGACAATATGTCCGGGCATAACTTCTGAAAGCGCTGTTCAGTTTTTTTTTCACTAAGCCCCAACAGCGCCCTTATCCGGGTCCGCTTGCTTGCCCGTGTTATACAGCATATAACAAAATTCAAACACTAAATTGCCCGTGTTATATGGCATATAACAAAATTCACACACTAAATTGCCCGTATTATATGGCATATGACATCGCATCTCAGTCTACTTTGCCCGTGTCATACTGTATATAAAATGGCTCTCGCGGTCGAAAGAGTGTGAAATATACTCGTCTCTTTCGCTCTGGGGCTAAGTTTGTATTATGTCTCTCGTTTCTACGTTAAATTTTCCGTCATACTACCCAGTCGAGTTTTGACTCCATAGAGAAATTTAAAAAAAATAACGTTCGTTGTCAATGTTGTCATTGAGTGTTGAGTCGGTGCGGAATGTGCGGAATGTGTGAGTGTATTTCTGCTGTTTTTTTGTTAAATTTAGTTTAATTCTTTAAGATCTATGGTGTTTATCAAGGTATGTAAATAACTAACACGTATATATAAAAATCCAGCATGAAATATAACATTAGACTTTTTTCGAGACCTTAAGTAGATTTTGGCGCGCAACAGTGATTTTACTGAGAGCATGGGGACTGTTTCAGAAATGTTCATATTACTCAGAAGTGGTGAATGCTATCACTATGATTTCTATTTGTTTTAAAAGAATATAAGACTACTTATTTAGTGCTTATTTAATTTTATGCTTAAATATGTTATTTGTGCATTATGTGACCTTATCAAATTTAACATAAATTACGCCGCGCGGCGCCAGATAATGGTCAGAGGGATCAGAGGCCTGTAAATTCATAAAAATATATGAACAAGTGTACTTTTTTATTTCTTATCTTATTATCTATTATATAAATAACGTAATTAAATATTAAAAACGATATGTCACCGCTTTAAGTTTTGAGGTATGAACTTATAAATACAAAGCGAGCTCTAAAACGCGCTATCTCAATTTCAAACGAGCATCACTCGACACCAGAGTCGTAATCTAAATAAACGAAGATAACATTGTATAGTTAGTTTCATAACAAACATAAATAATATACCTAACACTTGACAACCTTTCAAAACAAATTGAGTCACAAGGACCGATTGTGTGAAATCCGACCCGCGCGCCGAGGCGTTAAAAATGCGCGGGGCACCGCGGGGTGGCTAAGTGTTTATCGTCGGGCGTTTGATCGTCATCGCTTTCAAGTGGCCGGGCAACTTAAATCTAAATTGCAACTTAAAACATGTGCATATTATATTGGGACCTGCATATACATGCAGGTCCCAATATAATATGCATGACTTGCCTTTATTTTATAATAAAAGTAACGTAAACATCCCCTTGTATTTGTTTTTACAGCTACTTTACTCTTCGGTATTCTGCACGAGACTAATCTATTTCTCATCCAGTTGATGTAACAACAATACCTATTTTATCCCGACTATATTTTGGCAAGTTTCATTCTAAAGCGCTACTTACACGCGCGAGGGATTTGTTTCTTCGATGTCACTGCTATAATCATCATAAATATAGCCTTTCGCAATCCACTGCTGAAAAGATCTTTCCTAATATGTGTCACAATACTATTATAGTAAATCAATAGGAGGATTCTTTGAGAGGATTCAATTTGGAGGTCTACTATACCACGCTGGCCAGGCGGGTTGGTACAAGGTATGATGTCGAGTTTTCCGCTTTTTCCCAAGCACGCTATTTTTACCGTAGGCGCCTCTTATAACATCAACAGAATTAAATGGGGTCGTGACATTTAATAATTATGTTTAATCCATCACCAGAAGGGAAACTACTATGATCGTCAATAATTTACAACCTTTTATGTATATTTATATTAGTAGTAGTCGCCTCGCCTCGTTGGTCTCGCGGCATAAATGTGCGCGTGGGATTGGAAGGTCTCGGGTTCAATTCCGGGGTCGGGCAAAGTGTTATTGGGTTTTTCCATTAGGAAATTCTCAGTAGTCTCGCCCCCTATTACGTGGGACATAAAAATTCATGGCGAAATGTGGGTGTAATATTACACCTCTGCCTACCCCTTCGGGGATACAGGCGTGAGTCCATAAAAAAATTTAAAAAACTAGTAGTAGGATTAGTAATTAGATATTGTAAGGCTCTAAGTGATACTGGTCTAAACCATGGAATGTCGCTATCCCTTTGGGTTGCCTAGGTCAGACGGCAGTCACTCTGTGGAAAAGTTGATATTCTGTCATATCTGGTTAGACTAGTAAGCGGACCTCGGGCTCCAAGGCGTGAAAGTCTTGGATGCAACCGGGATCACGCTAAGGAGATGATGATTGTAAGAGGCTCTAAGTATAGTTAATTTGCCTCGGCGCGCGGCGGCTGTGTCAGTACTGGCTGTAGAATAATGATAACAATATCGTCGCTAGTCTATCGCCCGTGAAACCAGCGCCTTCTACCTACACGTATTTCGTTACAACTCTCCACAATAGCTGTCCTGCGTCAGTCCACCGAAACGCACGCTTAATTGGAAATTCTTGTTAGACAAACTCTCGTTTATACAGTGGCATTGTTGGGAAAATATATAAATAGACCAACTGTACAATTTGAACTAAAATGGCTTATTGTTAAACACATTTGTGACCAAGTTAGCCGGTCCAAAGTGGATGTAAGTTGGCTATTTACTTAAAAGTTATTTTAAGTTTAGAGCAATTCTGTTGACGTATTATGTGTTTGATTTATTATCCTATGGCTTAGCTGTAGTCTGTAGTTATTGTATTACAAAATATAATTGTTTCGTATCATATTTATTATATTATACAATCTTAAATTAAGTTTAGAAGAAACCAATTATACCTCCTTAAAACTACAATTAAATTAAAATAATAAAATTTTGCTTTGTATTTAATTTATGAACAAAACAATAGTTGTGATTCTAAGTTGAAACTGTGTTTTTAAACACGCCTACACATTGTTGGTTCTGAAAATTTCTTTTGTTAGTATTTCGTCGTATTTATGTCGTCATTACTATCCTTTTTTTGTCATTGCCTTTACAATACTCATAACTTTCTATCGATTTTTCTGTATTTACCACTACGGTGTACAAATCTAAAAAAGAAAAACAACGAATGAAGTAATCAACAATCCATCGATATTTGTGCTATTGACTGACTGACAGATAAGCCAAAATAAACAGGCGCAAGAAGCTGAAATTTAGTTATTTTTCTTTGGTACGGTAGAGGTGCACCATTGACAGTACCTTAGTACATACATATCGATGGGGTGCACTAAGAAGGGATTCCCCGAAATTTTTAAGGGATTGGGTAAAACAAGTTAAATAAAATAAAGTGAAAATAGAGGCGGGCACCCTCCAGTAATTTTATAAAATGCTTAACCAAGCTTTCGCCAAGCCCGTCAATTGGCACTAAAAGACAAATCAGTCTATCAAAAGCAGCGGTTGTCAATAAAACGTCCACCTAAGGTGCTTTCTTAGTAACTACTTAACTAGGAGACCCGTGCACAACTAGATAGCTCCTAAATTGTTATTTCTATATTCGGAGGCCATTAACTTCCATTGGTTATACAAACAAGTCATGTTTGTCTTGTGGAACAACATATTTTTATACCAGACGATACGGATTCGAGATGGCAAAATTTGCCTCACTTTAAGTTTATCAGGGTTGTGGGCAGCGATAGCATTTTGGAGATACTAACAGACTTTCTTGAAGAGCGTAGCATGTTTCAGACCTATGGTGCACTTTCGGCTTTTTGAAGGTATCATATGTATATATTAATAAAGCGGCGGTAGCCCAGTGGTGTACGTAACGAACTGCCGAGACGATGGTCTCGGGTTCGATCCCCAGGTACCCCGGGCACACACCTCTGGCTTTTCGAAGTTATGTGTGTATTAAAAATGTTAATTGTCGCTCGCTAATAATGTGAATGTAGAAACGATTGCATGTGGCAGAGATGAGAATGTTACGATGGATGTGTGGAGTGACAACAGTGGCGGCGGTAGACCACATGTGGACGTCGGCGACATCAAGTTCGCGAGGCCCTTTATATCGATGGCAAGGCCCTTTTTACTTCTTAGTAAAAAAACCGTTAGAATTAAGTGGGCCAAATTATAAAATAATGTATGAATAAATAAATGACAATTCACAAATTTTCACTCAACACAGATCTTGTCACGCACGTGTTCTAAAATAATGGAAAGTCATTTTCATCTGCTTAGCTTTTTCCCGAATTGTTCGGTGTCGGCTACCTACGCCAGGATGTTTTAAACGAAATTAAGTATGTAACTTGTAAAACTTTTTGCGAGGCCCCCTCAGGCGGCGAAGTATAACGAGTATACGACGTAAAAGTTTAAGCTTCCTGCAACGTATGATACGAGGGGTTCGATCCCAACCCAACATTTTTGTTTTTTTGAGTCTGGGTTGGTCTAGTCTACATTTGCACGGTTGGCGTAGTGGTTTATGCGGTCGCCTCGCCGCTTGACACTGTGCCGAGTGTTATGGGTTGTACCCCACACGAGACAACACTCTGTGTGATTCATAAATTGTTGTTTCGAATCTGGGTGGTCATTGTGTCCGTTAGTTGTATGTTTGTAAAGTCCCCAGAGACACAGGATTTAGTGCAAATGCGACAGTTGTCTTTAAAAAAAAAAACTTGTGAAAATTACCTGAACGTTTGTCACACCCACCTACTTCATCGAAATTCGCGCCGACATCGACATAGTTACATAATCGTAATCCCTTGACTAAAAGCTCCAAAACTGAAACTAAATATTGAAGCAACTATCTCAGTAAACTTAACGGACCAATTAAATTCCTTACAGTTTGTGTTACTTTGAAATTGATGGCAATTTACAGTCACAACGTTTTGATTTATTAACCTTTGCTTCTTGCATTCGATGTGGGATGGGTGTTATGAGCACAGAATAATTGTATAGAAATCTCTCTGTACTCGTTAAATATAATTAAGGTGGTTTGAAAGAAGCTGGGAACACTGAAGTCATCTATAAAGTCATATCTGTATATATAAAATTCTTGCGTTACTGACTGACTGACAGACAAGCTACAGCCACAACTATTAGGCGCAAGAAGCTGCAATTTGGCATGTACGTTCCTTGGAGACTGTAGGGGTGCACTAAGATGGGATTTCCCAAATTCCCACGGGTACGGGCAGAAAAGATTAAATTTAAAAAAATATGCAGGCGTAGCTGCGAGCGTCCTCTAGTCGTTACATATAATATTTTTAATCTGAAACTGATGGGAGTGATGATGAAGCAAGAGAGATATGTCAGGATCGTTGCAAATGGCGTTCCGTAGTCTCTGTCTGCCCCACCCGGAAACAGGCGTGAATGTATAATATGTATAATCTTTCACTCTTTCACTCACATTTCACCATGTTATGAAATTTTGGTACCAAGTAATAGGTAGCAAGCCTACCTATATTGCTGTTACCGGGCACGTTGCCAGATTCCGTGCTGCTACTGAGCATTCGGAAAAATCAGTAACGCTTTTACCCCACCCGGAAATCCCCAACAAACAAAAACGTCATATAAGTCTTGACTTATACGACATAAAGTTGGATAGCAGTCTTATAATGATAGTGAGATGACTACTAGGTCCTTTAGACGTCTTTAATTTAACTTATTAGTCGTGCGACGAATATGTCATAATAAGCTGGTCTTAGCAACGTTGGTCAGACTAAATTAAACGACGTTATATTATAGTCTTAGCTAAAACGTTTGTACGACAACGCAATAGTCATACTAACGTTATAGTCCATTAAACGTTTTGAACTGACCAAATTATGTCTTTGAAAAACCTTTATATGACATTTATATGATGTAGCAGTTGTATAGACGTTTTCACAGTTTATATAACGATCACTTTCCTGTTTTACAGCGGTCAATTGGAGACTCTTAAATGACTTGGTTGTTTATTTAATACTCAAATATAACCTATATATTACATGATCTCCGTTTAATGTCATGTCCTGACTTTTATCAAACTTGTAGTCGCATTTAAGTCAGGTTTTGACTTTAAAACGTCTAGGTCGCCATATTTACGGAACGTTTGATTAAATTTAATACGAACATGGAAGCAAAAACCTCGGGGAGAAGACTTAAACGTAGTGGAACTTTCAATAGGAAAGTAAATCGAGATTTCCTTTTGTTAAAAAGTACAACGTCAACAACCGTGGCATTAATAACAAATGTTGAAGAAGAAAAGTGTACAACACGTGAACAACAAAAGGGTTCAGTATCAATATTTATTTTATTTCTATAAAAATATTGGGTGTGATTTTTCCGATATTGAATTTGTTATTTAACAGTAAATGTTGTGGTGATTGATTCGTTTTTAATCAGTTAATTTTAAAATTATTAATCTATACAGGTTGTAAAAAAATTTGGCAGCAAAACTTATTAAAAAAATGTTTTTTAGTGTTCCGTACCTCAAAAGAAATAACGGAACCCTTATAGGATCACTTCATTGTCCGTCTGTCTGTCCGTTTGTCTGTCTGATCAAAATATTAAGTCGCATAAAGCGACATATTTTGCTGCTTGCAAGTAAATCAACACCTATAGGATACTTCAGGTAGACCTAGAATCATGAAATTTTGTAAGAAGCAAGGTTTTACAGCACAATTTATGGAAAAAGTCCTAAAATTTTTAATTTATAACTTAATCACAAAAGAAAATTAAGTATGTCATCTGACAAGGCCCTTCTTCTCAGGAAAGCGTGGAAGTATCAAGTTGAAATTAATATCAGATACGTAAGTCTATAGTCTTTTAGATTTCTTAAAAAAGTCAAGCTTATAAGTCAACAAAATAAAAAAATACGGCCATTTATGCAACATATTTTGATACTCGCAATTAAATAAGAACCTAAGGGTACTTCCCGTTGACCTAAAATCATGAAATTTGGTAAAAAGCAAGGTCTTACGGCACAAGTGAAGGAAAAAGACTGAAAATTGATTATTTGTAGTTTTATCACATAAAAAATTGTATTTAGTTTTCGTTTTCTGGCAAAATGTGGGTGTACTATAGGTATACCTCTGCCCAACCCTTCGGGGAAACAAGGCGTCATGTTATGTTTATGAATAGTTTTTTGGGAATACAAACTTAAATATGCAGTGGGAAAATTTTCCGTGACGTCATATCAAAGTATGGGAGAACATGTTTATCAACTCAACGATAAGACCACCAAAAATCTTTAAAATGCAATAAATCTCCAATTTTGTTTTTATTTGATATAATGAAATGAAATGGCCGCAGTGTATGAAAGTCAATGATACTGTGGCAACCATAGCACTTTTCCGATACTATAAAATTAGTACTTTCCTATGGCCAAATCAATCTATTAAGAAGTCTAAAATCTACTCTCCTTAGAAATTTATCTATATCCAATGAAATGAAATGACTTTATTCGATTGAAATGGTACATTATAGATGTTCATATTTTTTACAGTTCACATTTCACCTCTATCAGGCATTCGAATATTGTAGGGATAAGTTTATAATCATATCCCTACAATATTGAATGATCATATTTTCCGATAAAATTTCCTTGAATGTTTTGAAATCTGCACTGCATTTTTACTGTGACCAATATGAAAAGGGTTTTAAATTTATGAGGAACCCTAATATCCTAGCTGTCATGGCGTATTGCATGGTCTTGAAATAACCTTAGTACGACTTTATGTTTTTACAACGTCGTAAAGAGGTAAGTTTGTGACAAAAGCTTCATGTCCTCCATTTTTCGAAATAAATTTATCTTTACTAATAAAAATATAATGATTTAGACACAAAATTGCGAGGGGGCATGAAAATCTGAACCAATTACACATAGCTATATTATCATAAAACTTTAATACCCAGTCGAACTAAACGGCATGAGAGAAACGGCATAAATAACACTCATCTTTAATTTCCTTGTAATTATTTATTTTGCTCTCAAATCTCGAAACAAAACCACAAACACGTATGTCACTAACAATAAAAATGAATAAGTCTTACAGGTGGTGTTCCTTGACTCAAATAAAATGTTTTAGTCATTCAAAAACACCTGTATGACGACAATACAACAGACGAGTCGTTATAAAGTTATGATGCGACTTCTGCGCGACGAAAGTGGTAATTCCATAACGTTCATACGACTTTTGAATGACGTTAAGGAAGTCAGCTTGTGACTTTTGTATGTCCATTATACGACAATGTTGGTCGTATAACTGGGGCCATTTCGCGTTTAGTAAACGTTATTATAATAACGTTAGTGCAACTTAGGTATTACGATCAAAGGTATTAAGATAACGTTTACTAAACTTTTGAACGACGTTAAATTGTTAGTTGGGTCGAACCCGGCACCGCCCCATTAGCAGACTCATACGCATCCACTGGACCACGGAAGCAATTTAGTAGATAGCAGATAACATATAATTTGCGGGTTTGGTTTACAAGCTTATGAAATACTAAGAATTAGAGAAAAAGCACATTTGTAAATTTAAACTCTGAACTCCATCACAATCCAACGATCCATCCACTGAAATTTCACTCATCATTAATCCTACACAAATCCAACCGAATCAAAAATCATTTATCACAAAAACACTTACGCAACTTTTACAAGTAAGTCTAGCGAATCGGAAATTACTTCACGGCTCAGCCATCCATCAAAAAACTGCCCAAGTTCCGGGTAAGTGTTACAGACGTTTTTTGCACCCGAGGTTTGCGCCGACATGAAAATAAATCAGACTATGGTAAACAAAAGGAAAGTATAAGAGGCCTGAAATGTTTCGAGGTACGTCATATTTTATAGGGATAGATGAATAAAAGGTCAACCTCACATTGGACGTGCGCGTTCCTTGAGCGGGTAACTGGCGTGCGCTCGACGTTCTCTCTAAAGTAAAAAGTGAACGCAGCGCGCACGCCGAACACACGCGCCGAGCGCACGCCGGTTGCCCGCTCAAGGAACACGCATGCCCAATATAGCAGAGGCCTAAGGGATGAATCATATGGATGAACTGAAGGCCCTATAAGGCACTTTTATAGTTCGCAAGGCGTTTGAACAGTAAAAGCCTGCGAGTCTCTCTGATCCGAATTGAAGGTCGAATAGATCATGAGCTTATTAGAGATTGATGGCTTATCTAGAATGTAAGTCGCTTATACAAAAAATAGACAGAAATGTCTGTTTGTGATATCGAAATGGCAGTTTTTTATCAAGTTCGTATGAATATTTGAAATATTGTTGGGATGGGTTGCGGAGGACAGACGGGCTCACTCACTCTATGGAAAAGCCAATATTCAGTCAAATCCAGTAAGAATAGAAAGCGGACCTCGGGTCGCAACTGGGATAATGCTAGGCGGATGATAATTTGACATAATAATATTGTTGGTTTTTCCGGAAGCGGATGAATGCTCGAGATCGGTATATGTGGAGAGCCTTGGGGGAGGTCTATGTCCAGGCTCCAGCAATGGCCGTCCTTCGGCTGAGGCGATAATTCAATAAATAACATCATATTATATTTTTTATTAGAGTCCATAAACATGCTATTGAACAAAAGCCTTAACCTTAAAACTTAGCTACTCAACTCCTAAAACGGGCCGTGCATCAAGACAATTACGCAAACATACGTATATTTTCACAATTTTCGCGTTTTGCTTCCAATTTGTATCGTTGCCCTCATCTTATTTCACATGTTTAACTAAGTTTGTTTCGAAGCTTCCCCATCTTCCTTATACTACGCTTTATTTGTTCAAAGCGTATGTATGTATTGTATATCCACTAGTGTGTGTATAAATCTGTATAAATACAATTCTTGCGAAAAAGAATACAGTGACACGTGTAAGGGCAATAGAAGAAAATAAAGTATATCTTAGTCTACATGTGTAATATTTTTATGCGGACTGACAGACAACAAACAGCAAAACTACAGGGCGCAGGAAGCTGAAATTTGACATGTATGTTCCTCGGAGACCTTAGGGATGCCCTAAGAAGAGATTTGTCAAAATTTCTACGGGATTGAAAGAATCGGTTATCATCATCATCATCATCCACAGGCCGACTTTTTCCACTGCTGAACATAGGCCACTCTTTGTTCTTGCCATTTGCTTCGATATTGTGCTAATTAAAACATATAAATTAAAATTTAAATATGCAGGCGTAGCAACGGGCATCCTCTAGTCAACTACAAGTTGTGGGAACGTAATGTGTTGTGTGTGTAATTTGACGTTGCAAACCGAAATGAGTTGTTGGGCTAATTTGCCCCAAAGTTAGGAGAAACATATGCTACTATGCAATTTGGTAGAGGCAGTTCCTTTGTTCTAAATTCGGCAACATCGCACTTAATTACTTGTGAGGTTAGTTCTGGAAGGGTAAAAATTGACGATGAGGAAATATAATTATATACATACGAACTTATGTAGTTATTTGCCTACTGAACTTTGATATATTATCAACTTTTCAGTTTTTCCTAGGTGTATACGTATTTTATATGTTATGCTGTTATTTTTTGAGCCGTGTAATCTTAACAGGGTACGGCAGGCGTGTACTCGTATATAAGGCGCAGGCGTGGGCAAACAGCAATACTATACACAACCGTCGGCAAGGCATAGTGACGAAATGACTATACGAATCACAGTAGTAATAACACTGCTACTGTTTATGGTATGCGTTGCTGTGTTTATAAGACAGTTCAGACTATTACATTTTAACCCATTTTATTTGACAACATCTTGAGCAGTGACAGCAAAACCGTTGAGTCTAATTGGATTAGAACCCACGTCGCGCACCACTGACTTCAAAGTTATGTACGTATTAAATTGTTAACTTCCACTGTCTGCGTGCCTCGGAGAGCACGTAAAGCCGTCTGTGTCGGCGCTTAAAGGTTTACGACAATAGTTACGGAGATAGCAGTATATTGAAATATTCTGACATTGATCTAAACCATGGAATATAGCTATTCTTTTGTGTGTCATCGCTCGAAACTGACTGTATTTGTTACGAGCATTTTCGTTTCAGAGAAAACGTAAAACAAAGCACAAAGCCATTATAGTAGCTCTTTTGTTGTCCGTCTGTTTGTCTGTCTGTCAAGACCCTTTATTATAAAGACATGAAGGGTAGTTAAAACTATGAGTTAGGTACTTAAGGCTATGTTATTTTGGTACTGAATATTAAGTTTGTATGGCTAACGGAAAGTCTGGATGTTATAAATAAGATTTTTATGACACGATATTTAATTTATGTACTTCTTGAGCTGATCTAGGTAGTAATAGCCTAGTGGAGGAACTGACAGACTGTTACGCAGAGGGTCTCGGGTTCAAAACGCACGCCGCACACCACTGCCTTTCCGAAGTTGAGTATTGAATGCATAACTACCCCTTGCTAAACGGTGAAGAAAGATATTGTGAGCAACCGTGCATATCAGAAATTCCGCCAATTTTTCTCCAAAGACTTTCTACGTCTGCCAGCATGCTCTTGGTAAGCTTACTAACATCAGCGCTTTTCAACTAACGTAAGCAAAGCCGTGGGCAACTGCTACTTAGAATAAACCTCTCATTTGTCTTGGCTTTACGGTTAAGCTTTAAAAACAAACATCCATAAACGGTGATCACAAACTTCTGTTACACCCTTTTCTGCCATTTAGTTCTCCAAACTCAATATTAGCGTGCCTAGATTAAATGGCGTACTAATAAGATCCCTGGGAAACAAGGTGGGCCTGGGTACAGAGGTGTTTCTTAAATGGGTATTTAGAAGACCCTAAGACATATTGTAGTACATTAATGGTACCGTAATACCTTTACTTTAAAGATAAAACAATTTTGAAGGGCTCTTTGTGAGAGGAACTTTACTTCAGTTGCTTTGGACTTTGTTTGGCGGTCAACAAAAATTGTGGTGTCGTTATTTTTGCAGAGCGTGGGCCTGTATGGCTTTTATGGGATAACTAGCTTTGCCTAGCGTTCCACTCGCGTAAAAGTTTATGTATAGACTAGCTGAGCCCATGGTTACACCCGTTTTATTTCGAGTTACTACTGCTTCGCTTACATGGCCCATAGCGTGATATTGTATCGCGTATAGCTTTCCTCAATAAATGTACTATCCAACAAGAAAATAATTTTTCAAATCGAACCTGTCATACCTGAGATCGGAACGTTCAAACGAAAAAACAATCAAACTCTTCAGCATTTTCAAATTGGTATCTATAGACAAGTTCTCAATAGAATTTCACTTGTCAATAATTATGTATATTAAACAACAAGGTTTATGTTCAGATTAAGTACATTTTATCGATGAACCCTTTGTGCAATGCGAGTTATAAATAGTCTATTCACTTTCTTAATATAAACTATTAAACGTGGTATGATTTTGTAAAATCTGACTTGAAGTTTATTTTTGCCAAAGCGAGAGACTCGTCGAGCTCAACAGACTACAACACAGAGGACCACCGACTATTCGAAGTCAAAGGCGTATTGAACTGTACATTATCTTTTCCTCATGGCAAGAAAAACTTCGTGACAAAACCTGCATAAGTACATGTCAGAGTTCTCATAATTTTCTCAAGAGATATGAAGTTAGCGAAGTCTAAAGAGCTTGAGGACTTGATGAGCTACGGCCAACTCTTCCCATAGTGATAAAAAGCTTTACTCCATGTAGCTTTACATCCAGTAGTGGAACAGATAAAAACAGGAATCAATTGACTTATTGGTTATTTTATTATTACTAGATTTCGTCCGCGTGAATCGTACACCTAAACTTCCTCAGCAATCACACTATATATTAGTGAAAACCGTGTACAAATCCGTTCGGTAATCTCAGAGTTTATTGTGTTCATTAATACAAACAGGACGGAAATGACTTAATTTCATAATATCAAAAGATAGATAGTTCCTCAGATAAGCGATCAGATCAGATCCTATTGACAAATATTTTGAGGTTCAGTTCATATTGATCACATAATTGAATGAGTCTATATAAATAGACCCATTCAATTATAAAGGCATGAACAATTTAAACCTAAATATAATATATAAACACTGCTAAAATTGCTACAGCGGTATAATGAATAACAACTTATAGTGCGAATGGGACAGGAGGAAGTATAATGGACAGTGGGTTGGTACAGGGTTTGTATCAAGTTTTCCTTCACTTACAGTGCTGTTCTATGCATAATATGCTCCCTCTGTTGGCTCTTACGACACCCATGGGATGATATGGGGTGGTGACAATCCGTATTCTTAATCCGTCACCAGACGGACTATTAGCCTCCTACTTGTATTAAAATAATGAGCCCCGAATTTATATTTATCAGCCAAAGAGGCCTTTTAACTATTTTTATTTACATTCAACTGAATTGATGGAAAATAATTATCTGTTCTTAACTGCAAACTGCATAAAGTTTAATAACCAGATGCATTTACACCTGTAACAAAAGGAATCGTAGAAATATGTGAAATAATTCGGTAAACGTAATTTTTTTTATAAAATATTTGTTAAACACACGCCAGAGTGACGTCTAGCCCTTACATTGGTTGGAGCATAACTAAATAAATACCAGGCAATAAATTGCTTTGCTTTTTCCATTCCATCCACATAAATCACTGGCTAACAATAATATATAACTACATATGCACATCAAACTATAAATTTATATTTCTATAGCATTTCAGTATGTTTTTGTACAGCAATTCAAATATTGGCAGTTCAGTCACACAGGCGATGCACACACGAATTTACATAAAGCTTTTTACTTTATGTTAATTCTATAATATAAGTAATAAAAGTTTGAACTTTTTTTTTTTTTGTTTGGTCCCATAAATGATTTTATTTTCACTTACTAAACAGACGATATGAAAATGCCACATTTCTGCACAAAATCGCAAATGTTTTGTAAGTTATATATTATATTCAAATTCCGTCAAGCGTAAGTCGTAACCGCCTTAGTGAAGTGTACATTTTATACGAAAAAATATTTAGAGATATGGTGTGTACTGCCTGAATGGGTTGCCAATAGTCCAAGAACGCGCGATATAGAAAACATGCGTGCGAATTTTCTCTCAAGGAAAAGAAATTTTATTTTTCCTCAAGCCATCGAAACTCTTGGAACACCGTTTGTATCAGTGCTTGCCAAATTGACGAGTGTTTTTTATCGACTAAGAAAATTTTCTCGTGAGATATCCTTCTTTAGGAAGCAGGCGTATTGAGATACTGAGTATAATAGGTATTGGTTTTATAAATTAATTGTGCACTCGTCATTCAGAATTTAAAATATTAAAGTATAATGATGCGATGTGAAACAGACATACTTTCCAAATCATTAAAGTGAGTGGACAAGAAAATTGCTGTATTTTATTATGTCGGGTACTACTTACGAAAAAGGGAGCTGGTAACTTACCTGCAAAAAAATTTTGAATAGAGCCAATTTCATAATAATCAGCTATGGAGCATAATAATTAGACATACGTAGTGTTGTCCTTTAACGATATAATTAAAACTAGCCTGACATTGTGTCACACCAACATGTAAGTAATTTAGTTTTACGTCAATTTATTACAATAATTAGATTTCTGATCTATCAAAGAAATATACTATATACGCTGTCCAATATAATATTTTTTTCTTAGTACAAATGATATTAGATCGTACCAAGGTTACGCATGCGTTTAAAGTTCGTGCGTGTTAGTACCATTTATGTGTTGAGACATAGTGTTATGCTAAAGTCAAGACGTTGGACTATATTTAAGTAAATTCTGGAAACCTCGCTATTACGACAAGAACTTAATAGGACTTAATAAAACCAGACTTAGTTCTATGTTTTTTTATAGACTCACGCCTGTATCCCCGAAGGGGTAGACAGAGGTGTAAAATTACATCCACATTTCGCCATGAATTTTTAGGTCCCACGTAATAGGGGGCGAGTCTATTGCCGTGCCGGGCACATTACCAGACTCCAGCGGAAAAACCCAATAACACTTTGCCCGACCCGGGAATCGAACCCGAGACCTCGCAATCCCACGCGCATAATTATGCCGCGGGACCAACGAGGCAGTCTATATTTACAATATTATAAATCATGCCATAAGCTTGAGTTTGTTTCGAATATTTCTTCTCAGAATAGTCACACGTCTTCTCAGAATAGTCAGTTTAAAAAATCACTTTTATCAATCATTTGACTTTAAAAGTAGGTTCCCTTATTAACTTTAATTTTAGATTTATTTCGACGAATATTAGAGACAGATAATTTGCGGAATGATTGCTTAATTCTATGCATACACATAATTTAATTCAAATAAAACCAAGAGTATAGCTAGAAATGAACCTATTTAGTTCAAGATTTACAACAAAGCCGCCTGAGTGTATTTGGGGATTTTAAAAGTGCTACTCCAAAAATGACCACACGAAGTTAATTTTTAATCGGGAAGAACAGTAAATAAACTTTTGTGTTGTACCATATTCCAGTATAGTAGTTATCATCATTGTCCTAAAGTTATTCCTGTTGCATCCAAGTCTCTTGCCTTGATTGCTTATTCGACGGTCTAACCAGATTAAAATAATATATTAATCATTTATAGAACTCAGGAACCCAAAGTGATACCGTTATTTTATTTACTTTTCAAGAATATAATGGACAACTCTCAGTCATGCTGGTTTCCCCACGATGTTCTTATATAACGTTCAGCAACCGATAAAATTACCACTTTAACGCAGCGGAAACATGTCCGCTCTGCTCATTTCGAAGCATTTCGGAGGATAATTACACCTCTGCCTACCCCTTCGGGGATACAGGCGTTAGATTATAAATAAAAATAGAAATTATTTATAGAACACAGGAACCCAAAGTGATACCGTTATTTTATTTATTTTTCAAGAATATAATGGACAACTCTCAGTCATGCTAGTTTCACCACGATGTTCTTATATATAATGTTCAGCAACCGATAAAATTACCACTTTAACGCAGCGGAAACATGTCCGCTCTGCTCATTTCGAAGCATTTCGGAGGATAAAATACTTAACATTAAATTCAGAAACTATCAAATTACAATCTTCGCACGTAGGAAACTACGTGAAATGTTATACTTAAAATTAAATCTGATTTCGTGTCAGCAACAACGGAATGTAGGTATAAATGGTATAATTATACTTGAGTGACTTCTAGCCGACTATTTTTGGGTGTCCCACTTTAATATGTACTGAATATTTTAAGCTAGGCGCCAGATTTCATCGCCATTTCCACTAAGTAGGCTAACTTAATTAATTTTGTTGCTGGAATTGGCTGACAGGTTATTTAAGGTTGAAGGGTATATGGAAAGAAGTGTAGTTATTTTCATACGTATTGTGTACTGACAATGTCTTTGTATGGAAATCGTACCTAGTGGAATGCTGCATTATGTTTTAGTTTACAAGCATGTCCAGCAATCGAAGAAATCATGTATAAGGGGCGGAACATACCTGACCGAAGATGCGTCGAACGTATCTTCGGTCGCGTCTATTCCGTCAAATGAATCGGTACACATCTGACGGAAAATGCGTCGAGCGTATCTGCACACATTCGCTGAAAGCGTGGCTATTATGCACACATATAAGTTTGTTCGTACAGGGCCGTACTCAGGGCAGCTCAATATTTTACTGTCATATTCTTTTACCTAATCATTTTTCGTGTTCCCTGATGTTATGTAGTCACTGAAGTCTTGTAGTTATTTATTTTGCAATTCGAGTACTATTAAAAATATGACGGACTTCGAAGATTTTTTATAGTAGCCAACAAGCGTTATTTAAATATATATCCTATTTAGGTATGGAGGTTCAAAAATAAAAGACGATAATACGATTTGGTTACGGTTTTTCACAAAACTTATACAAATGATATAGAAGGGGTTACAGACTACAGTTGCAGAGCAAGACACAAAATGTTTTCTATATAGGCATGTATGGAAATTGTTCCCGTGGACCTTTAGCACCTCATACCCAAAAATTGGCCCTCGATCCAAGCTAGCAAATATGCGTACACTCATAGCAGATACTAACACTACATTATTCTACACATTTCGTTTCTGAAAAAATAAGTAAGTTCTGGCGGCCCTGGAATCTTACGATCTTAAAATCACCGATCTGGGAATGACATGGATATGGTATGTCCAATACCTACGAATTTAGCGTGCACACCTACGAAATTAGCGTGCACACTTACGAAACGTTGAACAAATAAAATGGTTGCCATTTGGGTTGTTCTCCAGAATGTAATCGATAACGATAAGGAGCCGGTTAGAGGAGAATAATACATTTTTGTAGTAAGTTACCTTTGTTAGTTTAAATCTTTTGCCAGATTAGTTTATTCCATAATGCAAATGTGGGCGAAAATGGCAAAGCGAAAGACGACCCTTGTATGAAATATGTAACAAAATATTCTCTGAGAGCCAATATCGGTTTTTAGACATATTTATGCACAAAAACAAAATTATTATGTTCGATAGACAACGATTTCACAGCAGATGTACCACAAACCTTGGCGAAAAATATGGCGATAGTGGCACGAATGACATTTCTAATAAAATATCGTCATGATTAATTTATTCAGTAAACTATGGCTATCTCTTTTTTCTGACAGAGATATCCCTAAGACAAAACGAGACAACACTATGTTTGGTGGCTTTATGTCGATTTCGTATATATGTGTATAAAAAAAATCATGGCGAAATGTGGGTGTAATATAACACCTCTGCCTACCCCTCCGGGGATACAGCCGTGAGTCTATAAATATAAAATATAATAATATATGTGAATAATGTAATTTTTCTATATGTACCTACTATTTGCCCTCTCCATTTATATTCCTTACTCAAAGGTCAAAATTCACGTGGTGCGTGGTGCGCGCGACGTCGACGGATAATCCGTCAGTACGCTCGACGTACTAACGGATTATCGGTCAGGTGTGAATGGTTGAACGTTTTTCTATACATTTGTATGTATTGGCGTTACGCGACCGATAAAACGCGACGGATCTTCCGTCAGATATGTTCCGGCCCTAAAACGAGTACCATTATCATATGAAATAAAGTTTGACGCACAAAGTTTTGCAGATGATTATTTATTCTTTATTGTCATAAATTATCATCAATATGTATAAAATTATTCAATTTCTGACAGACTGTCAGACACAGAGTACCTTTTTATATACGGAAACTGTCAGACAACACACAGCTGAAACTATTGAGCGCTAGATACTGAAATTCGACATGTTATGTCAATGATGTTACAAAAGTAAAAATAAGTGTATATGTTATAGGCGTACCAAAAGCAGCCCCCTTAGCCAAATGGCATTCGATTAACGCCATCGATAATCGCTAAGTGCAAAAATGTATGGAACTGACATAAGCCTTCGTTATATCAGGTGGTCAACCAATGGTCAACGAAGAAGGAATTCCTTAGGTTGCCATGGCAACCAAGCGTTAACGAAAGTAGATATCAGAGCGAATGCCGTTTGGCTAGGGCCTCAGGACGCTAAACATAAACCATTTGGCAAGTCAGACATATGTGTGTGACGTCGCGAGCCGGCGTCAAAGCGAAACTGACACATCTCGTAAACCGAAAATAAAATAAAATATGGAGTTATCGATGTGTGCGTTAGTGTACCGTTTCTACGGATTGATTACTACAAAGGTAACGTATCTACTCTTTTCTTGTAATATCATTGTGTAATGTATGTTCCTTGGGGAGAGTAGGACTAAGTACTCTTTCAGAGTGGAGGCTGGCGCGGGTGCTAGCGCGGGCGCGTGTAATTCAAATGTATGCAGTTGTGTCCAGTGCCCTTTGCGTTCACAGTGCGCGCGCGAGCCGCGCGTCTTCATGTGGTGGGCGCGCGCGCGGCTGGCGCGGGTGTTTCTAATGGCTCAGTCCGCCCGTATCGTTCACAGTGATATAGCGTCTGTTAGGTGACTACGCGTGTGGTTCTAAAGGGCAGCCATAAACAAATTATGGGAAGAAATAAAACAATTGTTTCGTCCGTAAATCAGCGTATAATACGTAAAATTCTCCAAACCATATAGCAATTTCCATTTTAAGTATGAATTTTCCATTAATAAAAACAAATCTTCATCCATGTCTTCTAAATAAATACGTAGCAGCTCAAAGTTTGAGAACGACCAAACACATGTGCAAGGACACTCGAAGCTCGCTCGGCACTGTGAATATGCAGACGCCAAGACCCGAGCGCCCGCGCCCGCGCCCGCACCCGCTAGTGCAGTCTGATTGAGCACTAAGACGGGATATTTGGACATACATACATAGACTCACGCCTGTTTCTCGGAGAGGTAGGCAGAGACTACGGAATGCCATTTGCATCGATCCTGACATATCTCTCTTGCTTCATTCACTCCCATCAAATTTTAAGGGTACTTCTAACCTGTCCTTTTCTTAGGACAGGTTAGAAGTACCCCTCTAAAGGGATATTTGTAATTCCTTATGAGGAAAAATTTTAAACGCGGGCCAGTTCTAGTGTAGCATAAAACACAACGTGTTAAAGAAGATTAGTTATTCCAATAACTTTAATAAATAATAAAATACGTATTTTGTCATGGACGAAATGTGGAAAAGCGACAAAATTGCGATATATACGATGTCGTGCTACGTTGTTGCGATGTCGTGTCGCAGAAAACATTGCTTCATCGTATCTCAGTGCGATAAAGTCCCGCGGTACGACTACCTGTCGTAAAATACTGCGACGCTCCATCGGAATCTTAGAAAATAGATCGCGGCGTACCATGACATTAATCCCACACTACTACATAATTATATTTGCCATATAAAAAGTATTATCATGGTTTTACACAAATGTTACACATTGAAATTAAACCACCGTTTACGGATTTTATCGCGATGTAATGGTTTTACGTCCGTGTGGTGACGGATTAAGAATATGGAATGTCACCACCCCATATCATCCCATGGGTGTCGTAAGAGCCGACAGAGGGAGCATATTATGCAGAGAACAGCACTGTGAGAGAAGGAAAACTTGATACAAATCCTATACCAACCCGTTTGGCTAGCGTGGTATGGTAGGCCAATTTCTCCTTTCAAAGGAGAGGCCTAGTCCAGCAATGGACTGTTAAATGCTGATGATGATAAAAGTATAATCGTGGGCTTACACAAATGTTACACATTGAAATTAAACCACCGTTTACGGATTTTATCGCGATGTAATGGTTTATCTGAGATTCAATATAAACCAAATTATTCAGAAACTACATTATTGATAAAGTGAGGACAAATAATAATAATGATAATATTCTACCGCATTCACACAACACCATCTGGCCCCAAACTGAGCAGAGCTTATACTAAAGTACTAGACAATGAATAAACATACATATATACTTCTTTTTGTATCTACATTCATATTATACATAGAAACACCTAGACCAAGACAGTCATCCATGTTCACGCACATAAATGATTGACTTGAGCGGGAACCGAACCCGCGACCTTCGGCGTGGCAGTCGCTTACACTCCCGCTGCGCCATCCGGTCGTCAAATATCACCTGTCTTCCTTGATCACGATTTCTGTAATTGAAATCGAAACTTCGCATTGTAAAAATTATGTACTTTCTAGATAATTCGTTTTAAATTGAATCTCAGTAAAACTGTAAAATCGCGATAAAATCCGTAAACTTTAGTAAATTCAAGCCATATAGAAACTTATGTCGCAGACATAACGTGCGTCTCACCATTAAAACTATACAATAATGTTCGCTGTTCTTACAAACTTACTCTTACCGCACCTACAAAACTTACGACTCAACTTCCCCTAAAAACATTCTCATAATTAATCCCAAATCGCCAAACTGATTTATACCGACAAGACGTCAAAATGGCGTCAGAAAATATGTCGTTAACAATAAACGTCCGCCATGGAGCCACAATAAATAAATCACGCGATAAGCTCTACTATGTACAGTCAGCAACAGAAGTCTATTTATTGGGGGTTGTGAGCGCTCTGAGAGTACAGTACAACAATGCCTTCAGGATGTTGATGGGACTGCCACGCTACTGCAGTGCGTCAGCGATGTTTGCAGAGTCACATGTGGATGGCTACTATGCTATAATTAAAAAAAGAGCAGCATCGCTGATGCGCAGGGTGAGGGACAGTCCTAACAGCTACCTGAGGAGCATTGCTGATCATATTGAGAGTCCTATCTGGAGGCACTGGATTCGCCTACACATAGGTTGATTTTAAATAATCTGTTTTCTGTTTTCATGTATGTATTACTAACATAGTTATAAGTTGCACTGTATTACTACCACTTTAATGACAACCCAGTCTGAAATAAATTATTATTATTATATATATTAACGAAATTGGGAATGGTCTTATAGTCCCAGCTAATTGAAAATGTCAATATCTTGAAGAATTTCTATAAATAAATTATAATCATAGAGAGAATGAATGGAAATGTCGGTAGGGGACGCACTAGGCGTCCCCTACCGACAAGGGCTTTGGTCAAGGGCCAAATTAAAAGTACCCATAACCGACGCGCATGCATGATGAGGTTAATGAATGTCGAGGAAGCGAAAGAGGTATGCTTGAACCGAAGCATGTGGCGTTCCATAGTCTCTCCTACCCCAATGGGAGACAGGCGTGACGATATAGATAGATAGATAGATAGATAGAGAGCTGGAAAGAGAGTAGGGAGGCCTTTGCTCTGCAGTGGGATTGTTAAGGTTAGTGGGATTGGTGTTTTAATTCGTAAAAGCACTCATTGCATGACTTATCTTGTCAATGGTAATAGATCAGCGAAGTTAAACAATCTTCACAGAGGTGACCAATAATTGGATGGGTGACCGCTAGAGCGTTACCGTGCTTTGTAGGCACAGACATAGATCTACATAGATAACGCAAATGCATGCACTTCGCGTGTCTGAACTCCGACCAAGCGTCGAGCTTGGTCGCCACTAACTTCAGTCCCCGCGCGTCCGTTTTACCGTTAAGTAAACTTTATTCACATTACGTTGCCGCGTTTGCTTCGGACGTTTGATCTGACGTTGTGTATTAGGAGACGATGAATATCGCACAAGCGATACTGTCGCGCATCGCTTCGACTTCGTGATACAGGCAACGTCACAGTAGGTATTAAAAAGTCGGCACGCTTGGTTTCAATACAAATCGTGATAGTTGCGTTATCTATGTAGATCTATATCTGTGTTTGTAGGGCACATAAAGCCGTCGCGCGTCGGTCCCAGTTCTTGTCTCAGGATAAGAATCGGAAGGCTATGTCAAAAGCCTACGGATGGTCTAAAAACTCCGTGTCTAGAGTTCGCCATACACTCATACAAAAAAAAGGAAGAATTAAAGAATAATACATCAAGATTTAAGATACTGAAGAATGCAGTGACTTTTGCTGCTGACTGTACCTCGTATATCTATAGCAAGTTAATTAGGAACACACTTAGCACACGCCATCAAACGTGAAACTTTGAAAAGTAGGGCAAAGCGGAATTAAAGTTTAGAACTGCGATTTCAATCAATTCGGAGATTGGAAACGTATACTTTTCATGTAGTAACACGTTACATAATCGTTTGTAAGAGACCACGGATATCCTAATATTCCTTTTGAAATGTAAAAACCATGGCCCAAGTTCATGCCGGTATATGCAATATTGTAAGTATACTGTATAATGCAGATATCCTTACAAGGCCATTTTAAACCATAAATCATTATTTCCATTTTTTTACAAAACATGTACTATATGTAAATATAAATCAAAGGTTAGATCAAGCCTTTTTGTGTAAAAATGATTATAAGTGGAAACATAATGTGGTTAAAAATCTTGGGCTATATATGGATTCCACACTTAATTGGCGAACTCAAGTGACCCAGGTGAGTCAAAAGGTCACCGGCACCCTACGGACTCTTTACCGCCTCAAGAACATACTCCCATCCAAGACCAAGACAATGCTTGTGCAGACCCTGATTTTCCCCTTAATCGACTATGGTGATGTATGTTACTTTGACCTGAATGCAGACCTTCTCAACAAACTCGACCGTCTTCTCAATAACTGCATTCGATTCGTTTTTAATCTTCGCAAGTATGACCATGTGTCTACTTATCGTTCCCAATTGAAGTGGCTTCCTATTCGTCATCGTCGCAGTTTGCGTGCTCTCACTACCCTCTATACTATTCTTACGTCTCCTTCTTCCCCAAATTATTTAACTTGCCAATATCAGTATCTGTATTCTAACCACGACCGAAACTTGCGATCGTCTAATAATCTTCTTCTTACTATCCCTTCTCATAACACATCTCTTATTCATTCTTCTTTTCTCGTACAGTCTATTCTCCTCTGGAATGCCCTCCCTCTAGAAATCAGGATGTGCAACACCAAGTACAAATTTAAAGCGAAAGTAAAGGAGCTCCTGTTGGCAAGACCAGCGGATGTGTCATAGGATTCGTATCTTTATTTCTATCTACATTACTTATTATTACGTAGTTACTGTATAGAGGCTTTATGTATTCTCTCTTTAGTGCTCATATTATATTATAGTATGTATGTCTTTATTGTATATATATTGTATATATATATGTATAGTGTATGTATGTATACCTACTTATTTAAGTATTATACTATTATACATAATTATATCTATTATTTGTAATATTGTAATTATAGTAAGTATTTAATACACCTACTACGTGTCTCAGCACCGCTCAAAGGTAGACTGGCAGATAATGCCCAAGGCATTAAGTCAACCTGTACACAATTAAGTGTATTAATAAATAAATAAATAAATAAATAAAATAAATAATGGGGATGCTCTTTTGGCTGCCCAATTACAATAGTTTGGACTGCACAGAGTTTTACTTTGACTTTGTAAAAACATTTGATTTTAGTTAGTAATTACATATCCTAAGGTATTTTCGTAAATATAAATCATAAAGCTAAACATAATTACATCTAAAAAAATGTAAGTGCCTGTCCGTGATTTCAAAATAACTTAGTATTTCAATTGCATACCCATAGTTACTTACACGAAATCAAGGCCTTAACTACCATTTTATCTTTCTGTCTGTTTGTTCGAGGGAATCTCTGGATTGGCTGAACCGATTTGAGTGCGAGTTTCACTGTAAGATAAAGGACTTTGTAGGGCGACATATACCTGGAAGGTGGAGCTGTTGTCGAAATACCGACAAAACGCGGGTGAAACCGCCGGAACATCTATATTCCAACAACAATGAGTCAAAACGACGGTAGCGTCGCAATATCCATATTAGCAATTCCATTTATTGTTGAACTGCAAAAAATAGCGTTCATATACTGCCGGCAACAAATATACCGTCGAGCACGGTGAAAGTAATGGTGCTGATACATTTGAGCCTGTAATGAGCATTCTTGCGAATGTTACAAAACAGAAAAACAAACGAGTGTTCGAAAGAACTCGCTAAAACGAGTTCTTATGAACGTACCAGACTGGCGAGAGGTCTAGCGAACTGACAGTAGATTTGCTTTGACGTTTTTGCTGATTAGCAAAGTTCGGCTAAGTTCGTTGTTTAGTTTAATAAAACAAAAAACGGCGAATGCTCACTGTTCTGTTCACAAGTGGAAGCTTAGGCGTATCAGCGCCATAAGACATAATGTGCCCTGCAGTAATTTATACGACGTTTGACAATTATGTTGTTCAGTGGAAGCTATTGATTGCTTGAATTATTTGTTGAATCGATTAATGTGACCGTTTCCTGGAACTAGACAGGAATATATTGGTTCATTGGCTACGGTTCAGTACACCTACTAATATTCTAAATGAATGAGACATGGTTGTTTTGTGACGGTTGTTTATTTACGCCACATTTGTAACTAAAGCGCTGAGCGAATTTTTACGTAATTTGATTAATGATTTGAACCTGATTAATGATGATTAATGATTTGATTTGAACCTTGTTTCTTGGTACGACATCGTTTAAGGCGATCTAAAAACTATAAAGTAGCCACCATTAGATGCAGTTCAAAGATGGCATAATGATTAATGGAATGTTTAAGTTGGACTATAAACAAAAAATCTCAGAACGAAATGTTTCGATTTTAGTCGATATAAAAAAATATATATGATACTACTATTTTATTCTAGAATTTTTTAGTTATTTAATGTAGTAGCAATCCTTACATGCCACAATCAATATCTAGCTCTAAGCAACTTAATTTTGGAGCGTTGTATAAAGGACTGCTATCCGTTGCGTCTCGGGCTGGTTGCCCCAGGCGGCTCATTTGTCAGCGACTGTGTATAATGATATTATTTAACGATGCAGAATCAATGCATCGTTAAAGTTTTCATTTAAAAAATATTGTACTTCTTGGTATGACTTTATTTTCAGTCGATTTAAAAACTATAAAGTAGCCACCATTAGTTGCAGTTCAAGGAAAGGTATGTCGTTTAAAAAAATTTGTTCTCAAAATGAAATGTTTCGCTTTTAGCAATTTAAAAGAAATATTTTATATCTTAGAAACTGCAATTTCATCAACATTAGTGCAGTGCTTATAAAATAAGCTTTGCTATGTTACTTGAAGTGGGTTCATAAGTCATCATCATTATCTTTGCGCCAACCAGTATGACAGATCCGTGGTCCGTGTGGTGAAGGATTAAGAATACGAAATGTCACCACCCCATATCATCCCATGGGTGTCGTAAGAGCCGAGAGAGGGAGCATATTATGCAGAGAACCACACTGCAAGACAAGGAAAACTTGATACAAACCCTATACCAACCCGTTTGGCCAGCGTGGTATAGTAGGCCAATTCCTTCTTTCAAAGGAGAGGCCTAGTCCAGCAGTGGACTGTTAAAGGCTAATGATGTGAACCAATATGTTAAATAGTTATTAAATGGATAGAGCCACTTCATATATATTTTATTACAGCAACGTCACTTCAATATCATAGCGTAAGCTAAATATGTCACCAGATTAATGTTACCGGGACCGCTAAGATTTAGGGTAGCGATAACCGACATCGCAACCGCCTAAAGAACTTCGAGATTTAGAGCAATATTTTATAAGAACACAACATAAATGGTTAAAGATTACAATTTACGACTATTTTTGTGCTGGAAATATTAATAAAGCAGTTTATCAAGTTGAAAATAAATAATAATTATGGTGTGCTGTGAAATTGATTACAGGGATTGGCGCGAAAGAGCTATAAATATGTCAGGTCATATTGTGGTTGTAAGCTATGAATAGTGGGAAACGATTTTTTTTCAAGTTTTCACATGTTTAAACCGTAATTAAACGTGCGCGCGTGCAATGCTTGAAATACCTACTTATCCATTGGGTCATGGGCAGCATCAATAGAACATATTGGCGGGTAATGCAACGATTGCACCTGCTTTTACGTTAGCATGATTTAATTTTATATTTAAATTCAGTATAAGTAATACATTGATTCTATACAATAACGTCGGTTTTAAATTTACTCTAGTTTGTGACTTAATAAAACTTACTAATGACTGTTCTTATATTCATATATCAGAAATTTAAATATAGAATTAAAATAAGTTCCTACTTTGCTTTATTTAATTTCCTTTAATTTTATTTTTATAATTGCAATAACTTTACCATAATGTGACATAGCTAAAATTTTAATATTTTGTATTTAATTTTTTTTTATTACAACTGCTACCTTATTGAACGCTGTATTCACCTATAATTAGTTTTTTCAATTGGCACGAGACATTATAATATTGTGTACTATGAATTTAATTATTGTTAAAACTGTTGGTGAGTCTGATAAATAAATAAATAAAATTTTGTACCTAATTAGAATAATTCTATACTAATTTTTAGCCTCAATATCTCCTGAACCAGTAATTTCCCAGGTATGGTGCCGAAGTGAAAAATGTTCGTAGTGATTGGAACAACATGGAAATGCAGTTTTCATTAAGGGCCATTTTACAACCTGTATAGTCGGTATATGGATCATTTTGGTATTGTTGCGCGTCTATTTATTTCATCTTACCATTATACCAGTGGATAGCGTATGCGAGTGCTAATCGAAGGTCTCGGGTTCGATTCCCGGGTCAGGCCAAAATGTTACTGGGTTTTTCCGAATACTCAGTAGCAGCCCAGAATCTGGTGATAGGCCCGGTATCGGCAATAGCCTCGCCCTCTATTACGTGGGACCTAAAAAATTCATGGCGAAATGTGGATGTAATATTTACACCTCTGCCTACCCCTCAGGGGATACAGACGAGAGACTATAAAAAAAAATTTGGATCTTCATTGAGTTCCTTACTTATAACTATGTCTAAAAATAGAACACATGTTGAAAGTCCATAATGCAAAATAATACCTACTAAAATATCTACTATAAGATAAATGAAACCAAATACCTACTTCCACACACATTCCAACCGACTGGTAGCACTTTCTGTCAGATGGACAAATCAAATCACGCCACCCTACACTCGCTCTGCTCCATCGCAGGGCAATTATAATTGCTCAACGTCTTCCAACAGCCACAAACGATCAAAAGGCCTGTAATTGCTATAGGTATTGCAAGACCCGTGATGAGATTAACTATACCTATGCCAAGGATACCGAACGTTTTAAGGTCGAATTTCGCTTGCGCTGCGAAGAGTGTATAAATTTGGATATGCTGAACATGTTTGTAGATTTTATTGTTATGAGTATTTGCTACGGTGACCACGTATAACAAATAGTCTGTGGGCCGGTAGTATGAAAGAACAATATTTTATTTTTACCCCCGAAGAGGGAGGCAGAGGTGTAATATTACAACCACATTTTACCTTATGAGATGTAGGTCCCACATAATGGGGGGGCGAGCCTATTGTCGTTACTGGGCACATTGCCAGACTCTGTGCTGCTACTGAGAGTTCGGAAAAACTCAGTAACACTTTTGGTTGACCCGGGAATCAAACCCGGACGTCCCAATAAGCAGACGCATACGCTATTCACTGGAATACGGAGGCAGTTAAACAGGTAGAAGACATAATGTTTGCTTTAAGCAAATGTTTATGTAAATGTTTTAGTAAATGCACCCCGCAATACTCCACCACCACAAAATACTTCCCTAAACGCTAACAAAAGAAATAAATACCAACTAGAGTACAATTTAAATCCTAGGAAAACGCCTAGAAAGCTACCGACCCCTTTTATTCCAACAGTGATCAAGTTTAGTGATACTAAGAGCTGAAAACAATGAGCCGTAGGCTTCAAAAAGTTCGCGAGACAATGAATACTGCGGCGTAGTTTTTGTTCCAAAAACTATAGAATAGCCAAATGTTTAAAATATTTCTTATAAATTGTTATTGCAAAAACAATGTTAATTTATATACGGCGGATTTGTTTGCTAGAAGAAATAAATTTAGTATTCATTATTTGAAAAGTTTTTGAAATGGGACTCCAATGTTTCTTTTTTAGAGTTTCAATGTCAAGATTGGATAGAAGACAAGGCGTTGATGATGTTTCGGCATGGCAGACCAGACCACCTATAAGCATTATAAAATTTTGCGCGGTTCTACTCAAAGACTGCCTCGTTGGTCTCGCGGCATAAATGTGCGTGTGGGATTGGGAGGTCTCGGGTTCGATTCCCGGGTCGGGCAAAGTGTTATTGGGTTTTCCGTTAGGAAATTCCCAGTAATACGCACATAACTCCATAAAAGTCAGTGAGATTTGAATCCTATGCCCTCTGCATAACAGGCTGTAAGTATCTTCACTAAGCTATCGCTGCCTTGTATTCTGCCTGATCTATATTCGTTTGATACATTTTAAGAACATTTATTTGTTTTAATATTTTTTCTATTATTCTTTTCCATTTAGGAAATATGTAGCATCAACCATACCCTGTCTCACCTGCTACCAAAAGCACAACAAATATATGTTGTATAAAAAGAGGGAACAGGAAAATACTTTTCGAAACACCGCCCATCCGTTTATAAGTCATTACCGGAGGTCAAGCTGAGGGTCCTTCATGGAGGTCCGAATAACAAAGAAAACTATGAAAGAGACTTATGAGTAAGGCGATTTGGAAACCTTAAAAGTGAGCACGATGCAATGTCAAAGATCTAGGGAGAATGTAAAAGGTATTAATTTTTTGTTCGAGTTTTGTTTTGGAATGCTTTTTATTCATTACAGTACTGATCAGAAATCCTAGGGTAATCTTCTGGAAGTTCATGGATGTGTGTAAGATTTTTATTCTTAGTACATCCCTACTGTCTCCAAGGAACATACATGCCAAACAGCTTCTTGCGCCCAATATGATCGAAAGCAGCTGTGCGTTGTCTGTCAGTCAGTCAGTAAAGCAAGAATTTTATATATAGACATTTTGCTAGAAATTCATTGACTCTAGATTATTTGTAGACCCAAGACATCGATGCCTTCTGCTGTCATGAGTCATGTCATGAATCATTATGAACTTTTTTCACTTGAACTCGAATATTTTTTCACGTCAATTGAAAGAATACCATCATTTATAATATTTGAGACGTGTTTCAATAAAAATATTCACTTTACCTATCCATTAATCCGTCTCATATGTCAAGTAAATGACTCATATGTCCTCAACCAGTGAACTCGCACGACAGTAATATCAATAAATGAGCGTTCACATATCATAAGATATTTTATTTTTCATACTATCTTCTTGGGTTTACGCGAATGTTACACATTGAAATTAAACTACAGTTTACGGATTTTATCGCGATACCATTTTGTCAGTGAAATCAAACACCTACATCTCTCTGACAAGGAAACTATGGTTAGTTTTGATATACAGTCATTATTCACGTGCATACCAGTACATGACTGTGTAGAAATTACTAGAAGGAAGCTGACAGAAAACAACATGCCTGAGGAATATGCAGAAATACTCAAACACTGCCTGACAACGGGCTATCTGTTATGGGACAAGAAATACTACATACAAGTAGACGGTGTAGCAATGGGCTCTCCAGTATCGCCTGTTGTCGCTGACATCTTCATGGAGGACTTCGAGGCGCGAGCCCTGCAGACTGCCACCATCACACCGAGGTTCTACAAGCGGTATGTAGACGACACTTTCACAATTTTACCAACAGATAGTGTTAATGCTTTCCTAAACCATCTTAATTCTATTAATAACCAAATACAATTCACAATGGAATTAGAGGCAAACAATTCTTTAGCTTTCTTAGATGTACTTGTCATCAGGAATAAAAACAACTCCTTAAGCCATACTGTGTATAGGAAAAAGACCCATACAAATAGGTACTTAAACGGTGAATCTCACCACCATCCTAAACAGTTAGCTACTGTAGGAATGTCTCTGTTTCAGAGAGCCCGCGGGATCTGTGACAAGAAACACCTGGACGCTGAGCTTCAACATGTCAGGCAAGTTCTGCAAGACAACAAGCTCCGACCGCCGCGCCACTGTCACAGATCCCAGAAGAAAGAAAAACCAGCCACAGTAGAAAGACAACCTGCTGTCCTCCCATACATCAAGGGCGTGACCGACAAAATTGGCTACATCTTGAAGCGAGCTTCTATCAAAACTTACTACAAGCCGCCAACGAAGATCAGTCAATTATTACCATCTGTCAAGTGTCAGTTACCCTTGCAAGAGGCCGGTGTCTACAAAATTGACTGTGAATGTGGGCTCTCATACATTGGACAAACCAAGAGAAGCATAGGCATTCGACTCAAAGAACATATAGCTGACATAAAACATAAACGCTCAACAAAGTCTGCTGTGTGTGAACATGTGGAACAAGGACCCAACCACTACCTGCGATTTGATGAACCACAGATACTCGCAAAAGAACACCGTTTTCTTCCAAGGATGATACGAGAGGCTATTGAAATTAAAAAACACCCTAATTTCAATAGGGAAGATGGTTGGAATGTTCCTCCAGCTTGGGACCCTGTCATAAGACTAATGAAACCCAAGAAGGACAAAGTCACCAGAAGACCTAAGGACACTGTGAGCTCATTCTGCGTAAATAGTAACACCAGTAGATGAAAAATGTTCGGGTACTTTGAGATAACTTATACATTCAAGAAAAAGACAAATATCACCTCAGTCTTCCGTGAACATGAATTCTGTAAAGAATTCGAAACGTCGGCTAGTAATAAATTAAAAATATAGTTTCTAGATCATTATTTTCAAATGTAATAACTTAGTGAAACCAATACATCGCGATAAAATCCGTAAACTGTAGTTTAATTTCAATATTTTATTTTTATTTGATTTATGAAGCACTGTCTGGGCAACCTGGCTAACCCTAGACATCGACTATTTTTCGCGACTTTTGTATTTTCTAAACATAATATGATGACTTTTTCTATATCATCATCATCATCATATCATCGTATATCCACCGCTGGTCTGGTGGCCATAGGAGTCCCTAAAGGCTCCAGGCGTAGACCAATCTTCAGCCACCCGCATCCGACTTCTCTCCGCGATCTTCATCCTGTGTCATTTAATGTTATTTTTATTTATAGTCTCACGCCTGTATCCCCGAAGGGGTAGGCAGAGAGGTGTCAATATTACACCCACATTTCGCCGTAAATTTTTAGGTCCCACGTTATAGGGTGCGAGCCTATTGCCGTTACCGGGCACATCACCAGACTCCGGGCTGCTGCTGAATATTCGGAAAAACCCAGTAACACTTTTGCCAGACCCGGGAATCGAACCCGGGACCTCCGATCAGCAGTCGCATATGCTATCCACTGGACCACGGAGGCAGTCCTGTGTCATATATACATAATTATTTTAAGTATTTTAAAATAAAACAGAGATGGGAAGACGATACACGACAGAGTATTTAGTGATTGCAATATTACAGTATTACATATTATTACGCTAAACTTTGTAAACTACTAGACGTCACCAGCGGCTTCGCCCGCGTCAATTATACATATAAACCTTGAATTTTATTTATTCATTTAATAACTTTATATACACTGAAGCGTATAAAGGCGGACTTAATGCCTTGGGCATTCTCTCCCAGTCTACCTTAGAGTGGTGCAGAGATTAAAGTAGGTGCATTGAAGAAGTGAGTGAAGAAGAACTTTTGTAGCATAAACATAATACATATAATATACATAGTTTAAAATACATACATTCGATAGTACAAGAACATATTAATAAAAAAGTAGCTATACAAAATATAAAATATATAGTAATTAAAAACTAAGAATACATAACAAATTATAATAATATTAAATATATACATACACTAAATACCAATATACATAAACATATAATTAGGATACTTCTGCCAATTTATCCAACAACAGCTGTTTCACTCTGGATTTAAAGCGATCCTTTGTAGTAGCCATCCTGATTTCTAGAGGAAGGGCATTCCAAAGAAGGATTGCTTGAATGGGAAAGGACGAGTGAATTAAAGCAGAACTATGTGAAGGACAAAGTAGGAGAAGATTATTGGAAGAACGAAGATTTCGATCGTGGTTGGAACTCAAGTATTGGAAATAAGAATTAAGGTATTTTGGGGTATTGGGAGACATAAGGATAGAATAAAGAGTACTGAGGGCACGCATACTGCGTCTTTGACGAACAAGAAGCCACTTCAATTGAGAACGATAAGTAGATACATGATCATACTTGAGAAGGTTAAAGATAAATCGAATGCAGTTATTGAGAAGACGATCCAGTTTGTTGAGGAGTTCTGCATTCAGGTCATAGTAGCATACATCACCATAGTCGATCAACGGGAAAACCAAAGTTTGCACAAGCATAGTCTTGGTCTTGGGTGGGAGGAAGTTTCTTAAGCGATTTAGCGCACGCAGGGTAGCTGTAATTTTCTGACCGACTTGAGTAACTTGCTTACGCCAACTCAAGGTACAATCTATATGCAGGGCAAGGTTCTTGACCACTGTTATGAATATGTTGAATCATTCTATCTATAAAAAAAAACCGCATTAAAATCCGTTGAGTAGTTTTTAAGATTTTTACAGACAGAAGGCAGACTTTGTTTTATACTACGTAGTGATGATGATTATCTGTAAAAAACTACATTTTATTATTTTGGTATTATCTGTAAAGAACGAAAACTGGTTACAAATTGGTTTGGCATGCATTTATTAAACCTCGAACAGATTAATTGAATTCCACGCTGGCAAAACTTGCATTTCATTCAGCTAGTACGCAAAAATAAAGGAAAAAATGTAATAAAAATCCTGCCTAGAGAGCTTCTACTCTGCAGAAAAAAGTAACTGGGGCTTCCCCTCTCTCACATTGTGCATGCGCGTTCCTCGAGCGTGCGCTCGGCGTTCACTTTGTGCTACAGAGTACTAAACTGGATAAAACGGAGGAGGAGGGAGGGTCACTAAAAAGGAATTCCCTGAAATTGCCACGAGATCGTGGAAAAACGGTCAGATACAAATATAGTGCGAGAGTAGCTGCGGGCATTGTCAAATCTAATTAAATAATAATAAAAATCAGCAGCAATCCATATCCATCTCACAATATGATACATTTAATATGTAAAAGTTTCCGCGCATTGTGGGAGGTGGAGGATTACGTTTTAGGGTAAGACCGCACTCGGGGCCCGCTTCGGCGGGCCAGCTCAGGCGGGGTTGCGGCAGTAATACTAACGTAGGTCCCGTGACCCCGCCATTCAATGGGATCGGATAGAGGAACACCATGGTGGTTTTAGTGGGTAGTCCCGGCGCTTCTCGTCGGGGAGTCACCACACTCTCCCTAGACTGAGCCCCTTTAGGGGCCCAGCCTGGGGGGGTCAGCCCGTAAATTGTCTGGTTTCCACCATGAGTCAAAAAATAAAAAAAAAAAAGGGTAAGACCGCACTAGGCCGAACGATCTACCTAATTCTTTTTTTTCATTTTTTCATTGCCTCCTTGCTAAAATTCAGTCTATTGCTGTCTTTTACTTTTTGTTGCTGATTGTTGATAGGCTTTGAGACTAAATGTCATGCAAGACTTGACCTTGTTTATGAGGAAACATGTACAATAAATAATTCTATAAGTATAAATATTTAAAACAATCAATACAAGCTTTGCTTTCACTAACACTGATTGTCATCTGATAAAACACATGCCGAATCTTCAAAGCTATTAAAAGGTATAGCACCTTTTATTTTCCTATACTAACACGATTGTGACTTACTACATAAGATAAATACATGTACAAATCACTGAACTCTGAAAGTATTTACGTGAATTAGTGAACTCAATCTTGCAGTTCTTATAATTATGAATCCGCCTGTTTCTAGCTCTATTAAAGACACAAGATCAATAGTCTACCTTTTTAACAGTATTACTTGCAATGCCTGACAATATTAAGTCATGGCGTGTGTTGTAATTCCGCCCAGTGCAGCCTTACCCTTTCAGAGATAAATAGTTGCAAAGAGCTTCACATTAAATAAAGCATGACAGAATACATCAACTCGATTGTTAACTGTTCATATTTTTGCGTCGGCAAATATTTTGTTCGCCATATAACCGCGAATACGAGTGTCATATTCTGATAATGATGATTGTTTATAATTGTAAGGTTATGACTGTATAAATAAGTCAGAGGGCGGCTTTTCTCGTTAATATGTTATGTTACTGCTTGTTTATTGTATTATGTAAATAAGAATTGGTGAGAGCCTTCATTCATATGCGTACTGATCGATTGGATCTGATGCTGGTGGTAATTATGTTTACGGATGAATATATAGTACGGTAGATCGCTGTTTGGCTCGGGAGGGCAGTGTACAGTATAAATACGTGCGTAAAATGTTGTACAGTGTGAGGTTTTGGCTTGATCGTGTCAAAATCATATCATTTTATAACAAGAAAAATTAACTTCACGCCGAAGGAATCAGAGGTTATATAACTGGATAAATGCCATGCCAATCGATAACATACCTCTTCAAACAAATTAGTTTTTGCATAAAAACGTATCGGTCGGAGTAACTTTATGCGTTATAAACGTATAAAAATAGTTTCAACAGCTGAAATTTTAATGAAAAATTAATACAAGTTTATTGACAAAATAAATAGAATGCACAAGTTCATTATGAACTCTGTCCCTAGACAAACTTCATTACACGTATAAAATAATCACTACAAAATCTAAAGCTGCTCTAAACCATCAGCACGTCTACATTTACTACAGAAAACAACTTGTCCAAGGAGCACAAATTGAGTGGAACAACTCCATCTAGACTTGTTAATTAACGTTAAAAAGTTAAAACAACAGCCTGATGTCAAGGGTACTTATAACGATGTCACGAGGTTCACTGACTCATTCTGTGATAAAAAATCTCGATTACGAAACACTTTTTTTCTAAGATTATTGTGCTGATACATTTGAGCATTCACTTGTAGCAGAACAGCGAGCATTCGCCGTTTTTTGTTGTGTTGAACTGAACAACGAACAGAGGTGAACATTTTCACGATCTTTCTAGCGAACGCTCTAATCAGCAAAAAGATCGAAACAAATTTTCCGTCAATTCGCTAGAATGTTCGCCGGAACGTTCGTAAGAATGCTCGCTATAACACACTCGTTTGTTTTCCTGTTTTGTACAGTACGGCCGTTTAACGATGGCGAGTCTGAAGTTCGCGCAAAAGGCGGCGCAGTAAACCTTTTTAGGAAAAAGCGGTGGCAAGAAGCGGGGTGCGCGGGGCGGTAGTCTAGGACAGTGATGCACGTTATGTAAATACAAATTAATAGTTTATTCAATCAAAAATTTAAATCGATTAGTTGTATAATTAATTTTGAATTCATTTATTTTTGTTATAATAATAAAAGTATTATAAGATATAAAATGAAATAGATTTATTAAACCCAGCAATATAGTGAGATTTAGTTTTTAGTAAAAAAACAAATCTAAATTTATTTTCTCGGTTTAAAGACCAGATTTACATATATCAGTAATCTATTAACGATGACATAAATGAAAAGAGTTGGAATACATTTTCAATATTTATATGTAATTGAATAGGTACACGTATATTTTTTAATTAATTTTAATCGATATCTATAAAAATCGATTAAATTGAGCGTAAAACACGTACATTGGACATCTCTTTTTTACTTTTGAAGTTTTCGGTGAGATATACCTAATGTGTCTCTGTCACACCTTAGTGGGTATTCGTTTTAATATCTCTATCTTGAGTACAGACGATTACAAAAGTATTTATAGTCCATTGAAAAGTTATATTTGGGGTTGCATTTATCAGACGATGCAATTTTATTTTACAGATGTGTGAGAAGGGCTTTATGGGGACGTACCTCTAGTCCCTTGGCCGCCATCTTGGAAATAGTGCAGATGCAGATAGTTTTTCTTGATTATCTGGTAAACTATTGGCCACACAAAGAATATGTGAACGAGATTTTTGTTGCAAATTAAATTCTCTACAACTTTAGTCATAAAACTTTTATCATAATGCAAATATATAAATTATATATCTTTAGATAATGATCTTTAGAGGTCCTATGCACCCATGGATACTTATTTATGGGTGAATAGGTAACATGCGTGCTATGTTCCAAATACCTACTTATTTGGAATACAACACGAGCGCATTCTTAATTGCGGCTTAAAAGACGTGTCTATCTAAAGAAAAATCCGTTCGATCTATGTTTGTCAATGCAATTTTCAAAAAAAAAAATACTGCAGCATTCACCTGAATGCTGCAGTATTTTTTGCGATTGTTTAACAGGCTTATGGATAACCTTCTAAAATATTTTTGATATAACTGGAATCAATGCTACAGGTCTGTAACGAGTCATACTATGTTTATCATGTTTCTTAAAGAGCCGTTTTATTATGGTCCTTTTCAATTCCGTGGTAACTACTCTCTGCATAATACCGAAAATTATGTCGCTCATTGGATTTGATATTTTATTAGACACGGTTTTCAGTATCCTAGTTGATACACCATCGTATCCAGTACTGTTTGTAGACCTTAGTTTAATATTGTGTATGTTCCGGTTAAAATATCTGCCACTATTGTCAGGTGAGGTGCATTCATCATAGAACAATACTACTTACATATAAATTATATAAAGTCTGGCAATAACAGTTTTCTACACGAGTATGCATGCGCGGTAATTCGCAAAGACTAGCTTCAGACCCACCATGATTCGTCGGCCGTAGTGTAACATTCGCAAGAATGCACATTATAGGTGAATGCTCAAGTGTATCGACACCATTAAAATAAAGTTAGATAACGATTCAATTTGTTCCATATAACGGAATTTTGCGCTTATAAGTTAAGGGGCCTACAAGAGCTAAACGCAAGTTTTATAATGCTTTAAAGTATATGATTCAATGCAGTTAACACAATCAGAAAAATATATGATATTCTTCAGGATATAATCTAGTTAAGTACTGTGTTGAAAACATAATACAACTAACTTTATTCGATAGAAAAAAATCACAAAGATACCTCTAAAAAAATTATTTTAACGAATAAAAACCATATTAAAATACATACAATAATTCTGATTTTTTGACAAATTATTCAACAAGCAACATACTAACGAAATACTGTTTTATTTTTTTAATCCGATCAATACATTTTCTGTAATTAATTTATTTTATGGTTTGTAAAGCGTTCTGAACGTCCCGTCGTCGTCGCGCGTCTCTTTCTTATGCATACAATCCGACAAGGACAGCGAAGTTAGCTCTTGTAGTCCCCTTAATACGAATTACGTTTTTTATTCGAGTAATAAGTTGTGAGTGATTTTACTAATTTATATTCTTTGTGTGGAAATAAAGGGCTTTTTGTGTGCCAAAATTATTTTGACTACAGATATCAAGCTATATGTTAGTTTTTGTTACTGGTGCCATTGATGAAACTGTGAGTTTTAGAAAGCTCTGTTTAATGACCGAAATGCCATAATGAAATGATGTGTCCAAGAAAAAGATTTGTCAAATTTGTAATTGTCTTTCTAAAGGAATATACTCTGTTTAAAAAACATGGTTACACAGATATATATGTAAATAGGTATTTCCTATTATAAATAATAACATACCAATGACCTACAGTTCCGTATACGCAATTATAATATTACTTATAGTTCTCATGAAAGATTTTATCGTTCAACAATTAATTCATTTAAAGATGAAACTTGTATAAATGCTATTAACAGTCTTATTCAATTCAAAATCACCACCACTTGAAGAGTAAAATATTTTACAACGTAATATTTTATACAAGATATCTTAAGCATAACATAAATAGAATAATTTAATTAGTAGCTGCCTACCCAATTAGTTCTCTTCGAGCCTAATTTCTGAGAAAAAGTCGATTGAATGACATCAAAGAGGCCCTTTAGTCCTGTCGCTTGCCCGCGATAAGGGTACCAAATTTGGGACTCCCATTCGAACGAAGACTCTTTTGAAAATATTGAATGAAAAATTTTAAGGTCTCCGTCTCAAATATCGAGATTATTGAAGCCAATTTCTAAACTTATATTTGAAATTTCTGGACGAAAATATTTTTTATTGATAACCATTTTCTACCACTTATGTATTTTTATATGAAGTATCATCTGCACATGACAGAGGTTTGACCCATTTGAATAACCATACGGAAACTCTTCTAAATTGTTGAACATAATGTAAGGAAAGGGTCGGCATAAAGGTGTGTACGGGTTATTTTAAGGTCTCGAAATTGTAATATGCGAATTTCCTCGTCATTGTGTCAAGCGGACCTTGTAGAAATGTTCCATTCAAATGGAAATACAGGTCGGTATCTCTTCTCTTTGAAATAGATAAATCTCGCACAGGGACTAATTATGTACTGCAAAGGCCTATACAAACATGTACTCAGAGAACACTGTGTGTTTTTTGTGTATCCGTTGTTTCAATGGTTGTAGTTCTAAACAACATTTTATGGATGACAGACAATATGTTGTCTGCCCAATATCCATACTGGATATTGGGCAGACTACATGTTGTGTAATGCCAAGCGCTGAAGGTAGTTTAAACCACTACGACGTCCATGTAGGTAATCAGACCATAAATGTAACAAAAACCCACTACGTAATCCAAGCTATTTGGACTAGTTTCTGGTCTATAAAGAGATATACTTCATACAAGTTTATTAGCTGGACTTAATCAGTTGAAGTCGGTAATGGGACACTCCCTCTTCACCACAACCGTTTATTTGCTAATCGGTCGAGGTAGATATTTCATTTATATGAGCTAGATCCATTAAGCAAAGCTCTATGACGTATACAAATCGCGAAAGTTTGTAATCCATTAAAAGAGTATTCTGTCAGCAAGGTAATAACATTTGCCGTGTATATTCATAGGCATTAGTCTCACGCGGCAGCAAGGGAGCGTCATACTATTTTCATAAATACATATACTCGCGCCTTTTGCCCGTCAAGGCTAGCAGAGACAACAGAAAACCACTTGCCACCATCCTTACTGTCTAGAATTACCGTAGGTAGGCAGGAAATTGTTCTGAGTGCAGAGTGGAAGCTGCAATACATCTACCTGACCACGATAGACAATATATCCAGACACAATGCACTGCGTTGCACAGTGAATTAATATAAAATATAATATTAATAAAATGCCTTACCAAATCTTCACTGATGCTCCTGATGATGCTCTTGAGTGCACCTATAAGATTAACTCATAATTTTGGCCAAAATAACAAGAGAATCGAATAAATACCACAGGATCCAGTTCTGAGTTCTTCATCAGCGACGTCGTCAAGCACCAAGCACGTGCATCGGATTCACACGTTTTACAATGTTCAATATTTCACAATGTCTTGTCTAATAACAATAACTTGCGAAGCTACAAGGACGAGCTTTCCAAAAGGCGATCAATTTATATCAATTACAAACCACGCGAAACAGACCAAAAAAGCGTGAGCCAATTTTCAGTAACGGAAGTTGACAGTTCAGTCTGACCATAGTCAAAATTTACAATAGACTAAACTAAACGTTACTAAATCGATATAATCGACTTGACTTATCATAAAACTATTTCTATTTCAAACACTTACACACCTCACGTAATTCCTCTACATTTGTTAGATGCGAACAATTTTTCCGCTCAAGCTCCCGCTCAAACGTACAAGAGTTATAAATGCCGTCTAAACAAAAGAAATACATTTATGAATACTCGATTGTTGAGTGTTGACGCTGCTGACGAGGACTCGCTCTATAAGATTGATGTTGAGTAACTAGAGATATCAAAGCTAATACTTGTTCAGTGATGTTCGCGTCTAACACGTGGTAGCGAGTGCAGTGTTACCACGATAATATAAACAGTATTTGAACTTCATACAAGCGGTCCGAACGCGAGTAACACCTACAAGCGTCGGGCTCGGTACCCAGTGCATACAGAGCTTAAGTACGTTAGTACTATCTATTCTGTGGCTTAAGGCACTTCTGTACACACTTAGTACTGAGCGTTAAAATACTGTGCAGATAACATTAGATGCCGTGATGTTACGTAGGAATAACCTAACTGCCACGAGCAAGTAATGCGAGTGAGAACAGTGGACCGTGCGTCGCACTCTGACACTTGCAGTTAGGCCAACTCCCGTAGCTAAATACTCGGAGCCTATCAAGATTTTCCAGACTCACTACTCGCTAATCGCGGGCAGTGGGACAATATCTTAGACATTAGGCGTGACTATAAATTCAGAGTACTAAAAGCGTCTTTCCAAATGTGACAAATTATTTTAATATATTTTAGCACATACGCGGATTTCACCACTTTCTTTGTTGGCAAATCTTTTATTTGGAGGGAGGTATTTGAGAAAGAATTGTGTGATATGAGAGTGTTGTGGGGTAAAAGAAGATGTAGTGACAACCATTGAGAATGGTACGCTAAGATGGTTTGGACACATGGAGAGGATGGATGACGAAAGACTGACCAAGAAGTTACATAAGTCAAGTGTGAATGGGACAGGAGGAAGGGGAAGACCTAAACGGACGTTCTCTGAACAGATTAGAGAGATCCTAAAAAAAGGACAGGTTAGAAGTACCCTTAACCGAAGAGTATGCATGAGAAATTTGATGGGAGTGAATGAAGCAAGAGAGATATGTCAGGGTCATTGCAAATGGCGTTCCGTAATCTCTGCCTAGCCCTCCAGGAAACAGGCGTGAGTCTATGTATGTATGTATGTTTGTGAAACATCTGAAAATCGTCACTTTTGAAAGCTGTAAGTTTTTAGGGCAGGTGCTGAGGAGAGAAAATATAACCAGACTACTGGCAGCCGTTGCTCATGAAAGTTGATTCAAGTTGATTCAAGAGCAAAATGGAGAAACCAAACCATTTTAATTGATAAGGAAGAAGAACACCGCCAAGACCTGCTGATTAAACAAATAAAGTAATATTGAAATGCGTCTTTGTGTCCGATGGAATAAGGTTGAGGTCTGTACTGAGAGTAACAACACCCTCAAAGGAGTTTGTTTGTATGAAATAGGTCAGTTAGACGATCAAATGAAATTGCTCAATGCAGAACAACAGTTATGTCAGTTACGATGGTCACATCATTCTAGCACATAATTATGAAGAAGAAGAAGCTGCTAACATTTCAGCACATAAATGTATCGAATCGCGAACTATCGTCTGGTTGATGGATGAATGACGATTCAGAATAAATCACGGTGTAACTCAGTGCTTCGGAGAGCGGGTGACACTGCCGGTTTCGGTCTGTCATGAATCATCATCATCGTCCTAGCGTTATTCCGGTTGCATCCAAGCAAAAATTAACATTTGTAAATCACCCATAACTTCGAAAATTCAGACAAACTAAATCATTTCATCGGAGTAGCTTTAGGTTTTACATATATCAATAGTTTCAACAGCCGAAATAATTTGAGCGGATTTCAACCAAACTAGGCTATCGCTTTTCTAACTAGGAATCAGTATAAAAATACGTCAGGCGGTAAAGGAGAAATCATGTTTATTGCTTACACAGACTTTAAATAGTTATTCCAAAAATAACCAACGTTATAACAAGCTAGTATGCAAAGCAAACACCGTCATGTTGTAATAAATAACCATGACGTGGCGCTAAATAGTGATGCATGGTCCCGAAACGTGTCGCTTTATTTTATATGTAGGGTTCAGCATGCGTCGTCCTGGCAGAGTTCAACGTAAAATGTGTCTTATTTGGTCTTGTGGAGCGGCGTATAACATTGATAATCCTTTCTTTTTAAATCATTATCATCATCATCATCAGCCTTTAACAGTCCACTGCTGGACTAGGCCTCTCCTTTGAAAAGAGGAATTGGCCTACTATACCACGCTTGCCAAACGGGTTGGTATAGGGTTTGTATCAAGTTTTCCTTCTCTTACAGAGCTGTTCTCTGCATAATATGCTCCCTCTGTCGGATCTTACGACACCCATGGGATGATATGGGGTGGTGACATGATGACTGTTTTCTTAATCCGTCACCAATAAAATCAATCTTTATTGCATACCAAGTAAGTATACAAATAGATTTTAAGGTAAAGTTTTTCTTTTCTGTGCAGGTTTTGATCCATATTTTCAGTAATATAGTTTTTATATCACAGTAACACTTTAGTTGCGATAGCCAACATGTAAACAGTCGGAGCCGCGGAAGGAATTGACCCATAGCATCTCGAAATATTGTACTTTAAATGGATATGTTATATGTTAATTCAATATAGTTTATTCATCATCATCATATTGGTCAAAAAGACGTCCACTGCTGAACATAGGCCTCCCCCAAGGCTCTTCACAGAGATCGATCTTGGGCCACCTGCATCCATCCGCTCTAGCTTGTTGCTAGGCGATATTCAATGCTTCATAAAGTAATTAATATAGAGCCTGCATGTTCTTTTAAGTTTATGTTTATATTCTTAAAACATATAAAAAACATATATAAAGTATTACGTATACAAAGCAATGTCGTCCATCAGAAGTGATAAATTAAATTAAGAAGTAACTTTTTATGCGTTCTAAGAATGGCGCCATTTTTCAATTTACGCATCAAACTCCTGAGTATTTTATTAATGGTCTACTTATTTAACTTTGTAAATATTCTGCGCTTCGGTAAGCGTTATAAAGCCTGCCTACTCGAAATTGCAATATATTGTGTCGTGGTGTGGAGAGACTTGGTCAGCCTAAAAGGTTGTGAAATATATTAGCATAAAATTGTTAACACTCCATGGTGTACCTATGTATAATTTTATGCATAAACTAGTTAACTTTATTCTTTTTTATTATGTGATTAAAAAGGTAGTCTTGAAAAAGTCGTAAAAAGGCATGAAGCCCGCATAATTTTATTTTGGAAATGTTGAGTTTTCATAACCCTGTCAAACGCTGTCTGCGCTGTGACGTAATACGGCTTGTAAATAGTGTTTGACAATTAACTAATATTATTAATATTAATAATTACTAATTATTAAATTACGACATGTCACCCGCGGCTCTAACCGTGTAGGAATCAGCAGCAAAAATGAGTCTCGTCACAAAAAACATACACACCACAAATTGTTTTTTTGTGCTCCGTTGCAACGTGACATGAAAAACAAACTAACTCATATTATAATTTAGTAGTATCGATTTATATTTTGACAGTGCAAGTTAGTAATGATAAATGTGCTGCAAATGCATCCAGTACACACTAATCAACAGGACAAAATAGGGCGCCTTGTAAAAAGTAAGTAAAAACTGCAAGCCGCTAGTCAAGTTACCTACATAAGAATACATGACTGCACGGTTGGCGTAGTGGTTTAAGCGTCCGCCTCGCCGCTCGACACTGCGCCGAGTGTTGTGGATTCGATCCCCACACGAGGCAACACTTTGAGTGATTCACAGAATTGTTGTTTCGAGTCTGGGTGCTCATTGAGTCCGTTAATTGTATGTTTGTAAAGTCCCCCGCAACACAGGCCTAGTCCTAATGGCGTTGTCTTTTATAAGAAAAGAAAAAAAATTACACTTAGCTTACTGAAGTAATTTAAGCTTAGCTAGCAGTCTGAACTACAGAGCAAAAAGTCGCTTCAACGACAAAAGATAAAATGATTGTCTATGTTGAGTAACGTACTTGTCTTTAGAAAATTAGTCAACTTTCTGGCTATGTTAAAAAACAAGTATTAAATATTTTTCCGGCCCAACATTTTATTGTCGGCTAAGCAGCATAAATGCTATTAGGATGTCCTTGGATGTATTTTTTTAGCAAATAGTGTTTTCTAAAAATGAATCCTAGCCAGATCGATTTATTGTCCTGTCCCCGAAACCCCGCATACTAAATTTCATGAAAATCGTTAGAGCCGTTTCCGATATTCAATATTCACCTATTACTAATAAGTACGCGTTATTGGGATAGATTACATCAGCCGTGGTTTACAGGATGAATAATATTGCATTTACTTAAATACCAAAGATTATTGACTGCGTCACCATTGACAGCTGAAGAAACATGCCAGAAAACCTACATGAACATTAAATCTCTTTACTATTACAAAGCTAATAAGCAAATAAAATACACATGGCAAAGTTATTTTGAGAAAGCTTTAAGAATAAATTCAAACACATTAATTAGGTATAATTAAGATATTTGTCTTCAAAATCCCACACAGGATTTATTATTATTATTTATTACAGAATTGAAAAAAGGTATTGAACAGTAAGACGACCGGCTCCGAACATAATTTAAAAAAAGGTATTGAACGGTAAAACTCCTACATCATCAATAAACTCATTTATAACCTTCTAAGCATTGTTATATCACTGTAGAAGATAGAAACACAAACAATGTGTATTAAAAGTGTTTTCTTACCATTAACCTACATACGGTGTTATGTGTGCATAACACTGTAATTATAACTCCAATTAGGTACACGCTTCTTTGAAAATAGGGTGTCTCCACTCTTTGTTAGTTGAGCGTATACGCCTCAAGGTTTTGTTAGGAAACTCTCAGGTCATTATTTTGAAAATGTATGCCATATTGAAAACTAAAATTAAAGCGCATTTCTTCTATGTACTACGAACACGTTTTTATCCGATTCAGATCAATTTATTGCATTCCTTTATGTTCATTTACAGATGCTAGATATAGAATAAGATAAAAGTTTAGGTTATGGAACCTGTCGGGCGCAACACTTTAAGGAGTTTTCTGGTTGATTTAAAAGCACCTTGCTCACAGATAGAAGAAATTTTCATCATCAGCCTTTAACAGTCCACTGCTGGACTAGGCTTCTCCTTTGAAAGGAGGAATTGGCCTACTATGCCACGCTGGCCAAACGGGTTGGTATAGGGTTTGTATCAAGTTTTCCTTCTCTTACAGTGTTATTCTCTGCATAATATGCTCCCTCTGTCGGCTCTTACGACACCCACGGGATGATATGGGGTGGTGACATACCGTATTCTTAATCCGTCACCACACGGACAAATGGATAGAAGAAATTAACTGCGATGAAATCAATGGTTTATTTTTATGTATCTTTTTTCTAACAACATTGTAACTTAATTAAATAACATCCATAAAACCCACTTTATCAAAATTATTATAATTGCGCAATAGCCCTAATCGCGTTAGAGGTGATTTAGCTATAATCTATGAACTACATTGTTGCCATAAAATAAAGTGGACATATTATTATCGCCATAATTATAAAAACAACATAGTAAAATATTCACCTAATGCATTATAATTATTGTCTTAAATTGCAAAAAATGTAAGATAGTATTTACCTGAATATCTAAGCGCCTTGGTGACAATCTGTAACAAAAAAAATCTTCATTACTCTACGTTAAACATTGTTTTTTAATATCAAATCCAAGTCTATGAAAGCAACTAAATCTTCTAACAAAACAGCTGCTAAGAACATCTGCAATATAATATTAATTAAAAATATATTCCGATGTTCTTCCTTCCTTCTTGTAAAATCCTAGTAATAAAAACCAAATAAAATAATTATATTTTGTTTCCCAACTTCGCGAGTTCGCTTTCTAAGAAGCCTGGGAAATTCGTTTGATTGAAGGAACTGTCCTTTAATCAAAGGAATTTCCCAGGCAAAATAAAAACAAGCAGTAATTGGAAGTCGGAGTAAAATTTCTTTATTTGCAACGAAGCGGCGGCTGATTAATCTTGCAATGATAAAAGAATACCGTGGCGCGTGTAAAGAAAATGGCAGAATATAAAGTAGGTTAGCATATCTTTTTACATGTGTAAAATTCTTGGGTTACTGGCTGAAAGGCAATGCGCAGCCAAAACAGTTAGATGCAGGAAGTTAAAATTTGCCATGGTCCTCCATGGTCCATGGGGAGTGTAGAAGTGCATTTAGAAGGGATTCTGTTCGAGAGTCATACACATTCTCTCTGCCTGACCTAGAGGCGGCGGATGAAAGCACGTGATTTTGGTTACCTTCTTTTTACAAGCTTTTATTTACTTGCCCCGGTGTCTGTAATAAAATTTTGCAAGTTGACTCAATTTACGGATTGCTCTTGCCCTAAAATCTTGCATACATGCATTCAATGCAAAATTTCAGCTCAATAGAGCGCATGCGCAATATTATGATGTTCCAAACCTGATCTGATGATGCAACTACGAGATAACCAAAGGAGCTCCGCAATAAAACGACACAACCTCGTCGAGTTTGGGCTCGAATTATTCGTATTGACGAGTACTTTGATCCTATGTAGTTAGCGCGTATTATGTTATAGTAATATAACATATTTTTAATTTATTCATGTTGAACATGAAGTTAAATATAACGTATTGTGCTAAAGAGTCATAAAATGCTAGAGAGAAAAATAGCAAAAGTACTGCTGAGCTTTTTTTTTGAAAAAGTTATCCCATAAACGTCACTTTGTATTTAAACTATTGCGGAGTTTAGTGAAGTGTTCACTCCACTCATCTCTATTATCATATAAACTCCTCGCAGTAAAGAAGTGAGCAAAGTTGCGATCAATGGATGATCGAGTTATGTCCATTCAAAGATATTTAGTTTCCGAAAAGGTACTGATACATTTGAGCAGTCACTCGTAATGAGCATTCTTATGAATGTTATATCACAAAAATATAAAAGAGAGCGTTTTAAATAGCGAACATTCTATCGAGCGATCTGGCGAGCATTCTTGCAGACGACAGTATGCTTTGATCTTATTGCCGATTAGAGCGTTCGCTAGAAAGACCGTGAAAATGTTTCTAGCCATGTTTGGCTCTGTTCGTTGTCCAGTTCGAATAATTTAAAAACGGCGAATGCTCGATGTTCTGTTATAAGTGAATACTCTAGCTAGTCTATCAGCACCATAACGTAAGGGGAACGAGAAAATACTCTACTATAATTTCGTTATATTAAATTGATGTTTAGGAGCAAACACTGTTTTTGCTTGTGAAACGAATATATATTATTATGATTATTGAGTTTGTAGTAGGGCTGTAAACAGAGTCCCGGCGCTAGCAGTACGCAACGCCGCACTGTGGTTCGTCTAGAACATGCTAGCTGGACAAAATTATTTATTGAGGTTTTTTAGTTCCTACGGCTTTATTATGATATTCTAATGGGGTATTAGCGCATATAACACCAAAAAACAGGAGGTAGGGTTACGTGTGCCAACAAAAAAAAAATATAATAGCGATTAATCTTTTATTGTCAGACAGGTAAAAAATAACAATAAAAAAAAAATAACAATAGTCATAAAATATTGTGCTACTAAGGACTTGGCTTCTTATTACATAATAGGGCATTATTACTACCTACTCAATAACAATACTTTTTACTTAAAAAATATGCAGTTAAAAAACAATATGTTGACAACTAATAATAAAGTTAGATTAGGTACACAGCTTAAAAAAACATTAGTAAAATATTATTTACAACTTCTATTTATTCTGCATCACTAAATTCTTCTTCTGAAGAATCATCTACCATATAATCTGACATATTTTGATGAGAACTACAATGACTTACACTAGACCTTACATTTACAGGAGGGGGTATAATTAATTCTAAAACCTCAGAAGGAAGTTTACTCGTCGGTTTTTTCGGCACTTCCCTAAGGCCATTTATTACAGGATCAGATGTAATTAGCAACATATTAAGTAAATTCCTATTCGTGGCAATACGTGAATATTTTCGAGTATTGTGCTCCCGGAACCTCCTATAATCCTTATTACGCGCTTCCTGAGCTTCTTCAGAAAGCTGCCCAATAGGTAAAAGAGCCGATCTCACAATTTCTACACTGTGCACAAGAATTTTGTGCACAGTAACAGGCATTTTATACCACGAATAGAGACTAAGATACAATTTTTTTGTGTCCTGTGTAAAAGAATTAAATTTAACAACATCAATATCGTAACCCGAAGCTAAAGTTCTAAGGATAGTGCCAAAGTTCTTAATTAGTGTCACATCTACACCTGTAATATCTGAAGCCGGTTCAGGATTCTCAAAAAACCGACGAGCAGTATTCCCATCATTCGTATTACCAAATCCTGGTTTTGGTTTATCTACAATTAAACCCATTTCAACCTTAAACCTTTCTTGGATACGAGCCGAACGTTGCTTCACATTTTCTTTGTCACTTTGACCTCGAAGTTGCCATTTCTTACCTTCAAGACGATAGCTTATGTGAAGCAAACATTCAAAAGACCGGATCTTAGCGTGAAGGGGAGATATACCAAAACCAAGAGTTTCCTTATTTACAACAAATTCCCTAGACTCATCATTCATAAATTTAGGAGTAGCTCCTCAAATGTAACATTTAAGTGCTGAAGAAGTTTCAGTCATAGCGTTGCACACTTTACCATCAATTATCGTGAACAGTAATTCGTGTTTGACCGATATCTCTTTACCATCTATATTACCTATTGTTGGCACCAATTGATTTATTTCCTCCAAAATCTTATTGGTTTCTATTACAGTAAAATCTGTTGTTTCTTTGGAGAAAACAAACTTAATCGGTCGACAATACATGGTAGAAGATGGTCGAGGATTCTGCCAAGCAACTCTACCACTATTGTCACCTAACTGAAGTGGCACGAATGAGAACATAAACAAAAACTCATCTGTGTCTTCACTGTTTGAGAATTTTTGTTTGTAAGTGCTATGACCGGAACTTCCATCACACCCCCACTTGCTAACAAGGGAGAGTGATGAGCCAGAATTTACAGATTTTAAAACTTCACGCTGTGCACAAATTAGACGTTCAGCTGTTTTATTTAAAACCGCCTGAAGTTTTATTTCTGCACGCGTTTCGCTTATAAAAATCTGTTCCTCGGGAGGGTAGCATTCAATTTTTGCCTGCCTAACACTATAAAATGATGGGAATACCTGGTGTCCTGCCTTGATGCTCCATTTCCTCGTTTGTTTATAAGAGTGGCTCGTGGATTTGGCATCCACATAATATGCCAAAGCCTCCTCTTTGGACAAACATCTTGGTTGTTCGCGTACCTTTTCACCCACATATCTTTTCATTTCTTGGCACTTTTCCGGACTATGGCTTGCTTCTTTAATCACAGTAGCCAAATTCCGATGTCCGGATAATCGTGCCGATATTTCAGCAGCGGCTACTAGCTGGTTTACATCTCGCGTGTGTAGTAGGTCCTCCACGCGTCTCCTTTTCGTTTTTTCACTTGCTTCAGGAAAATCCATTGATGGACGTCCACGAATCGAACTCTTACTTGATGATGATGATGTTGAGAGGTGGACAGATGCTTTGAATGTAAAATCCCCAGACAACCACTCAGAATTCTTAGTCAGGAAGCGATTACGGCATTTCCCACATTTTTCCCATTTTTCTGTGTATTAGGATGACAATCTTCCAATTGTCATTTTAATTTCCCGCTCAGATGCTTCCGTGATATTAACAAGATCATGCTTCATCACTATAAACTCATACAGTCTACTGTTGCGGTTCTCTTTAGCATGTTTCTGCCATTCATCAAAAAACTCCATTTTCGAGACTGAGAATTCGTATTCTAGAAAACAGACAAAATGACAAAGTTGTACTCAAGTGTGCAGGCTGAGATGACTAAAATTTAAAAGCTAACAGATATGGCTATGCTATATATAAAATCTAGCCCGGGTACAAGAGGGTACAAGTAGTTTCTAGTCCAATGAATTCAGAAAATCATCAAAATTTGACAAACTTCTTTAAACTCGAGCTATTTAAAAAAAATGGGGAAATGTAAACCTATTTTCTTATTAGAAATAAAAAGAAAATACCTTTAACTTGAAGATCCATTACTAACACTTTTGAAAAAACTTAAACTCACTGACATAGGATGTTACTTCCGTACACGCAAAAATCAATTAATAAGTGGTTTTCTTACCCTTTCCTTATATATGTACTAACCTCATTACCTTATCAGTAGTTGACACGTGTCCAAAACAATTCTCAGAATTGGGGCACCTGGGTATCTGGTAAAAGGCTCAGGTAATAAATTTCAGGTAATTAGACAATGACTTTTGTCCAGCTAGCATGTTCTAGACGAAACACAGTGCGCCGGCGTTCTGTTGATAGTATAGTACCGTCATAGTAAAACACAGTTCGACGCTATAGCGCGGCGTCAAGTTAGCGCTTTGATGTACGCGTTCTGTTTGATAAAGCCTTAAAGGTTTATACTTTACTACGGTAGCCTAAAATCTTTAATACCTACTCTATGTTACTGCGAAATACCTTTCGTTTCAAGTTCTAAGTAAACACAAGATCGTAAACCTAAAAGTTTTAGTATTAAAGTCGGATGAAACGACTTAATATAGTTAATTTATTTATTTATTTATTTAATGAACATGGATGCCTTACAGCTAAAATATACATGTAATAACAGAATGGTAAACATAAAGCCAATAACAAGTCATCACGCATAGGAATTGTATAAAGAAGGTACCTAGTGAACATGCGTAGATCAGTTTTAGATGCTAGGTTAATGGTACAACTAACATTCTACTATGGTAGCACGCATAATTATATAAGAAAAATTAAAATAAACGGTAACATATATATATCAGAACTATTGAGAATACAATCACACATCTATATTAGGTATCTGTAAAGAAAGTAAGGCTTAAGCACCTCCGTATCTGAGACACACTACTACAAAATGGGTCAAAGTTATGCTGTTTATGTAACCTATTATAGTTTCTACTTGCACGGACAATAAATGAATTTTGTCTGTAATTTGACGTGGCAAAAGGTATACGTATAGGTGGATTATAACGCGTAATCGAGGGAACATTAAGAGACAATTTGTCTAATAAACTAGGGCTATCAATGTCACCATGTAGTATTTTAGTCAAAAGTACACAATCGGCAATCTGACGTCGAAAAGTTAAAGGCAACAGATGAAACCTTCTACAGAGGCTATAGTAATCACCTGGCTGATACGGTATCCCCTGATGAAAGGCTAGAAATCGAATAAATTTTTATTTGAATATTTTCTATGCGATCAACGTATTTTTGGTAGCATGGGTTCGAGATCTCAGACGCGTACTCTAGATTGCTCCTAACAAAGGTACAATATAATATTTTTAATGTTTTACATTTAGTGAAACATTTCGACAGCCGCATAATAAACCCTAGAGATCTAGATGCTTTAGATACAATTGCATCGATGTTCGATTCAAAAATAAGTTTGGAGTCGTGATACACGCCTAAGTCACGAACAACGCTACATCTCGGTAGTACTTGACCACACAACGTATATGTGGAGGGTATTGTGGTCCGTTTACGAGAGTATGTCATCATTGAGCACTTATCGGGATTAAGATCTAGCATATTATTTTTACAGTATTCCTCTAATCGCTGAAGATCTGTTTGGAGGGCAATAGTGTCCTCTAAAGATGATATTGATGCATAGATCTTCATGTCGTCAGCAAAACAAAGTAGATTTGATGACATGAAGCACAAATCGATGTCATTGACATAAATAGTAAACAAAAGTGGGCCCAACAAAGAACCCTGTGGGCAACCGCTGTGGACAGGGATCCAACTAGAAATATAATTATTTAGAGCTACAGCTTGCGACCTATTCTCCAGATACGAAGCAAACCATCTCAGCAAGTTACCGTGTACACCGATGTTGTACAGTTTTCGCAGTAGGATTAAATGATCGATTCGGTCGAACGCCTTACTATAGTCGGTGTAAATTACGTCAACTTGTGCCCCATTATCCATGGTGTTTGTAATAAAATCATTAAGCAAGACGAGGTTCGTAGCAGTAGATTTGCCCTGTAAGAAGCCATGTTGTGATGGGCTGAATGAATTTTTTAGTGTAGCATAGACCTGGTTATATACTATTCTCTCAAAGACTTTACCTATAACACATAGTTTGGAGATTGGCCTGTAGTTGGTTATCTCTGTTTTAACACCAAATAGAAGTGAAATTGGATAGTCAAGGGACAAGGCACATCGTACAAGAAATTTAGGGGATATATTATCTGGGCCTGCTGCTTTGCACGTATCTAAATTAGACAGTAATTTACTGACGTAATCGACGTTTATTGTAATATTACATATATCCGCACAACATGATGATTCAGGAAAAGAATTTTCGTCATAATCATAATTGTGAACAGTTTCAAGGAAATTAGAGTAAAAATAGGAAGAAAACGCCTCGCAGATTGATTCACCGGTATCTTAGATCCGCTCATTGTAAGTTAAGGTATTAGGAACAGCATTTGAATTGTGACGTTTTTTTACGAATGTCCAAAAATATTTTGGATTTGCTTTTATGGAATCCTCAGTGAGTTCTATGTAACGTGTGTAACACTCTGATTCCATAGCTTTCACACGTTCACGCAAAAGTTTAAAGGTTAATTCATCAGATTTATTGCCGTAGATTTTGAACTTTTTAAAATATTTGTATTTTTCTTTTATAGTTTTAATTAGTGCTAAACTATACCAGGTGGGATACAATTTGTCACGCGAAACCTTTTGAGGTATGTATTTAACGTGTAAATCGCAAATTGTACGGTTAAAAATATCAACACATTCGTCAATAGAATTACCCTTAAACGCACAGTCCCAGTCCACTAGACCAATTTGAGTATTAATAACGTGAAAATCAGCCTTGTCAAATAAATACTGAACCCGTGGCTTGCACACAAGCGTCAAATACTCAACGAACTCCATACTAAGTAACAATGCCGGGTGGTGAGCGTCAATCGGCACTAATGGAACTAAGCATTCGGTGACATTAATTGAGTTATTACATAAAACTAAGTCAAGCACCTTACCATGCTTATTTAAAACACCATTATATTGGTCTAAGTTCAAAGTACATAACTCGTCAATAAATGAATATTCGTCGCGAGTACATATATTAGTTGGCATAAAAGAGGACCCCTCCGAGGGCAACCACTTTATTCCACACATATTGAAGTCACCCACGACCAAAAATACGTCTGAGATATTATTAGTTACCGTATGATTTAAGTTGGAAAGAAAATTTGTTAATTGTTCGGTTTATAATTATAATATTCTACCACATACAATATCACCACCTAGTCCCAAACTAAGCAGAGCTTGTACTATGGGTACTAGATAATGGATAAACATACATATATACTATTTTTTTTTTGTAAATCCATACATATTATACATAGAAACACCCAGACCAAGACAAACATCCATGTTCATGCACACAAATGTTTGACTTGAGCGGGAATCGAACCCGTGACCATCGGCGTAGCAGTCGCTTACACTCCCGCTACGTCAACCGGTCGTCATCTCTTAGGTTAATACAACATCTATTTAACGGATCGGAAAGATATATTTAGAACAAAGGTTTTATTCAACAAAATACGCACAGAAGTATTATTTACTAGATGAGCCCGCGGTTACACCCTCGTTATTTAAGGCTACTGCTCCGATCTCGTGGCTTGTAGCGTGATGTTGTATAGCCTATAGCCTTCCTCAGCAAATGACCTATCTAACACTGAAAGAATTTTTCTAATCGGACCTGTAGTTTCTGAGATTAGCGCGTTAAACCAACCAAACAAACAAACTCTTCAGCTTTATATATTAGTACTAGAGGACGCCAGCAGCTACGCCTGCATATTTTAAATTTACCCGTTTTGGCCGATCCCGTGGGAATTTCGGAAAATCCCTTCTTAGTGCACCCCTACGGTCCCCTAGGAACATACATACCAAATTTCAACCTCCTGTGCCCAATAGTTTCGGCTGTAGCGTGTCAGTCAGTCAGTCAGTAACGCAAGGATTTTATATATTAAGATAAGATTAATAATGCTAAAAGTCACAGGCGAAGCTGCGACTTAAAAACTCTAAAAGTCGGTTATCGCAGTAAAAAATATGGCTAAAGAAGTCTGCCGTAACCAAGACTTCTGTAAAGAAATCGAAAAGAAAATAGTTTCTGGATCATTCGGTTTCAATGTTTAGTGTGACCAATCCAAGCTGGAAAAATGTTGATATTCTGTTAAATATGGTTAGACTAGTAAGCGGACCCCGGGCTCCAAGGCGAGAAGTCTTGGATGCAACTGAGATAACGCTAGGACAAAGATGAACTTAGTGTAACCAATATATATCGCGATAAAATCCGTAAACTGTAGTTTAATATCAATGTGTATCAGTCGTGTAAAGCCAAGAAGATATTATGATGATTATATTTATTAGAGCCATCTTCGGAACCCATTCATTCATAGTTTATTTGCTTTGTGGTATCTTCAAGACAAATATTCAGTTATTTGTAACAGTTATCTTTCTTATTCAAATGAGTTTTTCGAGTCAGTCATGTGTGGTTATGCCATTTATCAAAAACGATTGCTGACCTAGAGTAAATTGGATTCAATAAGTTTTTATAAAGCATTATCTCGATCAAAATTTCAGTTTTGCTGGGCGTTTTTACTAACATAAAATATGTACCTTATTGCATGAGCAATAACCATGATATGAGGACGGGCTGGCGTAGCGGGAGGGTAAGCGACTGCTACGCCGAAGGTCGGGGGTTCGATTCCCGCTCGACTCAACATTTGCGTGCATGAACATAGATGTATGTTTTTGTCTGAGTGTTTCTATGTATAATATATATGTATTTACAATGAAAGTATAAATGTAAGTTTATCCATTATCTAGTTCCCATAGTACAAGTTCTGCTTAGTTTAGGACTAGATGGTGCTGTAGTACAAAATCTTTATTAACACGTTGGCTGCGGCAAGCAAAATCATAAACCTTCATCTGGTGCGGCGGCAGGTCGATATTTTTGCTGCTTCTTTGTGTGCATACATTTTTAACATGGCACATTAAAATGTTTCTTACTCATGATTATTAGATGGCACCACTAGTAAAATTAAATTCAATTTTAAGATTTTACGCGTGAAAATTACCTACTGTGTATTTTTAAAATTCGTGTGATACACTGGGAATTTTTATCAAGGGCGCCGAGTTCTCTGGCCAATTCCAAGTTATGCTTAGGACGTTTAGGAGTGATAGTGTTTCTAGTAGAAGCTGTTAAACTCGATTATCAGACAAAGAAAATGATGAGTTATCATCGTAGTGCGTTACGATAATCAGTTTCAGAGATTTTAATTTTCATTGTAGATAGAACTAGGTTAGTGATCGTTAGTGATGATTGTATGTTGAACCTTATTCTCATTAAATGAAACGAAAAAAAAGAAAGAAAATGTTTATTTTGTGCCTCACACAATACATGACAGAAAGCCCAGATAAAATAATAATAATAAAGTAATAACAAATTACAAGGATCAGCCTGAGTGAGGCCAAAATTGGAACCTGCCTCAGCTAATGCTGCGACAAGCTTTGCCGCAGCGCTGGTATTCTGGCAGGTCCAATGTGAATAGCGTCACGGAATAAAAAGCATAAAATAAAAACATACAATAAAACTTATAAATAACAAAAAATAGAAAAATCTTAAAAAAAAAAGAAAAACTTAAACATTCAACTGCAAACATTGCTAACATCATACGTATACTGAATTTTTTCTGTCCAGTTTCTAGACGAAGGAGTGTCGTAGTATTTGTATACTCTTTGGGAGTGTCGTAAGTGTCAAGTATAACACTGACGCTTAATTAATAATTAATATTAAATTATGCTATGGCATTGCGCATCAAAAATTGGCGTATGGATTGTTAATACAATTTTAAATTACAATTTGACTTGGGACATAGTATGTGTTCTGTATTTGTGTAGTGTGTTTTGTGTGTGTATATGTATGTGGTGTTATGACTGCAAAATTTCATGAAATGAGTACTTTGCTAGTCGTTGTTGTGATAATTTTGTGGTACCCACGTTTCCGTTGGTGTAGATTTGCATATACTTGATAAGCCGTTTGTGCGGCTGCATGTTTAGCCATGCATTGCCATTGGTTGGACCGGCAAAGTGCCTTTCTGGTTAGCCTTGTTTACCCTGAAGCTTTTGTGTTAGTCATAGTCTCCGTTGGTGCGCAAACAAGACAGCCATTAGTGCATTTATCATAGTATCACAAACGTTGTCCATCGTCTTGAACGCGAAAGGTCCGTTGCTGTATCGCTAATGATTAGGTTAGGATAAGCTTCGTATTTAGACTTTTCATGACAAAACTATAACGCTGAAAAGACTGGTTGGATACTTGGTAGTAAACTTAACATCTAGAGTATCAGCCTAGTAAGATTTTCTTATAGTCTGCTATGTGATAAGGAAAACCAAAGCAACATGTTGAACAAACCCAGTTTAAGATTACTTTGTTAAATGCTCGAAATCTTTATTCGGGTGGTGTTGTGTAACCGGATGGAGGTTGCAAAGCGTGATGTTGAAGACCCGATAGATGTCAGAGTATGAGCAATGCAATATTTTAATGAGTTTCCTATTATTTTAACGAGTATGCGTGTTGTTCAACATGTCAGCTTCGAGAGAAAGAATTGTGATTTTCATTAAAACCTGTAATGATTTTGATCAGAGAACCTATATTTCCCACCGACTTAGGTCAGGAATAGCCAAACGACTAGAATGAGTGCTGTGCAATAATTTTCTCTTAATCCTAGAGCGAAGTGCATTAAAGTTTGGTTGTTGATCGCAATCACGAATACCCTGCTACTCAAGTAGCTCTCATTTGATTTTTGATCGCTAAAATTATCTACCTCTGGTTTCTGTGTTGTATGACAAGAGCGTGTTGCGAGAATCTGAAAGTACTCATAGACTGTCGATTGGTTATCTCAAAACTTGGTGGCCAGCATAGCCGTGTGTGGCGCGCGGACCGTGTGTGGCGCGCGGTCCGTGTGCGGCGCGGGGCCTGTGAGAGGCCTGTATGTGGCTTTGAGGAGCCTGGTAATTGGTATAGCTAAAGCCTATCTAGCCGAAACTGGCAATGAAAGTGAAGGTAGTTTATTAAAGGAATTTGGTTAGAAGATGTAGAGTCCAAAGACCTCAGCTTAATTATTTTGGTTTACTTTGTTTGAAATAATATCTTGAGAGATACCGCGATAGTGAAATATCAGTTTTCCTTTGAGTTTCCTGATTATTTATTTTGATACTGAAACTTTGTGCCAGTTGATCAGAGCATAACTGACGGTTTTGAAGAGAGCAAAGTGTTAGACAAACCTGGTTTAAGATTACATTGTTAAGGACCCCTATAAGATAGTTGAGCTGTTGGATGGTGATAGGTACCTGCTTAAGGCTCTTAACTCTAATAGATCTTATATGCCCGAATGTTTCGTTCCATTAGAGTCAATTGGCGCACTACAACCGAAGTAGAATGTGCCGATGACGGCGCACGTGAGTAATTTGATTTCTATTTTGTGTAAGTGTAAACAATAAGCAGCTAACAATTGACGTGACTTGACCGACAAGCCTGTGTGGCACCGACGAGCCTGTGTGGCACCGACAAGCCTGTGTGGCACCGACAAGCCTGTGTGGCACCGACAAACCTGTGTGGCACCAAAGAGCCTGTGTGGCACTGACAAGCCTGTGTGGCACCAACGAGCCTGTGTGGCACTGACAAGCCTGTGTGGCACTGATAAGCCTGTGTGGCACTGACAAGCCTGTATGGCACTAACAAGCCTGTGTGGCACTGACAAGCCTGTGTGGCACCAACAAGCCTGTGTGGCACCGACAAGCCTGTGTGGCAATGACTGGCCTGTGTGGCAATGACTACCCTGTGTGGCAATGACTAGCCTGTGTGGCATTGACTGGCCTGTGTGGCATTGATTGGCTTGTGTGGCATTGACTGGCCTGTGTGGCACTGACTGGCCTGTGTGGCATTGACTGGCCTGTGTGGCATTGACTGACTGGCCTGTGTGGCATTGACTGACTGGCTTGTGTGGCATTGACTGACTGGCCTGTGTGGCATTGACTGACTGGCCTGTGTGGCATTGACTGACTGGCCTGTGTGGCATTGACTGACTGGCTTGTGTGGCATTGACTGACTGGCCTGTGTGGCATTGACTGACTGGCCTGTGTGGCATTGACTGACTGGCCTGTGTGGCATTGACTGGCCTGTATGGCACTTACAAGTCTGTGTGACATCGCCTGGGTGGCAGACGTTAACCGACGTAAATGATTTAGTTGATTTTGTCCCTTCAGTGTGTGTGTACTGTTTGATGATACATTCAAGAATTTAAATTTGACATTTAAAATGTATTCCGTGTGAAACGAATAGTTAATTATAATTGATTAATTGGTCAGGAAGGCCAAGACGAGTGTGGAGTAAATCACTGTATCTGTTGTTCACAGGCGAGAACGTTACACACGAGGACGTGTGAAAACGCAGGACGGCCGTGACGGCACGCTGATTATTTAAGAATGATTTTTAGGTGTAATTTTAACCATAATGGCTGGGCCACGGGGACCGGCGACGCGACCTGCGACACGACCGGCGACGCGACAATTCGCGCGACGCGAAAAACATGCCACGGGCACACGCGTTCACCGTCGCGACCAGTGTAGACCAGGAGTGAGACGACATTAGCTGAGATCTTTTTATGAAATTTAGCTAGACATTGCACGGACTTTGGTGGCAATATCACATTTGTTTCAACCCGGCAATCGAACCCGAGACCTCATGATCCCCTTACACTACCGCAACATCACAGAGGCAGACTTGATATTGTGTACCTAACCACGGTATTGAAAACTATAGGTACAGTATTTTATCTTTATACAAACGGTCGGAACGCGATTTATACCTACGAGCGTCAGACTCGGTACCCACCTAACCTACTGCATATCAAACTCAAGGCGCTTCGGTATACATTCTATAGGTACCTACTGAATGCGTACTGAGCCGACGCTTGTAGGTATTGTAACTCGAGTTTTAAGTTAAAATACGGAAAAGCTTATGGAGGTAAGTGTGATCTAACTAACTAGGTATATGCACTTCTAAACACTTACTTTATTCTATACTAAACTTATTTTGAAATCACAGACAGACACTTCAACTTTATTTATACTGTATACATTTATGTAGATATAGATGACATCCAGACGTTCCAAATAGCTAGTTCCTAACTAAAAATTCTAAGAATAATATCATGCTCGCGGAGGAATAAACTAAAAATTTTATACTGACTCAGCTCCGGCGCTAGTCGCCGCGACTACCGCTCGACGCCGTGGCGTGCGCCGTACTAATTCATACATTTGTTTTGGTCGCTGCTGTACCGCTCGGTGCTATTCGCCGGTCGCGTCGCCGGTCGCCGCTGCGCGTGGCATGCTTAGAACATTTCTATACATTTGATTCAGTCGCAAGTCGCGTCGCCGGTCGCGTCGCGCGAATTTTCGCTGGAGCGAATTGTCCATGGCCAGGCCGTAAAAGTTGTCTTTAGAAATTGTTACTTAATTTACCGATGGTTGTAATCGATTACTCGATTAGTAGTAAAATAAAATTAAGAGCGGGTAACCCCGAATAGAGATGTAGGTGACGCCAAACGCGGTGACAGTCATCCATTACTCTAACAGCTGTTGCACCGGGCGGGCACGTGCTAAACTATTGGCTCACAAATTCATAATCGTGTTTCATCCTCCATATTTTATTGTATTTCGAGCCAAATTGTTATAAATTCGAGCAATACAGCGTGTACAAGTAAAGTGGTGCTTTTATTTTGAATCTCTTGCCGCCATTGTGCTCACGATGGAGAAACCCTACGAAGACTGCTCCGAGAGCCCTCCTGACGCTTCCACATATCCTTTATCGGGCCACTTGATAAACATTCAAAGATTATTTTTGGACCAACTAAAGTATGTTGCCCCGAATGGGGATCGAAACGACAAGGCTCGATTGAGTGTTAATCGAGCCACTGGCACTTCGCCATCACTGCAATACTTTTAAGAAATAAATATATTTCAATAATTTCTGTGACTAAATTTAACTTCGATATAATCAATAAAATATGATTTCTCATTAATAACTTTAAAATTTGCATAAGTAGGTACCTCACAGCATTTCAGTAGCGCTCATAGCGAGACTTGGCTTGCCGTTCGTAACAGATCGGCAAAGTTAAGCAACGCTTGCACAGGTTGCCACTTGGATGGGTGACCGTGTGTGGCATTTTCATCTGAGCGTTACCGTGCTTCGGAGGGCACGTAAAGCTGTCGGTCCCGACTCTTGTCTAAAGATAAGGGTCGTTAGGCCATGTCGGAGGCCTTCGGGTGGTCTGAAAACTCCGACACCAGAGTTAGCCACACACTCACACGAAAAACAAAACAAAACAAACAGCATTTCAGATTCAACACAAATAATATAACCCAAATTCTTTATTCTCATCGTAACGGTAGCCAACTAACCTCACTGTATCCTGCGTACAAATTCACAAATATTCATAAACCCAAATATTAAAATAAATTGACATTCAAAAGGCTTACGACCTTTTATTTGTTGGGTTTTTCAAACGAGTTATGATTAAATTTGGCAAACAGTTATTAAAGTCATCACTTATTGGGTTTGCCTCGGCGTGTAGGCTATGCGATTAAAAAGTTATAATTGTGTTAGCAGAATCGGTGCACAGTTTCCATTATTCTCATGCTCCTGCTACACCTGCGTCTTTACGCGTCAATTAGCGCATTAATTTAGGCGCCACGTAGATGTGGCCAACGTTTTAACGCGTTAAAATACTTATTTTCAATGCGAATTTTTTAACGCGTTAACTAACACGTTATTGACTATTGCCTAATGGCAAACGGTAATACGTTAACCCTAACGCAGGTGTAGCAGTAGTATCAGACTTAATTGATGGTGATCATATAAGTCACGAGTCATTCACAGGTCGGTCAGCTCGAAAGCGAATATATATTTTTTGAGACAGATGGCCAGTGGTGTACGTAACGGACTGTCGACACGATGGTCTTGGGTTCAATCCCCAGTTACCCCGGGCACACACCTCTGACTTTTCGAAGTTAGTGTGTATTAAAAATGTTAATTATAACTCACTTAATAATGTGCCCGATAGATGGCAATAGGCTCGCCTCCTATTTCATTGGGACTAAAACAAAACTAGTGAAGTGTGGGGCTGTAATACACCTGTCTATCCCTTCGGGGATAAAAGGCGTGAAGTTATGTTTTGGGATGCTTTTTGTTTGTTCCGCTATTATAGGTATTATAAAGATAAGTTGGTAGTTTCCATTTTAAATTTATTGTATACCTAAATCGTAGCGTTTGGAAGATAAAAATTACAGTTATCTACAAACCTTTTAATACTACATTCAAAAATAGTAAAAAAGTTTTATTTTCCAACCCTTTAAACAAATACAAATTCCTCTCTAGGGATAAATTACTTATTTGTGGCAGCTCTACAACCATCAGATCTGAATTAATGTTCGCAAAACACATTCAAACTATTTTGTGATCACACGAAGTTGTGCTCCCGAAGGAAATAGATGGCGCTGCATTTGTAATTATTAATGGTTCAAAGTTTTACGACGGAGGGACCGCAATCTCGAACACGAATTGCCATTTGTGTGACACGTATTAAATTGCGTTGATTGTGAAAAGAAACGATGGAATTATAATTCTACTAGATAGCTTCAATAGAGATAGAACCTTTTCTTTTTTTACGAAATGAGTGTAACGCTATCTAGATGATGGTTGGATCATCGAAATATGTATATAGCAAATAAATATTATAATATTTATTTGCTGAAATACTTCAATAATAAAATATTCCATGATAAAATATAATAAAAGATGGCACAGAAAGGCCGGCACGATTTTAGAAAACAAGTAAATATCTATAAGTTATTTAGTTGTTTGATGGTTAGTCTAATCGCTGTCTGATAAGTCCTTGTCAAATTAATTTTATCCTATTCAGAGTTGCTAACATTAGGCATCAGATTTTATCACCTTGCTATATTAAGTACCTACCGCTGTATATATAACCGTGTGGTTGAGACGGCATAGAATACAAGTGTCACCACGCCCTATCTTCCCGTGGGTGTAGTAAGAGGTGACTAGGGCATAACACGATGCAAATACCATCTTTGCGTAGAGGCGGAAAACTCGACATCAAACCATATACGACTGCCTCGTTGGTCTCGCGGCATAAATGTGCGCGTGGGATCGGGAGGGCCCGGGTTCGATTTCTGGGTCGGGCAGTGTTATTGGGTTTTTCTGTCACGAAATTCTCAGTAGCAGCACGAAGTCTGGAAATGTGCTCGGTACGGCAATAGGCTCGCCCCTTATTACGCGGGACTAAAGTATATCTGGCGAAAAGTGGGTGTAGAAATACACCTCTGCATACCTCTTCGGGGTTATAGGCGTGAGACTATGTATGTATGTATGTAGAAACAAAATTAAATAGTAGGCGTTATCGTAGCACTACAATATCGATTCAACACAATATTAATTTTAGTGTGAAATAGAGAATCTGAAAAACAGATTAAATATTAAAGTATAATAGGTTCGGATTTCTACTGAGAGTCTGATTACAACAGTAGGTATTTATGTCTTGGATATAGATGATTGTAACTGAGATTAGAATCTATCATATACCATCTATATGTAATAAATTAATAGTTTAAAAAACACTAGAAAACACGCTTTTATAAATGCACGTAAAAGCAAAAAATAAATTATGGATCGTTCAAGTTGTCTTTATTTCTGGGCTAAACTATGTGTTTTAATTATAATATTTGATTGTAAAAGCGTGGGGCGCTGGAACAGAACACACTTTCTTGTTAACTAATACTAACTTCCTGGCGGCAGCTGCATGAGGTCTCACAAGAGCATAGCATTTATGCCGCCAAAGGGTTACCAAAGGGAACCAAAGATATCTCGTTCACGAACAAGAACTCTACATTTTGCCACTGTTGACGCATTACTCTTATGTACTTAATTTTCTGAAAGAAGAATCGTTAAAAATGTCGGTGAATGTCGTCTTCCTCGCTGATGGCGCATGTTTTGTCTGAGTTCGCCAAACTGGTAGTGGTAAGAGCCACTTACTACTCGTGCTGCAACTCCAGTTAGAGCGCCAATATGTGTAATCTGCTTCCAGTTACATCTATTCACTTGATATTTCAACAAGTTAAACAAGAACGTCTTTCTGTTCCAGCACCCCACGCTTTTACAATCAAATATTATGAGATGAATCCGATGCTCCCATTTACTAGCCCCTTCTCCAGGTCTATATTGGATCGCAACATGATTTTACCCCCTTTGAAAATTTTTAATTTACTCAGTAGTCCACCCGTTTTGCGCTGCATTAACTTGAACAGACAAAAAAGATGGGTAGAAATCAATGAAATCCACTGTAAACTGGGTATTTCTTGACCCTGTCACTCGCTTAATTATTCTTACAAACGGATCTACGAGTATAATGTCACATTGAATGACACAAGCTTTGCCTGCAGTCTTCGCTTGTACTCCTTTCTGTCCACATGAATGAGAATCCGTAAAATAGTATTTTCCGTCGTACAGCATGACTCCTAGTGATTTGCCTTCCGCTATTAACACACCTGTCTTACGATTGTCAAAAAACTCCTTGAGTGCTTGCTTGACTGTCAGTCCAATGTTTAATTGGTTGTCTCTATCATTTAAGCTTCCGAACAGTGCAGATTCCAGATCATAGTTCAGGGAAAACGATTTACCAAACATGTCACATTTGTTTTTGATTATATCAAAGTTACGAACCAGCAAGTAACGCGTAAAGTAATCAGATGCAGATAGTGACATAATCATACTATACATTTTATCGCCCTCTATCATATTCATATTCAGAATATTAGTCGTCCAATTTGTCATAGAAGGCATGTTTGCGCGAATGATATTTTATTTCATCATCAGACCTTGAAACCAAATTGTAGTCAAAGTTCATTACGTGGCCTTTCTCACAAGTGCAAACACGACTATGATACGATATTCCATCATGAAATGCCAGTGCCTATCTTCCGGCTTCATCATCAGACCTTGAAACCCAATTGTAGTCAAAGTTCATGACGTGGCCTTTCTCACTAGTGCAAACACGACTATGATACGATATTCCATCATGGAATGCCAGTGACTATCTTCCGGCTTCATCATCAGACCTTTGAACCAAATTGTAGTCAAAGTTCATGACGTGGCCTTTCTCACAAGTGCAAACACGAATATGATACGATATTCCATCATGGCATGCCAGAGCCTACCTTCCGGCTTCATCATCAGACCTTGAAACCTAATTGTAGTCAAAGTTCATTACGAGACTTTTATAAGAAATCCAAAACAGCTATGATACGTTTTTCCATCATGAAGTTCCGGGTCATATCTTCCGGCTCCATCATCAGATCAGTTCAACAGTACCATATTATTAAATTATCATCAGAACTTCATACAGCTGCCAATTTTCATTACGCTACGAACCTTGGAAAATGGTTAAATTAGTTACCTTAGATTCCATTACATAGTTAGTTACATACACGACGACCGTATAAAAGCGTGTTAAAAATGTCGCAGAGCCTTAACTTCTGAAGCTAGAAATATTACAAAATGGGTTCTTTTATTACGTAGGCGTCCACTGAAATCTAAAGTTTTCTTTTTTTTTTCAATGCTGACTGCCTTTTGAGCTCGCTATCAGTCGACAGCGTTGCGTAGGAATTTTTTTGACGCGTCGTAGTTGGCAATTTATTTTATTTACTTTTATTTTTCATTCTTATTTTTCTATAGTTTAGGATAGAAGTAGTTTTATTTTGTTGTAGATAATTATGTTATTCCAATATGTTAATTTAAATTATTAAACCTTTCGTGTAATGCTATTTTTTTCAATTCCATCTATAAGGGAAGCCGAAAAGTTTGGGAAACCGCAGATTTCGAAGTTAGCATTACATTATATTCCTTAAACCAACAACCTTACCTCACAAAAGAGGTTGAACTGAGCATGAATTTAATCTGAATCTTCGGAGATAGCGTCGAGATTAATAGTTCAACAAACAACCAAACTGGGCCAAACTTATAGTTGTATTGAATCATATTTAATTATATTCTATGTAATAAAGAGTACTTTCGAAAGGGTAAACCACAGTATTCTAGCCCAAATATGTATTTATGTATGTATTTAATAGGCTCCACTCAGTGTACCCGTAAAGGGATGAGAAGATTTTTATAAAGACAGACTTGTGGTTGGTACTTCCTTCCGTCAGCCTAAGCTAGTAAAAATATATTTGCTGTTTCTAGATTCTCATAGTTGCCCCTAATTCACACAAAATAAAGATGCCTTAAACAATACTCAGGCATAAGGACGCCATTTCGTACCCGTGATGTACCGACGAAATCTTTTATAAAACAGCCTTGAAGGACCTACCAAATGACGTACTTCTTAAGACTATTTACCCTAAATTTGCATGTCAATTCTACCCGCCCTTAAACTGGGATTTGAGGGATGAACGCGTACTTAAAGTCCCTGAAGTTTACGACGCCAAGCTTTGATTTAATTATCACATACCAAAGTACATAAAGCTAGTTAGTCTAATAAAACGTTACAGGTGCCTTAAGAAACTTACATAAAGCAAACACATGCCATCTCAATTTTATAACAAACACGGACCAGTTTAAAAGACCCACTCGGAAGCCACTCATCGAAGCTCCACTTTACTTGGTTATACAGTGAGTCTGCAAAATTAACGTGAGTACGGACGTTACGTAATCAGTAGATTTTATTGGAGCAAACTACAAAAAATACGTTCGGGTTGCACAGTCGTGGTCCTAGTTCCTTTACAGTTCGAAAATTAAGCTTGAAGGGATCGGAAAAAAGGGAGAGAAAATTAAATAAGTACTTAACTTGTTTGTGACTTTGCAGTTTTCTTTTGCTTGGTGTATTTTTATCAGCAATAGTTTCCATCGAAAAGCTTGTAAGTATTTCCTTAGTAAGTTTTGTAGCTTATATTTTTTGAAGGGACGCTGAACTATGTTGACGTCTCGTCTTGCAGATGTACGGAGTGTCTCAGTACAAAGAAATAATAAACATGTTTATTTTTCTTAAACGGGCAGAGAGCTGTCTGGTAAATAAAATATGCCCTTCGGGCTACCTAATATTATTATGATATCGAAGAAGATCCAGTGAGACTGAATTTGATTTGGGTGAAGCCAAGGCATAAAATATAGGTGAAAATAACTAGCGTTCCCTGGGGTATATGTATTGTTTTTCGTGGAAATATATCGGGGTAGCCAAAATTGTAATAAATTTTGGTCATCTCGATACATTTGACTTATTAGCTACTATGAACGTGTAAGTTTGTAAGCATGCATGGATATTTGTAACTCTTTCCAGCAGAAACTCCTTAACGTATTTTGAATGCACTTTTTAGAATACATTAGAATAACATATATTATAACCTTTAGTCCCTATAATTTATTATTACAGAAACACATTACATATACTCACACCTTTTCTGTTCAGGGTAGGCAAAGACAATGAAACGCCACTTGTTTCTATCCTTACGTAGGTAACGCGCTTCCTCTACAATCATTACCTACTCTTTTCATACATGCTCGTTGGTGCCGGGTGATTTGAACCTTTCCCTTTTTCACAACTGATTATTGTAAATATTTAACACAATTATCTATATTTATATCGTATTCATCAGAACGGGAAATCACATTATGCCTGATGGATGCCAACATCAATATAGGTTCATCGCATTTACAGCAACTAGATAAAGTGATATCGAAAATGAACACATAAAATTAAACTATATTTAGTAAAACAATGACACAATTCACTGAACTGTGGATATGATAGCACTGTCATTGCACGCTTGTGATAGATTATGGAAACGCCATAGTTTTTAAATAAAGTAAAGTCAAAGTCAAAATCATTTATTCATCTAGGCCACAAAGTGACGCTTATGAACGTCAAAATTTAAGTTAATTACTTAATGATTCTACATTTACATTTACTGCCAAGTTTGCAATGCAATAGGTAGAACCACGAGAAAGAACGGGCAATAAGACTCATGGCCACTCTTTTCAAACAAATATAATGGTGGTACATTTTATTTTTGTAAGGAGCTGCAACTGTTTCACATTGTAGACATCTACGAGTAAATTTTTTAGTAACTATTGATATCATACCCAAGCAGTAAATGATGTTTATATGGTAAGCCTCCCAAAGTAAATATGGTGAAACAGGAGCATCCACTTACGTCTTTTTAATGTAGGCAACTCGCGAACATGGTCAGAACTATGGTAGAAGTGAATGAAGCAGAAAGTAACGGTATATGAAACCAAAGCAATCGACAACCTATTAGTTCTGTTAGCCCATGACCACGAGTTACCCACATTTTACAAATCCGCAAAGTTATAATGAAAGTGTGGAACATGAATGCAATATATAGTATGAAATGAGAATATCGTAATTAACTACACTATAAAATAAAACTACTAATTACTGACCTAGTCAAAAGCGAACAACTACTTCCAAGCGCTCCTGTCATCAAAATAATCCTTCAAACTGTAATATGCCTTATTCATAAGATTATTTTTAACTTCTGCCTGAAACGAACTTAATGGCAAGTCTAAAATATGAGTTGGTATTTTATTGTATATGCGAATACTGAGCCCAATAAAAGAGCTATGAGTTTTGTGCAAACGAAAATACGGAACACTTAATTTATGTCTATTTCTAGTATTGATATTGTGTATGTCACTATTCATTTTATAAGAATTTATATTTAGTCTTACATGCATAACACTGGCATAAATATATTGTGACGCTACAGTAAGAATACCAATAGTTTTAAATTTTTCTTTGAGTGAGACTCTTGTCTTTATCTGGTAAGTGGTCCTAACTGCCCGTTTCTGCAATATAAAAATATTTTCGAGTAGGCAAGCTAACCAGGAAAACGGACCCTTGGCTCCAATGTCGAAGGTTTCTTAGACCGTAATTGAGACAGCTCTAGGATGGTGATGATTTGAGTAGATGAGCCAAGCTAGAAGAATTCCCGCTGATATAGTGAGACGGAAAATTAATTTCGAAATCGTTTAAAAAATCAGTTTCCTTGAAAAGTGACATTGGTCTAAATCATTGAATAACGCTATCCCTTAAGGTTACGGAGGTCGGACGGTCGATATTGTGTCAAATCTTGTAGATGGCTTGCCTTAAGTCCTTGAGTACAACTGGGATAACGGTAGGATTATAATAGTGGTGATGAAACAATAGTTATTTGTGCAACAAGAGAGCAAAGTTGTTTTTTGTTTCGAGTGCTGATTTTGAGTCCCGAGCAATCGAAGGGTTCTATGATTGATTCACGAGCGTAGCGAGTGATTCAAAGTTAGAATCCTGAGCGTAGTGAGGGACTCAACAGCACGAGATGCAATAAACTTTGCTCTCGTGTAGCACACATAACTTTTCACCGCAGCAGTGAGAACACATATTACTTAGGAGACATAGAAATGAACAGGAATAGATTGAAATAACGTTTAACACGTTACGCTATACGCTATCAGCATCAGCGAAATTTTTATTGCCGCAATTTTTCGAACAATCGAATTTCGAAGGGTTTTTTTTTCATTCGCTTTTTTACAATAAAGAATTTTATTTATTTATTTATATGCATGTGAAAGAGACAGAGCACAGTCCAATTCAAATGTTTCAAATTTATGGCTGAACAATGTCAATTCGTGGCACTGAAGATTGAAAAATTAAAAAGCTGCTTTGACCCACGCTCGAATCAATATAGCGTTTTGTTTACTGTTGCCTCGAACCAAATCGGCATATTTGAGCTGCTGAGGTGAAAAATCATTTTAAACTTTTGTCGTAAAAAAATCTCGTGGCTTTCTATTAGTCAGTTTTATAAAAGTACCTACTTCTTTCCACAACCACCTTATCTTAATGCAAACTAACAAGCACTGCACTTTTGATGGATTACCCTACAACGGACAACCTACTACTACCTAATATTTTACATAGCTAATTATAGTTTAGTAAAATATGATTGCAAGGCCATACATGCCTGATTCTGTAAGTAATAATTTCACAATAATCCAACTACTTACAACGAAGTACAAATTACAATTAGGATTCTAATAACAATACGCCCGCCGAGTCCCTAAATAACGACTGCACGCCTACCAATTTCGCTGCCGTGACCAAGGTAATAATGGTTATATGCCTAGGGCACTAGTCACACCATCAGCGATGAGCGAACAGAGCAATAATCAAAAACTATATTTTTTATTGGGGACTGGTCACTTTTAAATCTTGAGGTAGCAAATAATATTTTACGCAGGTGACATAGAATGTTGACCTAGTTTTAACAATAAAATTAAGTTTTTAAACAGTATTCCAAATTCCAAAATATTTTATATTGTTATCACTTAATAATAAGTTAATATTATTTAATTGGCATAGGAGCTGAATAAAAATATTTAAACCATTCTAGAAACTAACTTCGCCTTAAATATGTTTTTCTACTAAAATTAGCCTCTCGTAAACTTATTGAGCGCAAAAATTTACGCAAGGTAAGACTCAAAACTATCCCACTTGGTAAAGGTCAGTAACGAAATGTTCTAAATTTATCAAGAGCTCTTTAAATATCCGTTAAGGCGAGTTATCAAATAACAACAAACCATGCATTATAGCAACCAATGATTTTATCATTATCAACATTAATAAATATTATTAATGTTGATAATGATGTCCTCTATATCTCATCTGTAGTGGCAGCCACGCGCCGGACGTCCTAGTACTGGTAGGCTTCCCGCAAGGTGGACCGGCGATCTTGTTGGGGTCGCGGGCAGCGGATGGAGATGCGGGTGGCTCAAGATCGATCTATGTGGTGAGCCTTTAGGGAAACCTATGTCCAGCAGTGAACGTCTATCGACTGATATGATGATCGCCATTTTTTTTTTGGTGGTCAGAGGATAGGGAGGACGGCAATTCAACACCGCATCTCCTCCTCCTCTGAGGCCTCACCGCACGCAATAATGGTGCGCCCCAATTTGGTCGCGGGAGAAAGGGCGCGCGGCAACGCAATACCGACACGCCTCTCCTCCCGCGACCGTGGCCGACTGTGAGGGACAGAAGAACTGTTCCTTGCACCCGCACCATTGGACGCATCCTGCGCGGCCCTCCGTCAAGCCCACGCGGAGCGTCCACTCCCGGGATCTCGCTTAGCTTCACCGTGGGTGACCTAACCACGGTTACTGAGCCCCCTCACCACGACAAGGTGGAGATCATCAGTCACTGGTTGGTGTAGCAACATATTTATATATTTTAAATGCATATTCTAGATAATTAACACACCATTTATTTTCATTTCTGTTTAAATCATATTTTGTAGCTATCAGTTCTTTGATACAAGTTTATTGTAATTCAATGAACTAAACATAAATTATTCATAAATCGATCAAGATAATCTATAAACAAACATACATTTAGCATTAATTAACATGAGAAGTGGGTCGCGCCTTGACTCGACTTTGCCCCTAAAGGGATCTCGTAAAATGCACTTCGTATGTGTGTATGACGTCAGAACTAGGGTAGCCAAACATTTACTTTATATGAACTTGACACTTGACAGGGCTAAATCATTCGACAGAAAAGCTCACCACTGGCTCGACAACTGCGATAATACTGGCTTATTATGGTTTTACCGGTACTAATCTTTTTTTTTATAAGGACAACTCCAGCATTAGGAGTAAGCCCTGTGTCGCGGGAGACTTTACAAACATACATGTAACGAGGACAATTGACATCCAGACTCGAAACAATAATTTATGGATCACACAAAGTGTTGTCTCGTGTGGGAATCGAACCCACGACACTCGAGGCAGTGTCAAGCGGCGAGTGTGATCCACAAATTATTGTTTCAGGTTTGGATTTTCTTTGTGTCCGTTAATTGAATGTTTGCAAAGTTCCCGTGAAACAGATTTTTTTCCTAGTGAGGGACTGGGGCCGTATTACAAACTTTTATAAAACTTGACAAGTTCCAGGCAGTTCAATTACCTGCCTGGTTTTGATTCGTATTACGATGTGTAAAAAGGTGACCGTCTTCAAGCTGGCAAGTTTAACGCTGATTCATGATTGGTTTGTCACTTGAGAGTTAGTCGTTCAAAAACATGACTAACTCGTTTATCGGTAAGTATCGGTTTTAATTGTAATGTTTTAATCTGAGAAAATAAAGTCAAACTATTATTAAATGGACAATAATGTAATTACTTTAGCTGTACGTTATTATATCATGAATTTTAGATCATATTCAGATTTATTTGTCAGCACATAGAAATGAGTTCCATACTATTTCAGAACGCCACTTAAATTTTCTGACGCGGGCAATTTGAAGTTTGCAGCGAAGTAAACCAAAGTAAACAAACTTGTAGAGATCTTATTCATAATTTTAATGTATTCTCATTAATTATAGCGTACGTATTTTTACGCTTTTCAATGGATTACTAACTTAAGTATACTATATGTATATTACATTATTGCGATAGCTTAGTAGACGATATTCTAAGACGACGTAGCGTAACTTTGTCACAACTAGAAGCAATGTGAGAGTTTCTGGAAAGCCATAGGGAATTAGCCACGCCACGGGCTATAATAAGTCAGCGCAAGCACGTGAGCACTCTAAGCGCCTTTGGATATCCATAGCCGAAGCGCTCTGAAGGAGAAGGCGCAATAAAAGATTGGAAAGGAGGGTCTAACGTAAGTACTTTTTTGTTACATATTAGATTATATAAATACCATATATAAACATTGGTATTATCTAAGTTTATGAGTTGAAGAGGACAGTTGTTCACTAATATAAAATTTTTGTTTTCAGTAACCACATAGCTCAGCCTCAAACTCATCAAATATTTATTACTCCACCATTGCCTTCACTCACACCACCCTTACCAGTGCTAACACCAACATTACCTCCAGCATCACCAACCATTATAGGTACCACCAATACCTACCATCCTCATCACCACAGATGCCAGTAGTTATAGAAAATATTGCCTCAAACCAAAATGTTATGCCACAAGAGAACAACAGAAATAGGCGCCCTATTGTACGAAGGCGAACGTTCCCGTGACGTCGTGACACCAGAGGTAGCTCGGCGTACCCTCGTGGATATCAATAAGGAGCGGCAGGAAATAGAAAGGGCAGCAAATGTTGGTTGTCCTTAATAATATAGCAGAGAACATTAGTAGGTTAGTATATGAGATTGTTGATAATGTAAGTAAAAGAATATTTACATTTACTTATTTATTTAAGTACATTAATCTTTCACTATCATAACTGGTTAGTACCCAATGCAATAGTGGGGTATTGTTTCTATAATTTTACACAAAATCACATGAAAAAGAAGTAAAACAATATAGCTAAAATCCTTAATGTCAATAAAAATATATAGTACAAAAAAACCTTATTCATATTTATTAGTAAGAATATACATACATTACAATATGCAGTCATAAAACAAATGATAAATGTAGAGAGCTTTAATTGATTTAATTAATCAAACAAGAATACTATATATGCTATATATTTAATTTGCAGGATTGCGGGATTCCCACAGGCGACGCAAGAGGGCCCCTCTGACAGCTAGCCCATCATTTAGGTCCCTTTGTCCTGCACTGCCATGGTAATTTGGCTGCATGTTCGCTTCTTGAGCAGATTCTTCCTCAGTAAGTGCTGGTGGTGCTTCCATATTTGATTTTACACACATATTATGTAACACCACACATGCATTTATTATTGAAGCTGCTACTTGTGGTGTGTAAGGTAACACACAATGCACCAATAAACACCTAAAGCAAGCTTTCAGCAGTCCAATGGTCTGCTCAATGACATTCCGGGTTCTCACATGCATCTCAGTATATTAAGCTTCTGGAGTACCCGGAGTTGTGTTGGTGATTGGTGTCATCATAAGTTTCCTTAAAGGATATCCAGAATCACCTGTAAATTATAATAATATTTTATTTCATTAGTTTGTACATTTAATTAACCATACTTATGACTATACATAATAAGGATGTGTTAAGAAAGAAAGTTTAAACATAAATTTATTAATGTTTACTTTATTTATATTATAGTTAAACTAAAAAATAAGATAAACCTAAATACTGAATCATTTTCCTACACATTACAGCAGTTATAGAAAGAAATACATACCAACTAGTAACCATATAGACTGTTTCACAAATTTGCTCTAAATGTTGCTTGAGCGGATGGTTCAACCAAATAAATGAATCATGGGTACTGCCTCCATAACTAGCATCATCACTTATTATTACCATGTCTGCATTACTAATCTAAAAAAAATATTTTTGTTTCAGATTATTGTCACAGTCAATACTACGTTTTGAAGATTAGTTTATATTTTGTTAAGTTTAATTGTGTAGTTTTAAGACAAGTTTATATTTTTGTTAATAAAACAATTAATACTCACTAGTTGTACATTTATTGAATGGTAATGCTTCCTTCAAAAGTATGCATCTCAGCGTGCCTGGCATACCAAATTTACTGAAAAAGCTAAAAAAGAAATTGGCATTTAATTACACTAAAATATGCAGTAAGATACCTACCTACTAATGTTAGTTTTTAAATAGATTTTAAAATAATAAGTACTTAATTCAACTTTTATACCTCACAACATTTGCTCTGCGCTCTTGAGGTGTTTGAGGGAATTTGATGTACTTTGACTGTATTTCAGGTAGATTCAATAATTGGGTTATTTGTTTAATTACTGTTGAAACAGTAGGTTGGGAAATAGAATGTGATGAAATATCCCCAGTTGGCCGCTGGTATGAGCCTGTGGCATAAATTGAGAACACCTAAAATAGAAACATCTTAAATTAAAACACTGCTTAAATGTATCAGTATTGTGCCAATGAGTTACCAAATAGCGACAGATGCGCGTTGTTATGATTTTAAGATAGATTTCTACTAACCTTTGTTTCTACAGACAAATCCGTAGTTTTTGTTGGTTCAGACATATTATTATGAGGTCTTATATCTTCACATATTATATTTCTTACTAATGCCTTAGTAAGGCAATATCTTGCAATGAGTACTTGTTCGGACATTGTATTATCGCTCTCGTGACGAACTCGTCTTTGCTTGTTTTTATTTCCAGCATTTTGCTGAGCAGCGTCAGCTTCCAAAACTCAAATAACACTAATTCGTCGTGACACATATTGAATATTAACTAAAAATGTTCTTAAATTCACATATAAAGATGATAAATAGTAGCAATTCAAAAAAAGTTACTCCGGCACAGCGTAAACTGAATGGTTTGTATTGTTTACAAAATGGCGTCCCAAACATGAAACGAAATGTCATATGAAAGCTCGTAATACGGAATTTGCCAGTCAATATACGGTCAGATGTCACGTGACCACTGACTGGCTGGCGTTAGTATGTTCGTAATACGAAATCGCAAGGCAGCTCTCTTTACGGCGTAAATTGGCTGGAATTAAGAGTTTGTAATACGGCCCCTGGTCTCTTAAGAGCCCTGGCTTTTGAGTACTTACTACAAAATCAATGTCGAGAAAATACAAGTCGCTAACTGAAGGGAGAATTTTATTAATAAAATTACTTATGTATTTGTTAGGCTAAAACTGATTAATGGGTGGACTCTGTTAAAGACATACTATACTCTCACTCTCTCTTCTCCGTGTGGTGACGGATTAAGAATACGGATTGTCACCACCCCATATCACCCCATGGGTGTCGTAAGAGCCGACAGAGGGAGCATATTATGCAGAGAACAGCTCTGTAAGAGAAGGAAAACTTGATACAAAACCTATACCAACCCGTTTGTCAGTAGGCCAATTCATCCTTGCAAAGGAGAGGGCTAGTCCAGCAGTGGACTGTTAAAGGCTGATGATAAATACTCTCACACCTTATTATAATACTAGACGATGCCCGCGGTTACACCCGCGTTATTTAAGGCTACTGCTCCGCTGCCGTCGCTCATAGCGTGATGTTATATAGCCTATAACCTTCCTCAACAAATGGGCTATCTAACACTGAACGACTTTTTTCAAATCGGACCAGTAGTTCCTGAGATTAGCGCGTTCAACTAAACAAACAAACAAACAAACTCTTCAGCTTTATATATTAGTATAAGATTATTGTTCCAACTTTACAAGCAATGACATGTACTAAAATCTTTTTTAGATGGAGCAAGAGTGATTTTATCAACGGCACCATGTTCAAAACATATCCTAATATTTCATCTATGCAATATGGTAGCCCCATAGTGATTGGTGACTAGGTATAAGAGTGATGGCTTTGATGTGGCAGTCGTGCTTAGCCCTAAAATGGAACTATTATGTGATCGAGACGCTAGGCTGCTCGGTACCATATGACATAGTTATATTTAGTATATTGTAGTATGGTATATGCTCTTCTTCGAGGTCAGTCGTATATGATTGAAGGCACATACTGTTGAGTTACTGAGATAGCTGTCAATTATATGTAATTAACATACCTATGTTACATAATAGAATATGTGCATGGATCGCTACTAAAATACATAATTAAACTGACTTTGACATGATTCAGGCAAAAACGACAGGTGGATTTATTATTATGTCATTTTGACGGCATTTTCACAGAAAATTAGTCAAACATTTCAAGAGCAGCAGAAGCTTGTTAATAGAACAATGAAAGAGCGGGTTGTACCCAGAAATCTTTATTCTAGGAATGTTCTCTAGATAGACTTAAATGTCAGCAAACTTTTTGTGTTTTGTTTTGTTTGTAAGAGCGGGCTTAGTCTATTTTCGTCTTATCTTTTGTTAATGCAGAAATTTCATTATTATTATGCATTTTATAGACTCACGCCTGCATCTCCGAAGGGGTAGGCAGATATGTAATATTGCATCCATATTTCAGGTCCCACGTACTAGAAGGCGAACATATTGCCGTTACCGGACAAATTGTCAGACTCCGTGCCGCTACTGAGAATTCGTAAAAACTCATTAACACTTTTGCCCGAGCCGGGAATCTAACCCAGTACCTCCCGATCAGCAGACGCATACGCTATCCACTGGACCATGGAGGCAGTAACTTACTTATATATACAAGAATATGAATCATATTTTACACATACGAGCCATCCTCTTCAAGTGTTACCAAATTATTCCACAACACACTTAATATTCTGCTCACGAATGAAGTTAAAACGCTACACGAATAGTTTCGGACCCTTGTTACAAAGGATTCAGCGAGGATCCATGTTGTACCACATTTTTGTCTTGCTTTGCTCATTACATCTAGCTTGTTAGCGAAAGGTGTTGGCATAACTGCAAGTGAGAGGCGGATAGCGGATTTTCTTTTAAAAAAAATCTTTTATTACAACTCTATAGAAACCAGAGACACTTATTCAAAGGGTATAAATACCTCATTTTGCACCCGCATTTCAATCGGTTTACGTCTGACGTGATCTTCGCAATGGTATAAATAAACATGTATTGATGAGCATGTTCTTTTTTTAAAGATAGTTCCTAAACTAAGAAATAAATCTTGTTAGGGGACTTTACAATCATACTATCAACGGACATTAAGTACACCCTCAAAACAACAATTTATGGATCACATAAATGTGGCAAGTGTGGGCATCAAACCCATAACATTCGACGGAGTATGAAACGGCAAGGCAGCCGCTTTAAGCCTCCTTCATATTGGGCATGCGCGTTGCTTGAGTGTGTGCTTGGTGTGCGCCTGACATGCGTTTGACGTGTGCTCGGCGTTCACTTTTTACTATTATATAGAGTGAACACCGAATGCACGGGAATGCGCACACCCATTGTGAGGGAGGCCTGAACTCCGTTAGCGTGCAGTCTTATTTGCGTATTTATTTCCTACTTTCATCTAAGAAGTTCCCTTCTTCACTTACACTATTCTGACATTCATGTGTATGACTGTTAACCTTTCTGAGAACAGACACATGACGGCCAGTTGAGATCGGTCGCTAACCGCTCACAGTCACAGCCGAGCCCAACCAACTTGTTCGAAGTTTAGGGATCTCAGCAACAGATGTAGGCTTGTAGTGTAGTTTTATTTTATAGTTGTTCGGCCTTCTGTCCGGCGGAGGTGAAATAATGGATGATTGTTTTTATACCGCGGTTGTTAAAGTCGATTGCAGTTTTGGGGTTTGTTAAAAAGTGCTTGGGATACGAAAATATGTTAATAGGTTACTTGGTGGTACTTGCAACGTAAAGTGGAATAAGTTTAGAGTCGTTTGTCCCATTTTATTTGTTTCATGAATTATCAACGTTATGTGGATAATGGATGCAAGAAAAGTTTCGCAAGACTATGCAGAGATGCAAAAAGTGCCTAAGGCTAAATTCCACTCGCTATATAACTATATTCACCCAAGAAAAGTTTTACAGTAAAATGTATATTATTATGATGACAAAACTCATGATGAAATCTTCCGTGACTACGGTTTCTGTAATATAGCTGAAACGTCGGATAAAATATCAAGTAGTTTCCAAATCATTCGGTTGAAAACATTATATTGCGATAAAATCCTAGTACTTTAATTTCAATGTGTAACATTCGCGTAAACCCAAGAGAATATTTTTATTAAGTGATGAACAGAAAATTACATTCGCTTTTGTCCCGATAACGATCCCTCTTGGGATCGTTATCGGGACAAAAGGTAGCCCAGGGACTATTCTGACTTAAAATCTATATAACTGCACTATTTCATCAAAATCCGTTCATCGGTTTTCACGTGACAGAGTCACATACACACATCTATCCTCACACACTTTCACGTTTATACCAGTAGTACAGTAGGTACTTACATTTCGAAGTCAAGTCAAAGTATTAAACTCAAAGATTTTACCTGACTTTATTCAACAAAAATCTGTTATGCAAAATGCTATTTCAAGGAGTATTCCCGTACCTATGTAATTTTAAACTTGATTATGAAACGTTTCGGCCCCAAGCACGCCCTCGGGAGGTATACAGTGTTGCTATTTCCGACTGAAACTGTTTTTGAAAGAGACAATCACATTTCTGTAGGTATGAATCGTGTGGGGTTTTCTATACCGGTATTTCTTATAAGAAACATATACAGGTATGAATGATGATTTATTAAATGGTCGAAGCTTTGTCAACTTTCTAAGGCCAATATTTGGGCAAATAATTTCACCTTGTACTATATTATCATTTGACTGGTAGTAGCGGTCATAGCGAGACTTAGCTTGTCGTTCGTAACAGATTGGCAAAGTTAAGTAACGTTTGCACAGCTCGTCACATGGATGGGTGACCAAGTGTTGCATTTACATCTGAGCGCTACCGTGCTTCGGAGGGCACGTAAAGCTGTCGGTCCCGGTTCTTGTCTTAGGATAAGAGTCGTTAGGCCACGTCGGAGGCCTTCGAGCGGTCTGAAAAACTCCGACACTAGAGTTGGCCACACACTCACAAGAAAAAAAAAAGCAAAAATAAAACCTTTGCCAGGTGTCGCCATTTTTGACCTGGGTCTATAATAATTATCGACTGTACGTTGGTTAAGTGGCCGCCTCATCGCTTGACAATGCGCCGAGTGTTGTGGGTTTAGCCCTACACGAGGCAATACTTTGTCTGATCAATAATTTTGTGTTTAGAATCTGGTGCAGAAAACAAAAATATTAGACTATATCGGTGGCTTTCTGATTTCCCATACCAAAAATACCCACTTTAAACAAATGATTAAACAAGATTATCACTACATAGTATAAAAAATGAAAAGCCTGTGATCAACAAAACAGTTATGTACATACACACGCTATAATTCATCGTCATCATCGATCCCTCGAGCAACTGTCAAGTGTTATTACCGTAACAAGATGGAGGCTGACGGCTGACACGACCGTATTCTCGACGGTACCGACATGACACCTTACGAGAGGGATTAAATAACGATATGTCTAATACACCAGAGACAGGTTGAAAATACCTTGTTTTTAACTGACAATGAAGTTAGAAGTAGTAGTAGTATTTTTTTTTATTGACTCACGCCTGTATCCCGGAAGGATTAAGCAGATGTGTAATTTTACACCCACATTTCGCCATTAAATTTTAGGTTATATTTTGTAGTAGTAGTATGGTTATGTAATTGAACTTAAATAGTGATCCTTTAAAGTTAATTTTTTTTTATAGACTCACGGCTGTATCCCCGAAGGGGTAGGCAGAGGTGTAATATTACACCCACATTTCCCCATGATTTTTTTTTAGGTCCAACGTAATAGGGTTTAACTTTACCTTTAAAGTTAAACTTCTCCTAATTTGCTACATCCACTGCTGTACCACTGTGAGTCAATAAGAGAATTTCGCTTGATTCTAGTTTTTCGTACCTTTGCAAGGATATTATGTGCTACGTGTATTTTCCTTATTCACTCACGGAATGAAATGGGGTGATATTATGTATTTTTAATGCTAAAGTCTGTTCAAATAAATTTGATTTAAAAAAAACCCTCGAATCAGGATTGGGAACAAAAGAGTGATCTAACCAAACATCGCTAGTAATATTTTTATGATCTTTCTAGCGAGCGCTCTAATCGACAAAATGGTTAAAGCCAATTTACTGTCCTTTCACTAGAATGCTCGCAAGAACTAAAAAAACACTCGTTATTGTGTTTCTGTAATGTAACATTCGCATGACTGCTCATTACAAGTGAATGACGGAATGCTCAAGTGTTTCAGCACGTGGCTGACCTCACAATGGGCCACAGCGTTCCTCGAGCGTACCTAGTGTGCGCTCGGCGTTCACTCTATGGACCGTTTCAGATTAGCGTTTTATACGCGCGTATAGGCTCGTTTTTGGAAGCGCATGAACGCAGATTAGTGTATAGGCGCGCCTTTTGGCAGACGCGCAACTCGTACGAGCGTTGACGCGCTTCTAAGCTCGTATAAGCGCGAGCCGTCAAAATCGATATTGACACTGACAAGATGTCACTCCCGTTTCCAGCGAACACGCCGTTATACGCGAGTAAGGGTTTTTGAAGCGCGTAATGTAGCGCGCGTGTAAGAGCGTATGCTGAAACGACCGTATACGCGCAGAAAAATACGCTAATCTGAAACCCTCACGGTACTAAACACTATAGTACAAAATGAACACCGGGCGCACAATGTGACGGAGGCCTTAAACAGCATTGTCTAACTATAAAAACAAATCCCAATCAATCTAGACCGAAATTTATATTAAATATTCTACATCAAATAAAATACACACTGACACTAATTGAACTGAAAATTCAATTATATTCCCATTGTCTCTATATTTACATGATGAATTCAGGAGTCTGAAAAAATCAAGCCTGAAAGATTTATCTGAATTTCAATTTGATATTCGGTACAGTTGTCATTGACGTTGAAAACGAATACATTTTTTTTCTTTTTCTCGTCTATCGAATATCGATAACTGCGTTGATAAAAATAAAAGGTCTTGATTTATTGATTTCCATCGTATTTTATTATTGCGCTACGCATTAGTGGGTATTTACACGATTCAGTAGCTAGAAACCGTATATTTGGTCCGTTAATGGTAAATTCCCGGATGCAGGCCGTATAATTCTAAGCCGTGGCCGTGCTTATTGAATTTTACTGTGTTTTTATTTGGCGTTGTGATTATGTAGTGTAATCGCTCCAATTCAAACACCTTAGATCGCTACTAAGACTACACTGTGATGATGATGATAGTGATATCTGAACGCTAATTTATATAATTCAGTGCTTATGTTTCTCTGCCTCCGTGGTCCAGCAGATAGCGTATGCGACTGCTAGTCAGAGGTCCCGGGTCCGATTCCCGGGCCGGGCAAAAGTTACTGGGTTTTTCCGAATTCTCTGTAGCAGCACGGAGTCTGGTGATGTGCCCGGTAACGGCAATAGGCGCGCTGCCCTATTACGTGGGACCTAAAAATTCATGGCCAAGGTGTGGGTGTAATATTTACACCTCTCGATCTATAAATAAAATTTTAAAAAAATCTATCGGTGAAGACCTTGTTGCAGGACGTCTAACCGTAGTACGATTTCACTACCACTAGAGTTAGATTTTATGGTACCTAAAATCAATAAGGACCAATTTTGTTTGTTATCTTATTTTGTGTCTCGTTCTGAAAACTCTCAATACTGAGTCTCCCTACACCCCTCAAAGTTAAATTTGAAGCCTGGAGAGAGTACGTGCGGGTCGCGATAGAAAAGAGGTTTGACTAGCGCGCTATAAACCATCGCAGTGTCCTCGGTTTATCTCAGTGGTGGGTTCAAACAGTGACCAACCTGATACCTATGGTGCGACCACGGCCTGGGTAATTGAGCATACAATTTAATCTAATGACTAACTCACACATTCGGCAACCACAGCCGGATAACTGGCTTCATAATTAATTTAATCTGTAATTATTTCGCACTATCTGTCACAGTCCGAATTCACATGTAAAGCATGGAAGCATTGTTGACCCTTTTCATTTCGTCGAACTAGCCAGTTGATAACCAGCTTTCATTATTTTGTAAATAAGCTTGTGCATGATATTTTTTTAAATATTTCCTCTATCTACTAAAATGTAATAAAGGAATTTAAAAATACAAATACATTTAAAGAGACAAATACATTTCACTCAAACGAAACACAATGGCTAAATGTAAGCAAAATAATAGTATATTTACCTAGAAATATAAATTCTGAACCACAAGATAAACTGACGTATGTACGTGGATGTTGTAGGGAGTAGTAACGTGGGAAGAAGGGTTGTTTATATTAAGGATAATGATGATGCGTATGAATGATATAGGTATTAGCAACTAGGGAGGTACCACACGAATAAAAAAGGATCTCAAACCCGGTAATGTCAATAAATAGTTTTAAAAGAATCCGGAAAGAATAAAAGTAAATCTGTATATATAAAAATAGTTGCGTTACTGACTGACTGACAGACAACGCACAGCCGAAACAATATTGGGCAAATTTCAACCCAAAATTCCCACGGGATGGGGCAGAAACGGTTAAATTGGAATAAAATGAGCGGGCGAAGCTGCAGGCATCCTAAGTATATTGTGTTATACATTTTAATTTCTTCTGTTATGGTGATATCTCACATAACAGACAAGTTTAAAGAAGTAACCTGAGTGCAATTTTTGTTATCCTTCTAAATAATAATTATTATTTTGTTATTCTTTTCTTTTTTTATTTGTTCTAGTCTTTGGAAGAAGATGATGACCAGCGAAGCAAACAGTAAAAATATTAATAAGTAAATTTTCTAAATTTTCTGAAGTCTCTTCTTTGAAATCATTGAAGAAAAATGTCTGTTCGCATTTGCAAATTTCTTCATACATGAAAATACCATACCATATTTAATTTCATAACATTGTACCTGCAGAAACTATTGTTATAACAGTACGGAGACTGGATCCCACAGTCAAACCTGTTACAAGGTTTTGTGGGGCATAATTTAACTAAATATAAGAATAATGTTTAATAAAAATTCATAAATAATAAATAATGCTTACTTGTAGTATATTTTAATCAAGGTTTTGACCAATAAACTCCACAATTATGGTTTTCGTAAGAATTATTAAATCGGTACGGAATTATGGTTTTAACCATAGTAATCTGTTTAGACATCGGAACCCTCTTTTTGGACAATCATGAAAAGAGAGGAAAAAAATTGTAAAAAAAACTTTTTCAAGTAACCTCTAAATCCAGTACGTACCCACTTCTTCCTGATCCTGCTGAATTGACTTCCATCTAATATGTCCAGATTTTAATCAGTTATGAAAGTATAGATCTCCAAAACAGTTTCAATCCTAAGCAAAATTTAATTGGATACATTTCAAAACATTACAATTAAAAAAAAAAACATGTTACAAAGATAACATGTAAAACCATTATACTTGCAGTTATAAAGAGTGGCCACGAGTTTTATTGCCCGTTCTTTCTCGTGGTTCTACCTATTGCATTGCGAACGTGGCAGTAAAAGTAAATGTAGAATCATCTAGTAATTAACTTGAGGGTGCTTCTACACGGCGCATGTAGCTTGAGCATGTTGAGACACTTGCGCGGGTTACATGCACCGTAAACATATCGTTTAAAAACATGTGCGGGTCCAGCGACTCGAGCATGTACCAATGCGAGCAACCCGCGCAAGTAACTCGCGTGCTCTGGGGCGCGCGCGGGTCACTCGCGCATGTTACTTGTTAAAATTAAATTTTTAACATATGATTTTAAAGAATTTTCGTTCATAGAGATATTTTGACGCGATTCAAGTCATAAAGCTACCGCGCGAATAGCATGCACATATACGTAGCTAACAAATAACTTGTACACACAGCTTGCGCAAGTAGCCCGCGTCTTTACTTGCTCCAGTTATTTGCATCACGTACAAGAACAAGCGGGTAACTTGATCAAGTAGCTTGCGCATATTACTCACGCGTGTAACCCGCTCCAGCTACATGCTCCAGCTACATGCACCGTGTAGAAGCACCCTTAATTTATGACGTTCATAAGCGTCACTTTGTGGCCTAAATGAATAAATGATTTTGACTTATTATGTAGCGTTCCATGAAAACGCCGCTACATAACAGTCTTCGGTCAATTATAAAATGAAGTGGCTCTCTGAATGACCCATAAACTCAAAAACTAATTTTATTGTACGGTCACCAAGAAATAGGGTGAAAGGCAGATTTAGGTGAAAATTCTCGCGGTCGGAGCCATGGGCGAAGTCTATTTGTTTATAAATTCTCCTAAAACATCCACTAAATCAAAATAAAATAATGTCCGCCCTGAAATGTATTTCATTTTAGAACTGGTGCCTACCCACCTGAAATAATAGGCTGATAACCGTTGTAGCAACATTCCGGTGAACCATTACAGGTAAGAGGGTCATGTCCATAAAACCTCTTTGTAAAGGTTCGTTTCCAATGAAGATGACCGAGGCAGATGAGCGGTGCATGATGAAAACATTAAAGAAGAGTTTATCTTCTTTAATGTCCGACGGCCCTCTTGTCTACCCTGACTGCTACGAGGAAAGTCTTAATTAATTAGTTACTAGAAGATGCCCGCAGCTATCTTCGCACATTCAATTTTTAATTTAACCGTTTCCGCCCTTTATTGTCATCTGATCCTAATGCCGCGTTTCCACGCTTGCCAAGCCTCGACAAGCTTCCACAAGCACAAGCGTGTAAACAGGCCGTTTGGCTTGGCTTGCGTGAGCTTGTGGACGCTTGTACAGGATCCGGTCTAGTGTCGGTTTCTGGACACAGATCAAAGGGCGCTTGCGGCAAGCGCTTGCGACGCGTTCACACGTTGGCGCGTGTAGTAGTCGCTGTGATCTCGAAACGAACGCACGTCTAGTTCTGTCTCAAAATGAGTGGCTGGTCGAACTTCTTTTGCTTGTTTGTATGATTATGCACTATATTGCTCCCAGAGGAATGTCACGAGGGAACATATTAATAATATGCAGGTGTATTGACATACCTAATGCCGTAACCTATACGGCACCAGTAATATTTCGAGGCTATGTAGGTAAGGTTTTCCTTAGAGGGTAAGGAAGAGGCCCTGGCAATCTACATCATACAAAATAATTGGTTTTGCTTCTCTTTAAGTGTATTTTAAATAAAAGTAGGTTAAACCAAAGGTTATAGTCGATACAAGTTCGGTGTCCGCCATGCTTGGATGTACGTAGCATACTGACGCATTCACAAGCGTGTAAACGGCTCCCAAACGCCAAGCGAGATTTGTGGACGCTTGGAGCTTGTGGAAGCTTATCGAGGCTTGGCAAGCGTGGAAACGCGGCGTAAGATATTCTTTTGATTATACCATTTTCGTAGCTTTGCTTAGCATAAACACCAAGCACAGCAACTACTACTACTGTCAGCATTGGTGGATAATTTTCGAGCACACAGCTCAGCTCTTGCCTCGCTCATCTCCTTAGGTTAGGCAGCCTTAGGCTTCAGGTAATAACATTAGAACGAGCCAACTTATTCTGCGACCTATGCATAGTTTCAACATAGAGCTGTGTTTTATGAAAGTTTTATAGTTTGATTTACGAAGCTATTTCATAGTTGAGATTTCGCACTATCGGAAATTCACTTTCATATATGATAGTCAGGTTCATTGCGGGTTCCAAGAATTTTGAACTTTATTCGGGACTTAACAAGTGTCAAATTCGTCTTCAATGTTCACTAAAGCTACACAAGTGTTATTATAGTTGCCATGTGGGTAAGACTGGTCCCTAAAAGCAACCTAAATAATATTAAAAATGCGAAAGGTGTGTCGATTTCTTTGTACTTCTTTTACTATAAAATGAACTTCACAGAAATATAGAATAAATATGTTTAAAAAAACACATAGGCTACCTTTTTTTGCGATACCCGATACTCACATGGTTGGAGTCGCAGCCAAAGAGTTGTATTTAATTGCTGTAAAGCTCTTTATTCTCTCAAAAAGTTTGTAAATCTTTAAATATAAACAATGTTATTTGTTTTTATTTCCCTAGTTCGCTAATGTAAAACCAACTTTATACGGTTAGACCCTACAGTTGTCTTCAGTAAAAAGTTCTTAATTAAAGCATTTTCAGTCCATCGCCGCTTTAGTACCCAATGAAACCGTTCTTAGTTCTTAGTGACAGCCAATGTATAGTTACTTGGAAGTTAAAAGAGCTACTTATTTAGATATGACTCTTTATCTTGCTCCTGTTTTTGCTGTTCTTGTTTGAAGGTATTTAGTTAATGAAAGGAAGGTTAGGGTAAATTAAGCTTAATTTGAGTATCAGTTGGTCTGGGGAAAACAATCTATTAGGCATTTAGTATGTGAGGTGTCTAGATTGTGATTTTTCACTTATTGTTTTTCAACGTGAATCGGTATTTATTAGAACCAAACTATTTATTTTTCTTCGATTACAAAAGACATTTCTAATGAAAGCATAATTAAGGGCTTTGGCAATGATTTCACAGTCAGCCAGTGGAAGAGATAGACATTCTGTGCCGACCCAAGTAATATGGGAACAGGGCAGATAGGAGAACAAGACTTTTTATGAAAGCATTTTTTTTATAGGCTCACGCCTGTATCCCCCAACGGGTAGGCAGAGGTGTAATATTACACCCGCATTTCGCCATGAATTTTTAGGTCCCACGTAATAGGGGGCGTAATCACCAGACTCCGTGCTGCTACTGAGAATTTGGCAAAACCCAGTAACACTTTGCCCGACCCTGGAATCGAATCTGGGACCTCCGATCAGCAGTCGCATACGCTATCCACTGGACCACGGAGGCAGTTTATTTTTATGTATTTTCTAAATTCAAAATCTCTTTCAAAGAAGATGACTGAAGACGATGATAATGAGGATGATTTAATTCATGCTTGACACCATATTTATACATGTGTCAATAAATGTACTCTTCATTCAAATTAAGGACAATGCCCTTTACATTATAGGAAACAAAATCTACATTTCCTATTACCATCCAATTATGTTACCATGTCTTTCTAATCCACCTAATTGAAACATCGTCACGTTTTAAGAGATATTATAAGACTTTAATCTAACATGTCTGTATTTTAATGAGTGTCGTATTTATTCCGGAAAAACAGCTTCAGTCCTAACGGCCCAGTCACGACCTATTGTGGCAAGCGGCAGCGGCAAGCGATTTCAATGTACATGACCGCTTTACTCCGCCGCAGCCGCACCAAAGAACTCAGATTTACATAGAACCGCATCCCTTAAGGGTTTCGTGTACCGATTCCAAGTGGAGTCTGCCCAAGTTTAGTTCGTAGTTGGCGGGGCTGGCGTCGTTTCTCTATGTCTCTTACTCTCATAGTTAAGATGTACTGTGAGAATGTCCATCTCTCTTGCTTTTACACTGGGGGATCGACTGCCAAGCGGCAATTTGTTTCGCAAAAAAGTTTGTCTTCAGAGCGCCCATAGGAAATGTGCTTCTATGAAAATATCTGAGTTCTTTGGCCGCGCGCTGCGATCGAAGACTTGTCAGAGTTAACGCGCCATGTACATTGAAATTGCTTGTCGCTGCCGCCCTCCGCTGTAGGTCGTGACCGGGCTTAACTAGCAACATTAATTGGGATTTTGTAAAATGTCTAGAGCGACATTTTCATTTCAATCAGCTTTAAGAAACCTTGTCTTGTAAAATTTATCGCGTCTTTCGAAGTCACGTATTTCGGACACAATTTGAGCCTCACTTGCAAAATTATTTCGTAATAATGTTTTGTTGACCTCGATAAAGCAAGATGGCGGTCGGAGACCCTTGGAGTGCCAAGTCAGAGCTGTCACATTTGAAACATAGCAGGTCGTTCTAAGTTATCACGGCTTGCGTATACAGTTATTTTGGAGTACACTTTGCACAGCGTTTATACTGCCATATTTTAATTAACTTTACAGACTTGACGAATAAAGAATATCTTTAATAATAGATTTTACTTTAATACGGGTCGGGCAAAAGTGTTACTGGGTTTTTCCGAATACTCAGTAGCAACCCGGAGTCTGGTGACGTGCCCGGTAACGGAAATAGGCTCGCCCCCTATTACGTGGGACCTAAAAATTCAGTGCGAAATGTGGGTGTAATATTTACACCTCTGCCTACCCCTTCGAGGATACAGGCGTGAGACTATAAATAAATAAATAAATAAAACTTTAATATACAGTAACTTTCCTTTACCATACTATTACTGACTTCAATTAAAGTAGACAGCAAGCCAAGGAATCTTACGGTATTTGAGATCAAGTTACCTGTCTTCTTAGTAGAGGAAACTTAACTTAAAAAATACCATAAAAAAAGGAAAAATTGCTTGTGAAAGCAGATCGACGTTGCTTGGTTTGTTTAAATTATTTTTTCAATTCTCAGTGTTCGACGCAATATTTACAATGGTTGCATTCGGGTCGCCTTGGAACTTAGTCACTAGTAGTTTACGAGTCTAGCCCAGATTTGGTAGGATATTAGCTTTGGTAGGACAGAGCGACTGCCGTCTTACGCAACTAGGAGAGACAGCGATATTACATGGCTTAGACCCAGGTAGTATTTATATATGTTTATTCATTATCTAGTACCCATAGCTTTGGTTAGTTTGGGACTAGATGGTGATCTCTTAAACTTTGAGTCTCACTGCAAGACGAAACGTCGGAAACAAATAGTTATTTATACCTTAAACAAGTTCATTGTACGCGATTAAGACCCGCTAATTTATTTTGGTGTGATGTTTACAAATCATGAAAGTTTAAAATCGATTACATGGTGATGTGTGTATGCGGTAGAATATTATTATTACCCTACAGATGATGTCAATTTTCGACATTCATATTGTCGAAAAAGTAAGCTTGTTAATTAAAAATAAACATTTTGATTCAATATATTTACGTAAAAGAAAAATAATAAAAGAAACTACTCATCGCCGGATGCGATCGCAATTTATTTTTCTGAAAGGGTCGAGGTACTTTACAAGGCTATTCAAATTAAAGAAAAACATCCCTTATTCAGTTGGAAAATTGGTTGGCATTTGTGAAATCTTGTTGCTTTGCTATCGTTTGTAACCCTACTGTTAGTAAAAATCTACGTCTAATGGAATCGTTTTGTTAAAAGAGGTACTAAAGATTTGTCATACAGGTTTCAAGCCTGTACTAGGTCAAAAAGAAAGCACTGGAACACTCATAATGTTTCATTGACAACTTTCCTATAGTGTATTTGTAGCCTATTTTTAGATATACATCATTATCATCATCAGTCTGTATCAGTCTACTGCTGAACGTAGGCCTCTCCTATGGCGCGCGCTCGGCTTTCAGCTTTCCTCTCCCAATCCCTGCCCGCTGCCCTTCGAATATCATCGCCCCACTTATCTACAGGACGCCCTACACGTTTGCATACCGTAGAAATACATAAAGTTTTGTTATTATTTTAAAGGTCATGAACATTTTTGACAGTTTTTACGCAGAGTCAGTGCCCTCAAATACTTAAATTGATACTGGTCTTAACTGTGGAATATCGCTATCCATTTGGGTTGCGACGGTCAGACGGCAGTCGCTTCGTGGAAAAGCTGATAGTCTGTCAAGTCTGGTTAGACCAGAAAGCAAACCCCGGGCTCCCAGGCGTGTAAGTCTTGTATGCAACCTGGATAACGCTGATGATGATGATTAGAATAGCGAGAAACAATCACACAACGAGTTAAACACATCATCAGTTTAACGCACGATGGTTGCTACTATTTTTATCTCGGTCTAATGTGTATTAGACTATACCCTATTATACAGATAAAACCCAGTGCCCAAAATTGTCAAGTGATAGCTAAAATGTAAACAACCGGAGTCTGTTATCTCGTGAGTTGATGTGAAACAAATCACAATGTTGGCAGTAGCTGTAATTTTGGCAGCGCCCTTATCAATGATAACAGTCTGACGTTTCACGTTTCGTACTGGAGAGCACAAAAGTTTTAGTTTGAAAATTATACTTGTAAGTGCGAAAAGTGTCACGTTGTAACAGAGCGATTTTTTAGTATGACTAGAGGATGACCGCAGCTAAGCTACGCCCGCACATTTAGTCAGTCAGTAAAGAAAAGTCTGTGTAGATGAAATTGTACTTGACTAGCTGGCAGACAACGCACAGCCGAAACTACACGGCGCAAGAAATTGAAAAGTGTCATATACACCTCCGTAAAGACGAAGAGGGTGCATACCTACTTAAAAAGGATTTTCTGATATTGTTAGTAATACTTTAATAATACTAGAGAATGCTCGACCTTGTGGGAATTTTGGGAAATCTCTTGTTTTGCACCTTTGGGGTCAGAAAATAAATGACAAATTGCCGCTTCTTGCGTTCAATAGCCTGTGCTGTCTGTCAGTCAGTAAGTAACGGAAGTATCTGTATTTATAAAATTCTTGCATTGCTTTCTCAATAATCACACTATCTATTGGTGAAAACTATACAAAAAATTGTTCAGTAGTTTCTGACTTTATTGCGTCGATACAGACGGACAGGACAAAAAGAGGACTTCATTTTATAATAAGAATAGAAAGTTTGAAAATAGTACTCCAAATCACTAACGAAAAAGCGATTTATTATCAATTTCTCAGCTATATTTGCTTAAAATATAATGTGGCTATAAATTGAACTCAATCTCGATAATTCTGTAAATAACTCGAAACCAATTGCAACTGTGTTACCATTTGAGGGATCTCTATTGAGTTGTATTATTTGAATAAATATATTTCCAGTAGACAGGTATTCTCGCCATACTTAACCACCCGAAATTTCGTTAAAATTGATGGTAAATTTATTTGCCGTTCGAGTTACAAACTGGTTTCTGTGAGGGTCACGTGTCACTGTATCACGTGTTAATTGTGAGATTTATGGTTCTAAATATATCATCATCAGCCCTGTACATCACGGTTGGCGTAGTGGTTAAAGCGGCGACCTCGCCGCTTGACTCTGCGCCGAGTGTTGTGGGTTCCATTCCTACACGAGACAAAACTTTGTGGGATCCATAAATTGCTGTTTCGAGTCTGGGTGTTCATTATGCCCATTGGTTGTATGTTTGTATAGTCCCACACGGCACAGGATTTAGACCTAGCGGGGTAGATATCTTGTTTAAAATGAAAAATACTGTTGTCACTGCTGGACACATTGCTCTTCATCATTCTAATCTTCTTGCTCATCATTGAAATCATCACCAGCCTTCAAAGTGACTACTTAAAACACTTACTATCGATATTGTCAAAACTTCAATACTTTTTAATAAATATTAGTTACTTCTTACGGTACAGTCCAAATAAATTATTTAAATACCAAGTGTAGTTTTAAACTGTCGTGTTTTAGAATATGTTGATATTTTATACCACAGCATCAGATATTTATAAGGAAAGTTGTTAATACGTACGCAGTAAGATCTCCAGGGTGTAAATAGTAACATATATCCACTATTTCTCTTGAGTACGATACTGGAAATATAGCTAGAATGTATGCTGTTTAACAAACCGTGACAATGTGTTTGTTTCAATTAAGCTGACTAAAGAGTGGGGGAAGTCTCGTACTTTTTAAAATAGCAATTATATAGTAATTAATAATAAATCCTGTGCTGCAAAGGACAAACATTTTTCAAAGGACTCATATACACTCAGACAAACAAACGAAAAGAATTACATGTAAACCACACAAAGTAAGGAAAAGGATGAACTAGATGAACTTCGTAGTCCGGCACTTTTACTTACTCGAAATGCGTCTTAAAAGGCCATTTTTCACTGCAAGCAGAGTCGTGAATCTCTTTAAAGAGTACTCTCTAAAGAATTATTACCTCGCAAGAAAACGCAGCTATGGCGTGGCCTCCGATTAAGAATTCAGCTGAAATAACTCAGAGGGCAAAAAGAGTAACGATAAGCTCGCTCATTTCGTCCGCTTAAGGTTTTCAATTTCACATTTACCGCTCAGTTGGGTCTGCTCATTCTCCTGTTGCATGCTCTTTTGGGGTAGGAATAGTGACATTATAATATATTCTATGAGAATCAGATGATTAAACAATATCTTGGTGGTGAAGCAAACCCATTTCATGACAGCGAAGTTCGCTCCGCTTAGCCATTTACAGCCCATTGCTATCACTCCGCCGTAGAGACAAGATTAAATAATATTATTATATTTCCATTGCAGCAAGAATCAACTTGACACATTGTCCATATTTTTTTAATAATTTCAACTACTGGTGCAGCAGATCGCCATTCAGCTTATCCATTCATTATAAACCCAAGCTACTATACTTCTTTGTCATGGCAATTCGTAATATTTTCTCTAGCCTTCAGAAAAACTGTCCGTTGATTAACTCTTTTGTGCTCGAGCGTACTACACTAGATAACACGTAGCTTATCTAGATTACACATTGAAGTGCCCCACGTTTGGTTAATGACGTAACCAGCGCTCTTTAATGGTGTACCTGGCATGTTATAGCGGAATAAAAACTATATTCTAGTGGAATCCGTGAAGAACTGCGTGATAAAAGCACTATAAATGGAGGCACCCATACAGTGAAGTGCAGCGAAGAGCTTTTTCACTGTCATACTATTAGCTGTATTATTATTACTTCCTAGCTAAAATCATTCCAAGGTGAAATAAGGTCACTTATCATCCTCATCATCCTCCTGGCGGTATCCCAGCTCGAAGTCCACTTTCAAGTCGTGCTTGATTTGAACCCGATACTCTCTACATGGCAGTCTGTTGATATCTCACCTAGGCTACCGCTGCCTTGTGAATTAAGGACAATATGCAGTCGTAAAGTATAATTAACCGTTTCTAAAGCCTCCTGGGGCATAAGAATTCTTTGCAAATTATAGTGGTGTCATGAGTGTCCTTAGCCTAGCATCGTAAAACCTCTTTCGTAAAACTAAATGCGGCTGAAGTTCTCAGAAATAATCATCATCAGCCTTTAACAGTCCACTGTTGGATTAGGCCTCTCCTTTGAAAGGAGGAATTGGCCTACCGCTACCTCGCTGACCAAACGGGTTGGTATAAGGTTTGTATCAAGTTTTCTTTCTTTTACAGTGCTGTTCTCTGCATAGTATGGTCCCTCTGTCGGCTCTTACGACACCCATGGGATGATATGGGATGGTGACTTTCCGTATTCTTAATCCGTCACCACACGGAATCAGAAATCTCAATATATAAAATCCTTCCGTTACTGACTGACTGACAGACACGCTACAGCCGAAACTATTGGGCGCAAGAACCTGAAATTTGGCATGTATGTTCCGTGGGAACCGTAGGGGTGCACTAAGAAGGGATTTCCCGAAATTCCCACGGGATCGGCCAAAACGGGTAAATAAAAAAAAAATGCAGGCGTAGCTGCTGGCGTCCTCTAGTAATATAATATAATAATATTTTACCACATTCACACAACACCATCTAGTCCCAAACTAAGCAGAAGTTTGTACTATGGGTACTAGATAATGGATAAACATATCTACATATATACTTTTTTTTGTAAATTCATACATATTATACATGGAAACACCCAGACCAAGACAAACATCCATGTTCATACACACAAATATTTGACTTGAGTGGGAATCGAGCCCGCGACCTTCGACGTAGCAGTCGCTTACACTCCCGCTACGCCAACTGGCCGTCAAAATGAATAATTTCCGTAACCTAATTTTTTCATCTTACAGTGTCTATGAAAATGATTAACCAACAAAATAGAGAAAATAGTCGTCCATCTAATTTTCCCAAGTCCCTAAAAAAGATTTTGTCTTGCTACCCATTGTGCAAGTTTTTTTTGTATGTACTCGGCAAATAATTGTTCCCAATGAATAGCGCCCCCTACCGACAACTTCAATCAACAAATTGATTATGTTCTGTTGCCTCAAGGTAGGGACTTATTTGTTTGAATACAACTCTCTTGTGTCGTATAACGGCCCGGTCACAACCTACAGCGGCGGGCGGCAGCGGCAGCAGTTTCGATGTACAATTGACTCTTTACTCGTCCGCCACTGTAGGTCGTGACCGGGCCGTAAGGAAGATTTTCCAAGAAATGGCTACGGTTATGTGTATATATGTTATGAATGAATAAAACCATTTTCTTTTTGCGTCTGGGATTTGAAATACTCGGTTGCTTGGCTTGTTTTGTTCATCGAAACCTTGGCGAAATTATTTAATATTTTATTTTTAATTTTAACAACCATAGTACGACAATAGCATTCATAAATTGCCTGGTTGCCGTAGTGGTTTAAGCGGTCGCCCCACCGCCTGGTACCGCGAGCGTGTCGTGGGTTCGATTCCTAAACGAGACAACACTAGTGTGATCCACAAATTGTTGTCTCGAGTCTGTGTGTCTTTGTGTCCGTTGGTTGAATGCAGACAATCCTATATCCCGCAGCTTTGTGTAGAATGGCGAGATAAAGTGCAATCAATGCAATATGTGTACTTATGTAGGTATCAGTTATTATCATAACCATATGTGTAAGTAGATATTTACATACGAGGCAGCGATAGCCTAGTGGAAATACCAACAGACTGCCATGCAAAGGGTGTCGGTTCGCGGGTAAGTATCTGCGTATTGAATTGTTTATGCACGCACGTTAAGCCTGAGGTCCCGGCTGTCATGAACATCTTTGTTAGTTGTAACGGGAGAGCCAGTACCCTCAAATAAACTGATACTGGTCAAAACCATGTTCACCGGCGCCCATAGACACAAGCAACACCACAGGAGTCACAAGGGCGTTGCTGCGCCTTGGGGATGGGAAAAGGGATAGGATAAGGAGTGGGATGAGGGAGAAGGAATAGGGGAAAGGGCCTCCGGCACTCTCACTCACCGAACGAAACGCAACAGTTTAGGTACTGTTACTTTACGTCGATTTTCTGTGAGAGGGTACATATTACTTCACCGTTCGAGCCAGCCCATTCATGCTGAAAACAGCAAGGCTCTACTACCTTGTCTAATATCGCTATTCCTTTGGGTTGAGGAGCTCAGATGGCTTTCGCTCTGTGGAAAAGCTGATATTCTGTCAAACCTGTTAGACCAGTAAGTGGACCCCGGGCTCAGAGGCGTGTAAGTCTCGGATGCAAACGGGATACCGCTAGGGCGATGATCATGATGACCTACATTTGTTACAGGAAGGCTTAGGCTATGTATTTACTAAGTACATAAATATGGTAACAGGGAGTGTGGGAGAAAGTCAACTCTTAATACCATTACTGATTAAGTACTGTCATCCTAACTTGACTCAGTTGGAATAAATACTATTGTTATTATCTGACTGCCTCTGTGGTTCAGTGGATAGAAAGAAAAGAAAGAAAGAAAACATATTTATTCTGCTTCAAAAACCCATTTACAAAATAAACAAAACATAAAAAAAAAATAAAAGAAAAACTAAGCTAACTCAGCATTGAGCCATCCTGCTGGTTAGCGAGATGGCACTGATATTCTGTTAGGTCCAGAAATTAAACAAAATAGATACATATAAATAAATAAAATACAACATTTCTTCTTAAAAACATTTTTGTGTCTACGGTCGGGCAACACATCTCTACAGCAATACCATTAAGATGACGGAAACAATATATTTTAAATATAAACAACAATTAATGTCCTTCTTCTATAAACAAGAAAAAAAATAAAAACAAATAAAAACAAAAATAAAAAAGAATAACAAGCATTCTAAAATTTTACTGCCAAATCATTTTTATTTTTTAATTTTTCATACATGGCAACACTCAATTCCAAATCAATGATGTAAGCCATCGAGTGTAGAAATATTATGGTAAATAACAATAAAAAATATTATTAATAATAGTTATTATAATCCACTTCAAGTAAAAATTTTACTTGGAGTAAATTATAATAACCATTAACACACGAACCAAAAATTACAATCTTCTCACTAACAGAACCTGACACACCAAAAACCGTAAACTTGCTACCGGCTGTCATTACAACACTTTTTTGTCTATGCTGCAGGCGTATAGCGCGCGTAGTTTGAAACTTTGAAATAGACGCGACGCTAAGGACGCCATAGTGAAAACATATAATGCGTAGCGTATGCGTCTGCTGATCGGTCCCGGGTTCGATTCCCGGATCGGGCAAAAGTGTTACTGAGATTTTACGAATGTAGCAGCACGGAGTCTGGCTCAGTAACGGCAATAGTCGCACCCCCTATTACGTGGGACTTACAAAATGATCGAAATGTGAGTATAATATACACCTCTGCCTACCCCATCCAGGGATGCACGCGTGAGTCTATAAAAAAAATACCTTAAAGTACTCAAACACCGCTCAGCTTCAAATCGCACATCGCAGTCAAGTAAACGCTTTTAAAACACACGTCTTTACATAACACACACCCACACATGCACAAACACACAAACAACGTAGGAATCAAAAGAGGAACAATTAATTGCCACATGTGACATCTGCTAATTAGTTATTGTTAGGTTTGACGGCGCTTTGTTGTTGGCAGGTTGCGATGTAGAAATTATTTCAAGTTATACTTATATACAGAGAGAAGGGAACGCCTTATTACATAAGAGGAAGTTTTTTGTATAATAATATTCTGCCAAATACACACAACATAATCTAGCCCCAAACTAAGCAGAGCTTGTACAATGGGTACTAGACAATGGATAAACATACATAATATGTATATACGGTTTTTACAACATAAGTAATTACATACATATAAAACATAGTAACATGCAGACCGAAAAAAACATCTATATTCGCACACAAACTTTAGCGGAAGTCGAACCCGGGACGTGGCAGTCGCTTAGGGTTGGCACATATCTGACGAAAGATGCGGCGAACGTATCTTCGGTCGCGTCTATTCCTTCAAATGAGTCGGTACACATCTGATGAAAAATGCGTCGAGCGTATCTACATCGGTCGCGTCTATTCCTTCAAATAAGACCTGCTACATTACGCGTCTAGTCAGTTTCTGCGTTCAGCAACTACAGTGCGGTTGCTTTGTATGACATTTAATTTTAAAACGTCGCCCAACGCGTCAGACAAAATATACGTGGTGCGTGGTGCGCGCGACGTCGACCGATAATGCGTTGACGGAAACGGAACAGACGCTGTACGCTCGACGCACTGACAGATCATTGGTCAGGTGTGAAAGGTTGAATGTTTTTCTATATATTTGTATGTTTTGGCGTTACGCGACCGATAATACGCGACGCATCTTTCGTCAGATATGTTCCGACCCTCACACTCCCGTTACGCTATCAGGTCGTCAATATATGTATAAAGACATATACATATATTAATAACCTTAATTACAAACGAAACGGTATCTCCCTGAGACGAAACTCTACACCATTCGCAACGAACTTATTTACGACACTAAAATGCCTTTGACTTTCAAAGTAGTTAGTTCATACAATTATATTTAAAGGGTCATAGTCGTATTTATATCACCACATATAAGTAGCCGACCCCAATATAATTATTTATTCGTTATGATTTTCGGTTGGGTAGGTACCTATAATTATATAGGTACACAGATAGAAAGCAGCGATAGCTGAGTGGAGAGACCGACAGACTGCAGACGCAGAGGGTCTCGGGTTCGAATCCACGGCACGCACCAATGACTTTTCGAAGTTAAGTGCGTATTAAATTGTTAATTATCGGTTGCTAAACGGTGAAGGAAAACATCGTGAGGAAACCTGCATGTCTAAGAGGTCTCCATAATTTTCTCGAAACACATGTGAAGTCTGCCAACCCGCACTTGGCCAGCGTGGTGGACCTTATGGCCTTACCCTTCTCATAGTGCGAAGAGGCCCTTGCCCAGCAGTGGGACAGTATGAAGAGCTCATAATGATGACATAGATTTATTTTTGTTATATGACACCGGATTGAACGCATCCAACATTGCTAGAAATCTTATAAACCGAGCTTCCCTTTCACGCCGCTGTAACTATAAAAAGTGACACAGTTTCTGAGAACTATTCCCTTTAGTTGTATGTGTGTATTCCTTTCTACATAAAAACTTATTACTGTTGTGTTCCTGACAAGATGACGGTGTGGGGGATATTTTGTGCAACCCTCTGACACATGCGTGTAACCAATTGTATGGCTTTCGGGTGGAATGTGGTTTTAAAACATGGGAAAATATACCTATTGATTTGTTTTTTATATCTTTACGCCTTTATCCCCGAAGGGGTAGGCAGAGGTACACCTCTGCCTACCCCTGCGGCCTTATTGCAAAACAAAAATTCCCGAGACTAAATGTCGGTGTAATATTACAATATTACACCCACATTTAGTCTCGGGAATTTTGGGTCCTACGTAATAGGGGGCAAGCCTGTTGCCGTTACCGGGCACATTGCCAGACTCCGTGCTGCTACTGAGAATTCGGAAAAACCTAACACTTTTTGTCCCGGAAAAGAAACTCGGGACCGCCCCATCAGCAGACGCATACGCTATATCCACTGGAACACGGAAGCAAACAATGTGATATTTATTGCAATAATTACTTTTTACTGTTCCTACGGGATATATACCACGTACCTTTGTTTTGAGTAACCGATATTTCGACACTGTTGCAAGCGCCATGTTCACGGATGTACAGTCGGTACATCGATCAAGTATCCCGTAGGAACAGTAAAAAGTAATGATAGTGACCACGAAAGTTTAAATTCCTATATTATTGAAATAATGTAGCAAGGCCTTACTGCAAAACAAAAAGAGATTAACCTTACCTGGATTCTGAATTATCAAACGGGCTTTTGTGTAGAAGCACAGAATATATACAAGTACTTGGTAGAAGTTAGTTATACTTAAATATTTTCAAACTTTCACGATTTGCACACACACCAATATTAATAAATAGATACTTTATATTTTTATCTTTATAAGTATATACCTACATTACCTTTGTACGACAGTGTAAAGAATTGTGTGATAAGAGAGTGGTGTGGGGTAAAAGATGTAGTGACAACCATTGAGAAAGGTATGCTAAAATGGTCTGGACACATGAAGAGGATGGATGACGAAAGACTGAGCAAGAAGTTATATAAGGCAAGTTTGTATGGGACAGGAGGAAGGGGAAGATCTAGACGGACGTTCTGTAACCAGATTGGAGACATCCCTAAAAAGAGACAGGTTAGAAGTACCCTTAACCGAAGAGCATGCATTAGACATATGATCGGAGTGAATGAAGCAAGACAGATATGTCAGGATCGTTGCAAATGGCGTTCCGTAGTCTTTGTCTACCCCTCCGGGAAACAGACGTGAGTCTATGTATGTACATTACGATAACAAATTCTTACTTTCTACACATAGTTGTGCTATCAAAAAACGAACAAAACGCCTCTACTGCTCTATTAAAGATAATAAAAGCGGTGACTCTATACATGCCTGATCAGCCTGATACATGGCGGATTTTTCCTTCGTTTATAAAACGCACAATAGATTAATCATTCACACGTCACGCCGAGTTAATACATCGTTAAAAATATACTAATATACACTGTGACTAGTTGGGTGCGAACACTATACACACATATTAGGTATATACATATATGCATATGATTAGAATCTGTTCAGTATGTAGAAAACTGGTTAAGATCGCGGGAAGCGGTTGGATGCGGGCGGTTCAAAATCGGTCTGTGTGGAGAACCTTGAGGGTGGCTATGTCCAGCAGTGGACGTCTCTTGACATGATGAAGTAGAAAACTAGAAGATCCAACTGTTTTGCAGGCGTAGTACAAAATTTAACTTATACGAAACCTTTGCAAATTATACATTTTAACTTTTCTCACGAGTCACTCCGCCTATTGACGTAAACCTCGGGCCCAATTTTCCTAAATAAATGTAGTTTCGATATCATGTCAGTGTCATACTTACGTCACAAAATGCGTATTCTTCTAAATTATCTGATAATTGAACGAAGTTGTAACGAGATCGTAAATTAAAACAAGTGTAAAAATATGTGTTTTGTGTTTCGTTTTCGGTTTCACGTATCGCACCCCCATTGTTCTACCGCTTTCGCATAGACTTCGCAAAATTTAGAGCGTTCAATTTAAATATTTTTATTGTTGTATGAAAATCAGATGAACTAGAATAGGATGAATCTTTAAAAGTCATAGAACAAAAGTTGTTGATTATGATGTAAGTAACATAGTCCTGAGAGGTTAATGTTTTTTTACAAATACTCTGTATAAAGATTTGTGGGTCATCATTGTTCTAGTGTTATTCGGTAGCATTCGCTTTCTATTCTAACCAGATTTCCAAGCATCTTAGCTTTTTATACAATCACACAAGTCGATCTCCATATCTCAAAATACAGCTTAATTTCGTAGTTATTGGAAATCAGATAGTGTCAGGTTATTTGAGGGTTTAGACTCTCTATAAAGATTTTCATAGCAAGCATCATTATCACTTTACCTGGGACATGTGATAGTGTTGTCTAAAATGTTCGCGAGCCAATACTGTACCTTTAGTGCAGTTTTAAATTGATACTCATAGCAGCCAAGCACGACGTTTCAAAGCATTTTCTGAGGTACGGAGCACGGAGGTCCCACGTAATAGGGGTGAGTCTATTGCCGTTACCGGACACATCACCAGACTCCGTGCTGCTACTGAGATTTCGGAAAAACCCAGTAACATACTAGTTATTAACGCTGCAATATGAGTTTCAAATAACACAATGAATAATTACAGCCTGCCTTAAATAAACCGCTTCGATCAAAATGGCGGACAATTAAATGTTACAAATTTTTATTCGCTTCGTTACTGACATGCGAGTTGTCAAACAATTCTGATAGAGTATTTGCCCGTGCCTCAAATAGAATATTCTATATTCAAAAATTTGTTGATTGCAGCGGGAATAGTGACATTAAATATTTGTATTCGATTTTATTAATTCTATTAAATTTATTGGATTGATATTTTTATTTTGGCCACTGTTAAGTATTATATTGCAATATTTAATAAATTGGGTTTTATGTATACATTTTCCGCTTTAGGGGTAAAATATAAATATATCATCATCAGCCTTTAACAGTCCACTGCTGGACTAGGTCTCTCCTTTGAAAGGAGGAATTGGCCTACTATACCACGCTGGCCAAACGGGTTGGTATAGCGTTTGTATCAAGTTTTCCTTCTCTTACAGTGCTGTTCTATGCATAATATGCTCCCTTTGTCGGCTCTTACGACACCCATGGGATGATATGGGGTGGTGACAATCCGTATTCTTTATCCGTCACCACACGGACAATATATACATAGGAAATATATACATAAACAAAAAATATAACATTTAACACATATAAATATAACATAAATATATACATAGGAGATAATATCGAACAGGAGTGTGTGCGCATAAGTGCACTCCCATTGTACGAAGGGGTGTCATTACGCGTCCGAGGAAGATTGTTTGCATGACCATTAGTTACCCAGTACCCCCCCCCCCGTGGGATCTCCACCTTGTCGTGGTGGGGGGGCTCAGTAACCGTGGATTGGTTACCCGCGGTGAAGCTAAGAGGGATCCAGGAGGGGACCGCTCTGCGTGGGCTTGACGGGGCCTGCGCAGGATGCGTCCAACGGTGCGGTGCGGGGGACAGTTCTGTCTGCCCCTCGCAGTCGGGTGCGGTCGCGGGAGGAGAGGCGTGTCGGTGTTGCGTTGCCGCGCGCCCTATCTCCCGCGACCAAATGGGGGCGCACCATTCGATGCGCCGCGGTGGGGCCGCAGAGGAAGAGGAGATGCGGTGTTGCGTTGCCGTCCTCCCTATCCACTGCGGCCGCTGAGTGTTTTGGCGGCGGAGCCCACAATAACAAAAAAAAAAGCCCACATACAAAAAATACATAATTATTTGTAAAGGCCAACAATGGTGCTATTGTTTCCGAGTTGAAGCTCGCAAGATGACGCATTGTGTTGTGTTAACGAGTTATATAAACATGCTAACATAAAACATGAATAAATATTACTCTTATAAATTGTCGAAGAGGTTTGCTAAATGTAATATTGTTTTACAAATCTGTTATTTATCTAACTAAATATCTAACTATCAGATTTGTTTTGGCGATTTCCATATAAGAGATCTTACATTAACTCACTATAAAGTTTAAGAATGTAATGATTAATGCTCATCACTAATGATCTAATCACTAAAATAACTTAACACTTTGTTACAAACAGTATAAAAATCTTCAATTCCTAATTACAGCTAAATCATGTACCCAATTATCTTGTTACATATAGCTTTAGTAATGACTGATCGAAATATATTTTTTATTCCCTTATGGCTCAGTGGTTAAAAGGTTGTTGTCGGATCGGTCTGTGGTTCGATTCTCGCTTGTGTTTTTTTTGTGTTTTTTAACTATTATATACCATATCATCAACCGTCTCCTTCGATGATGTATTATTCATTACATCTTACTCCGAATATTTTTGTGTTTTTTTAACAATGGTAGTGTGTACTATATCATCGACTGTCTCCTACGATGATGTATTATTCATTACATCTTACTACGAATTGTGTATTTGCCTTTGATTAATTTGTATCGTGTTCATAAACTAGATAATGACTCGCGGCAATGGAATGCGGTCAGCGCCAAGCGCGCAGTGATGACTCACATGTTCACCGGCTCAAATTTCCATCGCCGTAATCATTGTTATTCCATTTTAACTGAATACAATTTGTCCTTGCAATATTGCATCGACCTTGTTAATGAGCAATTTGTTTGTGATATTGCCAACTGATCGTAATATTGTTAGTATCGTAATATCGTAAGATCGTAATATTAGTTTACGACTTATACATTTTCAATTTAATTTTACTTATCGAACCCGGGTTGTCAGGTGGTGCCTACCAACATAGACTGGGTGGCTATTTGCTCTAAAACTCACGTATAATACCTCTTCGTGCGTCGTGTATTATAATGAATACGACTCGCGTCGGGAATGAATGCTGGCTTGTTCATACGTATGATTGTGTGTGGGCCTTTTGAATGTGATGTATGTCAGGTAATAGGAACGTTCAATGCTTGGTGACGTATGAATGGTCGAGGGTTATACTTGTTTTTCTTCTCTTTCAGGGTTAGTAGTTGCCTTGTATTTAACCTACTCACACCACCACCACATCTGCTTCATCTGCTTCAGGGTCCCGGAATGCAGTCGCCACCTACCAGCCACAGAATTTTCCCTCCGGGAAAATTCTGTCCTAAAGGGGGGAGTGTGTGACGTCAATCCTTGACGCATCACTCGGCCTGGTCAACCCCGCCGCCCGCGCCCTGCAACGGACTATAAATACTGAAGCGCTGGCTGCGCCCGGCCCTTTTCTGACGGCTGCAGGCAGACAACGAGCTAAGTAGCCAGTTTCCTGGACGACCCGGCAGCGGACCCTCAACAAACTCCTTACCATCGCCGAATCACGCGACCCTGTCTATACCTTTTCGATAGCATTTTATTGTAATCTTTTCGTAAGTAAAACGCTTTGCTAAATGATGTTAGATTTACTTGACGAATTAAATTAATTTTTATTGTAACATTTAACCACGTTTCTCATTTCTACACCCCCTAAGTAGGGAAAACGTTACAATGTTAATAGGCGACTAAAATTATCGACGAAAGCTTAGTGATAATTTTGTCTAAAATATGGCCAGCTCTACCAAATATAACAGATAAATACTTAGTTGTTTATAATATCTCTAGAACATCGCATCTAAGCAATGAAGCCCTTCGAATGATTCATACATACATATCGTCACGCCTTTTATCCCCGAAGGGGTAGGCAGAGGTGTATTTCTACACCCACTTTTCGCCAGATATATTTTAGTCCCACGTAATAAGGGGCGAGCCTATTGCCGTACCGGGCACATTTCCAGACTCCGTGCTGCTACTGAGAATTTCGTGATAGAAAAACCCAATAACACTGCCCGACCCAGGAATCGAACCCGGAACCTCCCGATCCTACGCGCACATTTATGCCGCGAGACCAACGAGGCGAATGATTCATGTGTAGCATAAACTCTAAAGACATTAAACATTAGATTCTTGCCTACTTTTGTACTATCGACCGTATAACTTAAACAGTATGGAAAGTTGCACGTAAAAGCTTAGACATAAATTATTTGTACCAGAAAAATAAATATCTTATACATTATTATACAGTCTTGTATGCGATACAGATTTTAATGACGTATCTGTTCGCAAAATATCAAAAACTGATGATCAGATTTACTTCGGGGCCAATTCTCCTATTTTTATCATCATCCTCCTAGCGTTATCCCAGTTTCAATCTGGGATCCGCTTACTAGTCTAACCGGATTTGGCTGAATATTAGTTTTTCCACAGCGCGACTGCCTGTCTGACCTCCGCAACCCGAAGGGATAGCAATATGCCATGGTTTAGACTAGTTTCAGTTTATTTAGAAGGTATAACGACTGCCAAAGATCTTCATCACAACCGGGACCGACGGCTTAACGTGCTCTCCGAGGCACGGGACAAGCGATAATTAACAACTCAATACGCACATAACTCCGAAAAGTCATTGGTGCGTGCCGTGGATTCGAACCCGATACCCTCTGCGTGGCAGTCTGTTGGTATCTCCACTAGGCTATCGCTGCTCAATTCTCCTATTTTTATATGACATTGATATAATATTTTGAATGGACTCGAACGGACTGATGTCATTATCGTATAATTTGAAATAAAATATTAAGCTCTTTTTAAATTAAAGTCCTTAAAAGATCTTCCTTTAAAATTTCTCTCTTATTTTTCTTTGTCGTTTTAGTTTCTGAGACTGATTTTTTGCTTTAATTTGGTTCATTGTTTAATAGACTAAGAGATTTTTTTAAAAGAAAGGGGCAATTTTTATTTCTTATTAGTATACAATAGATTATTATTATCTCATCGTTAGTAGTTTCGTTATTCCAGATTAAGTGACTTCGGTGATAAGTAATGCGTGGTAACGTGCATTCGTTATCAAGTAATTCGATTTGGTGATTTCGAGATTTAGTTATGCGAGATCGCGTAACTACCGCGTTATGATATTCGTTGTAACGTGCATTAGATGTCAAGTACTTCGGGGTGGTGAGAATACGTTGACGTGGTATGCCTTGTTACGTTTTCGGTTTCAGGTATCGCACCCGAACAATAGCGAGGGGTGCGGGCGGCGCGCGGCGGGGGCAATTGAACAGTGCGAGGCAGGCGTAGGTAGGTTCAGCAAAATACACGAGTTGAAATGTGTTAGATAGGACAACGAAATCTTGAAGGTTTGTTTTTGGTAAATGTATTATGTTTTGTAAAAAGTCATAGAACAAGAGTTGTTGATTATGATGTTAGTAACATAGCCCTGACAGGTTAACGGTGTTATACAAATAACCCTGTATATTATGTTAACTTGACACATAGATTGACGTTGACACATAGTTTCATACTTTGTTCAACTTTTATTGTCAGTTCATCATCATCTGATGTAACATGAAATGTTATGAATAAATAATTACTTGATCATGTTACAAAGTTACATGTTACAAGCATAACACACTTTTCTTATAAGCTGCGTTGACGGGGCTCTGCTTCGTATAGCTCCTACTTCTGGGAGCAGGGTCACAAGAAAACCTAAACGTAACCTAATGTCGAACTTCAGTGTATAGCACTAGCGTGCATTTGAACTATGGTGAGTCGCAGTACCATTATGACGCAAAAGCGTTAATCACACTTCAATTTGTCGAAGTCACGTACGCTTATAATATCGTCACTCTAGATGTATCAGAAATTCCCTTAGTCTTTGTATTAATGCAAGTTATTTTCTTTATAGACTGGCAGTCCCACATGTATGTGGTTTAAATTTACTTATACTAACATAAACTATCTCTGATTACACCGGAGATCTATATGCCTTCATTTGTTATCTGATGTGAATTATAGATCTACAGGTGTATTAGACTGATGTTGAACTCATCATGTCAGGTTACACCTTTAACCGTAGATGAGAATCTTTATAAGGCCGACCTCACATTGGGCGTAAGCGTTCCTTGTCCGTTGTATGCTAACGAGAAATATTCGGATTTTGACTTTCTAATACAAACATATTTGGAAGCATGTTAGCTTTTCTGCGGAGTAACGTTATGTCCTCAACACAAATATCTATATATTAGGATATTTCCCTTCCCTGTAATATCGGCTATAAATTCTAGACAAGCTTAAATGTATTATTATATTCATATAAACTTAAGATAAACACCATAATTCAACTTCAACTTACTATAAACTAAAATGCAACTGCATACACTTACCTGGAAAAGAAAACAAGAATATTAGTTACAAATACACAATAACAGCATATAACACAATAACTCAAAAATTGTAGTGAAGTCTAATTATATTGTAAAAGACAATATTGCATTATTAAAATACTAGCTGACCCGGCAAACGTCGTAACGCCATTTTATTATTTCATTTTATATTTTTTTTATTTCATTTTATAAAAGATAAATTTATCCAATTCAGTGCAGTCGTTTTGAAGTTATGTGCGTGCAAACATTGCGTTGATTAATTTTTATTTATATAGAATATAAGCTAAAAATTGTTTTAAAATAAAGAATTGGATAAATTTTTATTTGTAAATGGTAAAGATTTGTAGCTTAGAGTAGAACTAATAATTGTAGCTTTTATGCAATCTTATGTGCAGTTTCAGACACAAATTACACTAATGCACCGTAGAGAGGAAAACTTAAATTCTCTCAGTACCCGTGCAGCGAAATTTTCAAATATCTCGTATTAGTTTCCAGAGAAGCTGATCTTACAAATCAAGTAGGTAATTTCACGATAGAACTATTTCCTTGGTGACACACCAAATACGAATCCCGGAACCTTCAACTGTTGAACCAGCATTTCTTGTGTAAATAGTGGGTCGGTAAGACTGCGTATTTACTTAGAAGTGCTAAGTTGAGTAGCTAGGATAACGTATATCAAAAGCGTCGCTAGCATTTGTCCGTGACTTCGTTCGCTTAGCATTTTAATAGTGTTATTGTGATTAAGTGAAAAGTTGAGATTGCAACGAGTTTTTATAGTTTGAACCCAATGTGAAAGATAAAAGTGGATGTGGTATTGAAAGCCGAAACGCACACACATTTTTAGTGGACTTATCACCATGGATGAAACAGCCGACGTACTCGTGTAAATTGAAATCTTAAACGTCAACCTGTGTCTGAAAATCTAGGTCGTCTTCCAAGAAAATGAATTTACCTGACCCAAAAACACAAATTTAATCCAATTTAGTTTTTCCGCAGACCTCGTAGTTGCTATCTAATACTTAATCCTTTAATATTCTTCTACTAATATTATTAAAAAACTCCGAGCTTTACCTCATCTGGTTCGCATCCCCTTTTTCATAATTCATCCACTTAGAGTTCAGAGCTATAGCTTGCATGATAGAGCTGCTGTTAAGAGGAGCCTCTGGACCGAATGGCAAAGATCCTTTTTATGAAATATGAAGGGTTTTCTGGTAAATAGCGATTTCGTATCTCGATATTTGAGGGGTGAATTTCTAAATTTTTGTAATCCGGACTTATGGAGTCACTTGACGGCGCTTACGTAATTTACATTTTTTATGACACATGCGAATGACGCTCTGCGTTTTTTAATTTATTTAAATGGTGATGCATGGACGGAGACGCAACAATATTTTACTTATATTCACAGACTTAGAGCGCGCCCGCAGTTACAGCCGCACATTTTAAAAATTATTTTTTTGTACCGGCTTCTGGTTCTTTCGTGAAATCTCATCTTAGTGCATGTCTACTCCAAGGTTCGCTAAGGAGCATACCTGCCACATTATAGCTACTTGCGTCCAAAGTCCAAAGTTTTTGGCTGTGTGTTGTCTTTCAATCAGTCAGGAATTTTATATTTACAGAAGATATTGTTTGTTCTTAATTTGCACAATGCATGTGGTTTTACCTAGGAGATATTTATTCTCTAGGAAACCAATAAATGTTTATAGGTTACATATTGTTATTTTAAACGACTATCGAGTTTGGGCTCGTTTGATATTTATTGACGAGTACTTTGATTCTATATTATGTCTAGCGCATATGAAAGGTTGTTTCTTTTTTTTTTTACTTTTAGGTAATTTATTTGATTCTGCGAAATAAACTAATGAAAATATTCCATAGGATTCCTCAAAAACAAAACACATCGTATAGAAACAGTTATAATCTAAGTTAGCCCCCAAACCGAGCAAGGTTCACGCGTTTCAAAGAAGTCTTGTCATCCTAGGAAATATTTCCATTATGGATAGTAACTCTAACAGATTTCAAAGAATTCTCGAAAGTTCTGGCCTATTTTAGTAAAATGAAAGGAAGCTTGAATATTTTGATGCATTATGCATCAGTTTGGAAATACAAATATTTATGTAGCGGGTCTCTAGCGCTTAGTTATTTGAAATAAGGATCGTTAGGCCATGTCGGAGGCCTTCGGGCGGTCTGTAAACTCCGATACCAGAGTTGGCCACAATCTCAGACGAACAACAAAAATAAAAGAAATAAGGGTGAAATACCTTATTTTTGGCATGGGTTAGGTTAGGTTCAAAGTCACGGGTTACAAGACGTGCTAGACACTAGCTAGACGATGACTGCAACTGCGCTTACACATTTTTTAAATTTAAACCTGACGGCCCGATCCCTTAGGTATATCGCGAAATCCTTTATAATTACACCTTTAAGGTTCCCAAAGAACATACACCAAATTTCAGCTTCCTATGGCCAGTAGTTTGTATGTCAGTCAGTCAGTAACGCAAGAATTTTACAAGACAATATTACTAAATTCTTAAGTTTTCCAACATAAAAGTATAGCTAAGCGACCAAAATATAAATTGAGAGTTACATTTATATAGCTTTAATTAAGATGCTTATGGTGCCAAAAATTAAATTATTATCGTCAGAAGTGAGTTTGGAGTGTGGAACTAATGTATATGCGCTCATAGTTTTGAGAACAATAGATTTAGAGCGTGTTGAAATAAGCTAATGAAAGGCACGCTTCTCGAGTGTCTGTGTCGGAACCACTGTGGAATCAAATATAATAATCTTATGTGAAATATTCGCCAATTGCTCGAACTTTCACGAATAGTGTATATAATATTTTTGTAGTAAAATTGCAACAAATAGAGCCGAATTTATACTTTATCAATGGAAAAGCTGACACATTGTCATAATTGGTAAGACTAGTAAGTGGTCCTGGCTCCAAGACGTAAGTCCAGGATGTAGCTAAGATAACGTTTGTACTATGATGTTTGGGTACGCTTTTAAAAAGACATACAGCGATTTGGTATTTTTATAAAGTACATTTTTATATTTTCAGCGCCTAACGAATTCGAATTATTTCATCATGTTAACAATTTGAGATACAAGTAGAAAATAAATAAATAAAACGAAGTCCTTTACTACAAGTTTGGAAAATTTACTTGAAACAGTATTTTAGGTTATGGGACTATCGGAACGACTAGCTCAAATCAGGGCCTAAAATATATGAGTACCATTGTCTTTTCCATTCCACTATTCTATGGACATAGTAAACTTATTTGAGACTACAATCTTAATAGTGAGTGGCCACAAGAAGCGATATATGGGGTCTAGACAAAGGTTCGGGGCAGACCCAAAGGAGATAAATTGCGGGTTAAATTAAATTAGATTAAAGTGAAATAGAGGATGGAAGGATGGAGGTTGCTATGGAGCTTATATTACGGTTTCTAAGTGCCGTCTATTTCTTACGTTGGTAATTGGAAATCGGTTGCCAAGTGGTAGGTTTTGATTGTTTAACTATTATAGCAATGCATTTTGGGAAAAAATAAAATAATATAATATATTGATTGGGCGTATGGCGTTGTGGTCCATAGTTGTTGTTCTTTCGAGTATGAGTGTTTTGTGACATTTGTAGGGTCATTGTAATAAAAAAATATTGTAAAGTCCTTCACGACATAGCTAAGTAAAAAAATTAGGAATGTAGAAGATATAATAATAACTAGTTAAAACCAACAATAAATGTCAATTTTCTTTTTTTTTGTCAAAGTATAACGAGTTATTGTCTGTGGAACATCAATGACTAAATTGCCTTTGTGAAAAGAACTACCAATACAGTCAATAGTTACTTTACTAATTGGTACTCAAAGCAAATGGATGTGTTCTTTGTGAATACAGAATAACTGATAAAAACAAAATAAGGACGCATCTTTGAAACCGGAGCATGAAATGTTGTGACAAATGGTAATTATTGTGTTTGTTCCTCCTAGCGTTATTTTAGTTGCAACCCGGGGTCCGCTTACTAGTCTAACCGGATTTGACTGAATATTTCTTTTCCACAGAGCGACCGTCTGTCTGAGCTCTGCAACCCAAAGGTATTTGACTTTATCATCGTGAAGAATCCTGCATGTCTGAAGGTACTTCATAAAGTTCTCAAAAGATATGTGAAGGCTGCCAACCCGCACTTCGCAAGCGTGGTGTACTCTGATGTAACCCTTCGCATAGTGAGTAGAGATGCCTTCCCAGCAGAGGGATGGATGTTTAAATACAGATCTAATGATGACTGTAACAACAAACTTCCTCCGCTTACAACGTTTCGTAGTCTAGAAGGTTCCAATGTAGAAAATAAGCAACAGATTGAAGGAGAGGTACCACAATTAACAACTCTTGAAAAGGGTTTTCCATTTCTTTAGTCAAATCATTGTGACTCAAGCCCAAAACAATACTTAAAAAAATATCACCCTATTCACTATTTTTAAAACAAAATATTACAAGTTTCATTTAAATGGGAACACCAGACATCTACAAAACAAAAGAGGTTATATAAAAACGAACCGTGTTCTTGACAACTGGGGAATAATAAAAATATACATTTATTGTTTTGAGGCAAGTAAATGTGTGAAAAGTTCGCTAGGGTGTATTGCTGTGCGAAAGTGTATTTTTTAATTTTACTTTCAAAGTTAGATATTTTTAGGACTAGTGTTGAGTATTTCCTAACCTTTTACATGAAAATCACAGTAGCATTTGGTAACTTTTGCAGACAGGTGTAAAAATCTTAGGTAACTATAGCGATGTTATTTTTATTTTGATAAATAATCTACGAGCGGATTGTGTTTTCTACATCAAGATGCAAACAGGCTATAAAACTAATAAACCTGTAGCTACTATAAACTTACTATTTGGAAGTATACGACTTCTTGTAGTCATTTATTAAAAATGTTGGATAATGCTATAAGGCAAGCACAAATCACAGATATTATATTCTTCATTTTAAAAGTTGCGACATAAAGCTTTGTTACTTTGATGTTGAAACGTCATTATTAATAAAAATTACCAACTGTTTTTGTTTTATTTCTTTCTTACTATATAGGCATATTGACCAGTTGCAAGACCCGAACCAAAAGATTAGATAAACTATTATTTATATCAAAATAATATTAATGCTCCACGAGACTATATTATCTACAGCTAACTCTTATAAAAAGTTTTAACTGAGTATTGCATTAGGAAGAAACGAAGTCGCGACCTTCTATGTAAACCGCGAAACTTTTAAGCAAAGCACTTAGCAATCAAGTCAATTTATTTATTGTACCAAAAGTTTAAGGCTAAAAGACGTAAAACCAAGGCCTACTTAAAGCCTATTTGTGTAATGTTTTAAAATATACTTTTATAAATAAAATATGAAGTCTATCTCGACCGCGTTAAAAGTAAAAGAATCGAAACCTTAAACTTCTTCGAAAACGCCTTCTTTCTATCTCTTTTAATGAATGCCCTTCGAAGTTGTCAAATTAATTTTGCAGTATATTATTATATTGTTACAGGCCGTCGGCTTTTTAAAAGAAAATAACATTATGTTTTCTTTTTATGAAGACATTCTTATTTAAAAAGTTCCAATGTCCAGATTAATTTTAACGATATAAACTAGTCTGTTCTCGTAGATCTTGTGAACTTTTTGATTATTTTGTTGGTTTACGATCCTCGGGCTCGGGTTCGATTTATGTGCGGTAAGGTTTTGTATTTTTCCTAGGGACCTTTCCATCATCAGTATCAAGATACAGTGTTTAGAAAATATGTATTAGTGGCGTTACGATATTCGTTGTAGCGTGCATTTGTTGTCGAGTACTTCGTGGTAGTGAGATTACGGCGACGTGGTATTCGGTGTTACATGTTCGGTATCACGTATAACGCTAGTACGATGATGATGATACTTACATAATAAAACCCCTTGAATATTAGCTTGACTAAATAATCACTGTATAAACCTTAATTTCATAAAACACAATCAAAACTTTCTATAAAACCCAGTAATTTGTGAAAATTTACCCTTGCGCGCTGATGTATAATATTATAGAGATGCGATTGTTATAAATCTCATAGAATCCTTTATATAAAACAGAAAACATTAATTTTAAAGTGTTTAGTAGGCACTGACAGAATTTACAACAATATTATTTAATTTTCTAAGCGGACGTATCAAGGAATATTAATATAGTAGTTTGAGGATGCCAAAGGTAGCGCTAATAGTGTGACTTAGCTTGCCGTTCGTTACAGATCGCCAAAGTTAAGTAACGCTCGCACAGATCTCCACTTGGTGCTAGGTGGCCACTTGTGGCTTTAAGCGCTACCGGACTTCGCACGTGAGGTAAAACTATTGCTCCCGGTTTTCACATACCAGAATCGTTAGGCCATGACGAAGGCCTTTGGGCAGTCTATAAACTCCGATACCAAGGTTGGCTACATACTCACACAAAAAAGAAGCAACAGATTGTTTTGTCGAGTAGAAATCACAGTACACTCACACTTTTCTTTCACTTGAAATCACAAAATTTTCTTTTCACTAACACTATCTACTATCAATAGTATAGTCAATTCAAAAGCGTCCTGTACTCTTAACCAAGTACCACTGAAGTTCTTACAAATTCTTGAAACGACTTTTACGAACTCCTAAACCAAGGTTAATGTTCGGTAATTTATCTATTTAAAGTTTACGATCTAACAGTTTATAATTTCCTTTACAAAATAAGCTCAGAACTGAGCGTTAAAATACGGCTGCTTTTTACCATAAGCGGCGCGGGACATAAAGTTCTTGCGTTACTGGCCGACTGACAACACACAGCCACAACTATTAGACGCAAGAACCTGAAATTTGGCATGAATGTTCCTTGAGGATCTTAAGGGTGCAATAAGCTGGCATATCCCAAAATTTCCACGGGATCGGGCAGAAACCGATAAATTTAAATAAAATGTACGGACATCCTCTAGCTAATAAATATGACGATGTGGTAGGCAACAACTCTTTTTTAACAGTACAGATTACATATTTAGTATTATCTAGTATAGTAGAAATAACATTCATAGTAATCAAAATATTGTTTTGTATCCAATTTTAGGCTTTTCAAGCACAGTGCTTTTAACGTAGACAAGTCGCTCCACTCAACGCTACTCTCAACACATAGCCTAACTTCAGTCTTATCCATAATTTAGTGTTGAGTTTTTCTAATTCCGGTTTTACGACGCCACTGACAGACGGACAGTAAATATTTCACCCGGGTTTCTTTTGCACACTACGTAAATTATGTTAACTAGTTTTTATCGTTTATCTCCTAAACTATGTTTGGTTGATAGACGTTTTACGTCATACCTGCGTTGAAAGAATTTACGACTTATAGAACATAAGTCTTTGAAATAACCTAGCTATTCTGAGTACTTTATTTTCATTGCTGTGAACAGAATTTTGAGAAGTGTTTCGTTGGAGTCGAAAAGCCAAACTTAGGTGGAACGTATTCTTTATTCTATGGGTGGAACGATATAAGTATAAGTTTAGTGGGGACTCGTTTAAAAAGTTTAAATGCCACGAACCGTAGTATAGGTGATTAGCAGAAATAAACAGTATATTTTATATACCTAAGTCTTTATAATTCTTTATAAGATTGTATTTGCAGTGCCATAATCCCAACATAATAATAATAATAATAAATCATCTTTATTGTACACCAAAATAATTTTAAAATTACAAACATAAATGTAGAAATTTAAAGAAGTGTAACAAATGGCGGCCTTATCGCTATTTAGCAATGTCTTACAGGCAACCTTAGGATGGACAAAAAAAGCACGGAGCCAGAAAGAAAGAAGGGTAGTTTGGCGTTGTAGATGATTTAGATACAATAATAAACAGATAGCAAATATTTTAGTATGTATATTGTTGATGACTATAAAAAAATTTACGAATAGTTAATACTACGAATTTGTGTATACCTATTTTGCAGAAAAGACGGAAATATCGATATTAAGCCCTATGCCAACCGGTGTGTACAGCGTAGCATAGTAGGACAATTCCTTCTATTATTCTGAGTGGTATTGTGAAGCAAATCTGGAAGGGCTTAATTCCAGCAGTGGACCAACAAAGGCTGATGATGATTATGGTGGAGGAAAGATCCTTGACCAATCAGAACAAACTCCTGAGCAATCCCGTAAGATCAATCTTGTGTACTGTTACGGATGATAACGTAACGTACGTAACGTCCTTCAGACGGTAAATAACAAATAATTTGTCATAAGCGTAACATTAAAGTGTTCTTATGTTTCAAAGCTAACAGATCCAAAAATACAAATGATAATAAGCGTACTGTATTAAATTATTTTCTTTCTTCTTGCTACGGAGACATACTTACATTCAGAATGTTATTTATATGTTTCAGTCGCTCCGAAGCTTGCATCAAATAAGTGTAATAATACGTAGCAAATCTCAGTGCAAAACTTGACTTGTTTTTTCTAATAGCTCAGGTAGGGAAAGCAAAATTCGCATAGGTTGCCTTCTAGCTGAGTGACCGTTAATGAATGCAAATAAAAGGGCAGTACTTCTAGACAAGTATCTCTAGATTATGCATAGATATTGTCATTTTGACATTATGTATAGATTATCTTAAGATTTTAAGATCCTGTTACCATCAAGGTAAAGGTTGCGGCTAAATTATTTGGCAGATAACATCATACATCTGACGTAGGTACTAATATTTGTAGTAGCAGGAAGATTATGTCTGTCGGTAAGAACATGGTAAGAACTATAAAACTTTATGGTGACATATAAATTAATGGAGTAACAATTTATAGGCCGAAAATAAATAAAAAGGCTGGCTTCGTTAAAGAAAGCATATTTTTATTATTAAGAATAAAAAGATTATTCGTGATTAACAACTGAAAATGCTTATAAATTTTTCTTTACTACTATTTTCAAGGCAACTGTAACAAGATTTCGCAAACACAAATAATAAGCAGAAGTATTATATCACTTTTACAACTCCTCAAAGATAATTTATCCAGAGCCCTTGCATACGAAATTCAATATTCCAACAATAGGTACTTCAGAAGCGAATAAAACGCACGAGACTATTGTTAACAACCAATAACAGTTCCCAGTAAATACGAATTTTCCTAACGTAGCGTACGAACTGGGAAGAACATAAAACTTTATTCTTATTAGCCCCGATCACGTTTGCGATGGTTTATTGGAAAAATAACTTTGAGTGTTTACTAGATAATGTGCAACTCATAAGTGTTCCGATAAATTTTTACTAGTTATTTATTTATATACCGTAGAAATTACGAAAATAAAAAAATCATATAAGTTCGGTAACATATAAGTATAAGACAAGTATAGTAAGTTCATGATTTCAAGTAGTTTTAGTTGCTCAAAGAGCAAGTACCTCAATTTGTGAAGAGTGTGCTTATAGAGTAATTATTAGATTATTATGAAATTTTGTATTTTTAATATAATTGTTTTAAAAATATCTTCGGTGTGAAAGCTCATTCACACGAGGAATATGTCTTTTTACTATTCTTTATTTTTTTGACAAAGACAATGTGTATTGTATGTTCGGGATGAACCGTACCATGGACCTTGAAAAACACGGACACGTATGTCTCGCACACATTCAGTGAACGTCATAAAGACCAAAGTACCGTGTTTTTGACGCATTGGTCATCAATGACGGATCCAGTGTGAATAAACCTTTACAGAGGATTGTGAAACAAGGAAGATCACTCAGATTGGGCTGTATATAAGCCACAATATTATATTTTTGGTTACCGCATGCACAGAACCCTCCGACCATTTAGTGCAGGATAGAAGTAAGGTAAAAAAGACCTTACGAAAAAACGAATAGACACAGAAAAGAGGCAGGAAAGAGATCAACAATGTTCATAATACCTCACGTGCGAAGTATATTTCGACTGATTTGACATTTTCGTGAAGAATGTTTTTTTACGAGCATTTTCATGATCTTTCTGGTGATCGCTCTAGCATCGGCTAGAGCGATCACCAGAAAGATCATGAAAATTCAATCCTGTTTGCTCTATTTTTTGTAAAGATTGACTTTGAAAAAAGGTGAATGCTCGATGCTCTTTTATAAGTAAATTCTCAAGTCCATTAGCCCTTTTATGCAGGTCACATAATAATTTACTTTCAAAAGTCTTTTTATTAAATAATGCATTCGAGTAAAATATGTCGACAATTATTGTCAAAATGTACAAATATAGCTTAGAATATTTTGGTTAATTCGGTCCAGCAAAATTATGACAATACATACTGTAAAAGACTGTAATAGGATTTCTATTAAAATAAATCTAAATCTGGGCACAGAAACATCTGAATAGATGCCACAACTAGAAGCCTCGTCAATAATGAATTAGAAGGAACAATAATAGCTCTATATCGAGTTTATGATTATTTGATTGAATCCAGACACTGAGTGAAGTAATCTGGAGAATACGGAATCATTATTTTATTCGAAACACGTGTATCGATTACACAATGAATCATTAGATCCCGCGAAATTAAATTCCCAATCCTTGCGAATGGTTGGGAAATTTTCACGTACCGAATGGGAATTTTAGATTTAAAGGTATTCTGAAGGTGAATTAAGTTTTGTTTGGTTGGGAAATTTAGGGAATAGTTGGGTAGGAACTGTGGGAATGTAGTTTGAGGTGTGAGCGCTATCAATAATGAAGGATAGGGTCGTAAATTGAGTGGAGATACGAAGTTTATGATTAGTGTACGGTATTTTATTGGTGGTTTATGTGATGAGCAGTGGGAATATTGGGAGTGTTCAGATAAAATAATTGTATCAATGATGTGCTTGGGAGACAATTCCTTTTTATTGTCCGTAATAATAGTTGAACGTTTTTAGTCAGTACTACTTGTATTTAGGATGAAGGTCACTTAGGGTGAAGCCAATCTTAAGTAAAAATTATAATTATAGATTTGTATGCGTTATGTAAGAACAGTGTAGTTGTACCATAAAGAGAGTGTCAGAGTCGTCAATCTGGTATTGGTTTTAATAAAATTCAATTTATAACATAGTTTTTTAAGACGATAGGTTAGGTATAAATAGCCTTAAATACTTCATACATTTTAGAGTAAAAAATAATTTCCTATTTCAGAAATTTATTAGAATAGATTTATTGATATTGGGAATACTGTTACTTTAACCAGAAGTTTTGTTAAAGCAAGTTGCTAAAATTGCCTATCTATGTGTATCTATTCCTAAAATAAGTTGTAGGGAAACTTTTAAATAATAAATCAGAAACGGTCCTTAAATTGACAGGACAGCCGGACTCATTGACAGAACCTACTATAATATAGATGAGTCTAATAATATCTCAAGGGATGGTCAACATGAGAATCCACTAATCAAATAAATAGTAAGTGACGGTGATGTGGCGAGCTGTATAAATATTTTAACGTCCCGTAAATACTAAATAGTTTGAAAATAATTAATATGAATAACTTATACTTTAGTGATCATCCTCCTAGCCTTATTATGCCAGTTGAAACTCAGGGTCCGCTTACTAGTCAAACAGGGTTTGATTTAATATTAGCTTTTTGATCTACTCAACCCAAAAGGATAACGATATTTCAAGGTTTAAAGTGTCAGTCAAGCATAGCTTAGTAATTTTAGCCGTAGCAGTTTAGAGGTGCGCCTACTGCGATTGTTGTAAGTTCGATTTTGACACGAGACAACACTTGGCAAGTCTCCAAGACACAGTTTGTGTTATCAAGATGATACGTTTAAGAATTTTGGCCAATAAAAAGCGAAAGATCTAATGGTTTCTTAAAATCTGTGCACCAAACCTAGCACCGGGTAAACGCACACAAACTTTTACCATCGACTCACTGAACATAATACTCAAATTTCTTTCAAGCATTCTCCGCCTTTCAATACACAATTCGCCAAAACCAATATCATGTTTTTGATATAATCGAAGTCAAAATATTCGAGCACCAAAGCCGGGCGAATTTTTACGATTTTCCGCCCGCAAGACAATTTAATAACAAGAAAGGCTCTGAATGAAAACAGTTTCATCTTCATATTAGTCATTTATTTGTGTGCTTAGTCAGTAGACTAATATGACAATAAGTACTTATTGACGCAGTGCTAGAATGGTGGACAGATTGCCAGTCTGCTACGAAGAGGGAATCGGATTCGAATTCACAGCGCTCACTAATAACTTTTCAAAGTGCGTATTAAATTGTTAATCACCTCTTGCTTGACGGTGAAGCAAAAAAACATGCTTTCGTTCTCGAAAGTTTTTTTAGTTTTATCAATCAGCTTATGATAACAATTATAGAAAATATATGTAAATAGTAATCTGACATTTTGATAGCAGTCAACTATCCTATTCTGATACGAAGAATAAAATCTATGCCATCTATGTCCGAATTTAATCAAATATTCTTAGAATCTGTGACCCTTGTAAAATTACACCCACCAGGGGAGGATATTGGCATTCCAAGTGGTATGCCATTTTATTTATTTATTTATTTATTCAATTTTATCTTACAAGCTAACAGATGTAAAATCCAAAACGCTTACAAGACTAGTTTTTTAACAATTTAGATACTAAGTTACTCATGCTCATCGTATACATACAATATTTTTTATAAGATAATTATGTCCAAGTCTGCAAATATTCTGCTGTTTTACATTATATAACAATGATAAATTATTAATATGTAGAATAAAATGTCAGTTATTATCAATTTAAAATATATAAAAAGATGTAATGATTATAATATGTCAGTTTAAAAGGATTGAATACAATATTTTTTATAACATAATTATGTCCAAGTCTCATTGCCTTATTCATGTGGTCAAACTACAAACGTGTGTTACAAAAGAACGGAGTAGCTTGGTAAATGTAGCTATTATTGATTGTACCTATGACATGCATTTTCATGTCATGATCATGCAAATTTCCTTTTAATTTGCTAGATTTTTTATTGTTTCAAGTTTTTATTTACTTTTTTATGATAGTAAATATATATATTTATTTAAAACATCTTTCACCTGTCCTGTTACCATTTCCCGGTTTTCTGGACACGAGGCAGTGCAATAATAATAATAATAATAAAATTTTAATTCAGAATTACTTCCATATTTTGTTAGTTACAGTGTTCTTAACCTAGTGTTAGTAAAAACATTTATGAATTAAAACAACGACAACGTGTCAGGCGCTTGCTTTTGCGTGTAGGCCTATCCAATGCCTCATCAGTACTGAGTCCCAGCGGCTGGCACACGCGGTCAGGATGGTGCTGGGGCCGCCGCGCACCCGCGCCATTAAAGACGCACTTCGCTTGCGTATGACGGCGTGAAAGCCGTCCACGCGCGCCTCCGCGAACATACCACTCGCGCTGCAGTACCGCGGCAGCCCCATCATCACCCTGAACGCGTTATTATATTGCACACGCAGGGCGTCGTATGTCCTCCGCGTGTATTTGGCCCACAAACTGCAGGTGTAGAAGGTCTGGCAGAAAGCTCTAAATAGTGTGACCTTCACTTGTTCAGTACACCGTACGAATCTGCGAGCCAACATGTTACAGCGAACAGACAACGCCCTGCGTTCCCTCTCCATATCCATATCGTCTTTAAGGTCCTCGGTGACCCAGTGGCCCAGATACTTGAAATGAGTGACTTGGTTTAATGGTGTACCATAGAGTAAAACGGGAGGTACAACTGTGACCTCTTTTTTAGGTGCTTTAAATACCATAAGCTTACGTTTATGTCATTGGCTGCACAATTGGTGTACTGGTTTAAGCGGCCGCCACGCAGCTTGACACTGTGCCGAGTGTTGTGGGTTCGATTCCCACAAGAGACAACACTTTTTGTGATCCATAAATTGTTATTTCGAGTCTTGGTGTTCATTGTGTCCGTTGGTTGTATGTTTGTATGTTTGTTGTCTTTAAAAAAAAAAGAAAGATAACTCATCTGATGATGGAGCTAGAAAGTGGCCATAGGACTTCACAATGTAACGATACAACTCCATATAATTTGGCTCATTTGATTCGTAATTACAAGTACTTTGATCTTATATGTTTTGCGCATATGAAAAGTCGTCAAAATCTCTTTAATGTAATATCTATGCATATCACCATTATAATAATATATTTACGTTTATAAAATCATTTGTCGCAGAGCCATTTTTGAAGCTAGATGTATTTTTGAACAGATTGATATTATTAGATAGGCACCCACTAAAGAAATCATTCGCCTACCGTGCGTTTACCCTAACCTCATCTGAATTTAAGCGCACAAAACGCTGAGAATTTTATCGCCGTGTATAAGCAAAGTTCCTCATTAACCGCAGCTGCGCTTACGGTAGTTTACATTATAATGATGTTATGTTAGAGAGGTATCGTACGTAAAGTGTGATAAGGTTTTAAGGGTCCTCCTGAATTTCGTCGTCGTAAATAAGGATGTTGAACATTCCTTAAGGCTGACGTCGCTATCGTCGGAAAGGGGCAATGTATTCAGCTGTCAAAATGTAATGCGTCAACTGACTTGAGAGATGGGGAATGAAATTATCATGTAGAGCTTACCGTGATAAGATTTTAGGCTGGTTTTTATTTTATCAGAATGATTTATTATGTTTTATAAGATTTTTTATTTGAACTTGAACTACACTAAGTAGAAACTGACTGTAATTGCTATTCAACATGAAGTTCAAAATATATATTGACATATAAGTTTATGCCAAAAGTTAACTAGAAGAAGAACACGAAGAATAAAGAGATACTCTTCCTCCTAGCGTTATCCCAGTTTGACCCTCGGAGTTCGCTTACTAGTCTAACCGGATTTCGCTGAATATTAGCTTTTCCACAGACCTACTGCCTGTCTGACCTCCGCAACCCGATGGAATAGAGAATCCATGGCTTAGACTAGTGTCAGTTTTTTTATAAGGTATGACGACTGTCAAAGATCTTCATGACAGCGGGGACAAGCGACAAGCGAGTATAAAGAGGTACTATAACCATAAAAATACTAGTTAACGTGATTAAGATCGTTTCACTTAAATAATTTGAAGCCTTCAAACAAGGTCGATTTAGTTATAGCAGACTCCATATCAAGTTCTGTCAGTGCTACCAGGCAACCCACACATTCTAAAATAACAGATACCTACAAAATAGCTGTCGAAATAATTGTAATTTTATGTCTAAACGAATTTGTGTCTCGTATAGAGATCGGAATTTTCGCGTTACTTGCGTCCGGCATACACTACATATCGATATAACATTCCAGTCGAAAATTTTCTTTCAAAGAGGTATTAGTATAGTTTTGCTGTAATGGAAGATACAATCACATCGCCGCACATTTGATATTCTTTTGAAGAAAGACCTGTGGCCCATATAATTCTTTGCGGAAACTTTTAATACCTATAGGCATGGCAGTTTAATTCTTATTTTGGGCAATTATACAGGGGCACCCTGAAGCAACCATGAATCCATTAAAACAGTAGGGCGTACAGCTAAAGTATTTGTAATAGAACAAACCCGAAAAGAGCTGATATAATTATCTTCTAAATGAAAGCTCCTGAATAAAAATATATTAAAAGCAGAAGAACATGGATTTATTACTCATAATTATATGTATGTTCAGATTTCAACATGGGCTATATATAAGGGTTCTTCAACACAGTTTGCATTCGTTACGGCAAGCTCGCCGCGACTAAGTAAAAACTTAAGAGCTTGTCTATAATGTTTAACACCACCGGGAATAGCGATACGGTGCGGCTCGTTACAGTGTGTCATAATTCTTATTGTAGTATTATAAATAACTAGCAGTGGTTGGCGGCTTGCCTGCTCTAAACTTTCCAGCTTATTACCTCCTAGGGAGGCGTATTAAAAATCTTAGTAAATTTCATGTTTCTTAGTTTGGGCCCTGAGATGATATGTCAGGAGACCAGTCAGGACAATTAATTAGATTAACCTAATATCATCATCAACAGCCTTTAACAGTCCACTGCTGGACTAGGCCTCTCCTTTGAAAAGAGGAATTGGCCTACTATACCTCGCTGGCCAAACGGGATGGTATAGGGTTTGTATCAAGTTTTCCTTCTCTTGTTGTTCCAGTGCTGTTCTCTGCATAATATGTTCCCTCTGTAGGCTCTTACGACACCCGTGGGATGACATGGGGTGGTGACAATCCGTATTCTTAATCCGTCACCACACGGACATATAATGATGACTATTTTTTCTTACCTCCAATTTAACACAAGCGTATCTCCATCTTAAGAAAAGAAAAAGAATTTATTCCATTATGTAGGTACATGCTCCAATGTAACAGAATGAATACTTAAATTAACTTAAAGACTAACGTTACATAAATAGAATCGGATCCCAACTCAGCATAATGCCATCTTTTAACACAAGATGGCGCTGGTATTATGTTGGGATTGGGACCGATAATACATATAAATAAATTAAATAAATATTATTATACAATCCAGTACCACAATTTTATTCAATGCTAAACAAAAAAGGAAACATCGGCGTCTGTGTTCTACTCAACTCTCGCTCGGTGACAGATTTTAGACGGCAAATTCGTCGTGATCGAGTAAGGTTAAGAAAAGGTGCCATCGACACGCTCGCATAGATAGTAATACAACACTGACAATTAAGACGCCAATGCGGCCGCAACGCTACAAGCTCTCTGAGGAACCTATAAAAAACTGAAAACCGTCCCTACACACGACGAATTCACCGTAGAATTTTACTCCAAATAAACGTGTGTGTACAAGAGGCCTTAGTAACAAATACAATTTCACTCTCACGACAGCTACGTGAGTGGCTGTACCTTTGACATTTATGAAATACTAGTAGACGCCAGCGGCTTCGCACGCACATATTTGCAAATTTCCCGTTTTGCCCGATCCCGTGGGAATTTCGGGAAATCCCGTCTTAGTGCACCCCTACGGTCCCCAAAGAACATACATGCTAAATTTCAGCTTCTTGCGCCGAGTAGTTTCGGCTGTAGCTTTTCTGTCAGTCAGTCAGTAACGCAAGGATTTTATATATACAGATTTCCTCGTACCCAAGCACCTGAGTTCACAAAATAATTTTATTTTGCCTAACAAAAAGTTCTCATATTCAAGATGGCGGTTCAAGAACAGAGCTCATTAATAATTCTATCGTGGTTTACCAGCGACTTCTTGTTTGTATGTTTGTTAATCAACTTAGCGTGTAGGTTCCTTTAAATTTATAAGATTTGTTTTTACATATATGTTTATATTTAGGTTGTTTGTTTGTTTTTCCAAGGTAGGGTAGGTACTCCTTTAATATGTAATTATGGATAATCTCGTATCTTATGAAATCTTTTTGAGGTATATTTCTTATTTTCAAGTATTTTCTTCATTTATTATTATTACGTTTTTCATCATACTCGTTTCAAGCACTCTTACTACGGAATTCAATATTCGATCTATAGATAGATCTGTAGATTTTAGATTCGTTTATGTCATAAGCTCCATACAAAATATGTCAAACACGAATCTCGAATCTCTAAATCCATGTACCTACCTATGGATCGAATATTGAAAATGGCTGTAGTCTACACAAAGGTACTCTTAAATTAGATCACAAAAACATTTATTTCAATAGAAATAATTTTGAGTGTGTCAATATGTTACTACATAATTTCGGAACGTATGTATATACTAACTGACATCTGTGCATCACCTTAATGTTCATCATTCGTTAATCTTCTTCTTATCCGTAGCGCTCTTGAATATACATCAAATTAGGTTGACTGATTATGACAGAGAATGCCTTAGCTTGTATACAGTTTATGTATACTTATTTAATATTGCGCAAAAACAATAATAATGATAAAACTAAAATATCACGTAAAAATCATTTAATAGTTATAAGTTACTCGATTAGTTTAATTAAATGTGACTCTACTTTATAAAGGCTCAAAATTAATTCAAATATTCCTTGTAAAGTAATAGGTATTTGCCCAGTTAATTTATTTAGATACTTAAAGAGTATGTACCTGCATGGTGACGTATTTATAATACAAAGTACATATAAATAAGAATGCATAACACATGGTACGCATTTATCTATACACATATATAAAATTGGAGTGTATGTTTGTAATATTAAAATAACCGCTTTTAACTTAATGCATATGGATGTATACACGGTACATATACCGAAATAACATTTTTTGTCTGTCTGTCTGTTTGTTCTCGCTAATCTCTGGAACGGCTGGACCGATTTTGACGGGACTTTCACTGGCGGATAGCTGATGTACCATGGAGTAATTTAGGCTATAAATAAAACGGGTACTCGAAGTAGTTCCCCCAGGGCGTTGGTGAAACTGCGGGAAACAGCTAGTAAAAAAAAAAAAAATTGATAATATTTATATTGCTGGACATGATAAAATTCAGAAAAGAACATTGAATCATCTTTTCAGGTGTACGAGGTAACTCGACAAATAATTATAAAATGAAAATAAACTGAATTCATTAAGAAATAAAGTATATTAACTGGTTAAATAAACTAATAGTTAAAACTAAGGTGCGAGAGCGCGACGGATAATTACGGTAAGCAATCGCGAACTCTATGATAATAGGTGAGACACGCGGTGCGGATCACGGCCTGAAGTAATCTAAAGAATAATATTTTACAATGATATAAGAAATCTTGCAGTCACTCATTATGTGCGTAAATGCTGACGTGCGCGCGTGCCTTTTAGGGCAAACGTACAAAATTCACTGTACTCCGTACATAAGGTTTGCTTCTGTTCATCATCTCTATAAAAATATTGAATCGGTCATTCAGCCTATCGCAGTCCATTGCTGGACATAGGCCTCTCCAAATACGCGGCACAGTACTGGTCCTCCTTCCGCATCCAGTCCGTCCCAGCAACCTATTTGTGGGGACGACAAGGTGGATTAAAAACCATATTTAAGAATTTGGTTTCTTAATTTTAATAATGTTATTCAAGTCACGTTACACAGCTTCCAATATAACACGCAAATTTCTTTACGACTTTTTAACCCACGACTTAATCATAAAATATTCCAAGATCAAACACATTCCCTCTTGAAGAACCCCTTTTCATCTCAAACCATAACAATTTTATATCCTATACTCGTGTAAATATCAAAATATGCGCAGTCAACACAATATATACCACATCAAAGATAAAATAAAGATAAAATCTTATGATAGGACGTGACCGGAAAAGTTAATGCGTTGTTGAATCTTTTGGACTTTCTTTTTATAGGGATAGGTAAAATAAGGAGTTTATTGTAGCTGTATCACATAATTATAATTATGATTTATTTATTTTATACGTCTATTGGATTCTCCCGCAGCTCCGCCTGCATGAATTATACACCATACCTTTGCGCCGTGGAGAGACCGACGGACTGCTACGGAGAGGGTCTCGGGTTCGAATCCACGGCGGGCACCAATTAAATATAGGAAATAAAGGAAAACATAGTGAGGAAACCTGCATGTCTGAGAATTCTCCACAATGACCTCGAAAGACATGTAAAGTCTGCCAACCCGTACTTGGCAAGCGTGGTGGACTATGGCCTTAGCCTTCTCATATTGAGAAGACCCATGCCCAGCAGTGGGACTAATACAGGGCCGATGTGGACCTTTATAGGCATCACACTATCTATTATATAAACTTGTTAAAAACTCCGTCTGGTAGTATTTTAAGTGCATCGCATTCATACAAACAGACAGGTGGGTAGGGTGACAAAGTGTATGGAGGACTTAAATCCCATGGATATTGACTCCGAATCTATATGTGGCTGGCCAGAGAGAAGAGAAGTTGGTTTAACATTATGTAAACAAAATGCACTATGTAATTATTTTATAATGGACTATAAAGATCAAAGTTTCATCAAAAGTCGTATAGTATTTTTTACGTGAAAGAGTAATAAACCACTATTCTTCCAACCATGCAACCTTAAAAACCTTCACGTTTGCTATAGTTATAGATGTTTTTGTTGTTTGTTCATCATCACCCTAGCGCTGTTCCGGTTGCGTTCCAAACCTACGCCTTGGAACCCGAGGTCTGCTAAATGGATTTGTTATAAAGTGTAATCTATCCTCATTTATGACTGAAGTGGTACACAGCCTATACGCTTGTTTTGAAAAGATCCAAAGATGTCACTTCCGGGAATCGAACGAAAGGTATCGTAGGCATAATCTGAGAAAACCAGACCTATTACAAAAACCAAGAGCTTAATTAAAACAGTACAAATCAGTACAAGGCCAACTTTTAATGAACGGCCGTGGAATTCGGACCAATTTTGCACATATAAACAATAAATGTTAGAAAAGAAATCTTTGTATTTTGTAGAGTTAAGCCTCGGGGCTGTAACTAATTAGGTGTAAGATACTGTTACAATAAAAGCTGACACAGACACTCGCAGACTGTACTAAATCATTATCAAATAGCTGAGTCTAGCTTTATTTTGGCAAAAAATATTCGTAACATATCTGGAAATGTTAAGTAAAAAATATTTTTGACTTTTGCATCTCGAACTAAACACAAAATACTCTGTTTTGTACGAACGTTAGAACACTGTTATAATCGTATCAACACCAACTGTAACTATCACAGTTATAAGTTTATCTTTGCTTTTACTTATACGGAGTTTTGTCTTGTAAACTTTAATTAAAAATTAAGCAAGATTTAGGCATATTACTGGATTTTATTTGCTTACCCTTAAGCCTTGACCAGGCATGACTTAGAAATTTGTTGTTGCAAACACATTTCTACGTAATTTCTAAATCTTTGATAGATTTTGCTTGTTCGCATCAAGTTAGTAGTGAAAGTGATTTATGGCAATGGATTAGAAAAATGTGTTAGTGCTTTTTAGTTATTCTATGTAAATGTCAAAACAATTTGATGACCTTTTAAACAGTGACCATTTTTGACCAACTTTTACTATGACAGATCTTTCCAGTCAAACAAATAAACAGAATCATGTTCATCACAATCGATCAAAACGCTTCAAATTAGATCTTTTTGCTTTTATACTTAATATGGAAGAATGCCGCAACTTGTATTGACCGCAAGAATGAGAATGTACTGCGCCTACAACATATTCTGTGTATACATCATACAAAATAATTTAGCGGGTCTTAATCGCGTTAACTTAACTTATTTTGGGTTGGCCCACTTGCGTAACGTTTGATTTAAATCGCTCCTTGATTTAAATTTGTTGAACAGAATTAACAGCATAAAATAATTTAACTTAAAAGTATTTAGCGTCCTCTTGCACCACGACAACAACGCTTAGATTTAGTTAAACATTTTTTGAGGTCGGTAAAGTAGTTTCTAGGTTTTGTTTCATGGCATGATGACTTTTTGTTACGATTTTAATGATGTTATGCGTATGCTTTTGCATAAAACCTTAGACTATATATCATAAAACAAAACGCATTGTCATCGCCTAGCAACGAAATGACAATTGACAAATAATAACTTGAAACGTTTGAGCATTACATGGGGTGCAGGTGCACCCCACACCGATTTGTTTTCTAAATATCTCAATTTATTTAATGTCCACGAATTCACGCGTCAGAGTATTTTAGTTTGGTGTCAACCTCTTGCCAATACCGTGACGACAGCTGCGTCAAGTAGTCGACTATGTAAGTGCTGTGGGGTATGCCAGTACCCCATTGTAGTTAAATCGTAAGTTATTTTATTTATTACGATTGATGGATTTGTATGTAATATCTTATTGAATTTGATTATTTATTAAAACAATACTCTCATATGAATTAAATACTGATATTTTTTGATGTTATGTGAAATTCGATGAAGTCTATTTATTTTGTGGCAGGTGGTTGTCAGGGGTTTGAATGACGAGGAAATAAACTCTTTTCTAGACCAAGAATGTGACGACTTACGAGTGTTCAAGATCAAATAATAAGCCAAATATAAACTTTCGGCGAACATTTTTGAAACAATTAGGCTTGGAACTGATACATAACATTTGGAGGACAGGTACCGGATGCCAACTTTGAAGCGGGATATAGAAGAGTAAATTGCAGCGATCCTCAAAAAACTACGAGATTCTACAAGCGCTGTTCCTTATCGTGCAAAACGAGGACGGTGTGGCTTTTGTCCAACATCCAAAGACGGTAAAACCAGGACTATGTGTCAAAGGTGCAAAATACCTATTCGTTTGGAGCATCAGGTACAAGTTTGTGCAAAGTGCTCAAACTAAGTTTAACTTTGTGTAATAAGGTTGATTTGTGATCTTAAGTTACTGATTATTTATAATTAAACGTATTTTTATTGATTGTTTTATTTTTATCTTTAGAATTACAGTCATTATAGTATGGAGTGTTCCAGTACCCCAGTGTAGGAATAATATGTGCGCCAGATAGTGTAGGATTCTAGGGTTGACAAGAAAACAAGTAGGTACATTGTTATCACTGTTATCAGTTATATCATCATCATCATCATTTCAGCCTCTTCACCAGATCGTCGGTCCACCTTGTGGGAGGCCTACCCCTGATGCGTCGTCCTTTCCAGTTATACATATAATTATAGTTAATTTTCGTCGCTAATGACAAGTTGCCAACGTCAGTGTGACAATTTTTAAATAAAATTAGCCACTAAACAGCCGATTTTCGGTAATTAATTTTGACAGTTCTTAAATCATATTAGTCGACAAATTTTTCGTTGTGCAAGACGCTAGTGGTGTTTAATATGCTTTTCTCGTTAAATACATCTTAATTCAATTTAAGAATCTTTGTGCAAGTGGGCCTAAGAATCTTCATTTCTCATAAACAATTAAATTAACTTACATGAGAACAAATTTATGTACATTATAAAAATATAAAAATACATTATAAAAATACATTTGCCGAATGGCGTAGAAGTAGCAAAACAATGATGTCACTCAATGTGGGTATATGTGCATGGTGAGCAAAAATAATATCAAAGTTACACGGATCAAGAGTAGCTAGATGTAGCAAGTATTCGTGTTGGCGAGCGCAGTTAAAGAGTGATTATAAATAATTAATAACATGGTATCTTAATCGTTTTTTGAATGTGTGCATTGATTTAGCCTCCTTTTTTTTTAGGTAACATGTTAAAGATTTTTGCACCGTTATACGTAATGTTATTTAAGGTATAAATACCTATTTGTTTGCGACGTTTCCCTCGTCTTACACCGAGCGTGGTCGCGGAGAGCCTGATAAGAGCTCAGCGCCGTCTTGTGAAAGTGCGAGTTTCGGCACCTACCACACACTTGGTCTTTATTTAAGTTCGCAATGCTGGTACTACGACACACTACTCTAATGACGTCTATAAACTGTTGAGATAAGTATATCACTGCGGCTGTGTTTACATTAATTTGCTGATGACTGGATTCCAAGTAGCCGATAATCTATATCCATCCTATCGGTCGAAATTGTTATATTTCTTGATGTCTACCGCTTTACGTTCTATCCTGGAGTAATAGTGATATTCTGGGTATATTCTCATTCTTGCGTTACTGACTGACTGATAGACAACGTACAGTCAACAATATTAGGCGCAATACGCCGAAATTTGGCATGCGAGTTCCTAAGTTCCTTCCGTAGGGGTGCACTTATATGGGATTTCTCGCAATCCTACGGGATCGGGCAAAAAAGGTTAACTTAAAATAAAATGTACGGGCGTAACTGTGGGTATTCTCTAGTATAGTATAACAACAAAGGCTATTTTTGTCTGCACATATTTACAATACTGCCTCCAGCTATAAATGTTTTAAAAACTTTTATAGGATTTAATTGGGCGTTGATAACAAAACATTGGATAGGTTCCGTGTACGACATGTTCTGTCAATTAAATATAAAAATTTTGGCTTGTTAAAGCATTGTTCAGTCGTGTAGTTAATTATTTTTAAAAGTTATAATTGGTTAACAATATGCCTCGTCTATTGTTACATGTCTCAGACTGCATGTATTTTTATTTTGCAATTTTTTCTCTTTTGTCTGAATGTGTAGCCAAGTCTGGTGTCGGTGTTTTCAGATCACCCGAAGGCCTCCGACATGGCCAAACGATTTTTGTCTTGAGACGAGAACAGTGATCGACAGCTTTACGTGCCCCCCGAATGCATGATAGCACTCTAATGTAAATTGTGTCATTTACATGGTACGCGGTCACCCATCCAAGTGGTGAGATGTGCAAGCTATGAGCTAAACTTTGCCAACCTATTACGAACTGCAAGCCAAGGCACGCTTCTTCTTCTTCTCGAGTCGATTGTACAGAGATCAAATGGCACCAGCCCAGTGTGTGGCCACAGCAACTGCAATGTCGGTGGCTTGGTGTAAATCGGTCGCCGAACACCTGTGCGGACATTTGGGACACTCCAGCACTTAATTAAGGCACGCTATGAGCGCTACATAAAGAGCTTATTCGTAAAAGCATTTTGAATAAAACTGCCAACGCTTTATTAACAAGTACGTCGCAACAAAAAGTAAAAACTTAACCAGCTCTCGCACATCCAAGCCGCCATTGAAACATTCTATAGTCTGTGGTCGCGACGTTGCATTTCACGCTCGGGAGTTCCAAGTTGTCCGCGATAGCGAAGTGTTACGTTCCTTTATACGTAACTTGTCGTATTGTATACTATTTCACACCTACTTGCTTATCTGTATAGTTTCATAGTTTCGAACTGCTAACAGAATATTTTCGAATAACTCCGGGCTTTATCTAACATATTTTTTCGTCCGTTTATTTTCTTGCTTGCGATATATTTTGTTTTTTATCCTCATTTTGGTTGGTGCGATTACTTAAGAGAAGATAAGGCTTATTTGTTTTGTTGTTGTTGCTTCGTATATATCAGAAGAAAATATTTTATTTTTTTATATAGTGTAATATCTGATGATGCAAAAGTATATTATAACAAATAAGTAGGTACTCGATATTGCTATTCACTTATGTGTTGGATAATACTGTTATTATAATGGATGGAGGATAATATCATTACTATCATCCTAGCGTTATCCTGATTGCATCCAAGACTTACGTCAGGAATTTAGCGGTTTGCTTTATACGTATGATCAAACAACATTTCACAATAGATTCGCTTTTCTATACGTCTGCTATCTGACCGTCGCAAATACAAATTTGATTAGGCCACTTTCAGAACCTTTTGAGGGCTTTATTCATGGTTCAGAGCCACTATGTTTCATACATACGTACATACATATCGTCACACCTTTTATCTCCGAAGGGGTAGGCAGAGGTGTATTTCTACACCCACTTTTCGCCAGATATACTTTAGTCCCACGTAATAAGAGGCGAGCCTATTGCCGTACCGGGCACATTTCCAGACTCCGTGCTGCTACTGAGAATTTCGTGACAGAAAAACCCAATAACACTGCCCGACCCAGGAATCGAACCAGGGACCTACCGATCCCTCGCGCACATTTATTCCTCGAGACCAACGAGGCAGTCGTATAGGGTTTGATGTCGAGTTTTCCGTCTCTACGCAAAGATGGTATTTGCATCGTGTTATCCCTTAGTCGCCTCTTACGACACCCACGGGAAGATAGAGGGTGGTGACACTTGTATTCTATGCCGTCAACCACACAGCAGTGTGTTTCATCCATATGTAAATATTTGATTTTCGACCAAGTAATTTTGACATGCATTCATTTAACAAGTGTATTATAATCTCACTATATAGAATATATCCTAAAGTAGAAGACGTACTTTGCAATTTAATCGATTAATTAAGATAACGCTAAAAATTGATACAATGTACATAATTTAAATGGTTTTACTTAAAAACTTACAAATTTTTTTGATCATTTCATAAAATATTTTGAAGAAAATAATTTTCACTCATCAATTATAATAAGTCTTAAACAAAAGAAAATTCTTAATAAAATTCTCAATTTGTTTTCAACATTTTCTTACAGATAAATAAATAAACATAAATTAAAGATTTTATTTACTTTAAATTTTTATTATAAATATTTATCAGTGGCTATAATAATTCAAATAATTTTCCTCATAAATTACAAAAAGTCTCAAACAAAAGAAAATTCTTTATGAAATTCTCAATTTATTTTCAACATTTTAAATTCAACAAATCACTCAAGTAAAATATTACTTGTACGTGAATTATTTCTCGACGTTTTTATTAATGTGATTTTGTAAAAACTTGTTCATAAATTTTATTTATATATTTATTATTTTATTTATTTTATTTCATTTAATTTCATTTAATTTCATTTAATTTCATTTAATTTCATTTAATTTCATTTAATTTCATTTAATTTCATTTAATTTCATTTAATTTCATTTAATTTCATTTAATTTCATTTAATTTCATTTAATTTCATTTAATTTCATTTAATTTCATTTAATTTCATTTAATTTCATTTAATTTCATTTAATTTCATTTAATTTCATTTAATTTCATTTAATTTCATTTAATTTCATTTAATTTCATTTAATTTCATTTAATTTCATTTAATTTCATTTAATTTCATTTAATTTCATTTAATTTCATTTAATTTAATTTAATTTAATTTAATTTAATTTAATTTAATTTAATTTAATTTAATTTCATTTCATTTCATTTCATTTCATTTCATTTCATTTCATTTCATTTCATTTCATTTCATTTCATTTCATTTCATTTCATTTCATTTCATTTCATTTAATTTCATTTCATTTCATTTCATTTCATTTCATTTCATTTCATTTAATTTAATTTAATTTAATTTAATTTAATTTAATTTAATTTAATTTAATTTAATTTAATTTCATTTCATTTCATTTCATTTCATTTCATTTAATTTAATTTAATTTAATTTAATTTCATTTCATTTCATTTCATTTCATTTCATTTCATTTCATTTCATTTCATTTCATTTCATTTCATTTCATTTCATTTCATTTCATTTCATTTCATTTCATTTCATTTCATTTCATTTCATTTCATTTCATTTCATTTCATTTCATTTCATTTCATTTCATTTAATTTCATTTCATTTCATTTCATTTCATTTCATTTCATTTCATTTAATTTAATTTAATTTAATTTAATTTAATTTAATTTAATTTAATTTCATTTCATTTCATTTCATTTCATTTCATTTCATTTAATTTCATTTCATTTCATTTCATTTCATTTCATTTCATTTCATTTCATTTCATTTCATTTCATTTCATTTCATTTCATTTCATTTCATTTCATTTCATTTCATTTCATTTAATTTAATTTAATTTAATTTAATTTAATTTAATTTAATTTTATTTTATTTTATTTTATTTTATTTTATTTTATTTTATTTTATTTTATTTTATTTTATTTTATTTTATTTTATTTTATTTTATTTTATTTTATTTTATTTTATTTTATTTTATTTTATTTTATTTTATTTTATTTTATTTTATTTTATTTTATTTTATTTTATTTTATTTTATTTTATTTTATTTTATTTTATTTTATTTTATTCTTATAAGGAAAACTAACAGCTAACAGAATATTATATAATACAATATTAGCAGAAGGCCAATTACAAGTTTTCACCTATGAGCAGTCCAATATTGCAACATGCACGTACACAGTGATTATTTCTGTACTTGAATGAGATTATGGTTTACAGTTACTAATAAGTCAGTGGATTATTAATGGTTAAGTAAATCGGCGGGCACATCTAGTATAACATAATATTGTGATTAATCGAATGCAAAATGATTTACATCTCTCATGTTCGGTAAGTAGGTTCTTATTACCTCCAAATGGGGCTTGTAGGTGACTAATTATCGCTCTAGGGTAATAATGTAGCTAGAAAAGCCCTAGGGCGGTAAGTAATAAAAAAAAAAAGATTTCTTTCTTTCAAAAAGTTCGCGTACATACATCTAACCATCATACTGGCTATAGACATCATGCATTCAGCCCAATGACCAAAGAGGTCGCTTTGCTATTCAGCATTGACTTCGTGTGAGTATTCAATTTCGTTCTTGAAAAAAAAAATATTTACTTGATTCTTTTTTATGAAAAAAGGCGGGAATAGAAAACTTTTACTTTAAATATTGTTTGTTTTAGAGGTTTTTTTATAATTACGTGCTAATTAGGAAAAATCTGAGTTGTTCAAGTGATGAATATATAAGCTGCACTCCCGATTCAATGAAAATGGAAGCTGAAGCAGCAATTAACAATTAAAATGTTTTATTCTTGTAATGCCAGTTTTTTTCTACTTACCTCACAATCGAGATGTAAAGCAGAATAGTTAGCTCGGGTGTAAGCACCAATTGCACCCTCGAACTATAGGCGCCCTCGCTGTGCTCGTGCGCCTAAATATCTCGGGCTGCAATTGATGCCTTACAGCCCTTGGCTACTAATCTACTATTAACGTCACGTAAAATTAACTTTTTTAAGGTCCCTGTGTATTACGTACATCCACGATATTAATTAGGGCAAAGGGCTTAATTTGGTTTTAAGAAAAGCGAATCCGCGAACACTGTTGGCTCACCAAGAGGTCGTTTATAAACGCCCTATGGGCTAACGTGGCTAATAAATATAGACATAATAATATTCTTATAATGATATACTACCACATACACACATCACCATCTAGCCCCAAATTAAGCAGAGCTTATACTGAAATCAATCGAATATTTTAAGAGATAAGCATGTACCTACTAACATAGCGACATGCAATTTTAAAACTTAAAATATAAAGAGATTATAAAGACCTTAGGCGTATGTGGAGTCTGAATACAGCTGCACGTTTAGCTGATATATAGAAAAGGTGACCTAATATTCCTATTGAATACATTCACCGGGCCTTTAATATCTTAATACATAAAATCCTTGCGTAACTGACTGACAGACACGCTACAGCCAAAATTATTGGGCGCAGGAAGCTGAAATTTGGCACGCATGTTCCTTGGGGACCGTAGGGGTGCACTAAGAAGGGATTTCCCGAAATTCCCACGTAATCGGCCAAAACGGGTAAATTTAAAATAAATGCAGGCGTAGCTGCTGGCGTCCTCTAGTTCCTTATATAGCAATCAATTTTGTAAAGTGTCAACGCAACAAATATAACGTTAAACTGTACAAACACAGGAGGAGCGATGAAAAAATGTCCCAGTTTTTCAGTACCATTTTACGATCGAGTAATATAAGAAGTGTTTCGTCCAAGGTTTGGAAACACCTGTATTTTTTCTTAAAGGTTAGGCAATAGTTTTCTCTATATACCGCTATTTTTTAATTAGTTCAAAAAATTTAACAGAGCACTAAGTATCTTTAACTGATCATATTTATGTAGTTAAAAAATAAAAACACTAAGTCCCAAAACTGTCTCAAAACTGTCCACAAAAATACGTGATAATTGGTAAATGCATAACTAATACTATGACCGACCGATATTCTATCATAGTAAAATGACCCATTGATAAATTAAACCCCCCCGCCCCTCCGCGCCTGCGCCACGCCCCGACGATGCGACAAACAGTGCTAAATTACTAGCGAAAGTGAGCGTATCTAATTTCGTTGTAAAAGTTAATTGTTTGTCTACGTTTGCCCGACGCGATGGCCTATCATATCAGTTCATATCACGGGAGTACGTAGCTATGCTTCGTGCGTACTTTTTGAGTGGAAAAATCGCGAGTGCAGCTGTGTACCCATGGACATCTTATTGTGAGTGTACAAAAGTGAGCCGGTCAGTGTCAAACAATTAAAACAGTGCATATTGGATGCTTTTGACAACGGTGGTGGACATTTCGAAGGACAATGGAAATACTTAAGTTTAGTAAATAAGACGTACTTAAGTAAATAATAATTTGATGCGGGCGGCTCAAAATCAGTATGTGTTCTCCACACACCTTGAGGAAGGCCTATGTCCAGCAGTGGATGTCTCTAGGCTGACATGATGATGATAAAATAATATTTGTAAGTAGCAGATGATTCTAACTTCATAAATACGCCAAAATTAATCGTTTCTTTTAGTCCTGAACACCTTCTTTTATTTTGATATTTTTTTGCTTTCTAATTACATACCTCCGTATTAAACTACTTGTTAAACGATAAATTTTACCGGTCCTAAGCCCGAATGAAGTATGATGGAGAGGGTAGAATTAAAAAAATTCAAAAATAACTACCTACATTTATTATTTTTCTTCATTTTATTTTCTATGGCTACCTACATCATAAGTGTGACAGAGAGAATGCGAATGAGCAGGATGGAATATTATCAATGAATTAGTGAATGGATTGTAAAATATGACTATGATTTAAGTGAGATTTTCTACAATAAACAAATGATAATAACTTTGCTCTTTATTGATATTATTAAATTCTTACGTCACATATATGATAATAATATCTTCGCTAATCTGTCCTTAAAGTTTTTGTACTAATTAAAAAATAGTGATGTATAAAGCTTTCAACGAACGACAGCTTTTTTTTGTTATAAATTTTACATCACTAAGGTACTAGGATGGCATACGATCTGCCTGGTCGTAAATAGTATCGTAAAAAGCCTAAGAATACTTACGCTGCTTTTCTCGAAAAAGAAAACCGTGTATAAAATATTTGTTAAGCAGCATTTGTGAGCAAGTTATCTTTTAAGGGTTCCGTACCCAAAAATTGCAAAAAAAAAGAACTCTTATAAATTCGTATAGTCTACATATGCGGCGTATCGGTCGGTCTTAATAAAAAAATATATTGGATGCATTCTAAAATAAGGTTCCTAAAACCATTCTTTTTTCAAAGTTTATCGTTTGCAAGATGAGGAAGGCCTCTAACTTTTAAAGTAAGCGAGTGACAAATCTAAAAATATATAATGCTGTACATTGATATGCTATGATCGTAATGAAAACTTTCAACGAAAATTTGATTAAACGATATGTAGTCAGAAGTTTTTGAGACGACTACGCCAACTATGTAGTCATTCCAGTCTGCTTAATTTAAAATCCTTAACCCCAACTCATTATACTACCGATAAAACTATACAATGCCACAATACAATAATATTTCAATCCAATTTGTCGTGGACGTCACGCCGCGCCTGTCTGTCGCCGCCTTTATATTTATTATTAATGTTGCCTTATTGTTACCGTAATAGTGCTGGCTAGTTGAGGCAGTAGGTGGTAGAATACGTCAGACAATTTTGTGTTTATGACTAGATACTTCAATTCAATTCAAATTATTGCATCCCAAAATATACATTTACAAGTTTATTTATGAAACGATTATGGACCCTATTGGGCCCAGCACTATTACCTGAAGGTGCATCTTGGATATGACTATTTAGCATCATAGATATATTTTATGTTTAATCCTGTAGCCGGACATTTCAGATCTGAGTAACTTCGTAAATCGTTAGATTTGAGGCAATATCGATTTGCTTGGCTAAGCTTGTTTCCCACCGTCAGGTTACAGATAGGTGACGTATTACAAAATATACATCCGTCTGTACCGAGGTGAAAATAAGACGTTGGTCATGTCATGAAGAATAATAATAGTCATTACTAGACGTTAGTATTGCCGAATATCGTGACATCCTGTCTAAAGCATTAATATAACCTGTCTTATATCCTGTCTGAATATCCTATCTAAAGGATAGAATAGCAGTATCTTAGAGTTGCGAAGGTCAAATTTAAGTTAAAGAAAATCGCTTTGAAAAATAGCTCAAATGCTGTCGATCATTTAGAAATTTCTAGAATACTAGGTTGTTTAAAGAAAGTTATCTCACTGACTGTCTACCATTGTACCTCTTTCGACAAATGTCAGTGGACCAGCTTAATACTAAAACACGTTGTAATAAGTTACTTTTTAATAGGTCCCTCAAACGAATTGTTTTTTTACAAATATCAAGCAGGAACATAAATCAACTGATATTACACACAATAATTAACTGACTAGCATAACATCATCCATCTTTCTCGAGAATGATCAACAAAGTACATATAGAGGAAATACGATGATTGAACGAACGATACGCTCACTTAATATATCTCCTTATGATTAGTTATCCAAATATATTAGAAAACAAGTCTTTTAGGAAAATGTTGGAATAATGGTCTTATAATTATTCTTTGTACAACATCATAACTTGATTAATGATCAATCATGCTACATACTTTTGTTTTGTTTTGTAATTTAGCACTTGTGAGAATAATTTGTAATCTTTATTGCCGCAGGTGGTCCATTTTTCTTTTTCTCGGTTTTGCAGTGAAAGTGCTTATATAGGTCCACAAACCGACACCTCAGTGGTATCATTGGCTTCTATTAATGGTTTGTTTAACGAGAATATGCCACAGCGTAGTATATAATACGCGAGACAGAAGAACACGTGTTCTTTCTTTAGTAACGCTCATAGAGAGACTTAGATTGCTGTTCCTAACAGATCGGCAAAGTTAAGCAACGCTTGCACATGTCGCCACTTGGATGGGTGACCAAGAGTGGCATTTACATCTAAACGCCACCGTGCTTCGGAGGGCACGTAAAGCTGTCGGTCCCGTTTCTTGTCTCAGGATAATGATCGTTAGGCCATGTCGGAGGCCTTCGGGCGGTCTAAAAACTCCGACACTAGAGTTGGCCACACACTCACGCGAAAAAAACAAGTAACGCCTGAAATAAGTTAGCCATACAGCATAAACTATGGACTAGTTATCAATTCAACTTGATAAATCGCTTTTCAAAGGTTAAGCCTTTGGAGTAACACAGCATAATAATACGGTTTCTATTGGACTGATCGCAAACAATTGTTTTCAAGATTTGGGATGTAATATCACTTGTTTGGTGTTGGCAATCGTGACACTGACTGCAGTGTCACGATTGCCAACACCAAACAAGTGATGACGCCAATTCTCCGAACTCCTTAGAAGCACTGGCTTCTAAGGAGTTCGGAGAATTGGCGTCAGGAATGCAATACAGTACGAAGTTATGTAGCTTTACCAGCATCTACTAAAATAGATATACTAAGTACCACAGAATACTGATCATGTCCGACTTTGGTTGGGCTTGTCCTTAGTTATGTGGCTTATTTGTATTCTTGTTCTCAGCGTGAATTAATATTCAACGTACAAGCTGGATTCACGCTGAAAAAAAATACAAAATTTTAATACAAAAACATATAGTTGAAGGTACCTTCAGGTTTTGTATTGCAATGAAACTAGTTCATACCAACAAACACTGTGGCTAAGACTTGCACAATTATTTTTGCAACGGCAAAAGTTTCTAACCGCAGAGACGGACATATTTAATTTTATACAAACAGTTTAGATGCCTTCATATTTACTTACTCTCAAAAAGATTAAAGAAACATATTTTGAGTATGTCGCATGTTATTTTTTTACATTTTCATTGTTTTTAACGTTTTATAACGTGTAACGTTCGATAACCTACATATTGGTACGAGTGTAATGGACTGAAAATTTAAATTACTTTTTTAGTTGAAAAAAGCTTCTTCTCTATTATGACATCAAAACCATCCACCGATAACCAACCAGTATGAAGTAAATCGGCGGCCTTATAAAGTTGACCATCTCCCAATTCCGTGCGCATTCAATCCAGTACATTGGAAAACCGTAATTACACTAGATGGCAAAAAGTCTCAGCCGAATCTGTTTGTAGCGGACGTAGAAACAAAAAGTGTACGGGACGATTCGAAACAAGCTTCCAGATCACACAAAAGCTTCATACAAAATAGATAGTTTTCGTTTTGTAACTTTCGAGTCAGAAATGAAATAATGATTTCGTGTATCTGATAATATACTCGCATATTTTCAGAATAAAAACGAACTAAGTGGCCTAATGGGACAAGGAGAACTATACCTAGTATTCTTACAAATATGTAGAGGGTCTCAACCATCTAGTTGTTTGAATGTAAAGTGAAATACCGAAATTTCGGGGAGTGTTTTGCTATGGCACAGTTTTGCTTTGGTACGTCAAAGTCCGCCAAACTCGCCGTCCTGTAGTCATCTTGACAATGGTAAAAAAATCATGGCCGCACGTTCCTAACTCTCCAAAATTAAATACGGAGGAACATTACCATATACCTTACATAACATATACCTTGACACATACGTTAATATCTACTCCACACACATTCAAGTTTGCTCACCAGAGATTAGGTGTATTAAACTATAAGTGAGATAACACAACCGTTTAGTTTAATATGTAGTTTAGCGTTCACAGTTATTCGCAAGATGCTCCGTTGGCAACGCATGAAATTTGCTCTTCAAGCTACCTACCGTAGAAGAGGATAAGTTAAAACTGGATGACTACCGTATGAAAGAGAACACTGAAAATCTGTTGCGTGGTTTTAATTTTTACTAAAATGCTACTACCTTAAAATGTATTGTTACTTTAATAACAATATACTAAAGTAAGAGTTAGCCACCGTGTCGCGGGAGTCTTTACAAATATTCAATCAACGGAAACAAAGGTGACCTAGACTTGAAACAAAGAATTATATCATATAAAGTGTTGACGCGTATGGAGATCGAACCCACAACACTCAGTGCACTGTTAAACGGCAAGACGACCGCTTAGACCACTGCGCCGTACGTACAGTCAAAGTTACATCTATTCTTGTACCAGGGTATAGTACAGACCAGAGTATATAATAGTCGAAAAGGATCTGATGGAATAAAAAAAAACATGAATTGAAAATCGTAACAACGATTTTCAATCCTTTTCAAAATCGATGTCATTTTCTTAAGATTTTTAAGCTACGGTACGTAACTTTCACGTTTCAATAAGCGTTCCTTAGCATCTATTTCACTTTCTACATACAAATATAGCAAAGAAATAGTTTATTGCCTTCATATGAATGCAGAGCGTTATCGGTCGGGGCTACAAAATAAATACGTACCGTGGAATTGCTCTTTTATAGCTATGAGTTATACTCTTAAGGGTGGGTCTCCGTGTCGCGACTATGCGACGGAGAGAGTATGAGTTATGTCTGATCTTGTTGGCGTTTTATAGATATATTTAGTTGCGTTCAGATGGAATTATTTATTTGGTATTTTTCATAGCAGGTCTTTTGAGTTAGAGCTTCGAATTATTTTATATATTTTTTTGTATTTTAAGTAAACATACATACATAAACTCACGCCTGTTTCCCCGAAGGGGTAGGCAGAGGCATATTAAACGCCCACTTTTCGCCAGTGTTTTGATCCCACGTAATAGATGGCGAAAATATTGCCGCTTTTCGGGATATTTTGTTTGCCAGAGCCTCGTCCGTTGATCGGCAGGTGCACCACTTGCAGGTGAGGTTGGCTTGGGACCCTAAGTTCTTGGTGGGAACCCTATGCATAACCATATGACAAAATATTAGCTTTTCCACAGAGCGACTGTCGTTTGACCTCCGCAACCCAATGGGATAGCGATATGCCATGGTTTAGACTACTAAACCATAGCATTTCGCTATCCCTTTAGGTACTTTATCGTGACCTCCAAAGACAAGTGGATGACTTCTCATATGTTGGACAGCGTAATGGACTACAACCTTCTCATAGAGAGATGATGCCGAGTCAGTACCCTCGAATAAGATGATACTAGTAATATCATCTCGGGTACTGACTCGGCATCATCTTTCAAGGTCACGATAAAGTACTCTTAGACATGTACGCAGTGTAGGTAAGGAAAGTCATAAATAGGATACATATAAAACTTTTAAAAGACAGCGGTGCGCGCCATAGGTTTGAACACGAGACCCTGAGTAAGAATTTGTTACTCTCCTCACCAGTTTATAGCTGTTTAAAAAGTGTTTTGCTAAACAGCAAAAAATTCAAGTGATTTTCCTTTTTTTAAATATGGCGAAGTAATCATGCCTGTAATTTTAAGAACGAGCTGGAAACTGAACCGCATGCTAGATTATTTTTCGATAATAATTATCAAAATGGATTTTTAAATTTTTAAATATTCTCAGGTAATACTGTACCCTTCTGAGTTTATGAAGTCATTAAAATATAATAAGAAATTTTCCAATATTCTTCGTTCCATTCATTAAGTATCTTGTGCTAATTATAACAAAGCCCATCATGAGCTCGTTTGTTTAATATTTCGGTTCATCATTATCTTAGGGTTATAAAGGTTATCCAAGATTATTGCCTTGAAGCCTGGGGACAGCTTTCCAGTCTAAAACGCTCTACAAAATATTATCACTGTATTACAGATTTGACAGACTATAATTTAATCTTGCGACAAATTGACTGTCACCTGATCTATGCAGCTCAACTGGCCACATTATGTGGTTAAGAGATTTGATGAGGATTTGAAGGAGGTTTGATGATAATCCTTGTTCTTCCTGTCGTATAGCTTTATGAAAACCGGGTAATCCATGTATGGTAGGTTAATGTGCTCTATTTCATGGACGGCTAAGGCGTTGACGAACGCACATTTAGTAAATCGACTATTTCTTGCGGTCACTATTTTACCATGACCCCTGTATAGCTTAGCTTTTCTAGTAGTTAAAGTTCTTTAAAAATGTTGATCATAAGATATTAATAAGTTATTTTTTTTGTTTATCGTAACTCAAAAACAACCAGATCTAAAACTATTACTACATACTAGTTTTTTCAGGTATACCTAATAGATGATATTCTATTATGGCTATAATCATTTTAGTTAAGACTTATTTATTTATTTTTTAACATATTTAAGACCCAACTTTTCCTTTTAATCATCATCATCAGCCTTTAATAGTCCACTGCTGGACTAGGCCTCTCCTTTGAAAGGAGGAATTGGCCTACTATACCACGCTGGCCAAGCGGGTTGGTATAGGGTTTGTATCAAGTTTTCCTTCTCTTACAGTGCTGTTCTCTGCATAATATGTTCCCTCTGTCGGCTCTTACGACACCCATGGGATGATATGGGGTGGTGACAGTTCGTATTCTTAATCCGTCACCACACGGACAGCTTTTTCCTTTTAAACAGAACGTATATCCAATGTAAGTCTCCAACAAACCGCTTTCAAAACCTGCTTTACTTAAAGATATGCTAGATGCATAACAGTCGTGAACAACCACGTTATTTAATGTAACAGAACATAAATATTCCATGTTCCGAATCGAATATTCAGTTGAATTATTCAGTAAATGTTGTGCATAAAGGAATACGCTTTACAATAATACGCCCGAGAGCCATTCACGTGAAATTTACCCACGTTGTGGAGCTGTTCTGTGTTTAGGATATCTATGTAGTTTGTAGTTAGAAGTCCATTGATGCGTAATGCATGATCAAATATTTTCTGATTCTTTTTCCTGTGAGTGTGTGGCCGACTATCGTGTCGGAGTTGTTTTAGAAAGCCCGAAGGCCTCCGCTAATGTTCCTTTTTTCGTTTTTTTTTTTTGTATGAGTGTGTTGTCAACTCTGTTGTCAGAGTTTTTAGAATGCCCGATAATTCTCATCCTAAGATTATCGCGTAATGATTCTCGTCCTAAAACTAGAACAGTGACAGCTGTACGCTTTGCGTGTCTTAATATATAATGCTGTCCTATAGTCGATATTATGCCTTCGCAAACATTTTATAAAGGCAAACTTTATGATTCACATGAAAGTTATCAAATGATAATTATTACTAATTTAACTAAATGTAGCTTTGTATGAACATACATTATATTTGTTTCTATTAAAGTTAGAAGTATATTTTACATTAGAACGCACACAAAACATCGCCATGGTGACATGAATACCTTAATGATAAGGTTTTTATTTCCACCATATTAAGTGATAGTAATGAAAGTGCCTCACTCGAAGCATCAAAGAAGTATGCCTATTAAAAACAACTATTTTCCTGTCCATCCGTCATAATCACAAAGTGTTCCCAACAAACATTAAACAGGGGGCCAATTCTGCTATTTTTATATGACATTGATATCATATTTTGAATGGATTTAAAAGCGGTATTCTGATAACCTTATGTCATTATCGTATAATCTTAATATATAAAATCCTTGCGTTACTGACTGACTGACAGACACGCTACAGCCGAAACTATTAGGCGCAGGAAGCTGAAATTTGGCATGTATGTTCCTTGGGGACCGTAGGGGTGCACTAATAAGGGATTTCCCGAAATTCCTACGGGATTGGCCAAAACGGGTAAATTAAAAAAATGCATGCGTAGCTGCTGGCGTCCTCTAGTTTAAAATAAACAGTTCGTCGTTGACACATACGATCTCGTTACAATTTCATTCAAATATCATATAATTTAGAAGAATACGCTTTTTGTGACGTAAGTATGACACTGACATCATATCGCGACTATATTTATTTAGCGGAATTGGGCCCCTGATGACACTTTATATTTCCTTTGCCCTGAGGGGTACCATAGATGTTAAAATAATTTGAATTGGGAATAGATGTCACTGTGACAAAAAGTTTGTTGTCATTGCACGACCTATGTCACGCGAATGACATTTAGAATGACATGGCGTGTTAATTTTGACAGGATACTTGTCAATTTATTTAATATTTAAGTACTTACTTAGACTGCCTCTGCCTGTAGTCTAGTGGATAGCGTATCCTTACGAGTTCTGGGTTCGATTCCCATGTCGGGCAAAAGTGTTATTGAGTTTCTCGAATTCTCAGTAGCAGCAGGGAGTCTAGCAAAAAGCCCGGTAATGGCAATAGGCTCGTCGTCTGTTACGTGGGACTTAAAATCATACCATGGTGAAATGTGTGTGTATACCATGAGTCTATAAAAACAAATTGTCTGTAGCAAATTTTATTTACAGTGGTTGACTATGTTCATTATGTTGACTGCCAAGTTCTAAAAACAGAATGTTTTTCTTCATATTTATTTAGTAAAGGGCTTAAAATTAGGCAGATTACACCCAGACATGGAACAGATAATCGTCCTTATCTTACAACGATTTTAATCTGTGGGAATCCAACCCTTATCCTGCGGCTTAGCAGTCAGGGCCACTAATTATTCATAAACAGAGCACTCAGTAGATTCAATTTGTAATTTATCAAGGTATTGAAATCAATCTCTTTTATATGAATAGAAATTGTTTTTTCACCACAGAATATTTTTCGTAAGAATTCTGTTATTGTCAATTCTTCTAATCTGCCGTCCTTTAACTATAATGCCGTTAAGTACCAAAACCGCATTTTGAGATACGCGCGAAAAACGGTGAAATAATTTCAAATGGATGCTACTTCCCAACTTGAAGTCACATGTGAACCTTTAAAATACCAAAAAATATGTTATTAAAAGCTCTTTTAGTCAATGCTGGTGCCGTTCGAAAACGTTTCCGTAAATTAAAGAAAATAAATATTTCATATTTTCGCAAAGTAATCTTTAAAATATCTAGTCCTAAAAACATGACTATAATGCCGTTATGTATACCTTAACGGCATTTTTGCTAATGGTTATATCCTAATATTGCAGTTATAGTACAACTCCTAATAAATTCGGTAGAATACTAATCTTAAAACCCGTTAAAAACGCTAGAGATAATATAGGTTAGCATTATTGTTTAAACAAGTAGACTCAAACTACGCTATAATGCCGCTAAGTCACTTAACGGCAATCAAGACAAGTAAATTTCCATAATACCTAAATAATATTATTGTTATAGACATTTTTTATTGATAACATTGCTATAATGCCGCAAAGTACAAAATTTTTGACGATAACGGCATTTTAGCTATGCAATACACGTCATAAAATTAAAAGAGAGTCAAATAAAAACAAACAATTCAATTAAATTCTTTGTTTATTCCTCATTAATTAATCATTATTTTAAAAAGATCTTATCAATTCCTTTTACATAGTGCACAAATAAGGGAAAACAATATGGTAGTATTTAAAAAGATACATTTTTTTTTTGGTGTCGGGTTGGAAAATCGTCATGGAGTCCCTCCGCCCTGGGGGAAGGACGAAGGGGACTGTCAGACTCTTACTGACTAAAAACCAACCCGTGTTACTCACGTACCCGTGTGTCGGAGGGTCGGGTATCGTTGAAGCATTCCTCGCTACCCCCCGACGGGTATTGGCCCGCCAGATGGTCAGGCGGGCCCCGAACAAAACCCCCTTGGCGGCGGATGAAGGTTTTGGTTATTTTGGGCTCCGCCGCCAAAATACTCAGCGGCCGCAGAGGATAGGGAGGACGGCAACGCAACACCGCATCTCCTCTTCCTCTGCGGCCCCACCGCGACGCAACGATGAAGCGCCCCCATTCGGTCGTGGGAGATAGGGCGCGCGGCAACGCAACACCGACACGCCTCTCCTCCCGCGACCGCACCCGCCCCTTTGGACGCATCCTGCGCAGGCCTCCGTCAAGCTCACGCGGAGCGTCCCCTCCTGGATCCCTCTTAGCTTCACCGCGGGTGACCAATCCACGGTTACTGAGCCCCCCACCACGACAAGGTTGAGATCCCACGGGGGAGCATTTAAAAAGATCCATAAAATATGTTCTTTTTTTTTAAATTCACCTCGATCACAACATTTTTTTTATACTAACTTTGCTGAATTAAGGCTTAAAATTATTAACAGGGCAGTCTTTAGTTACTTAAAATAACTCGGTACTATTAATTGACCTTTTTATTATTAATTGGATAGTTCGGATAATTTATCGAGAATTCCAACTTCTCTCTAGTTCTGTAACTTGTATGGTCTTGAAATTTTTTTACGTCTAATATAAAAACAACGAGTATATGTCAAAATTAAACAACTAATATACTTTTAATCAGTCTATAATTCGTTACAAGTTAGATAGAACAAATTTTTACCATTGAATTTTAACAACTCAACATGTTTTAGTTTTTTATTAATTAACATACCATGGATATTCAAGCCAAAGTATTTAAAAGGTAAGAATAAAAATAGTATAATAATATATAACATATTATTATACTATTTTTATTCTTAACTTACCCTAGCAGACAGTCTAAAATTTAACATCAAAATAGACCCATTTTCAAAAGTCTTAGCTCATGGTTTGCCATCGTGCCATGAAAAGTAGCGTGTTTATAAGACTGACGAAAACTTCAAAACACCGTTATAAACTTTTGAGCCCACATCGATAATGCCTGGTTTTGACTTAGCATTATCGATGTGGGCGTCAAAGCGGCGAATTTAAAATGCGACTGGGTGGGAAATATCTCTAGAATGTATCGCGAAAACTGGATACTTATCGCTACACAATGAAACCCTGAAGGCGACACTGGGGCAGGCCAAAAAAATGATGCCATGATGATTAGGATGAACTTAATAGTTTTTAGGTAGACTGGCAAGATAAAGCCAAAGATCGGGATTTATGGCAGAGTGTGGGAAGACCTTTGTCTAACAATAGGACAGTAACAGTTAAAAAACAAATATAACTTAAGTTTGCGATTAAAGTGAGAGTTTATGCACTTGCCCTTAGTTTATGAGTAGTTGATTGATTAAATTGTTGAAGAAATCGTGGGTGCGAGAATAAATTAATTCTTTGAAATTTTCCTCATGAAATTCTTTAATTTCCAATAAAGTGATAATCTGTTTGAGCAAGTGAGAAGCCCTAGCGAATACGGAGGGTGTCTAAGACTTTCTAGCCTCAGCTCCCTCTTATTTAGCAGCCGTCTTAAGCGAAATACCTATGTGATCTAAATGTCAGTTGTTCTGATGCGGCAGTGGACTATAACGCATAAAGATATTATGATTATGATTATAACGATTGACCGGTGTCGGTTATTTAACAGGAATCTTCCCATCATAGTTTGCAATTGTTCACAATACAGATCTACCGTAATATGTTGTCTAGATCTTGAAAAGCTGAAGTGCATGATACCAGCACTGCAGCACTTACCAGTAAAAGCCACCCCGACTGCCGATAAAAGACGAGGGAATAAACTGGGTACAAGAGCTAACCTGTGAGGCCTTGACGTCCTCCATTGCATTTCAGACGTGAATTTACTCTTAGCACAAGAATCAAGTACGCATCGCATACGCTATCCACTGGAACACGGAGGGAGTCGGTCAAACATAACCTCAAATAATACCACGAGACCGAACACACAATTGTGAATATAAAAGAAATGAAAACATTAAATGACAAGGCTAGTTTCCTTCTAAAGTTGAAGGTTTTGCACAAACAAAAATAAGTGCAATCATTTAGAACTTCCTGAAACCCTCTGGACCATTAAGGAAGCCATTTTTATTGCAAGTAAACTGTACTTAAACACAGAAACTAGTTCTGTTCAGCTTAAATATCAAGTTGTAAGCAGGGTTACCAGACTTGAGAACATTTTGGGATTCTTGAACTTTTGTTTTAAATTAAGCTTTTTACTTAGAATTTAAAGTTCCGTTGGGATAATTAGAAGTTTAAACTATATGCTTCAGGATAGAAGCGTAGTAGTACGCGTGTATATATGCTTGAAGCAGCTTCCTTTTACTGGCTTTATTGGTAGGTCGTAATGGATTTTTTACTTAACGTTAGGGCTGAGAGCAAACATCTATATTAAATACCTGGAGGCATTTATTAATTATTCTGCTATTTTACTTTTAAAATATTTTATATGCTATTAATTCGCTTTTAACCAAACTGTCAATATCGACGCCTATCGCAAAATGTATTTTGGGAGTTTTAAATGACCACAACGACACGTGTTGTGACGTTTTCTCTCGCAATAAGTTTTGGGCGAGTAAATTTTTTCATAGAGCTCATATTCCCGTAGGGAGAGGAGCAGAGGATCGATATTACACCCACAACTCGCCATAATAATTTTAAGTCCCCCGTTTGCTTACTAGACACTGTGCTGTTACTGAAAATTCGGAAAAACTCAGTAGAATATTTGCCTGACCCCGGAATCGAACCCTAGATCCGATCAGCAGATATACAACGTGTAACGGAAATAACGCACATCATCGGACACCCCAATTAGAAAACCTTGTTATAATCATAATGCATGCATTTAAATATTTTTTTTATTAGCCTAAACATTGTTTTTTATCGAAAGTATAAACTGGATTTTAGGTGAAATGCGTGATCACTACAAACCTGCGCACGCACACAATCACACGAAACGTTTGCTGTGGTAAATAACGACAACGAAATACGATACGGTCTATCATTTTTTAACATCGTTAGTGATAGCTATTGTGACTATCTAAATTTAATCATACCTAGTTAGCATTATTGATACATTAGAAATGAAAGTAAAAGTGTATCAATGAGAGAATTAAAGAAGAACGGCGTGCTTAAAGTTGTGAATCATATTTTTTTTACAATAATAGAATAACCAAATGACTCACAGGTTTATTGTCACTTGTTCGGTCGGCGTCCTCTTTTTAAAATGCTGACACCAGATGTCCACCACCTGGCTTAAATATTCCATTAGTTCACTTAACACTTCAGTGTTTCTTTTCACTGCAGCTGATATCTTATTTTAACTCCCCGGCACTTGTTGTCTCATCACAATCGACTACTGGTTTAATAGGTATGTCCCCATAAAGCAAAAGTCCAGGGGCGTCAAGTCAGGCGACCGGCGAAGGAGGCTACTGGACAAATGGACAGGACGGCCGCAATTGATCCGGCGCTCCTTTTATTTGACATCACGATGATCTCGAACGTTCTACGTAAAATGCGCTGCCCCCGCGCATTTTACGTAGAACGTCCCATCATGTTGATAATACACACTTTGTAAATAAACTTGTTAAAATATTTTTCACTACACTCACAGAGAATCCAGGGAGATGACTAATTTTATTTAACTAAGCGTAACCACAGAATAATTAATAGTACTTAACTGAACCTACCAGTGCAAGCGACCGACCTGCGACGGTGACAAGTGAGACACATTACGTCTCGCTCTTTCCCGCTGTTAATACGTAAGCGAAAGAATGATGATAGATATTTTGGTGGTCAATTGTGTGTTATTGTCTTGTACCGACTGTTATATTGTATTAATGTTTGCGTTCCTGTACATGGAACCATTAATCAAATGCATTTAAAAAGAAGCCGAATTTTCGTATATTTCGACTTCAAAGCAATGAGTGACTATGATTTACTTAATTTTTATTATTTTAGTATTAAAAAAACATGATGTTAAAAATGTCAGAAATGAATTCAGTAGCCGATTCCGAACAAAGTACTTTCAGGATGTGCATTAAACTTGTTACATGTTATACGCTATCCACTGGACCACAGAGGCAGTAATTAGATTCTCTAGGGTATGGTCACCCTATTCAAAGGTATTACGTAAAGTGGCATCAAACGGTAACATCAACCGTTTAAATCTCAGTCCTGACGCTACAGGGGTCAAGACATCCCGCATTATATGTTTGTCAGTTTGTTAAATTAATGTTACGAATAATTTACTGTGTTCTTGGGTTTGGCTTTTGGCGAAATTACGTCAGCAAGCGCGTTTAGATTTGAGATTTGGAAATTATCGTTCAGTGTTTGTTTGGGGTGTAGCAGCGATAGCCTAGTGGAGATACCAACGGACTGCCATGCAGAGGGTATCGGGTACGAATCCACGGCGCGCACCACTGACTTTCCGGAATCATGTGCGTATTAAATTGTTACTTATCGCTAAACGCGAGTTTTATAATGCTTTAAAGTATATGATTCAATGCAGTTATCCGAATCTGAAAAATATATGATATTCTTCAGGATATAATCTAGTTAAGTACTGTGTTGAAACATAATACAACTAACTTTAATCGAAAGAAAAAAATCACAGAGATACCTCTAAAAAAATATTTTAACGAGTAAAAACCATATTAAAATACATACAATCATTCTGATTTTTTGACAAATTATTCAGCAAGCAATATACTAACGAAATACTGTTTTATTTTTTTAATCCAATCAATACATTTTCTGTAATTAATTTATTTCATGTTTTTTTTAAAGTTCAGAACGTCCCGTCGTCGTCGCGCTTCTCTTTCTTATGTATAAAATCCGACAGTGACAGCAACAGCTCAATTCAGTAGCTGTACTCGGCGCCTTAAGCCGTCGGTCCCGGCTGTCATGAAGATCTTTGACAGTCGTTATAGGGCGTCCGTACGTCTAAAATAAACTGACGCTAGTCTAAACCATGGAATATCGCTATCCCTTCGGGTTACGGAGGTCAGACAGGCAGTCGCTCCGTGGAAAAGCTAATATTCCGCCAAATCCGGTTAGTCTAGAAAGCGGACCCCAGGTTGAGACTGGGATAACGCTAGGAGGATGATGAGGATGATGTTTGTTTGGGTGTGATTTCGGTTTAATTTTTGTATGGTTCATGCAATGGGTCTCAATATTTACACCATTGAGACCCGTCTCATAAACCATACATATTTCTCAGAAAGGAGAAATATCTTTTATTTCTCTTTCGTTCTCTTTTGTTTCTGGTCCAATAGAAGACTTCCCTTTCGTCACTGTTATATAATTCTGTTAAGACGATTAACCGTGTTCACGGATTAATGGTTTCTTTTTGAGTAGTTAAATTCGCAATTGAGACCCGTGCAATAAGACGACTCGAAGAAGGATTAAAAATTAAACAAACGCTAGAACGATAGTTGGAAAATGACTTAATGTCATCAGTATAAAACACGCGCACAACGCGTTTGACAACAAAAACCTTCTTAGGTTACAAAAGATTTTCTCAAATATATTTTCTTTTGATTTTGAAATAATTCAATATTTCCATAAAAAGTTCAGTACCATCAAAATAGTACACTTAACCACTATTTCTCCTTTAATCAAATCTCCCTTCCACACCCAGATCTCACTATGCAGAACAAATAGTGTATATTTATCAATGTTTACAGTAATATACTGAAACAATACCATACATCTACGTTTGTTTGTATTTTCGCTACGAATGTTTAGATGAACAGAACAAATATGTAGCTATCCGGGTAACAAAAGGTCAATTTAATTTTAGATGTGGAAATATCTGAAGTGGCTAGGGAAAGGCATAAACATACTTAGGTCGAAGAACATATGGACATTGGGCAGGAAGGTTCTAGATTGCCAGCCACGCAGACAAGGCAGCAAGGGTCCCGCAAGATGGACCGATGATCTTGTTGAAATCGTAGGAAGTGGTTGCATGCGGGTAGCTCAAGATCGGTCTGTGTGCATAGGCCTATGTACATCACTAGACGTCTCGTCTTAAGGCCTTAAACACTAGTGATATCAATTTTAATCAATTAGTATTTATAGATTCGCAAAGCGGCCGGCCTGCTGTACCTTTCAGAGTACTTGAAAAGATGAGTTCCGGTTATGATGACGATCTTTCTATTACAGAGTGCCAGAGCTTTCAAGTATCGTCACACTTGAATCGTTTGTAAATTCTCTCATTGTCGAGTACCCGACATGCACTTGCCACATCTACAACTGATTGGAGCTAACCCTATATCTACATGTATTAACTCCCAAGTATTTTAATAAGCTATATTTATGTTACAGGCAGCGATAGCCTACTGGAGATACTAACAGACTGCCACGAAGCGGGTACCAGGTTTGAATCCATGACGTTCACCGAGTTATTAATATATATTAGGTGCGTACTGAATTGTTAATTATCACTTGTCCTGTGCCTCGGAGAGCATCAGTGCCTCATAAACTGACTAGTCTAAACCATGGAATATTACTATCCCTTCGGGTTACGGAGATCAGTCAGGCAGTTGATCTGTGGAAAAGGTGATATTCTGTCTGAACTGCTGAGACTAGTAAGCGGTCTTTGGGCTCGAAAGCGTGTAAGTCTTGGCTGCAACCGGGATAACGCTAGGATGACGATAGCTGCCTTCCAAGTATTTTAATTACCTATCTCTTTTACATTACACAGCCTAAATAGTCTACTTCGATTAATTTGGGTCCACACTTCATTGAGGTTTCATCGCCAACACTCACAATAAAGCGTTTATCCCTAAAAATCTGCAAATAACGAGGACGATCTCGACAACAACGCTTATATCGGATTTAATGACTCACAATAAAGTTATCAAACAACAGTTATTTTAAATTTAACAAAATTGTAATGTTACGACATATTCTTTTTTTCTAATCAGGCTACACATAGGTTTCATGTAACAACACGTACAATACATCGCCATGGTAACATGATTACCTATATCAGCATAGAAAAACTATCCTATTAAAACAACGATTTTCCTGTCCATCCTTCATAATCGCAAAGTGTTCCCAAGACAAACGTTAAAAAGATGGTACTTTATGTTCCATTTGCCCTAGGGGTACCATAGATGTTAAAATAATTTGAACTGGGAATATGTCACTGACGTTGTGACAAAAAGTTTTTGTTGTCATTTCATGACGTTTTAATTTGGACAGGATGCAATATATAATTTACCCGTCGTGCATGTGACCATAATATTTAATATTTAAGTCGTTAGCATGTTTTTATGACATAAGCTGAATTTGTTCAATATGTTGAAAGGTAAGTTTTTAAAATGGAAGGTGTTTCTGTCTATTTATTTAGAAAGGGACTTAAATTGCAGTAAGGCCGATTTCACCCAGACATATAACAAATCATCTTGCTTATCATACAAATATTTTTAATCAGTGGGAACTGAACCCATAGCCTGTGGCTTAGCAGTCGGGGCCACTAAGTATTACACAAAGACTCAGTGCCTGGATTCAATTTGTAAGTTATCAAGGTATTGAAACTACTCTCGCTTCCATATAATTCCTTTTTTTTTTCACCACAGAATATTTTTCGTAGAAATACAACTCTGTTATTTACAATTCTTCCAATGGAAACACTACGAATTTGTTGCACGTGGCTTTGAGACCGGCACGTGTGCTTTTTCAGCCGTCAGACTAACTGCTCATTTGGTTACCTAGCAACTGTTGAAAGGCTATTGCCTACTACATAAAAGCTTATTTTGTTCTGCAATATTAGTGGGCAAAACCTACCTGACTAGAGTTTGTGCGGGTGGTTGGTTTTTTTAACTCTTTCACGCAGAAACTACTGAACAGATTTTGATGGAACTATGCAATAAAATAAGTATAAGTATACTTCAGATTAGCAGATATAATTTGAATATGTAAAAAAAACAAGTGTGCTTTACTTAACTTTGAAAATGAGGCGCTCTATCTAAAAAGTAGCTCTTTTTTTTCTAGCTTATATCGCAATTATATGTCTGTAACTAATCAGCATTGGCGCAATAATAATTAACAAGCGAAACCAAAGGTATCGGAAAATTCTTCGTGTAAAAATAAGGCTTTGTAACATTTGGCGAGCACTTAAAATTTTCTTCGTTATTATGATACCGTAATCATAATCATTTGCTGAACATATTATTGGGCCTTAATTTAAAATTAATGAAATGTAGTTTAGTTATGCTTAAAATATAGAAATGTAGCTTATTAGCCTGAAGACTGCCTCCGTTGCCCAGTGGATAGCGTATGCGACTGCTGATCGGAGGTCCCGGGTTCGATTCCCGGGTCGGGCAAAAGTGTTACTGGGTTTTTCCGAATACTTAGTAGCAGCCCGGAGTCTGGCGATGTGCCCGATAACGGCAATAAGCTCGCCTCCTATTACGTGGGACCTAAAAATTCATGGCGAAATGTGGGTGTAATATTTACACCTCTGCCTAGCCCTTCGGGGATACAGGCGTGAGATTATAAATAAAAAAAATGCTTTTGAGGTTTCTTTCATTTCCTTGAAACTGTATGAACACTTCTGTAATTGTACAAGTACAAGCAAGAGTCCATGAATAGAGCCGCCATTTTAAATTGGATAATGCATCATAATCATAATCGTGTCAGTGATTTCTCGGTTCCGATTAAAGACTTTGAAGCCTGCCCCGCTTCGCAGCAATACCTCTTGCTCTGGCACACATACATATTAATCTCTTTACTCCAGGTTATATATGTAAGTTAAACGTTATTGCATGTTAATTTACCTTCGCCATCGTCATTACCAGTGTCATTCATAATGAAAGAAAAGACTAGATGTAGAAACTATATTTTAAACACGTTTTGCTCAAGTTAAAATATTTAAAAAGTCGTATTTCTAAACGCTTGTGGTGTTTAAACAAAGCTTACAAATATCTAGTCGTAAATATTATGAAGAACTAATAGAAACCATCGGTACCTCAACCTCAATAAAATTGCTGGCGTTCTGGTCTTAAATTCCACAATTCTTTCATATCTTATCCATATCATTTTCGACGTCAATCTACTCTTAGCACAAGAATCTAGCTTAGTTGTAGAAATTAACAAGAATTCTAGAGTTGCACAACTTTACAAACAAGTTGCTAGAACTGATTCCACAAAAAGTTAAAATAAATGTTTTGAGTCTGCACCTGTTAATGTAAGTTAAAGTTCTTCGAACGAGTGCTGCAATTTAAAAAAAAGTTTATTTTGTTTTGATGCAACGTAGAATTACTTCTAAAGAGTACCTGTATATCAGCGGAACTTACTAACTTACTTTTTAACTTGTAAGCTTCAATGAATTTGCTATTACGGGAAATTTATATTTGAATTTACCACGTTAAAATGAATCTCCTGACTCTATGCGGATTTTTGTAAAGTATAAAGGCACGTACAGTAAATATAAAAAAAAAGGAAAAACAAACACTGCATCAAAAATAAAAAGAAATAACAATACGTATTGAACAAACTGAAAAAATACTTCTTCGCTCAATCACTTTATGAAAAGAATCAATCAGTCAGAAACAGTATCAATCATACATGCATACATACATAGACTCACGCCTGTTTCCCGGAAGGGGTAGGCAGAGGCATAATAAACGCCCACTTTTCGCCAGAGGTTTGATCCCACGTAATAGGTGGCGAGCCTATTGCCGCTTATCGGGATATTTAGTATCAATCAGTCTTAAAATATTATTTTATTATACTTGTTCTCAGTTATTTAACGTCCCAGCATCGTGTCGCATTTTTTTCTGTTCTTATTCAATTCTTTACTGACAACATTTTCTTCTCCCTGTCCCAATGATTTGCGCTTAGCTTTCTGACTCTGACTTTTTTATTCGTGAATGCATGATCCAAACTTGTAATTTAATTTTTCTTTATCTTTTAGCGGCGCAGATTTTCTGTAGAGATTATTTCCTTCTTATGGAATGTAGAGTGTTTAAGCTTAGCTATTTAAATTTTTGTAATATTGAATCTCACTCACGAATGCTTAAGCCCTTAAGGCTAGCGCACCTAAGCGTACCTAACATATAATGTACCGACTGACAGACAACGCACAGCTCAAACAATTGGGCGCAGGAAGCTGAAATTTGCCATCTATGTTCCTTAAGGACCGTGGGAGTGGACTAGAGTTGTAAGTGCGGTTATACCATTTGTATTGAAATGTATTAAACGAAAAAATACCGTATAATACGGTATTATACCATTTACTACGGTATTGTATGTATTAATCAATTGTTCTATATTTTTGAAGTAAAGGATCATAGTAATCATTTAAAAAACTGAATACGGTGGAATTGCACAGGAATAAAACCTGAAATTATAGTTTAAGTTTGTATTATTATTAATTACTATTAGCTACAACAATACTACCATAAAAATAGGGTTGGGTTTCGAAACGAGTCGCCCGAATTTGAGGGTATTGGTGGTGTGGGGGCTTAAGGGAGTTAGTTTTAATCACCTAAAAGTAATTTTGGCTGCCGGAGTTGCGTCTAAATATATTTAATCAATTTGCTAAAATTTTTCAATACTTCGGCAATTATGCAAAACGGAACGTATTTTTTATACTTTAGTTCAGTTTCACAAATATCATTTTTAGGTTTTATGTGAAAAACGTGTAACGAAACGCAAACCCGCCATCTTGGAATGATGATATTGACAGCTAAGGTCAAATTTGTGCGTCATTGCTTACGAGTGCCTAGGGTTAGGTGCGACTGTAATAAGTAACTAAATAGGTTATGTTAGGTTCTCTTTAGACCCTTAACCCAAAAATAGGAGCCCTGCTCCGTCAACCTTAGTTTATTAAACTAGTGTGAACAATGTGGAAGTTGGCAGTGCCATACACACCGATGTTTGGCGATTTTTTTTTTTAGAGGAAACCAAGTAAGTATTTCCGGCAAGTGAAAATGGTGAGGGGGGCTTCCGAGACCTACCCTCATCCCTCTCCAATCACTCACAACCCCTAAAAACGGCGACGTATTTCGAAACTTTGACCTATAAATACGCTAAAAACAATCAAAATATTATTTAAAGAAAAACACGTAACATTTTTAGTTACGTCAGAGCAAAGGGGTCCTCAAACTTATTTGAATCATCTCTCTATTTATTTAAAATTAAATTATGTTCCTCTCTGCGTGCAGATACGTACAGCCCGAACCTTAATACAAGATCCATAAGGCGGTGGTCTGCAACAGACGCCGTAGGTCGCGTCCGACGTGACGCTGTACGCGGCCTACGAATGCTAACTATGAAAATGCACTATAGTGGTCTCTCTCAGACGCCCGACGCGGTGCACGAACGCCGTGCGCCGCATCCATAGGTCGTACGCCGCCTACGCAGTCATTTTGAGGCAACCTGGCGTAACGGACGCCGCGTCTATGACATAAAAATTGTGAAATTTACAAAGGAGCAAGATGAATTACTGATAGAAGCAGTTAAATTAATACAGAATTTTATTTGATGCCAGCGATAAAGACCATAATATTATATTAATCTTTTTTTATCAACGTATTAAAACAACCCTCTTAACGAAAAGGTCGTGACGCCTTTTTATTATCTCCTGTTTTAATAATCATTGTAAAATAAGATCATCATCCTCCTCCTATTCGAGAAGAACTCTTTAAATGGTCTGTAGCGCATGCGAGAAACTAAAATCCTGAGTGACCATCGCAAACAACACTGGAAGCCGCGTCCAGCTTCAGCAGACGCCGGACGCCATCGGACGCGACTTACGGCGTCTGTTGCAGACCACCGCCTAAGAAAAGCACAGACGTTGGCCCACGCCTTTTGTCTTCCTTGTTCAAAAACCCGAGATTTAGAGGATCTTCATCCTCAATTAAAAATCCTCTTGTGTTGCTACGTTCTCGGTAGATGACGACGCCTAGCAACGTACTTTCAGCTGAATCATCTTCATCACCACTTTCTTTAACTTCGAATGTGCTGTCACGAAGACGAAGATTCGCGTAAATCGAGACCAATTTAGTTTTCTTTTTTTTTAATGAATTGAATTCTTCCAAAACTTAAAATTCCAAAATTTAAAAATTAGTAATTCTAAAACAAAGAATACAATCGTAACTTAAAATATATTTAATGTTTTAAACTAGAACTTGTCGCAATTACTTCAAAACTGAATCAGAATATAAAATACATAAAATACCAATAATACCGTAAGTTATAATAAAATACCCGTTTAATACATAGCCTTTTGGTATTATACGGTATTTTTACAACACTAGAGTGGACTAAAAAGGGATTTCCCTAAATAAAGACATAAAGGCATAAAGACATATTTATTTCTGCATTTTGGTTGTTTACAACACTTATACATGTCAAAACCCTATTCTAGATGATGCCGGCTTTTCCTAGCTAAATGACTTCTTGAGAAGAAAAGCCGAAACAAACTCAGAGTCATTGTTTTTTTTGTCACTTCAATTTCTTTAGTCTTTTCTTGATCTTTAAAAGTCCAGACAAAAAAGGGTTTAGTATGCAAGTACAATGCAGGAAATCATCTGACGCTTTTGACTGACTCGGCCCACTGATGGCCCGCATTCAACAGCAATCGTACGGCTCAACCTTGATTGAGGGAGCCAGCACGATCTGTATCACTATGCTTCCACGCCATCAGAAGGTGTATGCATAAGCATGTCAGCCTAAGCCATCAGACAGGTTGCCACAACTATTTGTTTATATGTTTAATAATGCCCACATCGTACTCACAACTTTACATGCTAATACATAGTAAAATACATGTTGTAAACAATATGTAAAATTATAAAAATTTAAACAATTAAATGGCATATATTTAAATGTCAGAAAATATTATTGAATGTCAATTTAAGAATGTCTACAAAATAAAATATTAATATATTACTTAAGTAATTTTAAATATCAAATGCCCACTGGATCGGGTGGAAATGGGTTACTTAAGAAAAAATGAGTCTTATGGCTTAAAGGTAAAAAGCAGAAGTGTAGTTTCTTTACCAAGAAAATAACATATCTCGGTTACGTAATAAGTAAAGATGGCATACAAACAATATCATGTCCCGATAAGGTTAAAGATATAATTGATACACCGGCTCCCCCAAACATATCAGAGTTGAGGGCATTTATTGTTATGACCATTTACTATGCCAAGTTCATAAAGAACGTGAGTACCCTTCTAGCACCTCTATACAGTGTGTTTCATAAACCCCCGTCTGATCTCGAAAGGTCATATTACTGACTTATCAGGCATACCAGGAAAAATAATAAAAAAAATCTAGGTCATCATAAAACATCAGAATAAATTTCCTTAGCTCAGTGCTAACGAGAAACATTACCCCGAAATTAGCGAAAATTCTGTAAACTAACAACACTCCACTCAATAGCGGAATCCTTTATGATTCTTAAGGCCCATCCACACGGCACAATTTTACCACTGATCAAATTTTCAATGGAATTGGCTTTGCCCGTCTACACGACACAATCAAATGACTGAATTTCATTCCGTCCACCCAATTGGTTAAAATCTGGTGGTCCGCACACCCGATGAACTTGAGTTGGACGACTGGCGTCTACACGTCACGATTTAATCAAGTGATTTAGTCAAGTTGGACGTAAAATTGTGTCGTGTGGATAGGCCTTTAAATTTATTAAAAATTGTCGGCTTTCGCCGCTTACCGTGTCAAAGGGCATGCCGCCTTTTTAAAATAGTGCAATTTTACCGTCAAGCGAGCCGCCGTACACAAAGGGACCGCTCTAGTGATGTTTACGATCAAGAGATAATATCGATTTATTTAATTTTAACATGACATGTTAAAACTAGAATGATAGCCTGCTAGACTACTAGGCCAATGATAGCCTAGTGATGATACCAACGGATTGCCGTGCAGAGGGTATCGGGTTCGAATCCACGGCGCGCATCAAATACATAATAAGATAATAAGACTTTTCCAAGTTACGTGCGTAATAAATAGTTAATATCCCTGTGTCTCGGAGAGCACGTTAAACCGTCGGAGCAACAGTCATGAAGATCTTTGACAGTCGTCACGCGGAGTCAATACCCTTAAATAAACTGATTCTAGTCTAAACCATGGAATGTTTTTATTTATTAACAGCAAATAAAAACATAAATTTACACAAAGCTGACGTTTTAGGGGTTTAGCTACCGATATTCTATCAGGTAAACAATAACATAAAATGTCGATAGAAACAGTACTCCAGTGAATACCATTTGTTACATCTCTAATTATTTACCTATTTGATTTACGAATTAACTATTTGCCTACTTGAACACTCAGTCTTTCGCTAGCTTTCCTTTTGTTTAGACTTCCGCGTGAAATAGTAGATTCGTTAGGTATGTCATATTCAAACCCTGAATACTTTAACATGTTGATGTGCTTAGGTAGGAGTGAATGCAATTATGCAGGTGCTCGTAGAGAGTACGAGGAACGGTATGCCAGACCACGGGGTCTACCCGTGCCGTCGGAGCGCGCGTTTCAACGGCTTCACCACCGGGTGTACAACACGGGCAGTGTTCGCGATGATTCGAATCGCAATCATGGTGGCAGACCACAAAGTAGCGACGGTGTAGTGGAACAGGTCTTACAACTATTCGCTGAGGATCCCACGCAGAGTACCAGGAGTGCGGCACGTGAACTGGGCACCAGTAACGCGCGAGTGTGGAGGATATTAAAAGAAGACGGACAACATCCTTTTCACTACCAACGTGTTCACTCACTTATGCCGTCGGACTATGCCCACAGAAGACAATACTGCAACTGGCTACTTGGCAAAGTAGAAGAGGATGCTACGTTCTTGGAGCGCGTGTTATTTACCGACGAATGTTCATTTGTGCGGACGGGTGTTTTCAACTGTCACAATGAACACGTCTGGGCTGTTGAAAATCCACACGCGATGAAAGAAAGCCATTTTCAACATCGTTGGCGCATCAATGTGAGGGCGGGAATCCTCGGCGACCGTATTATTGGTCCGCATTTTTTAAATGAAACCATGAACGGTACCAATTATTTAAGATTTTTGAGGGAAGTTCTAAGTGACGAGTTAGATTCGTTGCCGTTAAGCTTCCACCGCAGCTTGTGGTTCCAGCACGACGGTGCCCCACCTCATTTTTTACGAGCTGTGCGTGAGTATCTTGACGCACAGTTCCCTGGCAAGTGGATTGGACGAAGCGGGCCTATCTCGTGGCCACCAAGATCACCGGACCTAACGCCTTTAGACTTTTACTTGTGGGGACACGTTAAACAAATAGTGTACCAAAAACCGTGTGACACTGAAGAAGAAATGCGTGCGCGTATCGTTTCTGCTTTCCGAAGTTTAAACCCAGGAGTGTTAAGAAGTGTGCGTTCGGATATGGTGCAAAGGTGCCGTAAGTGTCTGGACGTGGGCGGCGGACATGTGGAGAATGACCGTCGCAACTTACAGCAAGTTGATATTTTTATCAATTAAGGTAGGTACCTAGTTACGTAAGATTAAACCAATTAAAAAGTAGGTAGTTATTAATGTAAGTACCGTAGTCATAGCGGGACGATTTTCTCTTAGATGGGTGAGCGCGTGTGACATTACATGAAAGCGCTTCCGGGCTTCCGACGGCCCGTAAAGCCGCATCCAAGAATCGTTAGGCCATGTCGTAGGTATTCGAGCAGTTTGAAAACAGTGACACCAGAGTTGGCCACGCACTCGCACGAAACAAACAGAAAACCTTAATACTGTACTTTGTTTTACGGAGTTTTGCCTAAACCGTCGAAGCAAAAGATCAGCTGTTGCATCAAGTGCATAAAATCTGTTTATACCTAAAATAATACTTGGCACGTGTAAAGGACGATGACGCGCGGCGGCGGCTTTTGTCAAAGGAGGCGGTCGGTTGGCCTATGCACTCAAAGGCGCCGCTTTTGCCGTCAAATTTTTATGAACTTTAGGTAGATACCTAGCTAATACGATTTATGAGTCTTTAGTGTTGCCATGGGTAATCTGATATGATATTATTTAAAATTAATTAAATTTACATGGGAAAATTTTATGTTGAATTTCCGTGAAATAATGACAAATATCTCATCATTTTACGCTACTCTACAACCCCTTCATTGATCGGACGGATGGATATGTAACACCCTGTATAGACTCTAGTTTAAAATAAGAGCTATGTCGATACAAGTCTTTTTTTATTTTTTTATTTAGGTGTATGGTTGGACAGTCAAACCAAAGAATAAATTATCCATAATACCTCTGTATGTGATCGTCTAAGAATATATAAGTCATCAGTTATCTGATTGCCGTAGTACAGAATATGCGTAGTTTGCTTTGCATCAATTTTCTATGTTTGAAACCTTGCGCTACTATTCAGCATTGCATTGCACAGCATCAGCGGAAAAACCAGTTACTTTCCATAGTATCCGAAAACCTTGTATAATCATCCGTCAAACATAACCTCAAATAATACCACAAGACCGAACACAAAGTTGTTAATATAAAAGAAATGAAAACATTATATGTCAAGGCAAGTTTCCATCTAAAGTTGAAGGTTTTGCACAAACAAAAATAAGTGGAATCGTTTAGAACTTCCTGAAACCCTCTGGACCATTTAGGAAGCCATTTTTATTGCAAGTAAACTGTACTTAAACACAGAAACTAGTTCTGTTCAGCTTAAATATCAAGTTGTAAGTAGGGTTACTATACTTGATAACTTTTTGGGATTCTTGAAGTTTTGTTTTAAGTTAAGCTTTTTATATTTAGAATTGAAAGTTCCGTTGGGATAATTATAAGTTTAAACTATATGATTCAAAGTGGTAGCTTAGTAGTACGCGTGTATATATGCTTGAAGGCTCCTTTTACTGTCTTCATTGATAGGTCGTAATGGATTTATTTACTTAACGTTAGGGCTGAGTGAACATCTGTATTGTATGCCTGGAAGCATTTATTAAATATTCTGCTATTTTATTGTTAAAAATTTTATGCTATTAATTCACTTTTAGCCTAACTTTCAATATCGACGCCTATCGCAAAATGTATTTTGCGAGCTTTAAACGACCACAACGTGTTCTGACGTTATCATTCTCGATAAGTTTTGAGCGAGCAAATTTTTTATAGAGCCCGTATATCCGTAGGGAGACGAGCAGAGGGGACCACAATTCGCCATAATAATTTTAGGTCCCCCGTTTGCTGACTAGACTCTGTGCTGCTACTGAGAATTTGAAAAAACTCAGTAGAACTTTTGCTTGACCCCGGAATCGAACCCGGGATCCTATCAGCAGACGCATACTCTATCCACTGGACCACAGAGGCAGTAATTAGATGCAGGATAACGTTATAACTACATCACATTCCAAACAACATTGAACAATAATATCCGAATCGCAAATCTAAACACACATGCTGACGTAATTTCGCCAGAAGCCAAACCCGAGAACACAGTAAATAGTTCGTAACATTACGTAATTTAACAAAGTGACAAACATATCATGCGGTATGTCTTGATCCCTGTAGCGTCAGGACTGAGATTAAAACGGTTGATGTTACCGTTTGATGCCACTTTACGTAATGCCTTTGAATAGGGTGACCATGAAATGAAATGAATATTTATTTCGTGTAAACTTTTTTTAAAGTGCTTACGAAAAGTCAAATTAAAATTGTTCAGTTTATACATCATTTATATTTTTGTGTTGAATTAGAGCAGCTCAATCCCAAGCATTTTTATCGCCTATGTAATCATTAATTTTATAATATGCTTTTAAACACAGTGTAGTTTTAACAATAATTTTGAATTTATTTATAGATAAATTTCTTATATTAAGAGAGAGTTTGTTATAAAAGCGTATACACTGCCCCATAAAACAGCTACTTATTTTGTGGAGGCGGGTGCTATGAACTATAAGATTATTCTTATGTCTAGTATTAACAGTGTGTAGATCACTTTTTTTACTAAATGTGTCAATGTTCTTGTGGACATATAACAGATTCTCGTATATGTATTGCGAAGCAACAGTTAGAATGCCTATCTCACTGAACTTTTCTCTTAGAGAAACACGAGGATCGAGGTTGTAAATGCCCCTTATTGCTCTTTTCTGCAGAACGAATATTGTGTCAAGGTCTGCAGCATTCCCCCAGAGAAGAATCCCATATGACATAATACTATGAAAGTAGCTGAAATAGACCATTCTAGCTGTTTCTATATCTGTGAGGCGTCTAATTGTCTTAACCGCATAAGCTGCAGAACTAAGTTTGGCCGAAAGTCTTTCTATATGCGGACCCCATTGAAGTTTGGAATCAAGCATAATACCTAGAAATAAGGTTGTCCCGACGGGCTCAATTCTGGTTTCCTTCAGTTGTACATTGGTTTCCATCTGTTTAACATTGGGCATGGAGAATTTTAAGAGTTTAGTTTTCTTATCATTGAGTAATAAATTATTTACATTAAACCAATTAACAACTTTAGAGAGTGCGTTGTTTACTTCGTCAAAATTACTCTGTTGTCTTTTAATATTAAAAATTAAAGAGGTGTCATCCGCAAACAACACAATCTCATGATCGTTCTTTACGTAATAGGGTAAATCGTTGATATAGATCAAAAATAGAAATGGTCCGAGTACTGAACCCTGCGGGACGCCCATTTTTAAGGCAGAACCTGGCGATGTCTTATCATTAATCTGAACCTTCTGGATTCTGTTGCCCAAATAAGAAACCAGGAGATTAAGAGCTTTGTTCCTAATGCCATAATGATATAATTTCCTGACCAGAGTATCATGATGTACACAATCAAAGGCTTTGGACAAGTCGCAAAAAATTCCTAAAGCATCTTGCGACTTCTCCCAAGCTGTAAATATACTTTTGAGTAACTCTACTCCTGCGTCAGTAGTTGAACGACCCCTCGTAAATCCGAACTGTTTCTTGTGAAGAAGATTATGTTTGTTAAAATAACTAAGCAATTGACTAAGTATTAATTTTTCAAAAATTTTACTAAGCGTTGGCAATACAGAAATAGGTCGAAAATTAGAAGGGTCTGATGTGTCGCCAGATTTAAATAAAGGTATAACTTTACTATATTTCATTAAATCAGGAAATATTCCAGAAGCGACGCAACCATTGAGCACTGTTGCAAGATGTGGAGCTATTATGGTAATAATAGATGAAACAGTCTTCACTGACAATCCCCACAAATCCATTGTCTTTTTCATATTTATAGTTTTAAATTGATAAATAACATCTTTAGTAGTCACAACGGTAAATTCAAAGGCTGCACCACATTCTGGCACGCAGTCCCTAAGAAGCATTTCAGCAGACATGGAAGATGAGTCGAGCGACCCTGTAGTTATTATAGGTATATTAGAAAAAAACTTCTCAAATTCTGTCGCTACTTCCAGGTCCTCTGCAACACTCACATTATTGATATTCAATAAGAAGTCACGGCTGCGTGCTTTGGCTCTGCCAGTTTCATTGTAGCCTTTATAGTGTTTTCTGATAATTTTATATTTTATTTTATTTCTCAAATAAATAGATTTTGCTGTACTACAAGCTTGTCTAAATATTTTGGAATATTTTTTTACATAATTAATAAAGTTCTGACTATTATTATAAGTTTTTCATCATACAGTTCATATAACCTAATCCGGCTTTTATGAATACCTTCAGTTGCCCAATCACTAAACATCAGACAGTCAGTTACATTTAATTTTTTGGATGTTAATACAGTCTGAACTTCGTCATTAATCAAGTCAAACAAAGAGCTATATAACTGATCCGGATGGTCATGATGAGGCAACCAACGCATTTTTCGAGATAAATTGTCTTTAAAAGTTTTAAGTCGATTTTCATTTATTGGTATATATTTAATAATTTTTCTCTGGACTTTTGGGCATTTTCTTAGACAACAGATTAACTGCCCACTGTGATCTGACTGAAGCATATTAATCAAAGATTTGTGTAATGGTTTTATATTAGTAAATATATTATCAATACAAGTACCACTTGTGGCAGTCACTCTAGTTGGTTCATAAAAATTATGACATAAATTGTATGACTTAAATAAATTTAAAAATTTGATAGTCGAAGAGCATTTTTCTAATATGTTAACGTTAAAATCTCCACAAATAGCAACAGTTTTACGGCAGTTACAAACTTTTCTAAGGGCATCCTCCATAATAACTAAAAAACTTTCAAATGGTGCACATGGAGGTTTGTATACACTCATAACAATGAACTGCTCAAACTCAACACATGTGATTTCTACTACTCGCTCAACAGAGAGGCTCACAATGTCAGTCCTTTCTTTAAATTTTAGAAATTTGCTAACTATGATTAACGAGCCACCATGGATAAAGTTTTCTCTACTGAACGAGCTTGCAACCTGGTGGTTATTGAAATTGAATATGAACTGGTGGCTTCTTAGCCAATGTTCTGTAATGCATAAAATATCAATATTGTTACAGTTCATAAACAATTCCAATTCTAACTCCTTACCCATCAACCCTTGTATATTTTGATACACCAGGCTGATACAATTTTTTAAATTATTTTTTGTAGGTAAGGTTGATGGAGTTGTATTTTTGTCACTTAAACTAGGTAGAGAATTCAATGTCTTATTAAATATATTGCCAGAGATTGACTCTATTGTCTCAGAATTTAATTTAAAGAATTTGGAACGGATTCCAAGCTTATATTGCATGTCAAATTTGACTGCTCAATAAAAGCAGTGTGGTTAGCCAAAACCTTGGCTGTGTTATTAATACAATAAGCTAGCGAGGATGCTATTTGTCTTTTATAAAATTGTGATATATAATAATTATCATATGTCAAATAAAAATTTCTAATTAGAGCATTAGAGTCAATAATGTCAATTAAATTATTATAACATGTCATGGTATGTAATTTGGAATTAATCTTAAATCTATAATCATTTTCAGCTTGTGGCAACAGCTTACTGTAAGGAAAAGCAAGTAACAGAATTTTTTTAACTTTTAAATTCAGTAATTGGTCAAAATATCTCTTTATTAAATTAATATTTGCATTTCCTCTTCTCCCAATAAATATAATTATTGTTGATTCAGGACAGTATGATTTAGATAAAATTGATTGCATTATCTGAGAAAAGCTTGCTCCAGGCATACATAAGTTAGTAATAGTCATACCTGTCCTTTGCCTCAACAATTTGCTCATGTTTTTACCTATCTCATCGCTAAACATTAATAGCTTGTGGGTGTTTGTAATGTGGGGTGAGAAAGAAGTGCCAGAATTACAATAAGAATTAATGGAATTAATGGTGCTGTCATCCACTGCAGCAGAGAGTGACAGCAAATCAGAGCAATAATTCAAAGTAGTTGACTGTGAATGACTCTGTGGCGCCTGGCTAAGTTCATTGCCATGACTATTATTAGTCAAAGATTGAAGCCTCTCTTCATTGTACTTACACAAGTCCACTAACTCATCCATTGCCAAGATATGCTCGTTAATTTGTTTTTGTGATAGATTATATTTTTTTGACATATTAGCCAAAGAATCTTGTAAACTATCAATCTCCGTCTGCAGACAATGAATATCAGCATCATATTTCACTAGATTTGAATCTAATTTAGTTAGACATATTGACATTTGTTCTTTTACATTAACATATTTTTTGCAATAATCTAGATTTATGTTTGATTTCCTGTACATTCTTAATAATTTTTCCTTTTTCCTAATAAATGTATTTATTTTAATATACTTCTTCAATTTATTACAAGCTTTTATGTTTCTAAATGACTGAATAGTTGAATTAGAATCTGTAAGATCAATAGTCACTATATTCTTACTGTCATCATCGGAGATAGCAGAAACCATACCTGGAGCGCTGCCAACCAGCTCATCAAATAATGACTGTGTGGTTACTGATTTTATAGACCGGTTTGCACTTTCTAATCTGTTAATATGATCATTGGCATCGCTTAGGAGACCCTCTAACTCAGTGATGCGTTTTAGAGCGTTCTCAAACTCATTACTGCACCTGTCAAATTGTGTTAAATAAAGCCTTAAATATAGCATGAGTTAACAAATGAAAAAAAGCTAAATCAGGTAATCCTATTCTTAAAATACTTATTATTAAACCTAATTGTCTTAAAGTAGATAAAGCAATAATTTTTTTTAAATCAAATTCATAATTAGCTCTAACCCCAGCTATAAATATAGTCAACCCTGATAATAATAATAAAATCTTTAAAAAAAAGTATCCAATAATATTAAATTAAAACGAATTAATAAATAAACCCCTGCAGTTACTAAAGTTGAAGAATGAACTAAAGCCGATACCGGAGTAGGAGCAGCTATAGCAGCTGGTAATCATGAACTAAAAGGAATCTGAGCTCTTTTAGTTATTGCTGCTATAATAATTATTCTACTAATTATAACTATTTCCCAATCATTTCTTATAAATTCTAAATAATAAATATAATTTCAACTACCATAATTTATTATTCAAGAAATAATTAATAAAATAAATACATCTCCAATTCGATTAGATAAAGCAGTTAATATCCCAGCATTATAAGATTTTAAGTTTTGATAATAAATAACCAACAAATAAGAAACTAACCCTAATCCATCTCACCCTAATAAAATTCTAATAATATTAGGGCTAATAATTAATATTATTATAGATATTACAAATAATAATACTAAAATAATAAAACGTCTTAAATTTAATTCTGATCTTATATATCTTTTTCTATAATAAATAACAACAGAAGAAATTAAAAAAACAAATATTATAAATAATAATGACATTCAATCTAATAAAATTGACATAACAATACTTATAGAATTAAAAGAAATAATTTCCCACTCAAAAAAAACAACTAAATTATTTATAATAAAATAAATTATTATAAAAAAATTTAATAATCTTATTAGTATTAAAAAAAAAAGAAATAAAACAAATATTATATTTAATATAATTAATAATTTAAAATGAAACTAAATCCATATTTTTGACACCACAAATCAATATTTTCATTAAATTATTTAAATTAAAATCAAATTATTCTATAATCAATCTTAATTACTATTAAATTTAAAGGCAATCAATGTAATATTAATATTAAATACTCTCGAGAAACTCCAGTATAATATCTATAAATTCCTGAATAATATTTACCATGTTGAATATAAGAATATAAATATAAACTATAACCAGCTCTAAAAAAAGAAATTAATATTAATATAATTATTGAAATTCAAGATCATCTAATTAATCTATTAATAAGTCTAATTTCCCCTATTAAATTTAATCTTGGAGGAGCTGCTATATTAGAAGATATTAATAAAAATCATCATAAACTTATCGAAGGCATAAAATTTATTATGCCCTTATTAATATATAATCTTCGTCTATGTAAACGTTCATATCTAATATTAGCTAAACAAAATATACCAGAAGAACATAATCCATGACCAATTATTATAATATATGAACCTAAAAACCCTCAATAATTTATAATTATAATCCCTCTAATTACTAAACTTATGTGAGCAACTGATGAATATGCAATTAAAGATTTAATATCTACTTGACAAAAACATTTTAGTCTAATATAAAACCCACCTAATAATCTAATTACAATTCTAATATAATTCATTTTCAAATTAATTTGTTGTAAAAAAATTATTAAACGTAATATCCCATAACCTCCTAACTTTAATATAATACCAGCTAAAATTATAGAACCAGAAACAGGCGCTTCTACATGAGCTTTAGGCAATCATAAATGAACAAAATATATAGGTATTTTTACTAAAAATGCT